>CAKXYN010000007.1:33982500-34582500 GCA_935064755.1 Tragelaphus eurycerus | reverse complement strand
GTTTTATTGCAGTATAGTTGCTTTATAGTGTCCTGTTAGTTTCTGCTGTACAACAAAGTGAATCAGCTATATATATATATATATATATACACACACACACACATATATCTCTTTTTCCTCTGGATAGGGCATGGCAACCCACTCCAGTATTCTTGCCTGGGGAATCTCATGGACAAAGGAGCCTGGTGGGATACAGTCCATGGGGTCACAAAGAGTCAGACACGACTGAGCGACACAGCACACACGTATGTGTCATGGATTTCCTTCCCATGTAGGTCATCACAGAGTGCTGAACAGAGTTCCCTGTGCTCTACACTGGGTTCTCATTAGTTCTCTTACACATAGTATCAATAGTGGGTATATGGCAGTCCCAGTCACCCAGTTCATCCCCACCGCTCCTTCCCCCCTTGGTGTCCATACATTTCTTCCCTATGTTTGTGTGTCTTATTTCTGTTTTGCAAACCACTTCATCTGTACCATTTTCCTAGCTTTTGTTACACTGTTCCCGTGTCTTGATTGTTAATACAGCCACTCTCTGTGGGCTGATGCATGATCTGTGCCTGTCTTGAGCTGCATTTGCTGTCTCTTTCATGTGCTGGTTTAGCAGTTAATATTTCATGAGCATTTTTATGCTTGTCCCCCCTCAACAGCCCCAAGAAAACCAAGACCTCTTTTTTCATTTTTACACAGAATTGAAAATATATGGATGTTTTTGTAAGTTAATTTTATTATATGATGATAACATACAAAATACATTCATAGTGACTAGAGATGTAGGACAAAATTCTGTCTCACTTACAATCTGCAGCATATATTCTTGGTTTGTATAAAAGTAACTTTAAAATTCCAGTTTCCTTAAATAGTTCTGCACAACACACACACACAAATATACATATAGTTACCACCACTGTCAGTCAAAGGCGCGCTCCTTTAATCAGTTAAAAGAGGCCAACAAGTGTTTTTTTCCCGTTTGACATCCGAAGGTAACCTTATCAGGATTTTGAACACACACTTGCTCCTCGGGTCTGAGCGTCATTCTGAGAACAACTAGAGACAAGCTTGTGCGTGGTTTCAGTCCCCTCCCACCCACCATACTTGGGTTACGTGATCTCACAAGTCCTGGAAAGGGGGTCCTTGCCCCCTAATTGTTCATGCCAACCATTTTTGTCAAAATTGACAAATGGGTCTAATAATACCTCATTAGTGATTTAATTCTCTGTGCTGCTTCAGGGCACCTACCTGTGACAAGCCCTTTCCCACTGGAGAGCGTCTTTCCTCCCGGTTCCCAGTTTTTGTTCTCTGTTGAGACCCCAGATGGAGCTGGACTGCTGGACAGAGTCTCTGATTCCATTGAGTCTCTGAGGAAGCCAGATTAACACAGTCTAAAGGGTTCTTTGTCTTTTGGAAAGATGGTATTACTAAGGCCTCTTAAAGAACGATTACTGAAATCAAGACATATACGTATAGCTAAGGTTTTTCTTTCTTTTCTCTAATTGCTGGATCCTTAACTGACTTGAAAAAACCAGAGACTCAATTTCAAGGTTCTTATATTTTGCCTGTTTAACCTCCTCCTGGTTACCTGATTGCTACTCTTGCCAGTGGTCACAGGTGCTCTTGTGCCTGTAAAGAGGAAGAGCAAGGCTCTCCCTGCCTTTGGTCCCTGGTCCTGTGCTGTCTGGACTCAGCTTCCGGTGGAGACTGGCCGGAGGCTCCTCCAGCAGAGGTCCCCTCCCACCACCACCCCGGGAGCCGCTCTCTGGCTGGGGACAAGCCAACTCTCCCGTCTCTTCACACCAAGAACCTTGAAACGCGACTATGACGGACCCCGCCTCCCCCTGGCCAGGGCAGGATGTCCAGGCCTATCTATCACCCTTGTCTCAGGTTCTAGGGTCACATCACCTGTGTCAAGGTAAGCATCCTCCTCTCCACCAGGAGCAGTGATTCCCTGTGGCCTGCCGGCCCTGACTGGCCCCAGAAGGTGCACACACATCCTAAACACATAGCATCACGCAGAGATGGCGGCGGACCCAGGGCCTCTCAGCCCCGAGAAGTGGGCGCCCTTTTGTACCCTGTCCCTATTTCGGTCAGAACTCAGACCCAAGGCAGGGCCCAAAGTAGGTGAAAAGAGGCTTTTCTCTTACTGACGGCTCATTAACTAATATCCTGAGTCCCAGTTCTACAAACATCTTGCATAAATCACACACCACCTTTTTCCTCAAGGAGCATAAAGTGCTTCATAGACATTGGTTACTGCTCTTCTGTCCAGGAGACGAGCGTGAGAGAGTTGGGGTCCCCACTGAATAAGAAGGACATGTGGCTGCCTTCCTGTCTTCTAGTCCCCTCGGTCTCAGGCAGCTGGTCTGGTGCAGAGAGGGGGTTTTCACTCTGCGTTCCCTTTTTCTCCATCTATCCTAGTTTGGGTCTAGAGAAAACCTCCACAAGACTGTTGCCCTTCTCCTCAGCTTCCTTTGATTACTAATTGAAACATGTTAGAACAAAGAAGTGAGTTAAGTGGACTATATATGAATACTCAAAATAGAAGCAGACGTTATCTGTGAAAACGTGGCTTTAAGCCTAAGAGGTGACATGACAGACCAGACTCACTGGGGTGAGCCCACCTAAGGTTTTACAATCTGCTTGATAGTTTCAAAAATTATGTTTGGCTTTTTTTTTTTTTTTTTAAACCTCCCATCACCCCTCTGTCCTGTCTGCTCCCTGGATGGATTCTCCAAGGTGGACCCGGTGGCACTGTCCTCTACCCACTCCCGCCCCACGAGGTGCAGCTCCAATCCTCCTCCCCGCCCCTGCCCTGTGTGCTCTCCCCACTTTGTCCCTCCCCCCACACACAGAGCCTGCTGGAGACCCCAGAACCACAGCACAGGCCTTGCTGGCCCGGAGAGTCCGAACTGCAGTGACAGGTGACAGCGTGTGTCCTGAGCCACCTGGAGCCCGGAGGCCGTGGGGTCTCCGGGGTGAGGGGAGAGGCAAGTCCAGGGCGGGGTCAGGATTTCTCCCTCCCTGCTGAGTCCTGCGAGGGTCGGCAGTGGCGCTCTTTGTCACTATTCCTCTATGTGGGGTTACATTCTTGTTAGTCAAAAGAGACAAAAGCACTATTAAAAAAAAAAAAAAAAAGCAGCTGGCTCCTGTGGAAAGGAAAAGGTGTCCATTTCTATACGCATAATACTGGCAAAAGCTAGTTTTCTGGGGTTTATAAATACAACTGTGGTTCTAGAAAGAAGACTGTGCAGAATCGGGCTTTAGACTGGTGGGGTGGAGTACAGGACCACAGAGTTGTAGTCGGGAGGAGGCGAGCAGCAGGAAATCTTCCTCTCCAGCTCCGAGTGGTCATAGGTGAACCTGCGGTGGCCTGTGCCCAGGTGCCCACAGCTGGCGTGGCAAAACGTGGGTCTGCTGAGGTCAGAAAGGCCCGACTCCTTACTCTTACTGGTTACTCCCAAGCTAAAGACAGAAAAGAAAGAAAAAAATCAATTGTACAAAATGGATTTATTGGAAACACTGAAGTCCACTCTTTAGTGGGCTGTTTGTTCAAGCCCAGCAGCTTCCCTGGTTGGTAAAGAATCTGCCTGCAGATTCTATGGGAGGCCCGAATTCGATCCCTGAGGCATGAAGACCCCCTGGAGAAGGAAATGGCAACCCACTCCAGTATTCTTACCTGGAAAATCCCATGGACACAGGAGCCTGGTGGGCTACAGTCCATGGGATCTCAAAGAGCTGGAGTTGACTGGAGGACTAACACTTGTTCAAAACCATCCAGAGTGAGTCTGTTGAGTCCTACCTCGAACTAGACTGGGGTGTCTGGAGCTGCCCACGGCCTCTCTCCTCCACTGGCCAGGGTTGGAGGGTGGGATTAGTTAAAACAAATCCAGAATTCCTGGTGGAAAACAGCTCCCAGGCTTGGGTCCAGCGCTCCCCTCCGCGGGTCCGTTAGCACCTGGGATTGGCTGAAAGATGCTAAACCTGTGAACAACATCTTCTAAGGGGAGAGCTGCGATTAAATAGAGGATCCTGAGAGGAGGCGGCTCCTGCATCACCCAGGTGGGCCCTGAATGCAATCCCACGTGTCTGGGCTGGGGCATCACAGTGCTCGCAGGAGGAGCAGGGCCACAGCCATAGAGGAGTGCCGGGGGCGTCAGGGCTGGAGGAGGCGCTAGCCGGGATGTCCTGTGGGGAGGGGCCTCATGTCGGGATGCAGCCCTGCATCCCTCGTTCTGGGGCGTCCAGCCTCTGGAACTGCAAGAGGATCCATTTCTCCCGTTCTGAGCCACCGACTTCATGCAAAGTTGTTGCGGCCGCCTGGAGCGATGCCTAGGACGTGCTACAGAAACTTGGTAAGTTTCTCCCTCTCAAGTTTGTGCTCCGGAGGAGAGAAGCGTTAGGTTTGGTTCGGTTCCGGGCAGTGTGTCGCTGGCCCGGGCGAAAAGACTGGCTTTTGGGTTGGGTCCGCGTGGGACAGGGAGCTGGTCTGGTCCTCCGTATTTGATGGTTTCAGCAGAGCTGGTGGAAGTGAGAACCCCATGTGCCACTGGCTGTTTGGCTCGAGATTGGTGCACCCGGCCTTTGAACCAGGTTCTGTATGTTGGTCTTGGAGTGGAGGAGGCAATGAATGGCTTTCAATTTTTTTTTCCACAAAGGTCTGGAAGTGTTTCAAGGCAGGAAACAAGAACACGTACGCCCCGCTTCTCCCCCTCACTCCGTGTCCTGTGACCTGCCCAGGACTGGGCTTGGGGTCCCTGGGTGTCCACGGAGAGGACACAGGTGTGCAGGTGTCCGTCGGGGAGTGTTCCCAGCCCTCTGGCCTCTGGTCCTCTGTGGTTGATGAGCTGGGGCCCTACTGCTCAGAGGTGTCTGCGGACACCCTTTGGTTTACATCAGGGTCTGCAAACTAGCCTGTGAGCTGGCCACCTGTTTGGTTTGTTGTTGTTTTTTAAAACAATGGTTTTATTGACATGTTTGCATATTGTACAATATACCTATTTAAAGTGTACTCTGGGCATTTCATATAAATGAAATCATACAACTGGCTCCTCACTTATTTCAAGGTTCATCTATGTTGTAGCCGCCTGTCAGTACCTCGTACTTTTGATTGACAAATATTCTCTTGTACGGATATATGCATTTTATTTATCGGTTCACCAACTGATAGACACTGGAGTTGTTTCTACTTTTGGTTCTTATGAACAGTGCTGGTCTGAATATTTGCATATACGTTTCTGTGGGGTATATGTATACCTACAGAGTTGCATTGCTGGCTCAGAGTAACTCTGTTTAACCTTCTGAGGACTGTTTTCCTCTGTAAACTGCTAGATTGTTTTCCAAAGTGGCTGCAGTAATTTCATGTTCCCACCAGCAAGCATCCAGAGTTCTAATTCCTCCACGTCCTCACCCACACTGACTCTGGTTAGTGAGGACCAGAGTTCTAGAACCACCTCCCTGGTTCAAACCCTCCTGGTGGGGGTGAAGAGGTGTCTCATGTGATTTGCATTGCCCTGATGTCTAATGAGGTGAAGCTTATTTTCACATGTTCCCTGGCCAAGGCCACCGGCTCTTGTGAGTATGGTTCACTGGACACAGCTGCATTTTATTGCTCGTCTATCAGCTGCTTTTATAGGTGGCGGAGTTGAGTGGTTATCACTGGCCCCTTACGAATGGGTCTGCATTCAGTAGAAAAACCATCTAAGTGAAGTTTCGTACAATAGAAACTTCTTGGCAGTCAGAATTTAGACTGTAAAAAAACACATGCAGAACATACTTTTCTGAAAACACTTAATTCTGAACACAGCACCAAACTACACAAATGCAGAATGAAAACAGCATTTCAACTCCACCAAAAGTATTGATCATGAAAGATGTAAAAAGTCACCTGACTTCCCTAGGCACAGTTCCCTTTTTAAACAGGTCCACTCCCAAAGTACTCTTGTTCTCCTAGCTCTTCAACTGTATGGAAAACAAGGGGTGCTTGAGAGTTTGAGGAAAAGAGAAGGGAGCACTCCACCTGTGTTGTGGAGGAACTGAAGACTTTATTCACTTTTTAAATCGTATTTTCGGGTCCTTTGCTTACCGAAGGAGGCCCAACTTCTCCCAAGTGTTCTGGGAACTCTGTTTAAGGGGTGGGGGAAGTTTGCAGATCCCTGATTGAGATAAAAGAGGGACAGAAGGGTTCCACATTGCAGGAGGGTCAAGGGCAGATGTTTGAACCAGGAAAGGAAGGCAAATCTGGTGGGCCTTGCCCTGTCCAGCGATGTCCCTGGGCAGAGAGGAGCACGGAGAGGAGTCGGCCCGTGCAGAGTGCAGCGAGAGCCCTGGTAGTTGTGACAGTGTTGTCACTGGCTGCCCGGTGGAGGCAGGAGAGCGGGCTCTAACAGGAAACGAGCCTTCATTTGGAAGAGCTGGGGTCTCAGGATGGCGCGTCTTAGGACTAGATGACTGTCCTGGGGCCCTTCTTGTCCCCTCATTTCAGGCCCCCAGCGGGTAATGGGTGTGTGTTCTCTCCCCGCCCCCTCGGACAGGTGTCTGGTCCGGACTGTACACTGTTCACAGTTGAGGACGTCCAGCTCCTTTCAGCTGAAAGACTGCTTCATGTGCTTGGACTGCCTTCTTTGCTGGAGTGTTCTGTCTTCTCTCAAATCCCACTCTTCCTTTCCAGAGCATGGTGCTCAGGTGTCTACTTTTTTCTGTTTTTGTTTTTTTTTTTAATGATTTTTTAAAAAAATTTACTTATTTTTAATGGAAGGATAACTGCTTTACAGGATTGTGTTGGTTTCTACTGAACATCAACATGAATCGCCATAGGTTTACTCACGTCCCGTCCCACTTGAACGTCCCTCCCACCTCCCTCCCCGTCCCACCTCTCTGGGTTGTCACAGAGCCCGGATGTGAGTTCCCTGAGTCATACAGCAAATTCCTATTGGCTCTTTATTTTATATATGGTAATGTATGTTTCCACATTACTCTCTCCATGCCTCCCACTCTCTCCTTCCTCCCCCTGCCCCAGCCGTGTCCATATGTCTGCTTTTATGCCCTCTTTACTGTCCTTCCAGGGAAAAGAGCTTTCTGCACGGCCTGGACACTGTAGTTTAGGAGGGCAGGTAGCCCTCAAGTATGGCCATGAAACCCTCCTCCTGGGCATCGTCCCTCTTGCCCCTCCAGAAAGCCCCCTGTCCCTGGCTTCCTTACTCACTTCAGTGAGGCCTTGGGTTTGCTCTCTGCCCAGGTGAAACGCTTCAGCAAGGGGGAGGCCAGCAGGGTGCCACTATCCAGCTGGTAGTCCTGCAGGGAAGAAGGAAGAGTTACAGCTCCTGCTTGAGCCAGAGGGGTTCGTGACGTTGGGATGCGTGTCTGAGGTCACTCCAGCATCTGGCCTCCCTCCCTGTGTGGACAGAGCACACTCTCCATACTGGCCAGTCTGCTGCTGCTGCTGCTAAGTCGTTTCAGTCAAGTCCGACTCTGTGCGACCCCATAGATGGCAGCCCACCAGGCTCCCCTATGCCTGGGATTCTCCAAGCTAGAACACTGGAGTGGGTTGCCATTTCCTTCTCCAGTGCATGAAAGTGAAAAGTCAGAGGGAAGTTGGTCAGTTGTGTCTGACTCTTCACGACCCCATGGACTGCAGCCCACCAGACTCCTCCATTCATGGGATTTTCTAGGCAATAAAACTGGAATGGGTTGCCATTGCCTTCTCCAACTGGCCAGTCTAAACTTTGTCAATTACAAGAGGCCACTATGTCCAGTGACTCAGAGACCCTTCTTCCTGCAAGTGAAGAAAGCAAATATAATCAAAATGGGAAATTGCAGGTAACAAGTGAGCATTTTTCGTAGTCAACTTTTATGCTATTTTATGCAAACTATTGCATAAATATGTTAAACCTAATTGGGCAGATGACTTGGCAGTGATATGTAAAGATTCCCTGGTGGCTCAGGTGATAAAGAACCTGCCTGCAATGCAGGAGACCCACGTTTGATCCCCAGGTCGGGAAGATACCCTGGAAAATGGAATGCAACCCACTCCAGTATTCTTGCCTGGAGCATCCCCATGGACAGAGGAGCCTGGTGGGCTACAGTCCATGGGGTCACAAAGAGTTGGACACAACTGAGTGAGAAATAATAAAGACATGGTTTAATTTTCTTTCTTGAAGATTCTATGGAGGTTTGAGACTCTCCTGAGTTACTGTGATATTGAATGGTTTGCCTTGGAGACGAACAGAGATCATTCTGTCGTTTTTGAGACTGCATCCAAATACTGCACTTTGGACTCTTTTGTTGACTCTGATGGCTATTCCATTTCCTCTAAGGGATTTTTGCCCACAGTAGTAGATATAATGGTCATCTGAGTTAAATTCACCCACTCCAGTCCACTTTAGTTCACTGATTCCTAAAATGTCAGTGTTCACTCTTGCCATCTCCTGTTTGGTCACTTCCAATTTGCCTTGATTCACGGACCTGACATTCCAGGTTCCTATGCAATATTGCTTTTACAGCATCAGACCTTGCTTTCATCACCAGTCACATCCACAACAACTGGGTGTTGTTTTTGCTTTGGCTCCATCTCTTCATTATTTCTGGAGTTATTTCTCCAATGATCTCCAGTAGCATATAGGGCACCTACTGACCTGGAGAGTTCCTCTTTCAGTATCCTATCATTTTGCCTTTTCATACTGTTCATGGGGTTCTCAAGGCAGGAATACTGAAGTGGTGTGCCATTCCATTCTCCAGTGGACCACATTTGTCAGAAATAAAAAGACACTCCTTGAAAGAAAAGTTATGACCAAAATAGACAGGATATTAAAAAGCAGAGACATTACTTTGCCAACAAAGGTCCATCTAGTCAAGGCTATGGTTTTTCCAGTAGTCGTGTATGGATGTGAGAGTTGGACTATAAAGAAAGCTGAGTTCTGAAGAATTGATGTTTTTGAGCTGTGGTGTTGGAGAAGACTCTTGAGAGTCCCTTGGACTGCAAGGAGATCCAACCAGTCCATCCTAAAGGAGATCAGTCCTGAATATTCATTGGAAGGACTGATGTTGAAGCTGAAACTCCCAATACTTTGACCACCTGATGCGAAGTGCTGACTCATTTGAAAAGATCCTGATGCTGGGAAAGATTGAAGGCAGGAGAAGGGGACGACAGAGGATAAGATGGTTGGATGGCATCACTGACTCAATGGACATGCTGCTGCTGCTGCTAAGTCGCTTCAGTCGTGTCCGACTCTGTGCGACCCCATAGTCGGAAGCCCACCAGGCTCCCCCGTCCCTGGGATTCTCCAGGCAAGAACACTGGAGTGGGTTGCCATTTCCTTCTCCAATGCAGGAAAGTGAAAAGTGAAAGTGAAGTCGCTCAGTCGTGTCCGACTCTTAGCGACCCCATGGACTGGAGCCTACCAGGATCCTCTGTCCATGGGATTTTCCAGGCAAAAGTACTGGGGTGGGGTGCCATTGCCTTCCCCGCCATGGACATGAGTTTGAGTAAATTCCGGGAGTTAGTGATGGACAGGGAGGCCTGGTGTGCTGTAGTCCATGGGTTGCAAAGAGTCAGACACAACTGAGTGACAGAACTGAACTGAGTTACAGTTTCCAGCAATTCCATTTACTCACTGGGTCATGTTTAGCACTGAGTTTTATGCAGGGCCCTCCTTATACTGTCAAAATGGTGTTTCCAGTGGGTGGACCCCACATGTAGTTCCTGCCACCCTTTGGGTCTCTTATGTGGCTCTGTATGTGTCCTTGACTATCAGGGAGGAACCTAAGCAAGGATACTGCCCTAGAGCCCAGTGCATCAGGCTTGGGAGGGCTAAGGGTCAAAGAAATCTTGAATGTTTTATTCAGTGCCATTTCCTTGGACTTAAAATCAGCATCCTAAGCAGCAAAGAAACATTTCCAGCACTTTGCCTTTGTAGTAACAGCTTATTTGTAAATTTTTTTTTTTTTAATGTTCACGTCATCTTTCCCTCTCTATCTGGTGTGTTTGAAGGGTTTGGGCATTTTCCAGCAGTGACCACAACATTTGAGGTCACCATCTTCTCACCACAGTAGGCTTTCCAGGCCTTTTTTGGGTCATGGCTCTGTGAGCATGGGTGGTCCTGGGATCCAGTGGCTGCGTCCCTGGAGACCACGCTCTGATCCAGCTCTCTGTCTCCTCCCCTGAATCTCTCAGCCTCTTGTCCAGACCTTTAAAGGGACAGGTGAGTTGAGGCCTCTTGTTCGCCAGGGCTGTGTGGATCGCTTCTCTCTGTGCAGCTGGCTGGGAGCCTGGCTGCTCAGCTCTGGAAACTTTGTGGGAAGGAGCAAGAGGTCTCGGAGATTGTGCCAGGATCTCAGAGGGGAGACCCCGCCCCTCGCACAGTTTTGAGTTGCTTTGATGCTGTGATAACAGGCTTCCATCCTTGCTAGCCAAAATGCTTAGAAACACCCAAGGACGTTTCCTAAGGTTATGCCCAGCCAAGGACTTGGGCCCTGGAGTGAGCTCTGGGTCATCTTCAGACTACAGAACTACTTTCAGATTAGCTCTGTATGTCCCATGTCTTGTTGTCATTCCCCTGGAATTGTCATTTCAGCCACCACTGATGACTGGCCCCGGGTGACCTAGAGCAACCGGACAGTTGGGGTTTGTGTTTGCATGGGGGGCTGCCCGGGGTGTGCTAAGTTAATTCTGTTACTTACATCAAGCAGGGAGGTGCCATTCGGTGAGAATTCTTCAAAGGTTTTGAGTTTTTCCAGGCTGATGAAATTGAAAGCATTGACATATCTAAAGAAGCAGAAAGGATAATCAGGTCAGTAATTAAACTTAAAAGCTTTTGCACAATGAAGGAAACTATAAGCAAGGTGAAAAGACAGCCTTCAGAATGGGAGAAAATAACAGCAAACGAAGCAACAGACAAAGAATTAATCTCAAAAATATACAAGCAACTCCTGCAGCTCAATTCCAGAAAAATAAATGACCCAATCAAAAAATGGGCCAAAGAACTAAACAGACACTTATCCAAAGAAGACATACAGATGGCTAACAAACACATGAAAAGATGCTTAACATCACTCATTATCAGAGAAATGCAAATCAAAACCACAATGAGGTACCATTTCATGCTGGTCAGAATGGCTGCTATCCAAAAGTCTACAAGCAATAAATGCTGGAGAGGGTGTGGAGAAAAGGGAACCCTCTTACACTGTTGGTGGGAATGCAAACTAGTACAGCCACTATGGAGAACCTTAAAAAACTGTGGAGATTACTTAAAAAACTGGAAATAGAACTGCCATATGACCCAGCAATCCCACTCCTGGGCATAAACACCAAGGAAACCAGAATTGAAAGAGACACATGTACCCCAATGTTCATCGCAGCACTGTTTATAATAGCCAGGACATGGAAGCCACCTAGATGTCTGTCAGCAGACGAATGGATAAGAAAGCTGTGGTACATATACACAATGGAATATTCAGTTCAGTCGCTCAGTCGTGTCTGACTCTTTGCGACCCCATGAATCTCAGCACGCCAGGCCTCCCTGTCCATCCACTATCTCCCGGAGTTCACTCAAATTCATGTCCATTGAGTTGGTGATGCCATCCAGCCATCTCATCCTCTGTCGTCCCCTTTTCCTCCTGCCCCCAATCCCTCTCAGCATCAGTTTTTCCAATGAGTCAACTCTTTGCATGCGGTGGCCAAAGTACTGGAGTTTCAGCTTTAGCATCATTCCTTCCAAAGAACACCCAGGGCTGATCTCCTTTAGAATGGATTGGTTGGATCTCCTTGCAGTCCAAGGGACTCTCAAGAGTCTTCTCCAACACCACAGTTCAAAAGCATCAATTCTTCGGTGCTCAGCTTTCTTCACAGTCCAACTCTCGTATCCATACATAACCACTGGAAAAACCATAGCCTTGACTAGACAGACCTGTGTTGGCAAAGTAATGTCTCTACTTTTCAATATGCTATCTAGGTTGGTTATAACCTTTCTTCCAAGGAGTAAACGTCTTTTAATTTCGTGGCTTCAGTCACTATCTGCAATGGTTTGGGGGCCCCCCAAAATAAAGTCTGACACTGTTCCCACTGTTTCCCCATCTAGTTCCCATGAAGTGATTACTCAGCCATTAAAAAGAATACATTTGAATCAGTTCTAATGAGGTGGATGAAACTGGAGCCTATTATACAGAGTAAAGTAAGCCAGAGAGAAAAACACCAATACAGTATACTAATGCACATATATGGAATTTAGAAAGATGGTAACCATAACCCTATATGCGAGACAGCAAGAGACACAGATGTATAGAACAGTCTTTTGGACTCTGTGGGAGAAGGCCAGTGTGGGATGATTTGAGAGAACAGCATTGAAACATGTATATTATCATATGTGAAACAGATCTCCAGTCCAGGTTTGATGCATGAGACGGGGTGCTCAGGGCTGGTGCACTGGGATGACCCAGAGAGATGGGATGGGGAGGGAGGTGGGAGGGGGGTTCAGGATGGGGAACACGTGTACACCCATGGTTGATTCATGTCAATGTATGGCAAAAACCACTACAATATTGTAATTAGCCTTCAATTAAAATAAATAAATTTTTAAAAATGAATAAAAAATTTTAAAATGCTGATAAAAAAAGAGAATAATCAGGTCAGGATAATGCCTTCAGTTTTGATTAGTCAGGAGATCACAGGCACCCCATCCCAGCTAAGATGAACCCGAATGCCAGAGGAGTGACCTCACACCTTTTGAAGCTGCAGGTCCCTGGCTGTGTGCCCCGGGAATCCCGGCAAGTGGTTTCTAGTCACTCACATGGCCCTCACTGCATTGTTGTGAGCAAAACCCCACAGGGACCCTTGAGGGACTCAGCAGTGGTCAGGCCTCTGGTCCCTCAGGGAACCAGATGACATCAGGCTGAGAAGAGCCCTGAGTTGTTGTCTGGTCTGAATGTGATGGAGGGAAGAGATGATGCCCAGAGAGGTGATGTGGCTTCATCGGTGTACAGCTGCTGCTTCATCGGTGTACACCTGCTGCTTCTAAAAGGCCATGACCCGTCAGGGCCACATGGCCAATTCAGTGGTCTATATCCAAGCACTGGTGCTGGTCTGGTGTATCCAGCCCTACGATTACAGATCGGGAGGAAGCGGCAGTAACCGGATGACGTCCTTGTGACTGCCTGCTGAGCTCGGTGGCCCACTGTACACACACTCACCTGAGACCCTGTCACCAACAGGGACCATCCCTTAGGCAAGGCCCTGTCTGGCAAAGGCTAATCAACAGGCTGGAAGGGCCCGTGTCACTTCTATACTTCCCTCCCCCATGTCTGACCTGATCTGCCTCTGCTAATTTATTTAATCCAGGCTTGCTTGTCTCTTCTTTAAAACAATAGATGACTCATCTGGGCTGGTCTGTGAAGTATGAATTGGTCGCTGACCTGTGACCCAACCCCACAAATCTGCACTGGCCATTGGATTTCTTCCAGGCCTGTCCCAGACTGTCAATCCTCCCAGTTCTTCCCTGACCTGCCAAGAGTGGCTGAACTGAGGTTGGCGGTCTGGGAGGGTACCTCCGTTGGTCCATCCTAAGTCGCTTCACTAGTGCCACCTGGGAAGCCCACTGCAGACGAAATTGCTAGGAGGCCCACAGAATAGCCTGCAAGTCCTAATACCGGTTCTGACTGATTGCAAAGGACAGCGACAAAGCATCAGAACACCTGGGTTAAAAACTCTGTTGGGCCGCTTTCCGACTGCCTGGTTGTGGCAAGCTGTCCTCTGTAGAGCTTTAATGTCTCCATCTGTGCCACAGGAATAGTACCTCCTTCTTAGGACTGTCTTGAGGAGGTGATGTATGCAAAGAGCCCAGTGCCGTACCAGACCACAAAGCATGTGTCTTGCTATACAGTAAGTCCCCTGCATGTGAAGTTGTGAGTTTTCAAAGATACGAACGTGTATTCGCACGTCCAGTGGCGTAAGTTAGTTTATCTGTCTAGCGTGCGTTGCTGTGTGTGTGCCTTCTCTACAAGTGGCTGTGCTTTTGTGTGCTTTAAACGCTACTGTTTGGTAGAGCACTGCTGCTGCTAAGTCACTTCAGTCGTGTCCGACTCTGTGCGACCCCATAGACGGCAGCCCACCAGGCTCCCCCGTCCCTGGGATTCTCCAGGCAAGAACGCTGGAGTGGGTTGCCATTTCTTTCTCCAATGCATGAAAGTGAAAAGTGAAACTGAAGTTCAGTCATGCCCGACTCCTAGCGACCCCATGGACTGCAGCCTACCAGGCCCCTCCGTCCATGGGATTTTCCAGGCCTGGAGTGGGGTGTACTAGAGTGGGGTGCCATTGCCTTCTCCATCGGTAGAGCACAGTAGTACACTATCTTTATACCAAGCCCAGGATGTCCGGAAGCAAGAGGGTAGATAGAATTGAATCCAGCAAGGAATCAGACCCTGCCATCAGCGTGACATTGCAGGTGGCCCTCTATCTCCTACTGTTGATGACCCTCTACCATCTCCCACCTCTTCTTCCTCCTCCAACTAGGAACTCTTCTTGCCTGTTCACTTGATGCCAGGCCCTGTGTGCCAGCTGTTCTACTGCACTAGGTACTGTAAGATTCAAAATGCTTTCCTTTTTGTGTTTGTTATGTATTATTTTTGGGAAAAGTATTATAAACCTATTACAGTCAAGTATTACTGTAGTAGGTTTCTAGTAATACAGTATGACTGTATTACACTACAGTACTACGTGGCCGATCGTGTCGGCTGGGTACTTAGGCTAACTCTGTTGGACTTACTAATAAACTGGACACTCTTGGACTGGAACTCGTCTGTATGTAGGGGACTTACTGTAGTGAGTGGAACATACACGTCACCACTGGCACCACGGTGCTGACCTTATCCAGTGTGGCCACTCAGTGTATCTGTCTCCCCTCACCCCGTCTCCAGTTTCCTTCGTGCTAACAAGAGATACTGTAGTCTGTCAGGTAAGAAAACAAATCCAGTTTGTTTTCACTGTATTGAAGGTATCATGAAAAAAATCAAGGCCATTGAGGAGGAAAAGATAGGGGAGTTCTTCGGGAGAAAGATAGACTAAAGAAATGGAAGGAAATGCAAGGTATTCTTGATTGGATGGCGCTTTTAAAAAAGGTGCAGAAGACATTTGGGGACAATAATGGGAACTTGAAAACTTAATAAGATGAAGAGATTATCAGTTTCTTCGTGATAATTTTGGTGTGCTGGCACAGGAGAACACCCTTTACAAGACATACGTACATGCTAAGTTGCTTCAGTTAAGTCTGACTCTCTTTGATCCCATGGACTGTAGCCCACCAGGCTCCTCTGTCCGTGGGATTCTCCAGGCCAGAATACTGAAGTGGGTTACTGTTTCCTTCTCCATACAAGATGTATACCAAAGTGTTAAGAGGCAAAGCATTACAGTGGTGTATGTCCTCTTTCATACACACACACACAGAATATAGGCTCCTCTGTCCATGGGATTTTTCAGGCAAGAATACTGGTGTAGGTTGCCATTTCCTCCTCCAGAGGATCTTCTCAACCCAGGAACTGAACCTGTGACCTCTTGTCTCCTGCATTGCCAGGTGGATTCTTTCCCCACTGAGCCATTGGCGAAGCCCACAGAGTAAGGCAACATGTTACGGTCGAATTTAGGATGTGGACTTTTTTCTTTTAAAGTTTGAAAATCATATCAAATGAAGTTGGAGAAGAAAAGATCTTACCTGACATTATCAGAACTCCCTGAATTAAACTTTGGAGCAGAAATATCTTCCTGGAAGAAGTCCTCGGAGAAGGCAGGTGTCGAGTACGTAAACGCAGTGTTGCCTGTCAGGATGGCATTGAGTGGAATGTAGTCTTTACCATCCTGAAACAGCAAAGGTGGAGCTCTGATCACACACATTCTACTTCAGCCTATTTCTGTGCAGCACTGTCTCACTTCAACTCTGTCATTTCCATAATCTTGGTTGTGTTTTGGGATGCTACTTCTGCATATATGCACTTTTTTGTTTGTGTTTTTGCTGGTGATCTCAGCTATTGTTGCTGCTGTTTAGTCACTAAGTTGTGTCCAACTCTGGCAACCCCATGGAGTGTAGCCTACCAGAGTCCTCTGTCCATGGAACTCTCTAGGAAAGAATACTGGAATGGGTTGCCATTCCCTCCTCTAGGGGATCTTCCAGACTCAGGGGTAGAACTCATGTCTTCTGCATTGGCAGCTGGATTCTTTACCACTGAGCCACCAGGGAACCCCGATCTCAGCTGTTAATAGCCACTAAATAACGAGAGACAAGGAAAACACCCCTTGACTAACATCAAAGGCATCTGGCCTTCTGATAGTCTGGATAAATTTACCTGTTGTACATTGGCTTGGAGCAGGTCACCTAGTTTTTCCACAAGCTCCACAAATCTGGGCCTTTCTTTTGGGTCTTTGTGCCAGCAGTCCAACATGATCTGGTAGCTGTTGGGTGAGAGGAAAATAGAGATGGCTGGAGGCGGTAGTGAGTACACGTGTTACCATACATGTCAGCAGAGGGGTGGGAGTTGTCATGCGTATAAAGATGATGCTTTTTGCAGTATATAGTGTTTGCTCCCTTTAAATTGTGGGTACACAGTGTGATACATAAAAGGCTGCTTGGGCCAGATCTTGCTGGGAGTGGAACTTATAGATATGGAGGAGGCTGGGAGTGAGGAAGGGGCCTATAACTCTGGGGTGTTGCCCCTGCTCCCTTGAGCACACAGGATGGGGGCTGCCGTGCCCAAGGTCCCTTCACTCTCCCTGACCTGAGAGACCTCCCTGAC
The DNA here is from genome assembly GCA_935064755.1 of Tragelaphus eurycerus. Lineage (NCBI taxonomy): Eukaryota > Metazoa > Chordata > Mammalia > Artiodactyla > Bovidae > Tragelaphus > Tragelaphus eurycerus. The sequence continues at coordinate 34,565,736 of CAKXYN010000007.1, read as the reverse complement.
CTCTCCGTGCCTTAGGGTGGGGGCTCCAGGCACATGCCCCATCCAGGGAACCTGGACCAGCCTGCCAGTGGCCAATGGCCGAGAGGAGCATCAGACAGTCCCATGTGGATCTCACATTAAGGTGCTGGTTCAGCAGCTAAGTCATGTCTGACTCTCTGCGACCCCATGGACCACAGCACGTCAGACTCCCCGTCCTTCACCATCTCCTGGGGTTTGCTCAAACTCATGTCCATTGAGTCGGTAATACCATCCAACTAATCTGTTGAGACAGGTGCAGAAATTCTGCAGAGGCAGGTGGTCACAGACTCGAGTCTTGGATCCTCAGCTCTGGTATAGGGGCTGTGGCAGAGGCTGGCCTGAATCTGCCTTATCTTGTCTAAGGCTCCCTGGTCTCTAGCAAGAAACAGACTCTCAGAGGCTGTTGGGAGAGCAGTTACACACAGACACACACATACGTTATTTAGTTGCTCAGTCGTATCCAACTCTTTGCAACTCCATGGACTGTAGCCCATCAGGCTCCTCTGTCCACGGGATTCTCCAGGCAAGAATACTGGAGTGGGTTGCCATTTCCTTCTCCAGGGGATCTTCCCAACCCAGGGGTTGAACCTGCGTCTCCTGCATTGGCAGGTGTGTTCTTTACCACTGAGCCACCAGGGACGCCTGGAAAAGATACATAGATGTTCTATTGAAAAGTAGCCAAAGCAAGAAAGGCTTGAACCAGGCAAAAAAAAAGGGAGGTGGGTCTGAGAGTTGGCAGCATTTGGTCAAGAAGAGGCTGCAGGCTTATCTCAACTAGCATCGCTTCACCGCTGAAAGGCGGAGGTGGAGGAAATTCAAGAGCTGTGAGCAGGGTGCTCCCAAGTTCCTCTCTGCTGAAACCAGCCAAAGGGACCACCTACAACTATTGCTGTTTTTTATTTTGATCCCTGGTTTCTGATTTCCAATCCTCTTGCCTAAAATTCAATGCGAATCGTCTCTGCAAACACCAAAGGAAAATAAAAAAATCAAAACATTCATTACTTCTCCTTCTCATTGAAAGACATCTGATCAAACAGGCTGTGGGCGAGGAACCAATGACTCAACATTAAACTGTTTTACATCACTAAGTAAATAGGTTTAATAAGAAAAAGAGACACCAGTTACACCCAAACCCACAGGCCTTCGCGAAGCAAGCTAGGGGTGAGGGGGCCTGTGGAGTGAGCTTCCTGTCCAAGCTATCACCCAGGCTCCCAAGTGCACATCAATTTAGGTCAAGTTCAGGTCATAGGACCCAAGTTCTAAGGGTGCACGTTATCCTTACCCAGGTCTTCCCGCTATTGGTACAAGCAACTTGGAAATGGCTCCATCAGCTTTCAAATGCTAAAGGTTTGAATTTTGGACTTCTTTTTTTTTTTTAATTAAAAGAAAATTTTAAACACCAAAAACATTTTATATTGGGATATAGCCAATGGCAACCCACTGCCGTATTCTTGCCTGGAGTATTCCATGGACCTGAGCCTGGCAGGCTACAGTTCACAGGGTCGCAGAGTCACACGTGACTGAAACAACTTGGCATGCGTAGCCAATTCACAATGCTGTGGCTGTTTCAGGTGAACAGTGAAGGAACTCAGCCATACGTATACTTGTGTCCGTTCTTGAATTCTGGACTGAACATTTCCCAAAGCCGCTGCTTTTTATAATTTCTATAAGAAACTCCCTAGAATTGAGGAACCACCCTTCTCTCTAGCTCTAAGCTGAGGTACAAATGCTCTTCATATATAAAGATTTGAAGCTTTCATAAAGTCCAAGGCCATTTTGGGCCCAAAGTTGATGTGAGTTGTTTTGGACCAGAACAAGTATAAGAACTGGAAACACTGGAAACACACTGCAGGTGTGTAGTGTGGTGCTGGGGGCTCTGGACTCAGACTTGGTTTGCTTAACTAATTAGCAAAGTGGCAAACCACTTCTGTGTTCTATGCCTTGATTTTCTCATCTGTACAATGGGGATAATAATAGCACCCACTGCATAGGTTGTTATGAGAATGAGGTAAATGTGTATATATTAAAATGTTTAAGATAGTGCCTGACTCTTCATAAGCACTAAGTAACTAATAAATAATAAACCCTGTTAATGACTGCAATTATTATTACTATTGAAGGTGAAAAGAGAAGGGTGGGGGGGCGGCAGGATGAGATAGTTGTATGGCATCACCAACTTAATGGACATGAGTTTGAGCAAGCTCTGGGAGATGGTGGTGAAGGACAGGGAAGCCTGGCGTGCTGTAGTCCACGGGGTCGCAAAGAATTGGATATGACTTAGCAACTGAACACCAACAATTATTACTGTTAGTCACTAGGAATTTGCTCTTGTGACTTTCAGATTATATGGAAAGTGGACAGAAATATTTAATTCAAAGCATGAGTGAACATGTCATAGATATTTCTTCTAAGGAACATGGGGTATGTTCCTAACTTGACAGTCCTGTGGTCTAGGGAGCCCGGAGGACCACCTTTCTGTCTGTCTCCTCTGTGCGTAGCTAGTCACAACACTTCTCAGAGGCTGGCTCCATCACTTATTCAGTTCAGATGGCGATTCCCGCCCGCCTGCCCCCAACGCTGTCTGGTGTCTTCCAGTGAGATTGTAGCAGGGGAAATACTTAAATCGCAAAGTGCAGCGTTCATCTCATTTTAGATGAGAGAAAGCCCTCCTGCCTTTCTCTCTCTGCAGCCTGGCCAGGCCTGGGGCTCACCTGGCCGTCTCCCCAGCTCTCAGAAGGGCCTTGTGCTTTCCCAGCCAAAGCACTACACGCACCTGATGAGTCTGGGTCCCTTCTCCCTCTGCACTCGGGCAGCTCCCAGCCCTGCCCTTGTGGCCCGAGTCCTCGGGCCGCCTCGTCCCGGATGTGACCTAGCTCGTCTCTGGACCGTGAAGGAAAGAGATGCGGCCTTGCACTCTGGCCAAGCCCCACTTCCTTCGTTCCTTCTAGCTCCTCCCGAAGGCCATCCCAGGGCTCCCAGCAGGCCCCCGCCGTGTGGGTAGGATGGGAGGGCCCTGCAGGAAAGGCGGCGCTGCTGTGGGGTGGGGGGACGTGGTGGTGGTGGGGCTCCCCCTGAGTCCTTGATGGCAGCTGGACCCAAAACTGCTGGGGTCATCACATTCCTGCCCAGTCCTCAGAGTGCAAAACAGGCCCAGAGCTTCAGGGAAAAGTATCTGTGGGGCGAGTGGGCACTTGTCCACCAGGGAGAGCTGTCAGGAAGGCCCTGGGCTCACAGGTCCCAGCCAGGTCCTAACAGGAGGCCCCTTTCCCTCCCATCTCCCCTGCATTCCAGACCAGCCCCCAACAGATCCCTGCTGTGGACAGGGGTCAGCACTGCTCCCCTGCTGGCCTCCACCCCGGCTGCCTGCCAAGCCCACTGGTTCCCAGTCTGAGCCACCCCCAAGGTCTGGCCCCCAGCTCCTGGGTGGTCTGTTCAGGGCTCCCCAGGCTCACACCTGGACGCTGTGTCAGGGTGGAGGGAGGACCCGGGTAGGGATGGTCCAGGACCTGAAGTCCCACTTCTGGAAGATGCTGGGTCCCCACGAAGGAACTCAGGGGCGTCCCTGGAGACAAGGGTTCATCTGTATTTCCCAGGATGGGGGATTCTGAAACATTATACAGAGCGTCCCCTTCCTGAGGAGGCCTGGTGTGGGGGGAACCGTGGGGGATGGGGGTCCGGGTGGGAGTGGAGGGGCTGGGGGGGAGGCTCACATTTCAGGCGTGGCGTACTCGGGTGCCCGCATCCTCATCCCGTCCTTTAGGCGGCTACAGAAGTCCTCGTCCATCTGCACCCCCGGGTAGGGGGACCCACCTGCAGCAGGGATGAGAGGGCACAGGGCGTGTTACGGCCTCGGGCACGTGCGGGCCAGTTCGGCGTCTGTGTCCTCCTCTGAGGTGACGGTTGGCGGTAAAGTCCCGGGGACAGGAGGGGCCCTTGGCACACAGCATGGCCGTAGAGCAGCTGGGTCAGCCCCGCGGTGCCGGGTGTCTGATGCCCCCTGCCTGCTTCCCAGGGCTGCTCCTGTCTGGTCAGGAGAAAGGCCGGTGTCTGAGGGGTTCCCCGACCTGGAGAAGGAACTCTAGACAAATCCCATCCTTTAGAGACTCATTCGTTGGGATTTTAACTCCCTACTTTCTTGTAAACCTCATACAGCATTGGGGAGGGGGGAGCAGTTGCTGTGATGGGTCTGGGGAAGGGGGGTTGGGAGCCAGGACTGGGCGGGCTGATACGAAAGTTGGGGGGCTGCCCACGGGCCTGGAGGGCCAGAGGACCCGGGACTTTGCCTTTTGCCAAATTTTCTGGGCAGGATCTCAGGGAACAACCCCTCTTGGAGAGATTTGTGGCTGGGGGTGAGCAGGCCTCCGTATCGGCCCCATCCCAGACCTGGAAGCTAGTCTCTCTCAGCGTTTGTCTGCACCTTGGAGTGACCGCAGCTGGGAGGAAGCAGCTGGGTGCGTGCGGCGCTGGCGCTGTGTCCCCGCGGGGTCACTGCAGCCGCTAAGCCGCTTTCAAAGACTACAGGCAACAGGTGCCTGTCATCGAAAGCAGGGGAATGGTTTTCCCACATTACAGGAAGCCAGGGATGTTACTGGGTGACTTTTATTTGCTCTGAGAGGCAAATTTTTGGCAAAGTCTAAAAAGACTCTTGGCTAGACCCGGCCGTTTGAGGGAAGCCTCGGAGCATCAGCTGCGTGTCTGCAGCCAGATGTGGGTGCCGGATGCATCTGGCAGCGCGGGCCTGGGACCAGGTTTGCAGCCACTGCAGTGCATGTTGGTGGAAGCTGAGCGCACCTGCACACAACCAGCATTTCTGCCGTTCATCCTATGTGAACTGGCTTCTGGGGCCAGCCATGCTGAACAGAGGCAGGGGGTGAGCTGCGCTTGTTGGGTCTTTCCTGGGAAATTCTGCAGGGTTTTGGGTGGAAGGATGCAGGGAGCAGAGAGGTGTGGGTATTAAAGAGTCTGGGTGTTTGAAGAATTAGGACAAGGGAAGGGAAAGGAATTAGGAAGACAGGGAAGGGGTAGCCAGATTGGCTGGAGCTAAGTGGGACTGGAGATTGTATTCTGGTTGGACCTCTCTTGCAGCCCCCTGCGTGTTTTTTTTTGTGGTCCAGGCACGTATGGGCACACCGCTCTGAGCCCCCGCATGGGTTTTAGCAGCTGCCGCAGCCCAGGTGATTCCCTAGAGAAGGCGGACGCTCAGCTCTGGGCAGCTGTACCCTCTCCTCCTGCCTCTAGACTCACCTAAGGAGAAGATTTCCCACAGCAGCACTCCGTAAGACCACACGTCGCTCTTGGTGCTATAGATCTTGTCAAAGATGGACTCGGGAGCCATCCACTTCAGAGGAAGTCGTGTCTGGAAAAGGGTGAAGGGAGGCCTTGAGCAGGAGGGCATGCAAACAAAACACATTCAACTCGAGCACCCGGGGGTCACCTCCCAGATGACGCTTGGCCTTAAATCATTTCCCGGAGCAGCCACGGTTTCCTAGGACGGAGAGTGCGCGTCAGCCTGAAGTGTGGCCCTGAAAGTGTGCTGTGTTCATCCCTATGACGGGCAGCAACTGCTTAGTAAGCCCTTCCTCTGTGCCCAGAGCACCCGACTCTGACTCTGTAAGAAAGCCTCCTTCCCCAAACAGCCTGCACGCCACACAGACCTGGGAAAGAGCCCTGTGAATTACGCAGTTGGCCAAAATGTTTCTTGGGGTTTTTCTGTAACATCTAATGGAAAAATCCAAACAGACTTTTTGACCAACCCGATAAAAGGTATCTGGAAAATTGATCATTTTCAGGAATTTTTCCTAACAAGGATGAGTTTTGAAAGGCATTCCCATATAAAACACAGGACTTTAAGTCATTGACTGGAAGGTGTGGGCAAAGGCATGGAAAAGAAGGAAGGTGATAGACAGTGTTTAGGGCCCTGTGTGACTGGTTTTGAAGTAGGAGTCCCACTGGGTCCGGCCCTATGGCTTCATAGGGATGGAGATTGACAGGGACCCTGGGGTGAGTCGAGGACAGAGAAAAATAGAGCAGGGAGGGCTGGGGAGAGGCTGAATGATGCACAGGAAAGAGCACAGACAGACACCCAGGTAGTTGCCATCTTTGTAAGTCAGGGCTCTCGAGGAAAGCCTGTTGTTGTTTTCCTTTTAAAGAAACTGTGGGGGACTCCCCCAGCGGGGTCCAGTGGTTGGGACTCCCCTAGTGGGGTCCAGTGGTTAAGACTCCAGGTTTCCGACGCAGGGGATGTGCGTTCCATCCCTGGTCGGGGAACTAAGATCCTGCATGCCTCCAAGTGAGGTCAAAGAAAGAGAAAGAAGAGAGTGAGGGGAGCGTGGTTCTCAGAGTAGAATCCTGGGACAGGCTGAGTCCGCCGCACCTGAAGAGTTGTTAGAGAAAGGCATGTTCTCAGGCCCCACTCAAGACTTTGGAATCAGTTTAACAAGCTCTCTGGATGACCCATGTGCTCGCTCTGAGAGCCAGGAGCAGAGAGTAGTTGTCTGGGTCCAGACCCAGACGTAATGAAGCCTTCAGGGTAAAGGCCAGAGGGGAGAGGACACGGAAGGTCAGCTCTGAAAGTGGAAATAACACTTACTGCCAGAGATGGGAGGGAGGAGAGGCCAGTGTGAGCCAGCAGAGATGCTGGGCAGGAGGGCAGACCCGAGGGGGACGTGATTTCCTCCCCAGTGAGGTCATGTGGACGGCCACCCCCACCCTTTCCTGAGACGTGTACACCTGCCGAATCCATCACCCGGCTTTATCTGAGGGGAAGAATCCAGGCTGTTCTCCCAGCTGCCTGGGGAACTCCCTCCGGGGGGGCAGAGGAGGGGCTGACATGGGCTCGGCAGGGCTACTGACCAGCGGTCAAGGGTCCAAGGGACAGGAGCCTTGCTGGGGCCAAGAGAAGGACTGAAGGAGAAGAGCAGGGCCTCTCTGGACCCCATGCGAGGACCCTCAGGTCCAGAGGCCGTGGGGCCAGCTTGTCTGCACAGGCTGTTGTTTGGGGACCTCTGCCGAGGAAGTGTAAATATTTACCAAGGGCTTTGGTCTATGGTTTAGGAATGATAGGGCCCCAATGAGTCAAATAAACATCAAACTTTGGACTTACATCTCCTTTTCTCACATAGTCGGGGTTCTTATAAATATCCCGGGCAAGGCCAAAGTCGCAAATCTTCACCACGTTGTTCTCGGACAAAAGTATGTTTCGTGCGGCCAGGTCCCGATGAATGCACTAGAGTAAAAACAGTGCCATTATTGATGCTGTCTTAATCTCATCCAGGAATTTCCTGTACCTTCTCGCTGTTCTTAACTCGGGGACTCATGTCACATGCTTCCTTTACACGAAGGGACCAGCTCTCCGTGCATATGGGGTCGCCCCAAACATGAAGCACTTCTCTCTACAAATTCAGACCCCTTGGAGGCCCCCAATTCAAGGAGTGCCCTGAATCCTCTCTGCCCCGGTGCTGCAGGATGGCATCAGATAAACAGAGCTGGCCGTCCATTCTCCCAGGGAGCTCGACTTCCCCATAGTCTTTTATCCTGAGCTGCTGAGACCAGATCACCACCCAGCTGGAGTTTCCTAGGAAGACTCCCCTGGGATGAGCTAACAGATGTGGAGCTGTGTACTCTGAGATTCTGACCAGTTCCGGAGGCATGCTAGGGGAAAACATGGAGTGTGGGTGCTAGGATCATCTAGTCTGAAACCCAGCAAGCTCTTCCTCTGGAATTAAGATCTACCCACTGGTACCCTACCCACAGGTCTTCCCTGGTGGCTCAGATAGTAAAGAATCCATCTGCCATGCAGGAGTCCTGGGTCAGGAAGATCCCCTGGAGAAGGGAATGGCAACCCACTCCAGTGTTCTTGCCTGGAGAACCCACAGAGGAGTCTGGTGGGTTATAGTCCATAGAGGTTGCAAAGAGTAGGACATGACTTAGCAACTAACACTTTCACTGGTATCCAAGAGTCATTTCTCAAACCTCCTCACTTACATCAGGACGGACTAAGGAGTGTGTTGTGAAGTTCACTCTACGTTTAAGGACCTGTTGTTGTTTAGTTACTAAGTTGTATCGCATTCTTTGGGGACCCTACGGACTATAGCTTGCCAGACTCCTCTGTCCAGGATTTTCCAGGCACGGGTGCTGGAGTGGCTTGCCATTTTTTCCTTCAGGGGATCTTCTGACCCAGGAATTGAACCCACATCTTCTTGAGTGGCAGGCGGATTCTTTACCAATGAGCCACCAGGGAAGCCCATTTAAGGGCCTACATACTAGCAAATATGAGGAAAAGTGAACTTATAGCAAAGGTTTGTGTTTGCCCGTGTGTATATCCACACATCCAGGCCCAGCAAAGAAGCAACAGTGAAGAGTGAGAGCTGACCTTTCTGGAAGACAAAAACTCCATGCCTCTGGCCACTTGAAAACTGTAAGAAATCAGATCTTCCATAGTGATGGGCTGCTTGTAGAAGTCGTCAAAATCTGGAAAGTATTAAAACCGAAGCTGTTTGTAAAGGCTCTTGTCAGGCCACCAAATCCCAGTTTATTGGAACAGCGTTAGCAAAACGTAAAACAAACCAACAAACAGATCAGAGTTCATCTTTGAGAGCACTTCAGTCTCCACATGAATATCCAACATTTTTCCAGGCCTCTAGCCCGGTTTGCCCAAGTGTTAGGGGGTGGGGACAGGGGGCAGGAGGATGATCCATTAAGACAGAAAGGCCTGGGGGAAGACAACTGTACAGTTCCCTGTCAAAATTAGTAACTCTGGAAATAATCTAAATTCAAATCTTATCTCCCCAGGACATTAGCCTTCGAGTCTCTCACGGATGTTTATTAGGGTGATAAATAAAAAAAAAATTTCAGAGATGCACAGTGTGTTGTAAAAATATCTCAGACTAGAGGACAGGAAGGAATTAATACCTACCCTCCTCTTCCTCAACATCACTGAGACTTTTATCTTCCTGAAACCCAGAGCTCGCGAAGCTCTCGCTGCTGGTAACGCTGTCTAGTCTTGGTTTCTCGCCCTCTTCCAGGTCTGGCTCCACTTTTTCTTTCTTAGGCTCCACATGTAAGGCTGCATCCTTTTAAGAGACCAAGGAAGACAGTGATGAAAGGGATGGAACAGCAGCAGGGAGACTGGGCCCTCAGGCCAGCAACTGCCTGTGTTGGGAGGATGTCCTCTAACAGAAGGGCTAGTGAACCAGTAGCCTGGCTGCCCCCTGGGGGTGGGGGCAAGTCTTCCACTCTTGCCTGGGCTTCTGGGTAGCATCTCAGGTGGGATAAAGGAATATTCACAGCAGCTGCTGTTTACTGAGCACTTACTCTGCGAGCCAGCACACTGAGGGTCTTAGGTACGCTTTCTCGTTTAATCTTTCCAACAGTTTTACAAAGTAGCTCTTACAATACATGAAGGAATACATTCAGAGAAGTCAAATAATCAAAGTCACATGTGGCTGGTAGATGGCAAAGCTTGAACCCAGGTCTGGCCAACTCCATTCTGTGCCCGTAAGCATTTTTCCATCCTGTGGACCATCTTGGGAAAGACGATATGGAATGATGGAAAAGGGTCCCCAGTCAACCCGAGACCACGCTTTATAATCCCCAGGGGGAGTAATAAGAGGAGGCTGCAGTTACCAATGTGTCTGGTTTCCTTGGAGAAGGAGGGAACATGAACATTTCTTTTTATCCCCTCCATTCAAAGATGTAGCCTGATCCTAACAAAGGCAGAAAATGCCTTTCATTCTGACCTGGGCATCTGAGCCCTGGTGTGTATCCCACTCTTTCATTAAGTGTGTGATCTTGAGCAGTGAACCACCTTGCTTTTCTGGGAGGTGAAAAGCTCTATCATCTCATGTTTGGACTCACAGGAGTTGTTGGTTTGGGGTGGAACCAGAAAAGATGAGTATCATCTTTAGTAATTCATCTAATTGCTGTGACTCTAGAAACAGCACTCTCAGTGGCTTCTTGAGTCCACCGTGTACCTGGCTTAAGGGTGGCTGTAGGGGGACTGGGGTTCAGAGGCGTCCCCTGAACCACCTGTGCTTTGTGGCCGGGCTGGCTCCCCATCCTTCCTTGGTTTTTCCTGGAAGCATCGCTATGTGGGAGTGGTCCCTCCACTAGAGGGCGTAGTGAGAGCAAGCAGAGGACAGACAAGACAGCGTCAGCCCCCCAAACCGTGGAAGCGCAGAGGGTCTCTAGGCTCCTGCCCCTGGAAAGAGACCCTCTTGTGCCTGCCGCTCAGAAGTCCTCAGAGTGAACCCCCACTGCTATCCAGGTGACCTACCTGAGAGCAGGTAAAGAATGTTAACTCTGGTTACTGTATGTCCCTGAGGCGGTTAGATTTGATTCTGCTCAGTTGGGGACTGAAATTTTATTTCCCACAAGACCCTTTCCAGGACAGAAGTGGGCAGGGGAAGGTGCTGGGGTGAAAAGTTCTTGACTCTTTGGCGAAGCTCCAGGGCCCGTAACTCAGATTCCCCCACCCCACCCTCACTTCCCTACTCCCGGTCAATGGTATATTTAGCTCTGCTCATTGGTAACTGTTTCTGGTAAATAAAGGTTGATTTACTGAACTTTGGGGACTCTGACAGAATCCATTGGATTTATTACAAATAATATTTAAAGATCCTAGTGAATTTATTTGGAAAATGAAGTATCCCATTTCGATTCAGCCTTTCGGTTTTTCCTTCACCTTCTCTCTATATGTCTTTAGGTTCCAAATATGAAATACAGCTGTGTGTTTTCCACGAAAACACTGAGCTCTACCAACAGGGAGGTGAATCATTAAATATAGCCCGAGAAGGAAGCAGGCTCTTCAAACAAAGGACGTACTAACGCAAACGTTCCATCCTGCCTAGGTCCCTGGGGTATTCTTGCTGGCTTAGTTCTTCCTGAAGCCAGCCCAGGATTTCAAGACTGAAGAGAAGTTTACTACTCTCAGTTCAGGGTACCATTCTCCACTTTTTCTTATGTTTTTTTCCCCTCTTCTTACCCAGGACAGTGCATGGAAAAAGTATTGAAGGGACATTAGAAGAGCTGGGTTTTTTCTCCTTGACTTTATCTTTTGCCAAGTTCATGTCCTTAAGGCAATCGCTGGACTTTCTAGGCACGTCTGTGATGTGAGTGTGGACTAGCTGATCACAAAGATCCCTTTTGGCTTTTAAGATTCTCATCATGTTATTTTTCAGTTGCTAAGTCGTGTCGTGTCCAGCTCTTTGCAACTCCATGGACTGCAGCACGCCAGGCTTCCCTGTCCTTCAGTCTCCCAGACTTTGCTCAAACCCGTGTCCATTGAGTTGGTGATGCCATCCAAACATCTCATCCTCTGTTGTCCCCTTCTCCTCCCACCCTCAGTCTTTCCCAGCATCAGGGTCTTTTCCAGTGAGTCAGTTCTTCCCATCAGATGGCCAAAGTATTGGAGCTTCAGTTTCAGCATCAGTCCTTCCAATGAATATTCAGGGTTGATTTCCTATAGGATTAACTGGATCTCCTTGCAGTCCAAGGGATTCTCAAGAGTCTTCTCCAGCCCCACAATTCAAAAGTATCAATTCTTCAGCGCTCAGCCCTCTTTATGGTCCAACTCTCACATCTGGACGTGACTAATGGAAAAACCATAGATTTGACTAGACGGACCTTTGTCAGCAAAGTGATGTCTTTGCCCTTCAATATGCCACCTGGGTTTGGGCTTCCCTGGTGGCTCAGACAGTAAAGAATCTGCCTTGCCATCATCTTTTACGATACGAGTGACTAAGTGATTTATGCATGTCTGGGTCTGTATGGAGAGAGGGGGAGGGAGAGAAAGAGATGGGGAGAGAGGAATTTATCAAGATGACTTGACATTTAGATAAATGGCTAGTAGATTTAATCTCTATCACTGCACACAGTGGGATCAATAGTCTCTGTGCTTGCCACAAAAAGAGTGTGATATATTAGCACAGAAAGAAAGAGTTGTTGTTTTTTTTTTCCTTCCTTGTCTCTCTGCTTTATGGGAGTGTCATTGCTTTATAATGTTAAATTAATTTCTGAAAAAAAAAAAAAAAAAAACTTTCTTTTAAAGGAAAAAGAAGACACTATGTTTTAAGGTTAGTCATTAATGGTGTTGACTGAGGAAAAGCACAACCTCAAAACTGTGAGTCAGGTTTATTCAGTGTCTTTCTGAGGACTGTGGTCTGGGAGTAGCCTTGCGGAGAGCTCTGAGGTGGTAGGGGAGGTCAGTTTACACGTGATTCTGGTCAAGACAGTGTGTGCAACCCAGAACATACACAGGCGGGAGGCTGCTGCTAGTCCCAGGGAACAGATACCTTAGTTAATGGTTTCAGGGCTTTTCTGACTAGGAGAGAGAGCAAGATACAGGTTCCTAAAAAATTTCTCCTGTGAAAATATGTGACTATCTGAAGGCCTGTTCTGCTAGTTTTCCCAGGGCACAGATTGCCTTATTTCTAATCTCCACCTGAACTCCTTTCAGAGTGTTTTAAAGGTCAGCAAAAGATCCTCTGGAGGAGGAAATGGCAACCCACTCCAGTTTTCTTGCCTGGAAAATTCCATGGGCAGAGGAACCTGGTGGGCTACCATCCATGGAGATGCAAAGAGTTGGACACGACTGAGTGACTGAGAACAAAGGTCAGCAACTGCAGTGGCTAATGACTCAGTCTTTGTAGAGCCAGATGGATAGCTAGCAACATTTCTTTAGTTGGCAACAGAAAAAGACATTTTCTTGTTTTATGCTATTATTTTTGTTGTTCAGTTGCTCTGATCGTGTCTAGCTCTTTGCATGGACTGAAGCACATCATGCTTCCCTGTTCTTCACCATCTCCTGTAGTTTGCTCAAACTCATGTCCATCGAGTCAGTGATGCCATCCAACCATCTCATCCTCTGTCACCCCCTTCTCCTCTTGCCTTCAATCTTTCCCAGCGTCAGGGTCTTTTCCAATGAGTCAGTTCTTCCCATCAGGTGGCCAAAGTATTGGAGCTTTAGCTTCAGCATCAGTCCTTCCAATGAATATTCAGGGTTGATTTCCTTTAGGATTGACTAGTTTGATCTCCTTGCAGTCTAAGGGACTCTCAAGAGTCTTCTCCAACACCATAATTTGAAAGCGTCAGTTCTTTGGTGCCCAGCCTTCTCTATGATCCAACTCTCACAACTGTACATGACTACTAGACATGACTGTGCTGCTATAGCCTGAATGGAAACTCAATTCTTTGATGAAAAATCCCCAACCCCGAAGTTCCTTACCTTGTTGAGAAAGAATAAGGCCCGTTTGCTCTTGAGATAGTTGGAGAGATTTCCGTATTTGCAGTATTCAACAATCACCATCAGGGGCCCTGCAACCAAAAAAACACAAGCTCAGCCAGTCATCTGCCAGCTTTGGTAGGCCTGGAGGTCTCAAACTGACTTGTTTTCTTATTAGCAAGTTCTGGGGGAATCCCTGGGTTAGGAAGACCCCTTGGAGAAGGGAATGGCTATCCATTCCAGTACTCTTGCCTGGAGAATCCCATGGACAGAGGAGCCTGATGGGATACGGTTCACTGGATCATGAAGGAGTCAGACATGATTTGGTGACTAACATTTTCTGGGAGATGCAACTTAGGAGTGAGATTTCTTTTTCAACTGAACCTGAGAAAGAGTTTAAAAATACAAGAGCAGACACGGGGGAGGAGTATGTGGAAGAAACAGAAAAAAAGAAGAGTAGTAGAAGAGAGAGAACTTTGAGGAGACGGCGGCGGGGCAAGGTCAGGGCTCTGCCTGTGACTGGCAGCCGCCCTCCCTGCCCCCAGCCTCGGGACATCAGCCCCTTCTCCCAGGTCCTGTCTGGCCTGACTTCTCTGCACCACAGCCCCCTGGGGGCGTCTGCACAGAGACTGCCTTGGGGCTTTCAAGATCAAAAGTGGGGATCAGCCAATTTATGAAGGAAGAGAAGATAAATATTTGAGGCTCAGTGGGCCACACAACCCTGGAGAAGGGCATGGCAACCCACTCCAGTATCCTTGCCTGGAAAATCCCATGGACAGAGGAGCCTGGCGAGCTACAGTCCATGGGGTCGCCAAGAGTCGGACATGACTGGAGTGACCAAGCCGCAGGCCACACTTCTACTCAAGTCTGCCTCTGTAGCCTGAGAGCGCCTTGGATGACACCCTTGAGTGACTGTGTTTCAACTTTACGAATGCAGGGATTTGAATTTCGTAACATTATCCCATGTCACAAACTATACTTCTTTTGCCTCCCCCCCCCCCCCACCCCCACCCAACCCCGTCCCCCAGCTATTTCAAACAGTCAAATGAAGCCCACAGGCTGACCGGCCATGGTTTGCCAACTTCTGGTCAAAAGAAGCAAGAGGGTTGGGAAGGGAGGAGACCCCAGAGCTGCACTGCGGGTCCCCGGGCACCCTGAAGTCTTCCCCCAGGCCCCTCAGTCCTCCCCGCCGCTCATCCATCCGGGCTCAAGGCCTGGGGGAAGAACAGCATCAGGTTCTGGATCAAAGAAGACGTGGCCCCAGAAGGGCTCCCAGCTGTGGGCCCTGCCCTGGGGGAGGTTAGAAAGGCCTGTGGGAGCCTCGGTCATGACACAGCCCAGTCTCTGCACTTGGCCTGGGTGGGTGAGGCCTGTCTGAAGGCCATGGCTGGCCCCTCCTTCTCTTGGGATCCTGCCTGGAGCCATCCCTTGCCTTGGAGGAAGCTTCTGGTATGCCCACCTTCTGCGAGTTTACCTCGGCTCCCATCATGGGTGTCCTTCTGGGTCTGGTTCGTCAGAACCAGATGGGTCTCAAAGGGAGTCCTTCTGTTCAGAACCTTTAAGGTAAGTATCCAGGGAAGGCATTTCCAGGATGGGAGCCCCTTCCATCCTGGGACAGACTCCTCTGGACCACAGCAGGCCATCTTCCAGGAGGTGGAGGGAAGAGTAGGGGGACAGAGAAGCTGCCCTGGCGTGTGAACTCGGAGAAGAGCAGCCCCCACCTCCCACCTACCTCCTTGCTTGGTGCAGGCTCCCAGCAGGTTGACGACGTTCAGATGGTGGCCGATGTGGGTCAGGATCTTGAGCTCGGTCATCAGAGCCTTGTACTCGCTGGCCGTGGCCCCCTCTGTGTGAGGGGTAAGGGAGAGTTAGGGCGATGGGACAGTGGGGCTCTCTCCTTGAGGGCAGCCCTCCTCCCCTTGGAGGTGAGCAGCGCTCAGCTCTCACTGCACCGAGTTCCCCACGCCCTGCAGAAAGGCTGTTTTCCAGCCTGTTTTCACTCCTCCACCCTCTTGAACCAGCATCCTCTGGGCTACAGTAAGGCTGGAGTGGTGTGGGGTCAGTTACTGGACGTTGCTCTGGGTGGACCGGGTCCCAGAGGGTCAGGTGCTGACTCAGAGCTGGGCACCTGGTGGGAGCGCCCTCCCAAGGCTTCTTTCTGTCAGAACCAGGCCCAGCTGGAAGCTTCCAGGGAGGGATGCGCCCACATCTCCTCTTTTTCTCACTTTCCCCACTTTGAGAATTACAAAGGAGAAGCATAGAGGGGCCTGCAAGGGCAGAGAGGCCCCTTCTGTAAACATCTCTGCTGTGTGTTATGTTTTCCCTGTAACCTCTTCCTCCCTGGATTCCTCAAGGTTATCTCAAGTCAGGAGGGTCCATAAGCATCTGACTTCAGCTTCATTCTCAGAGATAAACAACGTCAGTCTAAGAATTAGCAGAGTCTAAGGCCTAGATTAACTTTGTCCTGTCTGTCTGGTCTTATTGCTTAACTTATATAGTATTAACAAATTTCAAATTATGTTTAGAAGTTTAAAATAAGTCATATTGGTTTGCTTTAAAATATTTCAACAATATGATGTTTATGGAGTAAAAAGTGAAAGTCATCCCAATCCAGTTACCTTTTTTTTTAAAAAAAAAAACCCAGTTACCTTTTTAGAAGTAACCACTGTTAATCACTTGGAGTTTCAGACCGTTTTCTATGCATTTATAAATATATGTAGCCAATCAAAAGTCTTTTTTGTTTACATAAATGGGATCATATATTAAAATATAAAAGCAAATTTGATGTATATAATTTGCTTTCTCCCCTTTTAAATGTGATGGACTTTTCTCATTCTTTTAAATTGATTAATGGCATTCCTGACATTTAGATGGTCTACAGTTGTGTTTTGTTTTTGCCATTACAAATATTCTTTAATAAACAGCCTGTGATCTTTGTGCCCGTGTGTTTCTGTAGGACAGTCCTAGAAGTGAGTGGAAGGCTGTGCGTTTCACATTGTGGTGGATATTGGAATGGAATTTCATAAGCACAAGTCCTTTTTTAATAATAACCAGATAAACACTAGAAGCCTCCCAGTGGAGTTGGGATTGGCTCAGAGTAGATGCTCAACAAATATTCGTTAGACAAATAAACAACATGATTACTCTTCTCATCTCAGACATGGGCTTAAGGCCCAGAAAGGTTAAAGGTTTTGCTCAAGGGCACTTTGAAAGAGCTTCTGAGTCATGGCCTTTGTTTGACCTTCTGCCTTTCCAGTGTCTCCTAGAAACAGATGGCCAACCAACTTAAACAAGAAAGCTTGAATGAAAATAGTGTTTTAGTGATGTTATATAGTGGGTGATTTGGCAATCTCTTGCAGTCAAGGCTGCTGGCTTAAAAAAATGATAAGCCTTTATTAAGATATTATACACACTATTTTTGTATTGCGTAGAACAGATTCTCTGGGCCTTTAAAGAAAATCTCAAGTCAGAATTTCCCCCTCAAATTCATGCTTCCACGCCCTGATGCCCCTTTGGCACAGAGGGAAAACCAGGTTCTCTGGCTCAGATTTTTCCATTTATAGGCAGGGCCATGGCTTTTATCGTGGGCCTATAATAGACAAGCATGGGCAGCTGGTTTGCCCCTTCTAGCATCTTATTCCTCAGCTAGTCTTGTCTCCCTGAGTGTGGTCGTAAGCAGAGAGGCAAAACTAGCTAAGGAATAAGATGCTTTCAGATTTAGTGTCAGCTTATCTCAGGGCTGGATACCAGCTTGCCTCCAAAACACAGACCAGAATCATTTTCAGGATTTTGGAGCAATGGATCATTTCTAGAAGGCAGACCTTCTGTAGCACTGAGGTGTGTGTGTGGTCAGGGGGATGAGCCTTGCACCCGAACTCTTCTGCGTGGCTGAGTTGTGTGGCCTTGCAGAGGCTACTTAACCTTTCTGGGTGTTGGTTCTTTTTCCGCAAACTAAGATAATAAAATCTACCTCACAGAAGCTCTAGAGAGAAAAATAAGAAGAGTGACAATTTCATGCAATTCAAGATACCATATTAAAGTATATAGGGTTGGCCAGAAATTTCGTTTGGGTTTTTCCATAACCCAATACCTAGTCTGGTGCTTTCTTGCATAGAAGACGTGTTGATGCCTTTTCTCTTTAGACTCTGGGATTGGGGGTGTCCAGGGTGGGGTGCTGGAATGCAGGATGACCTCAGAAATGCCTGTGATCATCTGGGTAGTTCCCCTTGAACAAATCCTCCTGTTTCGTGGACGCAAAACTCCTTTCTCCTGGCTACCTTCAGGCTCTTTGTAGAGCTTTATCAGAGCCATCACTCGACAGGCTTTTGAAGTGGAAAATATCACCACGCGGGGCTTTCTGCAGTGACGGTGTCAGCGCTGGATGAAGGTGAAGGCTTTGCCGTCCCCCGCCAGCGAGTGGGTCTCTCAGCTGGACTCTTTGCCAGCTACCTGCTTGGCTGAGAGCAGAGCTTCCTGTGCCTGAAAACCCCCTGGCAATGTGTCAGCAACGTTGGAAAGCTGAAAACTGCCCTGTGGGCTTTCAGTCCTGTTTCTTTCGGTTTGGAAACCTTAAAATGCATTGAAGTAACATGACCATTTCATCGCAATGAAGAAGTGTTTTCTGCACTTTAAAGCAGAGGTCCCCAACCTTTTTGGCACCAGGGGCCAGTTTTGTGGAAGATAATTTTTCCATGGACTGGGGGCAGGGGGAGGAGATGGTTTCAGGATGATTCATGTGCATCGCA
Organism: Tragelaphus eurycerus; assembly: GCA_935064755.1. Taxonomy (NCBI): domain Eukaryota; kingdom Metazoa; phylum Chordata; class Mammalia; order Artiodactyla; family Bovidae; genus Tragelaphus; species Tragelaphus eurycerus. The sequence goes on along the minus strand of CAKXYN010000007.1, from coordinate 34,547,754 downwards.
TTTATTATGCACTTTATTTGTGTTATTACTACATCGGCTCCAGCTCAGATCATCAGACAGTAGATTCTGAAGGTTGGGGACCCCTGCAGTGGGGAGCTGTGTGTCTTGGAGATGTTTGGTTTATGAGATTTTCAGTGGTTTTCATTTTCACTCTATCTTAGGGTGGTGGTCGTAAATCGCTTTGTCATTTGACCCACCTCCCAGTGCTTCACAGAGTGATAGTATTGTCAACATAGAAAGATAATTTGTTTATTTGTTTTTAAATCTCTAAAGAGGAAATGTTTTATGGACAGGACTTGATCCTATAAAATAGTTGACGTTCTGATCAACTCAATTGTTCTAGCTTCATTGTCTTTATAGTGAGCTCAAGCCCCAGCTGAGCCTTTGAGATTTAGACATACAGCCAAGTTTCCATTGTAATGTCACAGAGGACTGCTCCAAAAATTCATACCTGTGGTTACTGTGAGCTTAGGTCCCTGGTAGCCTAGAAGAGTCTGAGACATGGTAGGAGAAACATCTTTGACAGAAATCATTTTCCCATGGATACTGCTGGACTGTTTCACTTACACGGTTTATTTTGAGCTCTTGGTGGCTTCATGGAAAGCTCCCGAGGTCAAGGGTCTTCCAGAAGAAAGTTATGTGGCCAGAGCAGACACGGCCTCTGTCTGTTGCTTGGCCACATTCCACAGTACCAACACAGAGGGAACGTAATGGGGAAGTTGAAAGCCCAGTTAGAGCACTCATACCTTTCAGCATCTTTACAGCCACAGTCCGGCAGGTGGGTGATTTCTTGATGCCGAACGCCGATGCTTGCACCACTTTTCCGAAAGCCCCTCTTCCGAGTGACTTGCCTACAATGGAAAGAAGACGGTTTGTTTGCCAAGCCAGCAGTATCGGTTTAAGTCTTTCAGGAAGAAAGGGGCTTTTCCTTATGTGTGTATGTGTGGCATGTAGCTTTGAAGAGAATCTCCAATGAACAGACCCCAAATGGGTTAGGGACACATTTATGTGGTATCTTCCTTCCAACTCTTTACTGCACTGCCACGTGGCCCTTGCCCTGTACAGCGAGGCTAGGACCTTCCAGGACGTTTGGGGCAGCTGTATAGCCCGTTTTCTTTTATACAGTCCTTCTCCAGGGGGAGAGGCTACAGAATCTGCAGTTGGTTTTTTCCATCGTCTGATAACATCATTACCACAAAAATTCCCCTATGTTTAAACTAAACCCCTTTTCTTGCCACTTAAGCTTATTTCTTCTGACCCATGTTTCAGCAAAGGAAATAAACTGACGCGGGGGGTGACTGCTATTGGCTATAATGATGCATCAGAGCTACTGAAAAATCACTTAAGTCATTTCTCAGACTTCCTTGCCAGGCAGAATATTTTTAACGTGCCTTTACATGATGATTACAAATCTTTGTGGTTCAAAACATGCGCCCCTCAACCCCGGGTAGCAATTTGTTTCAACCACAGAGAGGTGGTTGCCAAGTGCAATAACAAAGTTTGAGGTTTCATTCGTGGTTCCCGTGGTATGCTATGTTCTAATGACTGCTCCCACATATGTTTGTTTCCTTCACCCTTGAACGAATCCACTTGACTCAAAGGGGCAAGGACCATGCCTGAATCTTCCCAGAACCTGGTGCATGGGGCATCAGGGTCCCTGTGCATTAGTACACAAGGGAGAGGTGCATTTGGGAGTTTGTGAGATGCTCAAACCAAGTCTCTTATAGTCCTAAGTTAACTGGAGGGGCCCGTGGGATGCACAGCTGAACAGTGCTCTGTGAGGAGGGCATCTCCCCCTTTTCGATCAGTGCTTCCTTCTGCATCTCCAGGACACAGGTAGCTGACTCCAACCTGTCCAGTAGGAAACCAGTACCCCTCAATCGTGATATGGCAGAAGAAAGAGTGAGCCAAAGAAGTCACCTTTTGTTCTTTGAGGGCAGAGCTGTGAAGTAGGGGAAGCCAACAAAATGCTTCCGATGAAAATTAAATCCTGGTTCAGTTCAGTTCAGTCGCTCAGTCGTGTCCAACTCTTTGCTACCCCATGGACTGCAGCATGCCAGGCCTTCCTGTCCATCACCAACTCCTGGAGTTTACTCAAACTCATGTCCATCAAGTCAGTGATGCCATCCAACCATCTCATCCTCGGTCATCCCCTTCTCCTCCTGCCTTCAGTCTTTCCCAGCATCAGGGTCTTTTCAAATGAGTCAGGTCTTCTCATCAGGTGGCCAAAGTATTGGAGCTTCAGCTTCAGCATCAGTCCTTCCAATGAATATTCAGGACTGATTTCCCTTAGGATGGACTGGTTGGATCTCCTTGCAGTCCAAGGGACTCTCAAGAGTCTTGTCCAATACCACAGTTCAAAAGCATCAATTCTTCTGTGCTCAGCTTTCTTTGTAGTCCAACTCTCACATCCATACATGACTACTGGAAAAACCATAGCCTTGACTAGATGGACCTTTGTTGGCAAAGTAATGTTTTTGGTCAGATCAGATCAGATCAGTCGCTCAGTCGTGTCCGACTCTTTGCAACCCCATAAACCGCAGCACGCCAGGCCTCCCTGTCCATCACCAGCTCCCGGAGGTCACTCAGACTCACATCCATCAAGTCAGTGATGCCATCCAGCCATCTCATCCTCTGTCGTCCCCTTCTCCTCCTGCCCTCAATCCCTCCCAGCATCAGAGTCTTCTCCAATGAGTCAACTCCTCACATGAGGTGGCCAAAATACTGGAGCTTCAGCTTTAGCATCATTCCTTCCAAAGAAATCCCAGGGCTGATCTCCTTCAGAATGGACCGGTTGGATCTCCTTGCAGTCCAAGGGACTCTCAAGAGTCTTCTCCAACACCACAGTTCAAAAGCATCAATTCTTCGGCGCTCAGCCTTCTTCACAGTCCAGCTCTCACATCCATACATGACCACAGGAAAGACCATAGCCTTGACTAGGCGAACCTTTGTTGGTAAAGTGATGTCTCTGCTTTTGAATATGCTATCTAGGTTGGTCATAACTTTCCTTCCAAGAAGTAAGCATCTTTTAATTTCATGGCTGCAGTCACCATCTGCAGTGATTTTGGAGCCCAGAAAAATAAAGTCTGACACTGTTTCCACTGTTTCTCCATCTATTTCCCATGTAGTGATGGGACCAGATGCCATGATCTTCGTTTTCTGAATGTTGAGCTTTAAGCCAACCTTTTCACTCTCCACTTTCACTCTCATCAAGAGGCTTTTTAGCCCCTCTTCACTTTCTGCCATAAGAGTGGTGTCATCTGCATATCTGAGGTTATTGATATTTCTCCCAGCAATCTTGATTCCAGTTTGTTTCTTCCAGTCCAGCATTTCTCATGATGTACTCTGCATATAAGTTAAATAAACATGGTGACAATATACAGCCTTGACGTACTCCTTTTCCTATTTGGAACCAGTCTGTTGTTCCATGACCATTCTAACTGTTGCTTCCTGACCTGCATACAGATTTCTCAAGAGGCAGATCAGGTGGTCTGGTATTACCATCTCTTTCAGAATTTTCCATAGTTTATTGTGATCTACACAGTCAAAGGCTTTGGCATAGTCAATAAAGCAGAAATAGATGTTTTTCTGAAACTCCCTTGCTTTTTCCATGATCCAGCGGATGTTGGCAATTTGATTTCTGGTTCCTCTGCCTTTTCTAAAACCAGCTTGAACATCAGGAAGTTCACGGTTCACATATTGCTGAAGCCTGGCTTGGAGAATTTTGAGCATTACTTTACTAGCGTGTGAGATGAGTGCAATTGTACGGTAGTTTGAGCATTCTTTAACATAGCACCTCTGGCCCCACTTCTTTCTCGGTCTGTTCTGATAATGTGTTTTCAGTGAGCTAACTTTCCTCTCTCCCTCCCTTCCTTCCCAAAGGACACAGTTTGTTGTTTGTTTAGATTCCTGGAAAGTTTGTAATGAAGCTCTCCTTGTCCTCACCCACTGGAACCTTTATACTTGCATGCACAACTTCTCGGTATCAAAGTGTCCTCACCTGCCTCAACTTAGAGTCCACTGCCCACCCCCAGCATCCAGTAAGGACGTGGGAAGAGCTCGGTCACCAGTGTCATCAGAGGCGTCTCCCTGCCTGGGTCTCATGGGGACGCTGGTAAGATGACATGCCTCCCCGGGTCAGAGGGGCACCTGTCGTGCTGACAGAGATCCTCCTCCCAAGGCATGTTCATGGGCCAAGATACAGTCTCTGCTTCCTTCTTCAGATCAAAGTGTCCAATAAATAGCAAAATCAGGTCTTCTCTCTTACATACAAGAGTGTCAAGTGGACCCTGAAATGGGATACAGGAAGCACGCTGGCAGATGCCTTCCCCAGATTTGTAAAAATTGGTGTTTTCTGATTAGAGGCTTAATCCTTGCTTTCATAGGGTAAAAGAACACCTTTTCTTCTGCATCACCTTCTATTGTCTCCTGTGAAAATTGTCCTGAGCCTGAGACAGGTAAAGAGCATCTCTGTCTTGGGTACCTGTCCACAGACTCCTGCTTGTGTAGGGCAGGCCGCGTTCTTTTCATCCCCACACCTCCAGCCCCCACGCATTCCCTTCCTTGTCAGCACAAAACACTTCCCATCTTCCAATGGGAAGGTGCCCTGTCGGACATGATCTCAACTTCTGTGGGTTGAGGACTTTGCCTTGACCGGTGAGAACGAGCCTGTTCTTACTTGACTTCCTTCAGATTTTTCATTTATTCTCTTGGAAGCTGACTGTCGCCTCGTAAAACAGCCTGAAGCTCTTACAGGCTCTTTAATCGTCTGATACATCGCAGTCCTCTGGTGGACCCACAATTCCAGTGTCAGGGGAGCCCTGCCACGCTGGACTTGACCTCGCTTTGTCCTTCTTTTCCCTTAATCCTCCTTGGTGCTACCTGGATGCCACTAGCTAGCTTGGAAAAGTGCTGAGTCATTGTTATGGAATGGAATACTACCAGGATCTCCTCTGAGAGGGACTGGTTAGGGTCCCTGGACATGGAGGGTGGTTGGGGGTGAGCAGGGCATCCTGGAGCTGAGCCCTTCTTGGCATCCAGGCTGGTCTTCCAGGAGGCAGAAGCAGCCCAGGCTCAAGCCACTCACCAGATTTCAGACATCCTGTGTGCTTTCCCATGGTAGGTAATTCTGACTTTATCTTCCAATGGGAAGATCCCCTGTTTGACATGATCTCAACTTCTGTGATAAATATACAGGAGTTGAATTTTCTCCCAGCTTTGGTGAGGAATCACTAATAAAACAAGTTTCTTTAGTTCTGGATTCCAGGAATTTCAATGGTAGCAATACTCTGGACCCAAGCCCCAGCTCTGTCTGTCTCTCAGATGCTATCAATTCCAGCTTCTCTCACCAGGGCGGCAGGTCGTAACCCAGAGAGAAGACACAGCTGAAATCAGAAGCCATTTTGTCTGTGTGTTTCTCTATATTTGTAACCCATTATTACTCTCGCATCAAACCAACTTTTCCTCTTCATCCATCCAGACATCATTTTGGTTACTTTCACGTGTCAGACGTGACTTTAGATTGTTCTGTTATCTACTTGGCTTAAGAAACACATCTTGGGCCTCTCTGCTCCCATAGAAGTGGGGCGAGGCTTCCTCTGGCCCTTGGAGCCATACTCGGCACTGAAAGGCCAAGCTGGTTTGTCTGACACACTTACTCTCACCCATCAGAGACACTCGGATGCCCATCAGCTGAATCATTGCATCTGGCAACTCTGGGAGGGAAGAGAACTATAAGATCTCTAGCAAGGAGCATCTTCTGAAATGGGCTTATCTAAACCCACAGAGCCCCAGGGGGAATTCTGGTTCACAGTCTACCTCGATGGGCCATCAAGGATCATAGTGGTCCTAGGCCAAGGAATGAAGGAATGGGACAGAAAGCTCTTGCACCCTGTACAGAAGAAGTGTGTCTGCTTGTAAATAATACCTCTGGAAAGCAGTGTGGCCTGAGAATGGCTTACAGTTGTGGGGAAATTATTGTACGTTCCTGCCAAGGTCACTGGGGGCGGGGGGGTCTGGGCCAGCTGCCATGTAATTTAGACTTACAGAAGGAACTCATCTGGTATACCACCTGCCCTGAACTACTCTAAATTTAGGTGACCCCCCACCACTGTCCCCATCAGCAGCCATTGCTGTCTTTCGCCTGTCTTTCCAGCATTTTTTTTTGCTGATCCTTTTTGTTTTTTTAACTGATTTCCAATTTTCTCCCTCAAGCCAAACAGCACACATTCTTGGGGCCAACCAAGTCTTCTTTCTCATATAGGGAGAAATAAAGGTGGAATCAAGCCCAGTTCAGTGCAGTTCAGTTCAGTTGCTCAGTCATGTCTGACTCTTTGCAACCCCATGAATCGCAGCCCAAGAGAATGACAAGAAAATCCCTCTGTCCCCTCCCCTCCCCCCATACAGTCTGCGTGTCGGGGAGGGGGTGGCTTTGAGACTGCATTTGTAACGAGTGCTCTGCACCGAGTAACAAGTGCCACTGGCTCCATGATCTCTCTCCCTAGTTCCAAATACTAATGATTCCTCAGAAGCCACTGTCTGAGTATCTGGACAGGAGTCTTGGTGGCTCCTGTTGCTCTGTAGCTTCTGGGCTGAAGAGTAACGTGCATTGTGACCTCTGAGTTGGAGGGACTTGGGGGCTGAGCTGGAGGGAAAGCATGTTACCTGGTGTTGACAGCATCCCTGTTACCTAGGAAACAACAATCTTCCCTTTCTGTCAGTGGAGCATAAACATGAAAGAGAAGGGCTTTCTTCTCTGTGTTGGCCATTTCAGACACCCAGGGAAATTCAAAGTATGTAACTTATAGATTCATGCAGCGGGGCTTTTTGATCCGCAGTTGTGCCAAGCACCAGCTCTTTCACCAAATACTCGGTTTCCCTGTACCTCCCCATTCTGAATTGTGTTCCAGGTCACCACTTTCTAATTCTTTTTTAACTTTATTTATTTTTAATTGGAGAAAAATTGCTTTACAATGTTGTGTTGGTTTCTGCCATACATCAACATGAAGCAGTCATAGACGTACCCGTGTCCCCTCCTCCTTGAACCTCCCTCCGAGCCCCTACCCCATCCCGCTCCTCTAGGTTGTCACAGAGCACCAGGTTGAGCTCCCTGTGTCCTATGGTAAATTCCCACTAGTTGTCTATTTTATACATGGTAATATATGGATTTCCAGCTACTCGCAGTTTGTCCCACCCTTTCCTTTCCCTGCTATGTCCACAAGTCTCTATGTCTGCAACTCCACTGCTGCCCTGTGAATAGGTTCATCAGTAACGTCTTTCTAGATTCCATATGTATGTGTTAATACATGATACTTGGGTTTCCCTGACTCAGATGGTTAAGAATCTGCCCTCCATGCAAGAGACACAGGTTTGCTCCCTGGGTTGGGAAGATCCCCTGGAGAAGGGAATGGCTATCCACTCCAGTATTCTTGCCTGGGAAATCCCATGGACAGAGGAGTCTGGCAGACTAAAGTCCATGGGATCGGGGCTTCCCAGGTAGGGCTAGGGGTAAAGAACCCACTTGCCAATATAGGAGATGTAAAAGACGTGGTTTCATTCCCGGGTGAGGAAGATCCCCTGGAGGAGGACATGGCAACCCACTCAAAATTCCTGCCTGGAGAATCTCATGGACAGAGGAGCCTGGAGGGCTACAGTCCACAGGGTTGCAAAGAGTTGGACAAAACTGAAGTGACTTAGCATATATGATACTTGTTTTTCTCTTTTTGACTTACTTCACTCTGTGTAATAGGCTCTTGGTTCATCCCCTTCACTAAAACTGACTCATTCATTCCTTTTAATGGCTCAGTAATATCCCATTGTATGTATGTACCACAACTTCTTTATCCATTCATCTGTCAATGGACCGCTAGGTTGCTCCCATGTCTTGGCTATTGTAAATAGTGCTGCAATGAACACTGGGGCACGTGTTCACCATTTTCTCATCCACAGAAGTTTTGTTATTTAACAATGCCTGTAAGACGCTGCTGAAACTAATTGCTCCCTTCCCCTTCACTTTATCTGCTCTCATGTCTGTGTCCTTCTCCCTTCGAGGGAATGGACTCAAGCACCTTTGCATCCCTACCACTGAGATGGGTGTCAGCCGCTCGGTGAAGATGCCTGATGACTGTTGAAAGAAGGAACGGGTGCTGCCTTGTCCCTTTGACTTGCTGTCTCACCATTCCAGAGAATTCTTTATCTCTGTGTCCATCTCCCTTGCTGGTTTTTGAGAAGCTAGAGGGTAGAATCCTGCATCTAGTTACTTCTGCTTCCCTCAGAGCACTGTGTTTTGTGGGCTGTGGGTGCTTGGTGCAGGTTTAGGAATCCAGGCAACAAATACATTACCCAGTTTAAGTCTCTCCCGGGCAAATTCCCACTTGCTGGCATCGTAAGGGAGCCGATCGCACTGCTCATCCAGGGGAACTTCATCTGGGTCCATGATGATCGACAGGTAGTCAGCTTTAATCTCAGAAGATGACTAAGAAAGAAAGGGATCTCGAAGTCACCAACCAGGGAACAACTTAAACCCAGATATGTAATGTAAAACAATACTTGGCATCATCAGCTCCTATTTTGGTTCGTTGGGTTGAAACCACATGGTTGGGAGCAGCACGTGCCCTCTGCATGCACATAGATGCATCACACAGGAGCATGTGATTTCCATCAAGCCATTCCTTACTCTTTTCACAGTGCATTTCTCCGATACCCCCTCCACTGTCCTGTCTCGGGCCAAACGCACCCAGATTCTGCAGTGACCTTAATGCTTTTTCCCAAACAGTGATTAGAAACTCTCAGGTGGCTCAGTGGTAGAGAATCCAGGTGGGGAAGATCCCCTGGGGAAGGGAAGGGCGGCCCACTCCAGTATCCTTGCCTGGGAAATTCCATGAACAGAGGAACCTGGTGGGCTACAGTCCATGGGGTCACAAAGAGTCGGACAGGACTTAGCAACTAAACCACCACCAAGCAGTGATCACATAATTCTTCTCTGAAAAAATGCAAAGTATTTAAATAAAATCATTCCAAACAATGACTATAAATAACTTTCCATGGTTGTTCTCCAGGAATACGAGTGGCAGATGGGTCAGCAGTGGGTTGTGGCTTTTCTGTATTTGTAAGAAAGGCTCAAGTGCCCAAGTAAACCCAGGCTCCTGGGACAGTGGAGAAGCGCATTTCATGTGAAGTGGGTAAAGACACCCAGAAGGCCCCTTGGTTGCCGCAGCAACCTGTAAGGCTAGAGTGAGATTAGAATAAGATTTACCTGGAGGAGTTACAGAAAAAGGGTTCTGAGCTCAGAACTTAAACACCAAACAGTCAGCCCTTCTGAAAGAATAATATAAAGGAATCCACCAGCAAGTAGGCTCCACAAGTTTCCTGGTGACCGAAATTGTGTGAGTTCCTATTCAGACGGACTGGATTCATCTGAACTGTTTGAGTATTTACATTAAAATTCATGTAAAATGCAAGGTTATTCAGCACATTGCAAGTTTACATATTTAGCATACATAGCTGTGACTCACAGACAGGAAAAGGATGAAAAGAAAAAGGAAAAATGTACAAAAAGAAAATAGATTTGTCTTCAGTGAGAAATCGAAGTTAAAAAATAGTAAATATTTGCTATAAACAAAATTTAAAAAAATAGAAGTTGATTATTTCAAAGGCAAAGGGGTGAGACTTATACACAGCTATATTCCAAGTTCTTTTGGCCACTGGTATAATAAGATGTCAAATAAATAAGGTGGCACCTACCTTCTAGTGCTTGTTTTATCTTGGTGATGCAAATGAAGCCCAGATCATACCCTTTATTTCAGATCATATGTAACCAGATTTACACTTAATGTGTTAGGTTCACATTCATGGGTAATATACCCTGTTCATATTAATTGATTGTAGAATTGACTCCATTTCCATAGGCAGGACAGAAAAGAAATATGCTTGCCCATAGAGGCTGGGTTTTGATAACTCTTGTCTAGAAGTTACTTACACTTCATTTAAATGAGTTTAGGGCCCTTCCTTTCTGTGCATTTCCCTAAACAGGATCAGAGTTGAGCAGAGAAGACAAACCTCCCCATCCATTCCACTTCACGCCTGCCCACATTCTTTGGCCCTGACTCACCCCGTCCTGGACTGTCACAGCTCACCTCATCCATCACTTGCAATCTGCCTCTTTCTCACAAAAATTATCACTGAAATGTGTGACAGATAGCTCAGGGCAGGAAGATTGCTTGGCCTCCACAAAGAGTGGAAAATGGAGACAGATAGGGAGCACGTATGTTATGGGCTGCGTTTGCCAGCATGGTAGACTGGGGCTGGGGGGGGGGGGGGGGCACTTAAAGACACTAGTGCGAGGCTGCAGGGCTGGACAGGAGTGTTCTTTCCCACACCAGGGTCCTGGGTGCTCATGAGTGGCATGGATGGAGGAGCTTTGATGACTCCAGTTCTCAGCGTGCTCAACAGCCAAGGCCATGAGACACGATCTCCAGTATTCCAAGAGCAGAGGAAGAGCTGCAGCCCAACGAGGAACAGCTTGGGTCCTGTGGGAGCTGAGAGAGGTGGGCAGGGGTAGTGACCGAGCCAGGGGAGCAGCCCACGGAAGACAGTCTGCCCACATGGCACCTAAGGAATCCTATGATGTATCTTAAGGCAGATGAGAGGAGATACCCAACAGACCTTCAGGAAGGGCTTTGAGACAAGCCTGCTGGTAGAATCTTGGTTGACCAATGCTTATTCTTTCAATTGACAAAAACACAGAGCACCCACTGGGATGCTAGGCATGGAAATTGCTTGGTCAGGCGCTTCAGAGCCCAGACGTGGAGGCCTGGGTTGAATCAGAACCTACATATTACCTTGGGCAGGTTACTTAACTTTATTAAGCCTAGTTTCCTTATCAGTAAGACAGTGTCTCATGGAGTTGCTGTGAATATCATGCAAAATAGTCTATGAAAAGCTATTCGAGGGGCCCAGTGTATAGTAATCATGAATAAATATTAGCTTTAGTTGGCTTGTGCAGGGTGAGGATGAAAAGAGAAAATACAGTCCTTATCAGTGAGGAATTTACACAGCGGTTAGAGAAGGCAGCGGGAGATATGTTTTTGATGCCTTGTCCCTCTTCGCCTTCCCAAACCAATTACTTCTCAAATCCTATAGGCATTCTGTCATTGAGATGGTCATTTCTTGCCTTCATCCTTTCTAATTGACATTCAAATTTTCTAACTTTTTAGACATACAGGGGACTTCTTTGACTGAGTCCCAGAGTGCCTTTCCACTAAGGTTATTTCCACTAAGCTCCCGTATGCAAAGTACCCAGACGTTTTCCCTAACCTGGGGAGTGGGCCAGAGTGAGGGTGGGCTGTTTTTCTACTGCTTTCCTTCCAGCCGCAACCTTCAAAGTCTGTCTCTAAACGGAGCTCTCTCTGAAGTCTCTCTGCCCTCTCTTCCTTTGAACTCTGCAGTCTTTGTACTGCCCTTGTAGATTTGGCAGGTCCCGCTTTTGTTAGATGTGTTTTCCTATATGATGTGCCTCCCCTTTCCAAATCCCGTTGTTTAACTTTTGCTTCCTTCGAAAGCAGTGGCTTTCCTTGTCGTGTCTTAAAGCCGGTTGAGCCACGCAGCAAAAGCCTCAGGTTATTTATTCACCATGCAGGAGGGGCTGCCAGTCAACATACCAACCCTGGAAAGTATAACCTTCCTGGTTTCAAACCAGCGAGTCTAAGGTCACACAACCTGAATTCAAAACTCAGCTGTGACTCTAGCTGAGTGACTCTCCACAGGTTATTTTACCTCTTTGAGCCTCAGTTTCCCCCTCCTTAAAATGGGAATAATAATATATCTTTGTGTTTTTTAAAGGACTGAGATATGACTTAAAGAGCTCCCCAAATGTCCCACAAACACTCAGGACATAAAATGGTGAAAGTGATTTAAAGTGAATTTTAAAAAAATAATTAAAGCATAAGAGATGAGAAACTTATTATGTTATATGATTTTCTAATTCAGAACTACTTAAAGATAACTATTTCTTTGATATATTTTTCTTCTATATATTATATTTTAATGTATTATCTTTTAACAGCAACCAAATCTAGTCTTTATAAATTAAAAAATTTAAATAAAAATAGTATAATCATCCTTAAAAAAAAAAAAAAAAAAGACTTGCATGTTAATAAGGACTAATCCAGCTGTAGAAATTGAGGAGGTCTCTCCTTGGTACTTTACAAGTCCTGTTGATTTTATCTCCTAAATATCCCTTCAAGTCTAATCCTTTGGACTAAGCGACTGTCATTTCTGACTTGGACTGCGTTCTTCTATTCACTGAGTTCTTATCTATTCACTCTTGTCCACTCTGGTTCTTTCTCCTCATACAGCCTGAAATCATCCTTCCAGACACAGGTCTCTCACACTTAAAATCACCTACCTTTGCTTTACCGCCCCCCACCCCCATACCCGCCAAGGCTTCCTCTTCTAAAACACGGAGGAAATTGCTTCCCGCGGCCTACAGGGCCTGCCTGGACAGCCTCTCCTCTCCTGCCTCCCCTTGTCTGTCATCCCCACCTCTGCCCGGGTCAGCTGTCCTCCTCACCACTCTCCTCTGCCTGCAGACTTCCTCGGCCTACAGGCCTCCTGCACCTCTCCTCCCCCTCCCCTCGTCCGTCGTCCCCACCTCTGCCCGGGTCAGTCTGTCCTCCTCACCGCATCTCCTCTGCCTGCAGACTTCCCCTCCCTTACATGCTGCGTAGTCGGCTGACTCCGGTCACCGCTTGACGTCTGCCTGTGCTACAGTCTCTCCCCAGACTACACACAGCAGCCTCTCCTCTGCTCTGTCACCAGAGAGCCCTACACAGGGCCTGGCCTCTGCCCTGAAGGGGCGCCTGGGAAATATTTAAGGCATGAGTGAGTGTTGGCTCGTCGCCTCCTGCCCCCCACCCAGTAAACTTCAGAGAAGCACAGGTTATGCTAGCAGGCCTGATGATACGCATCTGATCTCTTGAATTCCAACCTGAGCCTCACACGCTGAAAAACTTAATTTTAACATGGGGCTCAGAGTATGGAACAGCAGACAGAGATAAGAGAGAGGTGGGTCTTTATTTTGCCTTTTCCTTTTTGTCTCTTAGCAGAGAGTGAGATTAAGAAAATGAATATTTCTCAGATCTCGTGTGGACTTTAAAGACTTCATTTTACAGTGAAGATGTTCCTTCTGTGTGTGGGACACAGTCATCTGTTTATTGTTCTAGCTTTTGTTTTTTTTTATTTTTTGAACACCCCACATTAGGGTAAGATGTTTGTTTTTTGGATTTTCTTTTTTTTTTTTTTTTTTTGGCTATCAGGCATGCGGGATCTTCATTCCCTGGCCAGGGATTGAACCCTTGCCCCCTGCAGTGGAAGTGGGGAGTCTTAACTGCTGGACAAACAGGGAAGGAAGTCCTGAGAGATGGCTTAATGATTCATCTGGGAGGTTCACCTGTTCAGGGCCTGCTCTGGACATCAGGCATTTGGGGGAGCAGGCATTTTTTGGGGAAATCTAGCATGATGCTACTACACCAGCAGCACCACTGGGCCTCGTGGCAGATTTTTGCCCAAAGGAGCATAGAATTTCATCTGAAATATTCTTACCCTTTTCAGTTTTCGGATAAAAAGCGTTAACAGGAGCCAGAAGAGGGTTGCAGCCACACAGGTGCACGTCAGAGTGATGAGCTCCAGGTTGGACTTGTCCGAGGTCCCTGGAGAGATAAAAACACCAAGAGGCCGCTAAACAGCAGCTCACAACCCCTGGGTCTGTGATTTGACAGAAAAAGGTCAGTGGCCCCCAAGTGCTTCATCAGGGCAAACACAATCAGCTCCCAGCACAGAGCCTCTCACCTTCTGGGTCAGGCAGGGTTCACGCTATTATCGTCATAAACTCACATGGAAATGAAAAGACTTTCCAGAAATGTTGCTGTGGAGTTTGCCAACAACTCCAGAAATAGTGAGTTAAAAGTCAGAGGAGAAATTAAAAATGGGAAAAAAAATTAAGGCAGGAACAAGACCTCATTAAATTGCTAAATCTGGACGATGTGAAATCTCCCTAATGGGTTTGAGAGGAAATTCTAAAGAAAAAGAAAAAAAAAAAAAGGACATTAAAAAGGTCTCCTTGGGGAATCACAAACTTCTTCAAAGTAGACTTTAAAAATAAAAATAAAGCTCCAGGACTGTCACAATCACCCACTCACTCCTCTTGGAACAGACAGGCCAACCCTCCGGGTCTGACCACTCATGTCTGGGGCTCTCATGTCCAAGGCTCCTCCTCAGGCGGAGCTGCGCCAAGGGACCTGCTGGAGCTGATTCTTCCCCATCACCTTGTTCCTCAGAATTGGAGATGAAAGCCGAGCACTGTTTCTTCACGACCAGAAAGAAAAGACCCAAGGTATCCAAGAGAAGCTTCCAGAGAGGATCCTCCTTGGGATTTAAAGGAATGCCCTGGTGAGCCAGGATTGAGGTTCCCTGCTTCTTGATGCCAGGGGAGTGTCCTGGGAGCTCTAAAGGGATGCACTTGTCCTTGATCTTCATTGGTGGTGGTTTAGTCACCAAGTCGTGTCCAACTCTTGCAACCCCATGGACTGTAGCCCACCAGGCTCCTTGGTCCATGGGATTTTCCAGGCAAGAATACTGGAGTGGGTTTCCATTTCCTTCTCCAGGGGATCTTCCCAACCCAGGAATCGAACCTGGGTCTCCTGCATTGCAGGTGGATTCTTTACCAACTGAGCTACGAGGGAAGTCCATTAAAGGGAGACAGACTTAGTATCAAGTGAGGCCAAGATCAAGTGAAACTTATTCCCTTTAGAAATGGTGAGGCAATTTCCTGGCAGGCCAGTGGTTCGATCCCTGGTTGGGGAACTAAAATCCTGCATGCTGTGTTCCATGGCACCTCCTGCCCTGCACCGCACTGCCCTCCCCCCCAACCCCCAAGAAATGGTGATGTGGATGATGGTATTTTTTATTGAGCACTTACTATGCGTCAAGTCCTCACACCTGCCTATGAGGCAGGGGAGCAAGAATATCCCCCTTTCATGGATAAGGGCTTCATCTGCGGGGGGTGGGGGGTGGGGGGGGGCTCTTGGTTTATTTTAACTTATTTATTTGACTGTGCCGGGTTTTAGTTGCAGCATCCGGGACCTTTGATCTTCCTTGTGGTGTGTGGGATCTTGTTCCCTGACCAAGGATCAAACCGGGGGCCCCTGCATTTTTTGAGCACAGAGTCTGAGCCACCGGACCACCAGGGAAGTCCCTGGGCTCTTTGTTTTAATTCAGTGAAGACGTATTGAATCTGACTCTAGGCAAGGAGATGCGTGGGTAACTCAGGGAAAGCTCTTGCTACCAGGAGCTCACTTACAACCCAACCAGGAGGCTGAAGGCAAATGGAAAGAAATGAGGTGCAGAGAGTTTGGAGGTTGAGGGAGGGAAGACACTTGAAATGGATCTTGACCTGCAGGGGTGAAGGCAGGGGAAGGCACTATAGGCAGAGGGAAGCTGTGAGTGATGACCCAGAATTGGGAAATGTTAGGGCTCTGATGGAGGTGGGGCAAGAGGCAGGGCAAGAATTCTGAGCATCCCTCTGGTCTCAACTCGGTGCCTCGGGCAGCTGGAGCCACTGCAGCTTCTCTGCCCGGAATAGGAGCAAGTACACAAGCTGAAAACTGGAGCCTCTTTCCTCATCTCCATTCAGCCCCCATGTACGAGCAGTCCCTGTGGGCCACGGTCCCTGCCAGTGTGTCTTCTCATCTGGAGAGGACTCTGGCATTTCCTCTCTTTTTAGCCCATCCCCAGTTCCTGTTCATTCTGCTTCCATGGCTCATGAAATCCTCTCCTCCTGTCCTACTGCAGGATCACCACCTAAGTCAAGGCCCCTGCAGTCCCCCTGAATGACCTCAGCATCCTCCTAGCCAGCCTCGAGCCCCCAGTCTCTCTGCTCGAGCCCACGTGATCGTGCCGAATCACAGATTCCATCCTGTTGTTCGGTCACTCAGTCATGTCTGACTCTTTGCAACCCTGTGGACTGCAGCATGCCAGGCTTCCCTGTCCTTCATCATCCTCCAGAGTTTGCTCAAAATCAGTCCATTGAGTTGGTGATATCACCCAACCATCTCATCTTCAGCCGCCCTCTTCTTCTCCTGCCCTCAATCTTTCCCAGCATCAGGGTCTTTTCCAGTGAGTCAGTTCTTCGCATCAGGTGGCCAAAGTATTGGAGCTTCAGCTTCAGCATCAGTGTTTCCAATGAATATTCAGGACTGATTTCCTTTAGCATTGACTCATTTGAACTCCTTGCTGTCTAAGGGACTCTCAAGAGTCTTCTCCAACACCACAATTCGAAAATATTCTTGAGTGCTCAGCCTTCTTTATGGTCCAACTCTTACATCTGTATATGACTACTGGAAAAACCATAGCTTTGACTGTATGGACCTTTGTCAACAAAGTGATGGGGCTCCTTAAATTCCATCACTGCTGCCTACCCCCAGCACTGTCAGGAGAGAAACCCAAGCTGTTACATCCTGTCTGCCCAACCTCACCTGTTTCTTCAACCTCATCTCCTGCTGCCCGACCATCCCCCGACATGCTCTACATCAAAATACTTGTAGTTACATAAATAGACCAGCCCTTCCAACTCTGTGCTTCTGCCTTCACTGTTTCTCTACCAGAATATCAACTTCCCAGGGGTGAGGTCACACCTTACTTGTTGTCCCCACTCACCAATTGAGTGGATAAGTCATACTTTGATTTGTCTCTAGAGAGTTTCATGAAGCTTTCAAAGGGTTCAGGCCAAATTCCCATTCTTGTATATTCACCCAATAACCATATAGAACATCACCCAAGTCCAAGGCTCTGCTCTGGGCTGGAATGTGGTGGTAAATGAAGGGGCATGGAAAGGAGCTCATGGTCTGGTGTTCAGGTATGAATGGACAGGTGTGTTCAGAGCTCTGAGTGAAGCAGCAGCAGGTAGTTCTCTGGTTCACAGTCATGCCTCTGGTGCAGAGGACAGTGCCTGGCATGCGGTAGACAGGCATCCTGAAAGTGTTGGTTGAATGAATGAGTAGACTTGGCTTCATTTGCTGCTCTGGCAGCTTGTGGTTATTCTTCCCTGAATCTCATGAGATGAACTGAGAAATTTTCAGGCATGACCCCCTCTTCTCTCAGTATGGGTCCTCTCGATGGGAAGACAATAAGTGCATGTTAATGACTTTGGGTTTCCTTGGGTTTCCCAGGTGGCACTAGTGGTAAAGAATCCACCTGCAATGCTGGAGATGCAGAGACGCAGGTTCAGTCCCTGGGTCGGGAAGATCTCCTAGAGGAGGAAATGGCAACCCACTCCAGTATTCTTGCCTGGAGAATCCCATGGACAGAGGAGTCTGGTGGGCTGCAGTCCAGGGGGTCACAAAGAGTTGGACAAGACTGAACAACTTTGCATGTATGAGCCCCTGAGGTGAGAGATTTAATGTTTCCTCTCAGTATTCACACACACACACACACACGTGTTTTTGCTTATGCTGCAGACATGTCTTATGTAACCAAAAACCAGACTGGGACCTGCTTGGGACACAGTGGCCTTTGGCTGCTGGAGAAGCTGAGAACATCTTGGGACTGAGCACGGTCTGCATACAGTCTCTGCAAGGACTGACCCCAAGAGACCCCGCCCACAGTGGGAACTTTCCCACTGCATTCCCAGGGGCAGGAAGTTGACCCCCGAAGTAATTCCACAGTCCTTACTCAGGCAGATTCCTTGTAGTGGGACTGAATGTGTCCGGGTACACTTAGGCATTTAAGGAATCAGCTCATTAAAAACATCTTAGATGAACACTGGTTAGAAAGGAAAGATCTATTTAATACTCTGTTACTGTTTTTTGAAAACTGAACTCATTTTGTGAGACCTGGTATCCAGGCTCTGCCTCTGTCTCGCGGGTAACTTGATTTTCATTTTCACTTGGAAAGTAACCGTGAGGATCATCCGCTGTAGGTTGACCTAAGTCAGCAGCATCTCTTCCCATCCGCTGTCGGCTGTGTTTTCAGGGGTCAGACATCCACACACTGGCCTGCCTTGGACCCAGCTTCACCTCGCTGGTGTCAGATGATGAACATGGTGCATGAAACAGCCCAGCTGTACATGGCGGGCGTAGGAGGCGGGGGAACATGGGTGGATTCGACAATAACGGGATTCAGTGCTGGATCTCAGGGCTGTCTCTCCTGTCTGATGGGTGTGAGAGCGCTGCGTGGACATGGCATGAGGGTGTTTCTATATGGGATGATGACAAGAAGGTGGCGATTCAAAGAGGTCAGGTATTTGTACCTCTTATTTCAGATTGCGGACCAGGCTGCCCAGAATGTGCTGTGTCAGTTACCCTCCTGGGCTTCGTCCCATCCCTGCTGGGGTAGGAAGGGCAGGCGGGGGAAGGGCTGAGTTCTGAAGGTGGCGTGTCCTGTCTAGAGTCTGCAGAGCTGGGCTGTGGTCCTGCCCTGAGCCTTTCTGACGGTGGTGGGCAGCGCTGTCTGCATGGGACTCAGGCTGTTATGACATGGCAGCATCATCCCGGCCAGGACACGTGGCTCTTTGTGGCTCCAGACCACCTGAGGGAATGGGCAGCAGAACCAGGTAGCTCAACTCATGAGGTGTAGCCGGGTGGTGCCACCCAAGAAGTGAGGGCAAATCCCCAGCAAGCGGCCAGGACCCCAGCCCCAGGCCTGCCTTGACTGCAGAGAAGGAAGTCTTTCCCTGACCCTGCACACAGCTGTGACTCTGTGTGCCAGCCCCATCCCTGAAGTGTGGACGTGCCAACAGCACCCCACCTCACAGGGGAGATGGATAAAACTAGGTGTTATTTTGGAGGCTTCACTCTCTTTTCTTTTTAAAACATCCTCTTATTACTTTTTGTTTTTATTTATTTTTTATTTTATTTTTGGCCATGCTATGTGGCATGCAGACTTCGCTGGTGGCTCAGACGGTAAAGAATCCGCCTATAATGTGGGAGACACAGATTTGATCCCGGGGTGGAGAAGATTCCCTGGAAAAGAGAATGGCTACCCACTCCAGTATTCTTGCCTTGAGAATTCCGTGGACAGAGGAGCCTGGTGGACTGCAGTTCATGGGGTCGCAAAGAGTCGAACACGACTGAACAGCTAACACATACATACAGACATGCAGCATGAAGGGTGTTAGTTCCCTGACCAGGGATGGAACCCATGCCCCTTGCATTGGGAGCACAGAGTCTTAACCACTAGACCACCAGGGAAGTCCTCCTCTTATTACTTTTTGTACTTCAAGTGCAACATAATTTTTTTTTCAGCCAAATATAATACGTAAAACACAATTTGCTTTTCCTTCTAAAACTAATCAGACTTTGACCCAAGTACTGACCATTGTCCATAAACCACTGAGTTACTTTCCCTGAGAAACTGGCCTAACATTCAGCATGGCTTAGGAGTTATTCTCTGGTTCTGGTGTTGTTTTAATTTGAGGGAACCATTCATGTCGGTTTATTGCCCATTATGCTACTGGGACATCAAGAGAAGGGTGTGTTTTTTGTTCACTCTGCATCTCAAGCACTGGCCTAGTGAAAGACTCAATAAATGTTTATGTATGGATAAAAAGAAAATCTATCAATACACCTGAACCTGGCTGCCCATGGGAGTCAATCAAGCAAGGCTATACCTCCTTTAACCTAAAATTCAGTAACCAGTAATCCAGTTATCCTTATTGTATAATTTCTCTAAGGCTTATTGGACATTTAGATTGACTGTCATGCTGATTATGAGGGCTTCCCTGGTAGCACAACACAAAAGAATCCGCCTGCCAATGCAGGAGAAGCAGGAGATGTGGGTTGGACCCCTGGGTTGGGAAGATCCCCTGGAGGAGGGCATGGCAACCCACTCCTGTATTCTTGCCTGGAGAATTCCACAGACAGAGGAGCCTGGTGGGCTTCAGTCCAGGGGGTCGCACAGAGTCAGGCATGACTGCAGCGACTGACCACACACACATACACACACTTACTTTTAGGTATACATATGAATTGTGAAGCCTTATATGTACACTACATAGTTGGGTATACAGACACCAACTTGGGAAGTGAGGTATGGACATACTGTATTTGGATTAACTTTGAAGTACATTTCAAGAGGAACTTTAGGTAAAGATACTCAAAATTGGGATTTTATCAGGTCTATAACACATTTTTATCACAGTAAGTTAAAGCCTTAGGTCAAATAGGAATTTTGTGGCCTGGGACACCATTTGTGTGACTTACTGGCTAAGTCTAGAAAAAGTATAATACAGCAAGTTTTGTTGAAATGGAATTCAATGTATCATATTAACAAATAAGGCATGCATGCTAAGTTGCTTCATTTGTGTCCAACTCTGTGTGACCCTCTGGACTGCAGCCTGCCATTCTCCTCATATATTCGAGTTTTTATCCTATGCCATATGCGCTGTCAAGTTTGTTCATCCTTCCAGCAACCCTGTATAGTTGGCATGCTGTAATTTACACCCATTTTGCAGATGAGCAAACTGAGGCTCCAGGAGGGAAGTCATCTGTCCAGGGTTGCATGGCTTACGGGCAGGGACACACCTGACTTCAGAACAGGGCCTCTTCCCCACCAGGTGGAGGGGCGGGCGAGCGGAGTGGTTAAATAGGGATCCAGTTCTCAGCGCTGCCACTTCCCAGCTTTGTAACCCTGGACAGAGTACTCACCCTCTTGGGGCCTCAGATTCTCACTTGTAAGTAGAAAAAAAAACCCTCCTTGGATTGTTGCAAAA
The DNA here is from genome assembly GCA_935064755.1 of Tragelaphus eurycerus. Classification (NCBI taxonomy): domain Eukaryota; kingdom Metazoa; phylum Chordata; class Mammalia; order Artiodactyla; family Bovidae; genus Tragelaphus; species Tragelaphus eurycerus. Next base: position 34,526,993 of record CAKXYN010000007.1, on the reverse strand, counting down.
GTGAAGAAGACTGATGCATATTAAGTGCTTAAAATGGTGCACTGCACAGTCAACAAGTGTGAGATGTTCTAACTGAATTCCAGCACCATTTTTTGCATTCTCGATCAAGGCCAGCTTTCTGTCACTGTTTAGGTTTCAGTACAAAGGCACGCACAGCCTGCCCCCAGCCCTCCAGGGTGAAATCGGGGAGCTGCCAGCTTAACTCTCTCTCTCCTCTCCTGGGGAAACCCATGAGAGGAGTGACACCAGTCACCAACATCTCCGTGTGAATTAGTTTATCACACCCTTCCTAGTGCCAGGAGAGCCAGGACAGAGAGCTGTGTCAGAGGAGGCTCAGAAGGATAGAGGGGAGAGGCTAGTTCCTAAGACGAATCTGTTCCAACCTTTTCCTTCCCTTTACATTTGGGACTTTGTTAAGGAACATAGTGTATCCTTCCTGCTGTGTGCGTCCTTTCTTGAAATGTGTCACTGTGGGGTTATTGTGGCACAAAATTCACAAACCACAACTGTTTGCATCCATCAGTCATCCTCAAAAAATGTTACAGGGGCTTCCCTGGTGATCCAGTGATTAAGAATCCATCTTGCAAGGCCAGGGACATGGGTTTGATTCCTCATCAGGGAACTAAGATCCCACATCTCTAGAGCAACTACTGAGCTCCCCGTGCTGCCAAGAAGACCTGACACAAGCCCAAAACACACATAAGCTTTTAACAAATGTTAAAAATGGTAGCTATTCTTCAAGTTGTTTTCTCTTGCATAATTACAGATGCTATTACTATGCTTTGCTATTATTTCAATAGCAAAGCCTAAATGTGTTAGAAGAATGTGTGTATATGTATACTGGGTTGGCCAAAAAGTTCAAGTTTTTCAGTGACACTGTATCAGAACCTGAATTACTTTTTTGGCCAACCCAACATATACACACATACATATGTGTATATCGATATAGTGGTTATTACTTAGAATAATAAAAAATAGTTTATTTTAAGTCCTTAGATGAAAATGTGCCCCCCTTGCATTGTAACAGTCCTATTGAGTTCCATGGACTATGGAGGGCTGTTAATTTCAGAAACTATTCTGGTTAGTAACAGTTTTGTTGCTGTTGTTTTTAATATTAGCACTTCCCCTTTGAGCTCTCCACATGTGCTTCTGGGCAGTCCAAACCAAACAAGACCTGTGATTATTTAAAGAAGCCACTTTGATTCCCCAGTCCACTCATCCTTTTCAGATACAAAAATAACACATTGTTTTATCTAGGAGTATAAGAATCCTTTTTCAAAGGAAATAAAAAGAGCAGACAGTTTCCTTCCTGGCTAATGCGTGAACCTCTTTCAATCTGTTAAACATAGCCACAGACACAACTTATTTGCCCGGCTTCACTTCCTAAACTCAACCTGACAAGATATAGGTCAGGGGGGAGGGTCTAGGTTGCATATATTAGGAAGCCAGGTCTGCAGCTTGATGCACCTAATTCATAGCCATCAGAGAGAGAAGCAGTGATTTAGACTCCAGACGCAAGAATCTCATTTCAGTGATGAAATTACTAAGCAGGTACCGCCTTTAATTGTTCTGAACAGCATCCAAGGATCAAAATTTTTTTTTCCAAGGGTCAAATTTTTATTCCATGAGTACAGAGTACTTCTAGTCCAGATACTGCATCTAATTTGTAAGGTCTACATAATATCAACTTTCAGAAATTCTTCCTATTCAAGATTATCTTCTAGGGAGCTGAAACCTGCCTCCTTGAAACGTTGCCACCATCTCCCTCTCTTGGTTCTGTTTCTCTTTTTTGGAGTGTTAAAGGGTAAGGCCAGTGTCTCCTCTGTCTGATAATGCCTTAAATATTTGAAGAAAAGAGTCGTGTCACCCCCTCTCTCCAAGTTGATTCATTTTTAGACTAAACATCCTCCTTTCCTTGCGCTGTCTTATTACCCTATTAGGATATGGCTTCATCCGTTTATGCTTCTCTTAGAAATGAGTATGGATATTTCAGGTGTGGTTTGATAATGTCTGATCAGGTAATTTCTCAGCTAACCATGATTTTTCAGCAGAGAGGCTAGATACAGCAGTCACTCTGAGAGCAGGAAAAAAAAAAACTGCAAAAGAGAGCAGAGGAGGAGGAACGAGAACTATAAAAAGCAGACATAAGGACTCAAAAAAGCATGGCTGTTGGGGGCAATTAGGGTGCAAGTAAGGAGCCATGTACAGAGTAGCTGCAGCTACCTTGCAAATTACACCATTTCTCTAAGTGATATTGAAGACTGATGTCCCATGAGGAAAAAGAGGTCATGAATCAAAAGGACCCATTCCTCCAGGTATGGGAGGAATCAGTTTTGACCCCACCAAAAGGATAAATGATTTGCATCAACTCTCCCCCTGAAATTATCTAAAACAACTGGATATTTTAAAAAATCTTCATAAAAGTTTAAAACAATCTGACACAACAGGCCAAAATATGCATGAAAGTGGGGATGAAGTAGGGCTGAGGAGGATTGTGAAGGCATTTATACTCTGAGGGTTTTTACAGACCCTTATAAACAGCAGATTAAATTTTCATGGCTTCCCAGAGTGTGGGGGACTGGAAACAAAACTCAGGGTCCTCACAGGGGAGGGATATCTGGTGGAAAATCCTACTTGTAAGGCTGGCATGCCAGAAAGCAACCCCTCTCAGGGTAAAAGTGAAGTTACCTACCTCTAAATGAAAAGTGACTGCATAAACAAAAATAATACTCTGTGGCTATAAGCAGATGGGATTAGCAGATGCAAACTATTACATGTAGAATGGATAAACAACAAGGTCCTACTATATAGCACAGGGAACTGTATTCAATATTCTGTGATAAAGCATAATGGAAAGAATATGAAAAAGAATGTGTCTGTGTATAACTGAATCAGTTTGCCGTATAGTAGGAATTAACATAACATTGTAAATCAACTGTACTTCAACAGAATAAAATGTTTTAAAAAGTAACCAGTTTCTCACAGAAGTCAATGGACTAGTCAATAGGAACTGTTGAGAATTAGACTTTGTCGTTGCCAAGGGTGATATGGATGTGGGAGGTCCAGAATTACTCATAACTCCCTGTCTTCTTTCCTGCCTCATTCACTTGGCTAATCCAACATCCTGCAAGGCTTCGTTCAGAGGTCAAGTCACTCTCCCTATCGTTTTCAGCCTCTATGAAGTCCGCTAGCCCTTATGAGCAGCATTGTGTGGTGTGTTTACTACCAATTAGTGTTTCTATTTTACCTGTAGGAGGAGCTCAAAATGTCTACTGATCTGGTTCTCCTGGTTTCATGTCCGCCTTAATTGCCTTTCAATGAGGTTTGCAAAGCACGTGGAGGTTAGGGAGCATTTCTCAAAAGCCCACATCCTGCATGAAAGTGAAGGTGTTAGTCACTCAGTCGTGTCCGACACTTTGTGACCCCCTGGACTGTAGTCCGCCAGGCTCCTCTGTCCACGGGATTCTCCAGGCAAGAATACTGGAGTGGGTAGCCGTTCCCTTCTCCAGGGGATCTTCCTGACCAGGGATCAAACCAGGTCTTCTGTGTTGCAGGCAGATTCTTTACCATTTGAGCCACCAAGGAAGCCCCCCATATCCTGCACAGTCCTGGGCAAATAGATAAGCTGTTGAGTTAACAGCTAATTTAATTTGGCTCCTCTCTGTTGCCCTCAACAGTAGAGCGATGTATTTCTATTAGCCTGCCGGGCTATAGTCCCTGGAGTCGCAAAAGAGTCAGACACGCTGAGCGACTTTCCCTTCACTAGGATCACTGTATATAAAATTGGTGAACACCAAGGACCCACTGTGTAGCACAGGGATCTATTCTCAGTATAATAACCTGCCATGGAAAAGAATCTGAAAAAGAATGTATATATATATAGAGAGAGAACTGAATCAGTTTGCTGTTTACTTGAAGCTAACACAGTGTTGTGAATTGAGTGGACAGCAATAAAAATGAAGAATAAAAGGTGAGAGTAGGATTGTCTGGAGGAGAACAAGTAGGGAAGGGAGGCTGTTCAGACCGAAGGAGAATGATGTGTAAGAGCAGAGGACCAGGGGCGAGGGGGTGTGTTCTGGTTTAGTCCAGCTGAGGGGCTGGGGCGTGGGGAGGGAGATGAGAGCTGAGACTGGAGGAGGACCTGACGCACTGGGGTGAGGAGAATGGTGACCAGAAACCCCTGCAGAATCTGAAGCAGGGGAGAAACATGTCAAAGATGAGTCATTTAACACTACTCTGTATAAAGTAGATAACCAATAAGGACCTGCTGTATGGCATGGGGAGCTCTGCTCCATACTCTGTAATGGCTTGTCTGGGAATAGAATCTAAGACAGAGTGAGTATGTGTAACTGATTCACTCAGCTGTACATCTGAAACTAACACTGTAAATCAACTATACTCTAATAAAAAATTTTTTTTTACAAAGATGAGTCCTGTAAAAAGATGACTCTAGACTTGGGGATGGATTGGAGGAGAGAGAGAGAAGGAGGAGGAATGCTGTCTGAGAGGGAAGGGATGATGTCCACAGATGACAGGGGTCAGCTCAGCTGAATGGCAGCTGATGTGGGCCATTCAATAAAAATCACTTCCCGTTTCCTCAACAGCGAATGATCCAGGTTGATAGAAACTTGGAGAGATGACCACATTGCCTGACTTTCCTGAAAAGCATGACATTCGTGGGAGGAGGAATCGGGGGAAGCCATCTAGAAGTGGGGAGACAGGACAACAAGGAGCAGGGTGGGGCTGGAGAAGTCCATGGATTCAGTTTCACCCTAAGGCCTTGCAGACAAGCCCCCGGGGTGCTTCGGGAGAATGGAAACCTTCCTTCTGCAGTTTGCAAAGACCTAGATTCAAGGCAATGGCACCCCACCCCAGTACTTTTGCCTGGAGAATCCCATGGACGGAGGATCCTGGTGGGCTCCAGTCCATGGGGTCGCTAAGAGTCGGACACGACTGAGCGGCTTCACTTTCACTTTTCGCTTTCATGCATTGGAGAAGGAAATGGCAGCCCACTCCAGTGTTCTTGCCTGGAGAATCCCAGGGACAGGGGAGCCTGGTGGGCTTCCTTCTATGGGGTCGCACAGAGTCGGACACGACTGAAGCAACTTAGCAGCAGATTCAAGTAAGTCCTGGCCATGCTGCATGTTCGTGGTGCAACTTTGGGCCAGTAATTTAATCTCTTCAAGTCTCCATCTTCTTATCTTTAGACAGAGCATAATACTCCTCCTTTGGATTCTCATGAAGTTAGTGGGATTCAGTTTGTCAAGTGTCTTGCCTGGCGCCTGCACATAAAGATACTAAATAAACGTACTAAGTAAATACCAGTCTCCTACTAAGTGCTGGGGAGGGAATGCAGACAATTGATTGACACAGCTCCTGCCTCAAAAAGCTTGTAATTCAGTAGCAAAGAGATGCATGTGCTCAGTCACTATCCGACCCTTCGTAACCCCATGGACCAGAGCCCACCAGGCTCCTCTGTCCATGGGATTCTCCAGGCAGGAATACTAGAATGGGTTGCCATGCCCTCCTTCAGGGGATCTTCCCGACCTGGCATTGAACCTGCATGTCCTGCATTGGCAGGTGGGTTCTTTACCTCTGAGCCACCAGGCAAGCCCCCAAAGAGAAGCATATCGATTCCTAACTATTCATGAAAGGAAGAATAGAGTAAGTTCTGATTCAAGTTTCTTCATTGAAGAAAAATGGTATGGGTGAGGAGAGAAAAGGACGTATATCTGACTCAGCTTTCATCCGGAGGATGTAACAGAGCAGAAAGCATCTAAACTGGCCCTAGAGAATAAGGAGGATTCGCCTGAAACAGAGGTGCCTGGACAGAAGGCATTCCAGGCTGTGTTAACTCAGTTAACCCAGGCCATGCTTAGCTTTCTGCTGTGAGTCAGGCTGACTGATGACCAGAACCCTGGCTCATCAGCCCCCGATCCGGCCTGGGGCTCCACAGTGCCCCTGCTCTGGCCACAGCTGCAGAAGGGGTGCCAGCAGACTGAGGCACCTAGAAGAGTGGTGGTCACGGCCAGTGGGTGGGATAGACTCACCGATGTCATGAAGCAGTGGGGCTTCTAGGAAACTCAGAGCAGCCTGGCAGAAAAGGGGAAGGGTCAGGAAGCGGTCATCTACGAACTTGTATAAATATCTCTGCTTAAGGCAAGGGCTTCTCCCAACCCATCAGAGCCCAGGATTGAGGATCAGGGAGACCTCCTCACTCTCTGGAGGCACCCACTTCTCAGATCTCCACCCCACCCTCTCTGATGCAGTCTGGGGTCCTTGTTTAAAGTATCAGTGAACAGTCTTTTACAGAAGGAGGTATTAAAGAGAGAGGTGCCCTTGATGCATTATCTCCATGTGTAAGCAAATGAGTTGATACTTTAAAACAAGGATGACTGGGGAGACAAATAGGACCATAGCTTAAAGGGTTTGGGAAATGCTACCCTCGACTTTTTCTGAAACTGTAAATTGGTGGTAGTTTCAGATTTTTCAGGAGACTCCCCAGGATAATTTCCTTGTAAGAGACTGGGATTAATGGGGAGTTCCCTGGTGGTCTAGGGTTAGGATTCAATGCTTTAATGGCCATGGCCTGGGTTCAGTCCCTGGTCAGGGAACTGAGATATGGAAAGCCTCAAGGTGCATCCAAAAAAAAAAAGGGGGGGAGGGAGGATGATAAATTCTCATCTCAGTTACCATCTTTAAGTAGTGTAGTTTCCAGGGCAGAAAAGTTGATGAATTTTGCCTTCTCCCTTAGTTCCTCCTTAGGAAATTCTTACATACTCTGAAGTCTCCTTGGGAGCATTTACAAATAGGCTGCTGAACAACATGTGAAACCTCAGTGAGTCATAGATGTGTATACCCAAGAGGTGCCAATTTGAAGACTTTATGATGCTGTAAATGTTATGTTTTTGGACGATTCTTGGCAGTGGAGAATTAAAATCGTGGTCTAATCTCTTTTCTGAATGGAAGCCACGTGGCCAAAGTCTAGGCTAGGATGTGGCCTCTTTGGGTTTTGCTGCTCAACAGAGCTGTCTGAAGAAGCCTGTGGAATACTTTTCTTCATCGTGGTCTGTTTACCATGTGTGGCTTCTCTCTGATCATATTTGCAGCCTGGGCTGTGCTCAAGTTGTGTCTTACTCTTTGTGACACCATGGACTGTAGCCCACCAGGCTCCTCTGTCCATGGGATTTTCCAGGCAAGACTACTGGAGTGGGTTGCCATGCCCTCCTCCAGGGGATCATCCTGACCCAGGGATCGAACCTGGGTCTCTTGCATTGCAGTAGGGTTCTTTACCTTGGGACACCCAGTATGCAGCCTATTTCATGTTAAAAACAGGCTTATGACAACACGGGGAAGATCCAGTGTATGTGTAACTGAACAGGATTGGGAAAAGAATGAATAATTTCCAGCATGTGTGTTTTTTCTCTCTCTCTCTATGCCTGGCTTCTGTCTTCTTGGATTTCTTTCTCACAGGTGTAGCCGCTCTGGCCATTCTCTGTCACAGCTCTGGCCTTGACAGGCACTCCCATCTTCCAGGGTCTACTTTCTCCCGGAGCCTGTGTTCCGATGGCGGCCTCTCTCCAGGGTGGCTAGCCTGTGTCCTCCCCCTTGGCCTTGCGGGGAGGAAGCAGACAGGCTAGCCCAGTGGGACGGGGAGGGGAGAAGGAAGTCGGGGAAAGGAACATACTGGAGGGACAGCGGGGGATCGGGAGTTGGCAAGTTCACCAAACGGGGAAGCAGGTGTCTGGGCAGCTGTTTACCTTGCACGGTGAGGTGGGCCGAGCTCTCTGCCGAGCCCTTCAGGTTGCTGGCTTTGCAGTGATACACGCCTGCATCCTCTTCCGTGACTCTCTCGATAAACAGCGTGCTGCTTCCCGGTCCTAAAATAATTCCTGGGGAGTGAGAGATGTTTACATTAGTGGGCCTGGATGACAGAGAAAACAGCCACTTGTGTGACACAACCCTCTTCCTATCGTTATGCCTTCGGATGAGGAAATCCGAGCCCTGCTTCACCTGGGCCAGTGCTGCTTGTTTGGTCTTGTCCAGGCTGTCTCATGGCACCTTCTGGAGCTCTGAGCCCCTACTTTGGAGATGCAGGTCTGAGCCAGGCCAGAGAGAAAGATGGGGCAGCTGCCTGCACCTTGGAAGAGCGCATGTCAAGGAAGTGTGTGCGTGTGTGTATGTTACTTGCTCAGTCGTGTCCAACTCTTTGCAACCCTATGGACTGTGGCCCACCAGACTCCTCTGTCCATGGGATTCCCCAGGCAAGAATACTAGAGTGGGTTGCCATGTCCTCCTCCAGGGGATCTTCCCGATCCAGCGATCAAACCCAGGGCTCCTGCATTGCAGGTGGATTCTTTACTACTAGTGCCACCTGGGAAGCCCCATAGAAGGAGTATATCTAATAATAATAATAGCAATTGTTGTTCAGTTGCTCAGTCATGTCTGACTCTTTGTGACCCCATGAACTGCAGCAAGCCAGGCTCCTCTGTCTTCCACTATCTCCTAGAGTTTGCTCAAATTCATATCCATTGAGTTGGTGATGCTAACTATCTCATCCTCTGCCACCTTTTTCTCCCTTTGACTGATAACAAGAATCATTTCCTCAATGTCTGCTGTGTGACAGGCAAGATTGAGACCCCATTCCTGTCTTTTTTTTAATTGGAGGATAATTGCTTTACAGCGTTGTGTTGGTTTCTGCCATGCATCTGCGTGAATCAGCTCTAAGTATACATCTATCCCCTCCTTTTGGGCCTCCCTCTCAGTCCCCATTGCTGTCTTGACAATCGTCCTGTAAGGGGTTATTGTCTCCTTCTTACAAACACGGACCCTGAGCTTTGGGGAGGTTAAGGAACTCAACTGAGAGCGTGCAGTCGGACGGAAGGCACACTTGTGGCTCTGGGGTCAAAGCCAGGCCTGTTTCATTGGCCACAGTGGTGAAGAGCATGGGCTGGGCTTTGCACGAGGCTTCACCACCTACAGCTTGTCCCTTTAGGCCAGTTACTTCACCTTTCTGTTTCCATGTCCTTCGCCTTAAGGTGACAATAAAAACAGCTCCTACTCGATCATGGAAAAATGGATAGCAAGTGCCCAGCACACAGTAGGTGCTTGGTAAATGCAGGCTGAAGTGTTACTGTGGAGCAGGTGTGAGGGAGGGGGATCCAGCTTCCAGACCCAGTTGCTTCAGTACCAAGTACTGTCACCCTGTGTTTGAGTACTGACGCTTAGTCTGAGGCTGAGACTGGATGGTGGGAAGGGGCAGGCTAAGCGGTGGCGTCTGCTGAGGGACAGTTAACTCATACCAAGCACAATACACATTCACACACACTCTCTCTCTCAGACAGACACAGACACACACACACACCAGCAAACAGAAAATGTTGGAGTGAGAATCAACACATGTAGCATAGCAGGGCCAATCAAATGCGAAGTCTGGGCAGGGAGGAGCTCATTAAAAATAGGGAAGTCAGGGAAGGCAGCATGGAGGTGGTAGGCTTTGGGTTAAGGTCTAGACCATTATCAGAGGTGATGGGAGAAAGAGGGGGCATTGAGAAGAAGCAGGATCCTGGACTGAACATGTGCTGAGTGCTGGTTCTGGAATAAATTGGGCCTGACCAGACTAGAGCCTGTATTTTGTTAGCTGAAATAGTTTGTATTCTCCTGATTATAAAGAATAACATTCGATATAGAAAACTTGAGAAATATATTGAAAAGCATAAAGAATATACAAACAAACCTATGGTCTCACTCCCAGTCAATTGTCCTTTATTTATTTATTTATTTTTGCCATACCAAGCAGTATGTGGGATCTTTATTTCCCAACCAGGGATTGAACCTGTGCCCCCTGCATTGGGAGCACAGAGTCTCAACCCCCGGATCACCAGGAAGTCCCCCTTTAGTTTTTTCAAAGTGGCCTTTTTACACAGCTTGTTTATTGACATCATATTTTAATCTTGAGCTTCCCAGATGGCACTAGTGGTAAAGAACTCATCTGCCATTGCAGGAGATGCAAGAGACATGGGTTCAGTCCCTGGGTGGGGAAGAACCCCGGGGTTAGGAAATTGCAACCCATTCCAGTATTCTTGCCTGGAAAATTCTATGGACGGAGGAGCCTGGCGGGCTATAGGGCCAGTCCATGGAGTCACAAAAGAATCAGACACGACTTAGCATCTCAACAATGACAAGGTCCTAGACACTAGTCTATATGCAGGTGGGACAGTGATAAGCGAGGCCAATCAGTCCTTGCCTGGGGCTTCAGTTATACTTTGGGAGAAGCGCAAACAAAGAATGTCATTTCAAGTGGCCATGAAGTTTGTGAAGAAAATGAGCCAGGTTAAGGAGGGTCACAGGTTAAGGAGGGTGGGGAAGCTGTCTTAGGTGGGCTGTTTGAGCAGAGACCAGCGGGGTGGGCTAGCGTGAACCAGGTGAAGACATGGAAACGGGCATTTCAGGGACAGGAAATTGAAGGCCCCTAGGGGCAGGAAGGAGCTTGTTTAGGGAAAGACACGGTGGCTTTGTTCTGGAGCGAGTGTGGTTGTTTTTACAATTAAGCAATTTAATTTTTAATTTAAGTAATGTTTAATTTTAAGTAATTATTTGGGTTGCGCTGGCTCTTTGTTGCCATATGCAGGCTTCCTCTAGTTGCAGGGAGCGGGGGCTACTCTCTAGTCGCAGTGTGCGGACTCCTCACTGCGCTGGTTTCTCATTTCAGAGCATGGGCCCTAGGGTGCCCAGGCTTCAGTAGTTGTAGTACACCGGCTTAGTTGCTCCACAGCCTGTGGGATCTTCCCAGACCAGGTATCAAACCCAGGTACCTTGCACTGGCAGGCAGACTCACATCCACTCTACCCCCAGGGGAAATGCCTGGAGCAACTGTGTTTGGTGGAAGTGGTGGGAATTTGTGGTATCGGGGATCTTTGTGAAGGCTTGCTAATGGGTTAGCACGTGGTCCTTGAAATACCAAGTCATAGATGTGTGACTTCAAGGCTGATGGTTTGAACAACTGTGAGGGTAGTGGTACCTTTCCTGTGGGGGAGCAGGTCTGAGGGAGAAAAATCGAGAGTTCTGTCTTGTGAGGGGCCCGCGGCACATCCCAAAGGAGGTTTCACTGGGGCCCAGGGAAGAGGTCAGGGTTGTCGTTCAGTCGCTCAGTTGTGTCCGACTCTGCTACCAACTGCAACACGCCAGGCTTCCCTGTCCTTCACTATCTCCCGGGGTTTGCTCAGATTCATGTCCACTGAGTTGGTGAGGCCATCCAACCATTTCATCCTCTGTCGCCCCCTTCTCCTCCTGCCTTCAGTCTTTCCCAGCATCAGGGAGGTCAGGGTTACAGCCGGCTAAGTGGAATCAACATTTGGGAAGCAGGGACAGCCAGGGGAATGGAAACAAAGCTCATGGGAAGTGAGTCCGGCTGGTCTGAAGCCTGAGCCCTAGGAAATTAGAGGAAGAGGAAGCAGCAGAGGCTTAGAAGAAGTCGCCTAGGAGGTTGCAAGAAAAGCAGGAGAGCCTGAGTCCTAGATCAGAGGAGAGAGCTCACAGAGAAGAACAGGGATCTGCTGCATTCAGAGCAGCTGAGAAACTAGGAAGACAGAGATGGGAGATAACGAACTGCTGGATTTGACAATGAGCTGCTTCAGTGACATCTGGGGCAGAAGCGTGATGACTTAGAGAATAGGAGGTGATGGAGGAGAAAATGGGGGTGGAGGTTAACTTTTCAGGGAGTGTGCCTATACGAGGTCAAGGAGTGAATTCTTGTTTGAAATGTGAAATTTTATAGCATGTTCATGTGCTGATAGGAATAATCTGGGAGGGAAGGAAGGAGGGAGGAAAAGATACTGACGGAGAAAGGAGAGAGGAGGAGAGGGGACATAGAAGGAACAATACCAGGAGAAGTGAGAGGGAATGGAACTCAGCGGCCAAACTGACCTTGGGCAGGAATCCGGAGAGCTCAGGATGGGACAGGTAGATCCAACAATTTGGTGATACATTTTCTCAGTAAACAAGAGGTAGTCATCGGTTGAAATTGAGGAGGAAGGAATTTTGGAAGTTTGAAGCAAGAGAAGAAGGTGTGAAAGAAGGTGCTGGCAGAGAAAGAAAACAAATCCAGTTGTGAAATGCTGTTAAGGTTTTCCTAATGCGTATACAGCTTTAAACACTAACCTCCCTGTGTGTGTAACTTATTGGTTGGTATTAGGTTACATCTAATCACTCATGACTATAAACAATAGTGCAAGGACGTTTTTAAGCATAAAGGTTTTTTTTTTTTTAATTTTAATTTCAGATTATTTCCTTAGGCTAGATTTTCAGAAACAGATCTATTAGGTCAAAATTTCTTCATTCCCATAATCAAGCTGCTTTCCCAAAACATTATTCCACTTAACACTTGGGCTAGCAGAGGGTGAGAGACAATTTTATCACTATCCTGCCAGGACTGAGCAGAAACATCTAAAAAAATACAAAACACAAAACTTTGTTGGTTTGATAGAGAAAAAATGAGTTGTCTTAATCTGCGTATGTGTGTGTGTTTTGGAACATTCTTTCATGTGTTCCTTAGCCATTTTTATTTTCAAAGCACCTGTTTTGAGTCGTTGACTGGGAAGGTGAGTTCAGATGAAGGAGAGCTTTGAAATCCTGGCTGAGGAGTTCTCATTCATTGGAGAAGGAGAGGGTCACAAAGGCTTTTGAGGGAAATGACATGAGAGCCGTGTTTAAGGAAGTTTAGTCTAGAAGGAGAATGCAGGATGGACTGGAATGAGGAAAAAGTGGTATCTGGAAGTCCAGCTCACCAAGTGGTCATTCAGGCAAGGAACGATGAAGCTTCGAGTCTGATGGTGGGAAAGGAAGTGGAGGGGAAGAAATGGAAGCAGACACTTTGCAGAAACAAGCCACAGGGATTGGTGCTTTACTGGATCCAGGAATAGACCAGGGATGAGTCCAAGGTGGTTCTGGAAAAAAAAACAGAGCTTTCCCCGGTAACCTTGGCTAGATCACTGAATCCCTTTGGGGCCGTTTCCCCATCTGTGAAACAAACAAACAGAAAAACCCTCTGCTGTACCTACTCCATGGTATTTGCTATGAGAATCAGTAGAAATAATTTAAGTGAAAGCTTTGAAAAGTAAGGTATGGTGTAAGGGATGATCCCAGAAAGAGAAAGCATGGCTGGACGGTGGGTGGTCGGGGCATCAGACGTCAGGAAGAGCAGCGAGCTGGTTACCCACGATTGTCTCCACTGCAGCTGACCTGCATCTCAACCAAGTTCCTATCACTCTGATCCCAAATTAAGGCTCAGGGCACGATCAAATAAAGCTAGAGGACTTGGACTGCACCCAAGGAGGCAGATGTGTAATTGGAGAGGTGAGAGGTTGGAGCCAGAGATGCTGATGAGCTGACATCATCTGGCCCAGGTCCCTCTTCCCACCACGTGGAGGAGAGAAGGGGCGAGAGAGTGTCCAAAGTCAACAAGCACAGCTCCTCTTTCTGGCTTGGCCGCACGCTGCATGACAGCAGAGGCAGGGACCTGGATGTGTGACCATCAGGCTCCGAAGCCTCGTTGCATTGTTCTCCTCTGCTCTCGCTTATTTCCCTTCTCATAAAAACAGGCCAGTTACTCCCCTCATTCTTTTCCCCCATTCCTCCAATCTTCTGCCCATTCTTCACTACAGTTGTCTTCCCGAGTTTAACACCTTAACCTGTTACTACCTTCATACAACCTATCCTCTGTGATACAGGCTCTGTTCTGCTGTGGAGCTCACCTTTTAAGGAGGGCTCCCCTTTTAATTTAAATTTTTTATTCGGATTAATTTCAAAGATTTTTAAAGTGGAGGAAAAACATAACCCCTGTGCTCACCATTAAGATAACCAGATGTCAACATTTTCCCACCTTTGTTTTATATAAATGAAGTTTATAGACGCTTTTTCCCTCTCTCCAGAGGTACCACTATCCTACAGTTGGTGCATCTTGGTTTCATGCAGGTTTTGGTGCCTTGTCCACATAAATGTCTATCTCTATAGACTATAATATTGTTTTGTGGTTTTAAAAATTCCACATAAATTGTATGATATAGTACATATCCTTTTTTAACTTGGATATTTTTCTATTCTACAGTGTTTTAATATTTATCTTTGTTGATACATGCAGATGCAGTTAATTTTTAACTGATGTATAATATTCCCTTGTATAAAAAAGCCACAGATTTTTAAAAAATTCACTTCTCTACTATGGGATGGTTTTCACTCTTTTGATCTTTACCAAGAAGGCCAAAATGCACAGATAACATAGCTATGCGTACACTGTTAGACTGGATCTCCTTGTCCTAGGTTGTAGAGTATACCCATTTTCGACTCTATCAATTATTACAAAATTGTCTTTGAAAATATACCAATTTACACTTCAACCAGCAGTGAGCAAGCACTCCCCTTTCCCACTTACTTACCAATACTTGGTGTTTTCAGGTGTCTTTAATTGGCACTATTGGGGGTGTAAACATCTTGATATGGGTTTAATCTGTATCTCCCTGATTACTTGTTGGGTGGCATATCTTTTTTCCATTTGGTTGGCCATTTGGGCTTCTTTCCTGCGAATTACCAGTTCATGTCCTTTGCATATTTTCCTCTTACCCTATTTGTCTTGTTCTCAATGACTTTAGGGTTCTTTACATGTTTTGGATACTGAGCCCTTGTTGGTTCAATCTGTTAAAGTCTTCTCCATTCTATGAGCAGTCTTCTAAACTTTGTTTATGGTAGATTTTTAATATAAAGACTTTTAAAATCCTAAGGCAGTCAAATGTATCAACCTTTCCATTATCCTTTGTGCTTTTTGTTACTTGTTAAAGAAATATTTCCTATTCCGATATCATAAAGCATTTCCCTTATATACTTTTCTCCCCTCAAAATCTGTATAAACAGTTTGCTTTTCCTCATTTAGGTCTTTAATACATCTAGATTTCCTTTTGAAGGGAGTATGTATATTGTGTGAGATAGGGACCTAATTTTTACTGTAGCCAATTATGCCAGCAAGGCTTACAGAATAATCTGTTCTTTTCTCACTGAATTGTGAAGCGAGTTCCGTCAGATACTGTTTCCACATATTTGTTGTTCTGTTTTTAGGCTCCACAATGACCTATCTATCCTACACAAGTGAATCAATGATTAATTTAGGATTGTTTGATAATACTTCCTAATATTTGGTATGAGTTGGTGCTGTTTTCAAAATTGTCTTGGCCCTTTTACACTACAATACAGATTTCAGGTTTAGCTTGTCAAATTCTGTAAAAAGCACTGTTGGAATGTTGATGGGAATTTCTCTGAATTTATATAATTCAGTACATTGGGGGAAATTGTCTTATTTATTTTTAGGTTGAAACAAATGAAACTGTCAATATTTTGACCTATAAAAATGGCTCAAGAGTGGTTCAACTTACTAATATACGTCCCCTTCTAAGAATACCAAATATCTCTGTGTTACTTAGGTCTTCTTTTACATCATTTGATAGCTTTAGGATCTTCTCTTTAAATATATTGCTTTTCAGTTATATTTTGCTAGATAAAGTTATAATTTTTGTTATTATGCAAAATGGCATTGGGATCTTTGACAAATCACTTTATCTGAATATTCTCTTTCCCCTTTGGTTGTTCATTATTAGAATGAACAAGTAGAACTCAGAAACATGATGCTGTACTATGTTTTCCTGAGATAATTCAATTGTACGCCTGCTTCTTTCTAGAAGGATTGCTTACATAAATTCCAACCACAAAAATCATGATAATTCCCGTGGAAACTTACAATTTATCATTGTCAAAACTCTCTTCTTCACCCATCAAAGTTCGACTCAAATGACATTTCCTCCATGAAGTGTCCTGTGATCACCTGTCAGAGGTGCTGATTTGTATCTGATGGAATTTTATGCCCTTCATGTTGCATATTTTTGAATTGACTTTGTACCTATTATGTGTGTGTTTTTCAAAGGTAAGGAATAAGTTTTACTCATTTTCCTTTTCTCTAGAATATAACAAATGTCTGACTGATGGTAGGGAATGAAAGTTGAGCTTAATAAAATAAAAAGTAATTTTTGTTATGATGGTCTTGGCTTGCCAACTTAATGATAAATGTTTTGAGGTAGGCATATGATAAATTTCCCATAAATGGTAGCTAGGATGATGATGTATCTAATTCTAGGTACCTAGTAAATAATCACACCTTTAGACTGGCCATTCTTAAAGGACTTCATGGGCTTCCCTCATAGCTCAGTTGGCAAAGAGTCTGCCTGCAATGCAGAAGACTCTAGTTTGATTCCTGGGTCAAGAAGATCCACTAGAGAAGGAATAGGCTACCCACTCCAGTATACCTGGGCTTCCCTTGTGGCTTAGCTGGCAAAGTATCCGCCTGCAATGTGAGAGACCTGGGTTCGATCCCTGGGTTGGGAAGATCCCCTGGAGAAGGGAAAGGCTACCAACTCCAGTATTCTGTCCTGGAGAATTCCATGGACTGTATATAGTGACCCACAAAGAGTCGGACACAACTGAGTGACTTTCAATTTTATAGGAATTCATTAACTAAGAGCTGTATCTGAATTAAGGATCAGAAGAGCAAAAATATAGATTCAGGATGGTTAAAGGTGGTCCAAGAAAACTAGATGTCTGATTGATTTCCCACAAATACCACAAAGGAGACACTATATATCTAGTCAAACTTTTGGGGTTTGGAAAATTATATCTGGGGAGGAGAAATTCAGGTTTAGTAAACTTCAAAGGCTGACAAAATTCAGACATGAAGGATGATGGGCCACTAAGTAGCACCTAAAAGATGAATGATGCCAACGTTTTCAAATGTTCATCATGTGGTTTCTTCCTTAATTGACAATTTGACTCTAAGATCAAGCCTTGTGGCAAAGCCTTTATAGATGTAAGAAAAAAAATGTTGGTGAAGTACAGAATAATCTAAGGCACAGTGAAATGCAGCCTTATAATAATGTGCTAAGTTGGAAGAGAGTTGTGAAGTGTTGGAAACATATAGTCTAAAGGCAATCCGATGGGCAATGTGATCCATGGTGAGAGTCTTTGCTCTATAGCCTTGAAAAAGATAAAGAAGAGAAGCTTTTAGAAAAGAATTAGATTAAGGACAGTGATGGGAAAAAAAAAAAAAAAAGCTGTATAATATTCTTCTCCATGCAACCACTGAATAAGGGAAAAGCCATTCACAAAGGTTCTTTCATTTGGGATAATGGCTATTGCTTCACTAGTTTGACTTTCCGAAGTGGGTTATGATAACAGAATACCTTTTAAAAGCTCTTAAGAAATTGTAAACCAGACGCATTGAAGGTGTTATGGTTGAAGTGAGCACCTTGAAACTGTGCCCAAAACACATGTATTTCTAAACATGTTAAAGTGAAAAGCACTTTTTTCCCCCTCCACTCTTTCACTGAATTTTACTACTGTTCCAATGAAGTATTTCAAGATGCTTTGGGCACATAAAAAAAGGTGTCAAGTGGTGCTAACTCTGTGGTTATGAGCTGTAAAACCTTAGCTACTCACTATGTATGTCTATAAGTTATAAACACAGACATGTGTGTGCTCACACATGTAACACAGACACACCCTGTCCCTGCCCCAACAAATTCTTATGGTGTGTCCAGATTTGCCATAGCCCCTTCCATGTGGTTGGAGGAATTTGTACTGTAGGATACAGACAGTCACCTAAAGTGGCCTTTCTGTGGGTAGTATAGTATAGTTCTATGGCCATATTCAGGCAGGAAATAGTATTGCATTGCACAAGAGGTTAAAGGCAAGAAGGTATTTTTCCATCAGTAGAATAGCTAAATAACTTATGGGAACACATACCATATTATAGGGCATCACTGTTTAAAAAATTAGGCAGATTATATGTACATAGAAAGATCTCCAAAATAAATTGTGATAAAAGCAAGTCATAAAACAAAACACAGAGTGTGAGCTCAACTCAGATTTATCTTAGAGATGTTGGCCTTTCCCAGATCACCCTACTGTAATCCATTACCTTATTGTTCACCACAGCAGTTACTACCATCTGATTGTATGCTATATGCCTATAGTTTTGTTAGATTTATTACCTGTACTTTTTCATTTGAATATAAATTCAAGGTCCCTGTCTTGTTTCCAGCACCTAGTGTATTCCCGGTACAGGGCTGGCTCTCAGTGTATAGCTATGAATGAATCCCAGCTATCTTTTGCCCCATGAATATCTATGCCCCATATTTGCATGAGCTTCCCTGGTGGCTCAGTGGTAAAGAACCCCCCTGCCAATGCAGGAGACATAAGAGACACAGGTTTGATCCCTGGGTTGGGAAGATCCCCTGGAGGAGGGCATGGCAACCCACTCCAATATCCTTGCCTGAAGAATCCTATGGATACAGGAGCCTGGCAGGCTACAGTCCATGGCGTCACAAAGAGTTGGACACAACTAAAGCGACTTAGCACCCATGCATACATATTTGCATAAAGCACATATATAAGTAAAGAAATGGAAAAATCTGACAAAATACACATCCAACAGTTATCATGGGTTAATTCCCCCAAGAGACAATTTTATAATGTATTCTATTTTGGTATTATGTGATCATTTACAATTTAGAAGTATTCATGTAGTACTTATTTAGTTAAATAACAGTAATTTTTTATTACAAAAATGAAATGGTGTAGGTCTCTTTACTATCAGCAAAGAACCACTGAATGAAAGTTTAAAAGCTATATAGATCCAAATACTTGTACATTTGCAAAACTTTATGACACTGACTATGGATAGGATGATGAAATATTTTTGAAGCAAGTAAAGCAGATTTATGTTTCCCCACAATTTACGATTAAAAAAAATTCTTTTGGCCAGGCTGCATGGCATATGGGATCTTAGTTCCCCAGCCGGGGATTGACCTGGCATCCCCCACAGTGGAAGTGCAGAGTCTTAACCACTGGATCACAAGGGAAGTCCCCAAAATTTACAAATTTGGATTAAAACAATAAAAGGACAACCAAAATTTATTCCATCAGGAGACTGGTCCCTATGGAGGGAGGGGGAGAGAGAGAAGGCGTGTGTGTGTGTGTGTGTGTGTGTGTGTGTTAGGGTTGGGGCATGACTTATAGTATGTTAGACTGGTCCCTATGGAGGAAGGGGGAGCGATTGTGTGTGTGTTTGTGTGTGTGTGTGTGTGTGAAGGTTGGGGCATGACTTATAGTATGTTTTCTGTGTGTGAATTTTCATGATAGTTGAATTATGACTGAGTTGAATGAGATAGCTACTTATACTAATATACAATCTTATTGTGTAAGATGTCTTAGTAGCAGATTACGTGAAAATCAAGTTTTGATTGAGTGTGGGTGGAGGAGGAATGAACTTCCTTGATTTAGTGTTTTCAGCAGTGATTTCATCCTGCTGAGCTCACAGATTAGATTATCCGAGAATGTATCTGTTGGCATATTTTCCTTAATTGTACTGGGTAGAGTGGTGACCCCCACTGCATCTCTGGGTGTCACTTTAGATCCTGGGTAAGCTGTTTCAAGTTCCTCCTTGGGGGAAGGAGGCGTTTCCATGCAAATACTGGACTTGTGAGGTAGAAAAGCCTCATCTTATTAGTTTGCCAAGAGCTGGAGGAGTAAATTTAAGGCAGTTATTATCTTAGTTTTCCTTCTATATAACCACCTAGGCTTCTGTGTAAGTGGGAAAATGTGGATTGGGGAAGAAGACCCCTTTCTACTCCAGGAGCTCAGACCACGGCTCTTAGTTTTAGAGTTAGTGACCCTGGACAAGGTTCAGCCCCCTCCCAGTCTCTGGGAGAATCTGTCCTCCTCCACCCCCATCCATCTTTCTTTTTCTCTTCTTTGTTTTTCTTACTCCCCCTTCCTTTTTCTCTGCTACTGGTCTCTCAAACATTGCCTGCTCTTCAGACAAAACAAGCTGCCAGTCGTGGCCATGCTCAAAGTACAGTTCCTTGCGTCCCAAGAGGTCACAGAAAGAATCAAAAGAGGAGGTTAATTCACAGTGGGAAGGGAAGAGCTTTAATGGTATGAGGTTTCCGTTTGAGGTGCTGCAGAAGCTCTGAAATGACACAGTGATAGTTGTACAAGCTTGTGAATATACTTACTGCCACTGAACTTGGCACTTTCAAAGGAAAAAGTAAAATTTTTGTTACATGTATTTCACCATTTTTTTTTAAAGGGAGAGGTTGTTCTAAAGTGATGCTCATATTTGTAAGTTTTTTCCCATTTCTTACATTGCAAAATTTTCACTTGAACATTCAAGAGGACTTCAAAAGAGGCACCCAACCAAAGGTAAACAACTACCAGGGGCTTCTGGTTCACATGAATGAGTCTGTGCTGGCTCGTGTGTGAGTGCTCCGCTGGGTCTTGCTGTGGCTGAGAGCTGTCAGGAGGCTTTTCTGGTCTGAATGGGGCTGAGGATATGGGCTGGAACAGGCATCCAGGTTGTCTTCCTTGGGCCAAGTATTAGGATATGACACAATGCTAGGTATATAAGAGAAAGAGCTAAATACGGTGGAACTCAAGGATAAAGAGAGAGATTTGAGGGTGTCAGGACTGAGTCTCCATAATAACTCCTATTGATTTCCAGTTCAAAATGGGACTCTACTCACAGGTCATGTTACTTTTCTCGATGTAAACCCTACAGCTCCACTGCCGTACACGTGTCAGTCTCACTGAAGCAACCGAATGTTAGCTAGTAATTAGCAGGAAGTATTCTCCACTTTTTCATCAGCTCAGAGCTGTGGTTGGAGTTGGGCATCCTCTCTTCTCTAGGGTTTTTGGTTGTAGCTCTGGACTCTGGCAGTGCCAGCCAACCAACCGTCTTCTCTGCTGTTACCCCCAACTCTACTCCTTTCACCTTCTAAATGCCAGTTTATTCTTAGGAAAGAGCTGAGCCTTAGTTCTCTGCCTCATTCAGTTCAGTTCAGTTCAGTTCAGTCACTCAGTCATGTCCGACTCTTTGCAACCCCATGAATCGCAGCACGCCAGGCCTCCCTGTCCATCATCAACTCCCAGAATTCACCCAAACTCATGTGCATCGAGTCGGTGATGGCATCCAGCCATCTCATCCTCTGTCATCCCCTTCTCCTCCTGCCCCCAATCCCTCCCAGCATCAGAGTCTTTTCCAATGAGTCAACTCTTCGCATGAGGTGGCCAAAGTATTGGAGTTTCAGCTTCAGCATCAGTCCTTCCAATGAACACCCAGGACTGATCTCCTTTAGAATGGACTGGTTGGATCTCCTTGCAGTCCAAGGGACTCTCAAGAGTCTTCTCCAACACCACAGTTCAAAAGCATCAATTCTTCGGTGCTCAGCTTTCTTCACAGTCCAGCTCTCACATTCATATATGACCACTGGAAAAACCATAGCCTTGACTAGACGGACCTTTGTTGGCAAAGTAATGTCTCTGCTTTTGAATATGCTGTCTAGGTTGGTCATAACGTTTCTTCCAAGGAGTAAGCGTCTTTTAATTTCATGGCTGCAATCATAATCTGCAGTGATTTTGGAGCCCCCAAAATAAAGTCTGACACTGTTTCCACTGTTTCCCCATCTATTTCCCATGAAGTGATGGGACCAGATGCCATGATCTTAGTTTTCTGAATGTTCAGCTTTAAGCCAACTTTTTCACTCTCCTCTTTCACTTTCATCAAGAGGCTTTTTAGTTCCTCCTCACTTTCTGCCTTGAAGGTGGTATCATCTGCATATCTGAGGTTATTGATATTTCTCCCTGCAATCTTAGGGATGTCCTTTAAGCTTATATTGTTGTCAGAGATACAACTAAACCAAACCCTGAGAAGATTCTAGAAGAAGAGTTCTTCTTGGAGAAGAGCTACTGGGGTGTCTGCTAATAGGGCTTGGCCCTTCTCTGTCTGGGTACCTGGACCCCCTTACCTTAGAGACACTGATGGAAGAGGAAGGGATGACGTAAACAGCTGCTTCACTGATCACATGAACTGACTGATTAGCTCAGGTCAGGTGACAGAGCCTACTCACTACCCACTCACTGCCTTCCGTGTGCCTGGGCAGCGTGGCCTCATTTCTTTCCTGCAGTGTTTCTTAACCTATTTTGCACCATAAGGGTACCTTTCCACGAGGAAGAAAAGGCAGTTACTCTATAAGTTATGTGGAAGGTTAACAGACATTTCTGAATTTTATTGTTCTAGGAAATCAAGCAAAAATAGCTTAAGAGTGACAGTCAGTTTATCATCCCCCGGCATCAGCATTCTTGTTCACCTTTCTCCTCTACTTTTCCTCAGCATCTCTCCCAGATCCATGAAAACCACTTTATGCTTCAGGTGTAATTCTGTCCCCTGGGTACTAGGACAGTCGGTCACCTTGATTTGAGTAATCGATTATGTGTACAGAGATTTGCATCAGTGACATAGTGATGATAGATCATTAGATAAATAACTCTAGTGACCAAGATATCACTTAGGAAGGAATATTGATCACTGATTCCTCTTCCAGCCTCTGTCCATTCAAGATGAAATTTATTCTCCCTAAACTCTTAGTAACACAGGTCCGTCTAGTCAAGGCTATGGTTTTTCCAGTAGTCATGTATGGATGTGAGAGTTGGACTATAAAGAAAGCTGAGCGCCAAAGAATTGATGCTTTTGAACTGTGGTGTTGGAGAAGACTCTTGAGAGTCCCTTCAACTGCAAGGAGATCCAACCAGTCCATCCTAGAGGAGATCAGTCCTGAATATTCACTGGAAGGACTGATGCTGAAGCTGAAGCTCCAATACTTTGGCACCTGCTGTGAAGAACTGACTCATTTGAAAAGATCCTGATGATGGGAATGATTGAAGGTGGGAGGAGAAGGGGACGACAGAGGATGAGATGGTTGGATGGCATCACTGACTCAATGGACATGAGTTTGAGTAAGCTCCGGGAGTTGTTGATGGACAGGGAAGTCTGGCGTGCTGCAGTCCATGGGGTTGCAAAGAGTCGGACATGACTGAGTGACTGAACTGAAACTCTTTGTGGTTCTATCCCTACTGCTTTAATCTTAAAATACTCTGAAAATGCCTTGCTGTCCTAGAGATTTTCATGATGGTTTCTTGGGCTTTACTAACAGCATCACAGGTCACTATCACCTTCTGTTCTCTGAAATATTTTTAGAGAAGAGTGTACTTTTTTCAGCAGTTCATGGCTCTTGTCAGGAACCCCACTTTCTCTGCACCCCCATTTGGGAGGTGGTTCTTGCTTAAACCGGTGTAGCCCTAAGCTGGGCCTGCCTCCTGCCACCTCTGCTTTGCAAACCGACCCTGATTCCTTACTGTGTCACTCCGAAGCCCCCGGCCAGCAGCCCCTCTTCTTGTGCTTGCGTGGCTGACACAGCAGGAAACATCTTAGAACCTCACTGGAGAATCTGGGAAGAGTGTGAGCTAGAAAGGGGACTTTCTGATCATTTGGGGTAACTGCCAGTCCCATCGTCAGGCGGGTGAAGGGGTCACCAGGACACTCTGGGGGAACCAGGAGTTCTCCAAGGTGACTTTGTAACATTGTTCCAAGTCTGGGTGCAAACTCTAAATATGGTGGGCCTAGCAGAAAGAATGTTTCTTAAAGGAGCTTCCCTGTCTGTAGACTGCTAAGAATCGAACCACTGCCAAAGAGAACGCGTCTCCAGCCTAGAGTTTTCGTGGTGATGTTCTGGTGCTCGTCCTGTCATAGGACATTCTTCTTTCATGTTTGGTCCTTTATATTATACTCACTTTAGCAGCTCCATTCTTTGGTCACCTGTCCCTTCAAAGGAAATATGTCTCAAATCGCCTGCTTTCAACACTTTGTACCCTACCATCCCTCCTACGGAGAAGGCAATGGCACCCCACTCCAGTACTCTTGCCTGGAAAATCCCATGGACAGAGGAGCCTGGTAGGCTGCAGTCCATGGGGTCGCTGAGAGTCGGACATGACTGAGCGACTTCACTTTCTCTTTTCACTTTCATGCATTGGAGAAGGAAATGGCAACCCACTCCAGTGTTCTTGCCTGGAGAATCCCAGGGACGGGGAAGCCTGGTGGGCTGCTGTCTATGGGGTCGCACAGAGTCGGACACGACTGAAGTGACTTAGCATAGCATAGCATCCCTCCTGACTGTTCCCAGTTGCTTCCTGACTTGGGTCTAGTTCGGAGGTTCTCCAACCTTTATCACATATTTTCTCTTGTTTCCTCTTTATCTCTCTTCCATTCTATGTATTCCACTAAAAATGGATGATTGAGAACCTGTTGTATGCTCAGCATTAGGAATTAAAATGAAAATAATTTAATTAAAAGCACAAAGGATGTATTTTTTTTTTCAGTTATCTAACGTATTAAAGATCTTTTAATCTTGCGATGCAGTCACATTTTCTACTTGTTTCATTTAATAGTTTAATAGTTTACCTTATTACCTTATTTAATAATTTAATAGTTTACCTTATTCCAGTTTTTAGACTCCTTAACTCTGGTGCCTGTTGACCTATGATATTGAGTTAAGACACACATGGTTCTGCTTGAAGGAATTATATTCACTCAAACACACACGCTATTATGTTAGATGTGTGCTTATTCCGATTTTCATGTTCTCGTTCAGCGCTATATTCACAGAGCTTAGCACAGCACCAAACAGTGCCTTAATGATTTTATTATGTGAATAAAAAAGACTATAAGGCTGATACAGAATGAATTTTGGACCTTTTGAGATTTAAAAGTAACTGGATTTTGGTTCAAAATAATTTTTAATTTTATATATGGCACGTCCACTTTAAAAAAAATGCTTTAAATGGTTTTAATATGCTTTGCATTAAAAATAAATTTTAAAAATTCAGTGAGGTTTTTAGGAGGCCTAAACTTTAAGAGTTGGAAATGAGAAAATCTTCCTTGTTTTCAATGCTGATTTATGCCCACAAGATCACTTAAAACTAGTGTCTGTCTGTTCTCTGCTGAGTGATGGGAACTAGCGTGTATCTGTATCTGTATCTGTATCCCGGGCCTGGGTGTCAGAGCTGCTCTTCTGGTTTAACGCTTGGTCTGCTACCCACTAACCCTACCACTTGGTCATTTCTCCCGTTTCTGCTTCCTCATCCCTTAGCTCATCAAACAGGCATGATAATTTAGCAAAGCCCATAGAACTGGTGGGAGGAGTAAACAAAGCAATATTAGTAAGGGGCTTCAACGAGCACCGGGCGCCTAACAAGAGGGTGTCAAGTCAAAACAGATCTGGAAATGCGGCTGATAAGGGCACCTGCCTCAGATGCTGGTCGACAGCCGTGGAGGGTAAATGAGACTTTCGTAAACTCTTAACAGCTCCTTGGGTATCTGGTGAGCACTCAGTACATTTTTATTATTATTTTTGATAAGGAAGGCCTATAAAGATAGCGTATCTTCAAAGGATTTAACAGTCACACGTGAAACCAGAGAACAGCTTAGTGACGCGCTCTACGATGTGGCATGGGTTGTGAATAAACTCGGACTTCAGAGAGAAAGCAGCATGCTGGTGCCCCAGGATGTGAAAGCGGGGCCCTGGCGGCCAGAGGCCGGGGCAGTCTTCTAGGCTAGGGAGCTGGGGTCAGCCGTCGGGGGCCGTGGGGGTAGATGGAAGTTAGCAGGCTGGGCTCATGCCGTTGAAGCCTTGCAAAGCCTGTGGTGGTGCCGGGCTGTGCAGCTGGCAGTGGGAAGCCCGTCCTGTGGGCACCCCAAGGAGAGGGCCTGCTGTCCCCTGAAAACACACTTCCTGGGCTGCATGCTTAGGGAAGAAGTTGCCCTCCCCTAATTTCTCTCACCGGCTATTTCATCCACACTTGTCTAGAGCCTTAACTCTCTGTTGTTTTTGGAATCGAGTAAGTCGTCATTGAACAAAAAACAGTGATAATGGGCTGGATCCTGTCAGTGATCCAAAGTCACCGAAATGCTCTCGGTATATGAGTTCTTTTTGAGTTGCCAGGCTTGGTATAAAAAGAGGCATCTCAAGTGTCTAACGGAAGTACAGTTTATTCTTAGGTTACTAAAACTCAGTCGAGCTCTCAAAGGCTTAGTATATGATGGACTAGTTCTCAAGTCTTTTTCAGCCTGTTATCTTGATGTTTTTCGATATCAGTTTTGGAACAAACAGTGAATCAAGGATGTTCACTCTGGTTATCAGTGATCTTCACTTATCTGTACACATGGACAAAAGGGTCACAGTCATAAAAGTGTGTTGCACTGGCTGTTGAATTTGCTGTCTCAAATGGGAATCTTACATATCAAAC
This sequence comes from Tragelaphus eurycerus, assembly GCA_935064755.1. Classification (NCBI taxonomy): domain Eukaryota; kingdom Metazoa; phylum Chordata; class Mammalia; order Artiodactyla; family Bovidae; genus Tragelaphus; species Tragelaphus eurycerus. The sequence continues at coordinate 34,500,764 of CAKXYN010000007.1, read as the reverse complement.
TTTACAAATACCATATACATGTAAGCAAGAGATTATCCCCAGAAAAGTTAAGAAATTCCTCTCCAAAAAGCTATAGTTTTAAAGCATGAATAAAAGGAAGAGAGAGAAAAAATAGACAATGTAGTGTAGCCGAACTCAATAAATGCTAATAATAGCAAATTGGGCTTCCCTGGTGGCTCTGCACCAAAGCATTTACCTGTAATGTGGGAGACCATCTATAATGCAGGAAATGTGGGTTCAACCCCCAGGTTGGGAAGATCCCTTGGAGGAGGGCATAGCAACCCACTCCAGCATTCTTGCCTGGAGAATCCCATGGACAGAGGAGCCTGGCGGGCTACAGTCCATGGGGTCACAAAGAGTCAGACATGACTGAGTGAGTAACCCACCACCCCAATAGCATATTAGAATGATATTTAGGAAAGATTTCATATAATTTATATAAGGCTCTTTATACTGATAGACATTCCTCTTTTGGCCCTCGGAAGATAAGAAACAGTTGTGAGGAATATATTTTTGTTAAGTTATTTGACTTTTGAGATGACATTAATTAACCCTCTGATACCATTCAAGAAATTCTGACAACTCAGGGCCAATTTCTGTATAAATGAGATGTGTGGCAAGGTAGTATTTACTAAGCCATGACAGTGGGTCAACTTAGTTATATTAACTCATTTAAACCATACTACATTCCAATGTGGTTGGTATTATCCAATTTTATAAATAAGGAAAGAGAGGCTCAAAGAGTAAGTATAAGTGAGTGAATTTCCCAAATTCTCTGACCCAGGAGGCTCAAACCCTCTCAACACCTCTTAATATTTTCTGTTTGTAATAATTTCTTGTCTCTCCTCTAATCCCAGAATGGTTGTGTGCTTTCAAATTGGTTCAACTCTAATTCTTTAACCCACATCCAAAATATGAAAACTGAATTTAAGTCAAATTCACTACTTTCAAAGAATCATCCAACATCCCATAATAACATTTCGTAAAATATGGAATATATTTTGTGATCAAGTCACTTTGGGGAACACAGAACTTGAAATCACAATCCTGCCTGATTTCTTCAGTATAGGACTTCTTTCGGTCCTTAATAAGAATACTAATGTGAACTCTGAATCTCTAAGGAGAGCCTATACAGACATTGCTTCCCAAGTTGCTTGCTTATTCACATATTCATTCATCCTTTCATTTTGTTAGAATACTGCAAGGGATGAATTTTTTCTGAAACTATCCTTTTTCTTTTTTTTTAATTGGAGGATAATTACTTTACAATATTGTGTTGGTTTCTGCCCTACATCAACATGTATCTGTCATAGGTACATGTATGTCCCTTCCCTCTTAAACTTCCCTCCCACCTCCCAGCCCATCCCACACCTCCAGGTTGTCACAAAGCACCAGATTTGAGCTCACTGCGTCATACAGCAAATTCCCAATGGTAAATTTAGTTTTACACATGGTAATGTAAATGTGAAACTATCCTTCTCAGTAGCGTGTCACTTTGCCTCTTTACCTACATTTTCTATTCTCCAAATGGAACTCAAGACAGTCCGAAAGTCCCTTTAGCTTTAAAAATTCTATGATAAAGCCTCTCTCCCCACCACCTCAAGTCCAGGCATTTGTGCTACCAAGTGAGCTTGCTAAGGATAGAATGAGATTTGTTGAAAACCACTCCATTCATTCATTCATGGAACATTTATGGATTGCCAACCACTCCAACAGGTTTGGAGGACAAAAAGACAAAATACAAATAACATGAAAGACACTGTCTTCAGGATGAGGGCATGATATGATGATAAACATAGAGGAAGACAGCACGATACAGTACAGGAAGAGGACAGTAGCAATATGCATGGATAATACAGACTCACGTGAAGTGATGACTGTAAAACGGCTCAGTACAAGAGAAATACTCCTGGATAATAAAGACTCTTGGAGGACCTGCCTTCTCTTCACAGGGGTTGAGTAAGGCTTTCTGGTGGGAAAACACACAGTCTGCATCTGAAGGGATGGGTCAGTCTTCCATGAAGACACACCAGGCAGAGGGACACAGGAGCAAACAAAGCATAGAGTTTGAAGCAGCGTAACACATGCTGTGATCTACAAGAGCATGACAACTGCTAGAACGTAGAGTTCAAGGCAGGGGAGCATACAGCTGTATGGAGCAGGCAGGGACCACTGTGGAGGGCCTCCTTGTCAGATGCTTGAACTTGGTCTTGCCATGGAGAGCCAGTAGAGGACTTGGAACAGAGATGTGACATTTTAGGCAACTGGGTGGCAAAAGATGCAAATAGAGAAGAGAGGTAGGGAGACCAGTTAGGAGACACCTGCAAATGTCCAAGGAATAGATAGTGAGCACCTGAACCAGGAGACTGACAAGAGGGAAGCAGAAACGGTTCACATTTTGTACAACCTGCTCAGCCTGATGGATCAGAGGAAGAGGAGGAAGAAGGTGGACCACCTTCGGTGTGGATGGTGGATACATGCTGTCTATACAAGAGGAGAAGAATCATGTGATGTGATCAGTTTTGGACCTGCTGGGTGTCCAGCCTCTCTAAGATATTTGTAGATATCTTAAAATCGGTGACATTCTACCAGAACCTTTTTCTGTGCATCAAACACAAACATATTTCATTTTGAGTAGAGGATTCACATGGAAGGAGGATTCCACATTGCCAATATTTGAATTAGGTTGTTGGGATGTTGCAAATAAATGGCAAGTTTATCTTTACTATAAATGTAATTACTAGTCAAAATTAGAAATAAGTTCATTTTAATTTTATTTAAGGGACTTCCCTGCAGTCCAGTGGTTAAGACTCTGTACTTCCACTGCCAGGGTATTGGTTCGAGCCCTGGCTGGAAAGCTAAGATGGCACAGGACTCGTGGCCAAAAAACCAAAACAAACAAAAAAAGAAACAGAAGGAACATTGTAACAAATTCAATAAAGACAAAAAAAAAGTGGTTCACATAAAAAAGTCTTTACAAATCTTATTTAACTAGGGAATCAAGAGACATACAACAGATAATGTTTATACTTGTGGATTTAAGTCTAGTTTTTTTTATTGTTGAAAGAAGATCAACAAATGACCATCAGTTTAAATGTTTTTTTTAATCAGTATTCCAAAATATAATTTTAAATATTTTTTAAACCAAATCATTGAAATCAGTATCAGTGAACTAAGGAGAGATTATAAATCTACTCTGAACTTACACTATGCCAAGCATTCAAAGCTCTGCTTTACCTCAAACTGGAGGAACTAACTCCTTACTTTTCCCTGTTGTCCAGATGAACTGAAACATTTTCTAAGTGGCTCTTACCATTTTCTGAATGCACAATTTTTTATTTTTATTGTTTTTGGCAGCTTGTGGGATCTTAGCTTCCAGACCGGGGCTCAAACCCAGGCTCCCAGGCAGTGAAAGCTGAGTCCTAACCACTCGACCACCAGGCAATCCCCTGAATGCCTGATTTAAAGCAGACTCTGGAAGCCTCTTTCTACGGGCTTAGTAATATGGTCTATATAAGAACTGACTTCAGTATCCTTTCCTGGAAGTGGCTTAACCATGAATCAGAGCTCAAATATGATTTTTGCAGTTCTATCAGCAGTTTTAGACTTCTTGGAAGAAAGTTATAGGGATTTTAAGAGGCTGAGGAGAAAGAGGAAACTCAACAAAAAAAGTCTCTTCTTACCAGGTTCTTGCTGTATTTTGTGGTTGTTTTTAAACCAGGTTATCTGAGGCTCTGGGACACCATTAGCATGACAATCTAGAGTCGTAGAACTGCTGATGGCTACCGTGAGATCACTGAGGTTTCGCAGGAGGTAGGGTGCTTCCTGATCTAGGGGATAAAGAAAGGGAATTGTTATTACTCGTAGGACTCATTCTTTCATTATATATGCATATTGACACTTTGAAAATAAAAAAGCAGCAAAACTCAACTGTAAGTGTTCATTCATAGTTTGTTCCCTCCACTTTTCCTCTGTGGTTAGCCTACCGCTTCCTCTTAAGTTACTGCAATAAACCGAAATCTGTTAGAACACAGAGGAAAATCAAGAACTCAGTCCTGTATTTTTAGATTTCAGTATCAAGGTTTCTGCCTGGCCAGCTAGTTTCCTTCCTTTCTTTGAGAGAAGCTTTTTTTCTAAAATTTACAGATTTTTGCATGATATTTTAGGAACTAAAAAGGAAACGGACATGATTTTGGATATGGCTGGTAATGAATTTTTACATAGATGCAGGGAGTTATGGTGATGAGCTAACTGAATTTTGCATTTTTGTGTTTTATTCACATGATAGTGATGAGCTAATCTAACTTTGCATTTTTGCATCTTACTCACATGGGAGGGCATGCTTGTGTCTCTCAGCAGTCAGTAACCTAAACTGTAAGGTAGCAGACCAAACAGGAGAATTTCTTGAACTTTGAAAACTTTTTATTAGGAGTGTTTCCTTCCTCCAATCCCTTCCCCAGTGCAAACGACCAAAGGATTAATTCAAGAGACAGAGGCACAGATGTGTAGTTTTTGTACTATATAATAGCACAAATATTGTATTTTATATTACTTTCTCTTAAAACATACAAATATGATACAATACAATTTATTTTAATAAAATGCCGACCAATATAGTACAACAAAATGAATTTAATACATTAGGAGGCAATACATTACGACACTAAAATCCCACACAGAAACAGCAGTACCCCAAGGCCCCGTGAGTACAGTGTCTCTATTTTAATGGAGTCAGTCCGGCTGATGTGTATACATTCTAGCTGGACAGGTGCTGGATTGGTAAGTCAAGCTTGCAAGATAGAAGGATAAAATTGGCTCCTATAATCTTTCCCACTCTCTCAAACCATCCTCCCCACCACTCGTTGCCCATCTGGGAAGATAAATCAAGAGTTCTGGCATCACTCACACATTCTGTGTGACTGGTTTCTGAGCTGACTCTGCCCATTTCTGATGTCCTCCTCTCATTGAACTAACACTGTGGAAGCAGCTTGTATGTGTGTGTGCTTAGTGGCTCAGTCATGTCCGACTCTCTGCAACCCCATGGACTGGAGCCTGCCAGGCTCCTCTGTCCACGGGATTCTCCAGGCTAGAATACTGGAGTGGGTTGCCATGCCCTCTTCCAGGGGATCTTCCCGACCCAGGGATTGAAGGTCTCCCGCATTGTAGGCAGATTCCTTACTGTCTGAGCCACCAGAGAAGCCCAAGAATACTGGAGTGGGTAACCTAGCCTATCCCTTCTCCAGCGGATCTTCCTGACCCACAACTCTCTAAGAGATAACACCTTGATTCCATGTCCCTGTAGGACTCTGCTGAGTCCCCACTCCTTTCTGTTTTTATTCCTGCAGGGAGACTCTCTGTATGAGCATTCATTAGAGCAGTTGAGAAACCTCAGGTTAAAAAGTATGTTACTATATGACTGATAACATGTTGACATAGCATGACGTGGCAGGGTGGCTATCTAAGAAACAGATTTCTCATTCAGTTTGGATTTCCATAGCTTATCATTAGTCTTTTCTCATTTTATACAAAATGAAACCTGAAGGCAAAAATAACTGAAGGAGTGCTAATGTACTGACTCTTCAGATAGAGTGTGAAATGCATAACAGCAACCATCTTTTGACCTGTTTTAGTGTAGTTCCCCTAGTCTGTTGTGCAGACTCATTTTAATATTTCTGGGTTTACATTCTGTCTGCTCTGTCAAGTAGCTTTTCCTAACTGAAAACACAGCCATGTATCAAACTCTTCCACTTTGATAACTTTTACATGCTCGATCATTACAATTTTGACATTTTTACAGTCAGGACCCCAGACATCAGTGAAACATGACAAGATGATAAAGAACAGCATCATATTACTATTTCACATATTTTACAGCCAAGTGTGACACATCTCATTTAAAACCCAGAACAGACCCAGTTCACTGGGTTACACTTGTAGTGGCTTCCTCTAGCACATTTACTATTTCCCAGGCACTAAATATGAAAAAATAATCCATCATTACCCATAGGTCTTCTTATAAAAAGGAAGCCTGAACACCCAGATTATTTTCATGGCTACAAACTGGAACCATCAACAGCACAGACAGGATTTGGCTTCCCTGACAGGTGTGTTCGAAAACAATGCTTATATGAAAGAGAACATTTTAACATAAACGTCACGCACAGCTCCCCAAAGCCCTCTCTCAACTACACGAACATCAGATGAGAAGTAGCACAAGGACGGAAGAATGAACAGAGGAATCTCAGTTAAATACAGAGTTCATATCAACGTGTCTGAAACATACAGTATGAGGATTTTTTCCTCTGTACCCATGTTTGGAAAAAAAAAAAAAAAGTTCTCCTAGGTGCAAAGTCTCATTTTTGGCAAGTTTCTAAATGGCCTAAATCAACCAAGGAATTTTTTTAAATCAATTCCCACTTTACAGTCATCTATTTCAGCATTTTTAAATAGAGAAAAGGTACATTGCACCCATATTTTTAAACCTGAGTTATTTGATGTAAATAGCTGCTTTCCAAAATTTAATGAAAGGGAGAAGATCCCTTCAAATGGAGAAAACCAAGATGAAAAGAATATTTCTGCTGGTTATCAGTAGCCAAAGATAGCACCCCACCAGGTCCTTTTCCTTCTCAGCATCTGTGCCCTAGAGATCTGCTGGGTCCCACAAATAAGTGGTTTCTCTTCTCCATCTGGAAATGGGCCTGAGGAACCAGCCTCATACCCTCTACTCCATCTCAGTCATTCTCCATAGCAGGCTCCTTGTTCTTGCTTGTTCTCCTCCCCTACCCTTATGCCACACCCAGAAGACAAATGGACAAAAGTCAAAACCACCCAATCATATTTTTTCTTTTTGAAACTCTCTGGAAAGATTCATTACTCTAAGGGACTCTTGACATCATCCTTTGTAAAATACTATGTCCTTCCCCTACCCGGGAGATGATTGCTTCTGCATGTCCAATTCACCATGTTTTTTCATTTGCTTTTTCAGCTTTATTAAAAAAAAAACTGAGCGCCCCCTTCCCCCTAGGGCACTAAGGCACTGTTTCCTGGAGGAACACACTGACTTATAATGAACAATTCGCCAGGCTAAAGAGCCATAGGTACAATTTCCAGATACAATTGATTATTCTTTCCTTTGGGCTGACAACTTCCAGGTTGCTAATTGTTTTCAAAGCATTTGGGGCTCCATGAAAGTGGCAATCTGGGGAAAAGCTATTGTTTACTCCTTCACATCTGACAAAAGCAATTCCCACGTGAAAGACAAGTTTAGCCGTGGGACAGAGCCTGCTACCTAGAGGAGGAAACGGTCTGGTGGGTTCCCAAGCCTCGGGAGCTGTCATGCTGACACCTCCCACTTACTACCCAGTCCAGCCACCGCTGCTCTCAGCCTTGGCTATTTTGGTCATTAGAATTTGCTTTCCAGTAGTTCAGGCAAGTCACAGGCAATGATCAATCATAAATGAAAACAACAGAACAATGCATATGAAATTGGTGAAAAAGTCACTTTCCCCTCAAATGCAAGCTGAAAACAAGTGATTACAAATCTCTCCGGATTAGAAAATGGGATACATTTAAAAATGACTCTTGAGTCCTGCTTCTGTAGTTTTGCCATTAATTCCCAGGGGAAAAAAAAAAACCTTATTAACATTTGCATATGAGGGAAGTGGACTTTTTTTTTTTTTGACCGACAAATTTGAGATTGACGTTTAAGAAAATGCATTAAACTTCTGGTCACAACAGCCTTTATTTCCTCGATAAATTGATCATGGTACACCGTTGAGTGGCATCCATCGAACAGGGTGAAGTTCTTTAACCAGGAACAAGAATATTGAAAACGAAGGTGTGATGCACTTTTTGTTCAGCTGCTGTCAATGGCTATGTGGTCCACTCAGGGGCAGTGAGGAGGGAGCCCACTGGACTTGTTGACTAGCTACTGGGATCGCAGGAGAGAACTGGGCTTGGCCTGAGTGGACTTTTGTAATTCACACTGTGATAAAGCTTCAAGACCTCTGAATTATCCCAACAACTTGCACCTCTGGGGCCCATCTTAGACGCTCCAGTTTAAAATTAATGTGCTTAACATATAAAAAAAAAAAGCATCTTCAAATAAATAAGCATTACAACTTGCTATCATTCAGGTGCTATTTACAAATCAAAGAGCAGAGGCAACAGCAGGAAATAAAATCCGGCAGAGGTCCGACAGAGTCTCCAGTTCAAGTGTCCCTAGTTCTGGGCTGGCCAGTGAACCAATCCATGTCCATCTTTGGTAGACACCAGCATCTGTTTAAATTATTCAGGTTGGCAGCTTGGAAACATGAACATAAAAAGGGGCGGGCATTAAAGTGGAAGGAAAGGGTCAGTCCCCAGTTGTCGTTTATCAGGCGGGAGAAGACAGCAAAGAGCAAAACACAACAGAACCTCCAAATCCAAACGTGCACTGGGTCGGCCCCAGAGAGCGGACCCCTTTGGCCCAAATGGGGCGCCCCAAGCTGGGGGCCCCAGGCGGGCTCATTGTTACTCCTATCATCGCCAAACTCATTTTGGGAGGAGCTTCTCCTCTGAGCCGGAAAATGAGCAACAGTGACAATAAATCAAGATGATATGAGACAACTGTTACTTGGTAATGAATCCTTTAATGTTTTACATTATTTTGTGTGGTACAATCATTCCTTGTGCTTTTAAATTTGGAGATCCGAGAGAAAACAGCCTTTTTGTTGCAGTGCTCACCTCTAATGATCACTTCTTTCTTCTGGAGGATTTCTTCCCCTGTGTATATGTTCCTAGCTCGGCAGGCATAGGTGCCCGAGTCTTCCAGGGAGGCGTTCTTGATGACGAGGTTGAACGTCATGGAGTACTCTTTCGTGACAGGTGTCTTTTGCTTGCTGATGCTCTGTTGCGTGGTCTGGTTGTTCACTGTCCGCAGCAAAATCCAGGTAATGTCTTTGTACAAGAACTTGCTCACTGTGCAAGACAGCTTCAGGTCCTCTCCTTCTGCAGGCATTTTGTCCAAGGTCACATGAAATCCATGGGGCACATCTGGAAAATAAGAACAAAGGACTTCAGTTCATCAGAAAATCAGTGTCTCAACCTGAGACCGTATCTAATCACAATATAGTCAAGGATCTTAAGAACTGTCCCTGCACAAATGGTCTCAGCATCAGCATTATAAGGATGGTATTTATCTCTTTTTTTTTTTTTAAGGGAACTGATCCGATGTGGCAGGTAGGAACCAACTCAATTTGCTCCATCAAAGTGAGGCAGGAAATGCAAAATAGGATGTTCTTAGGAGGGTATGTTGTTTATTTATCAAACATTCCTCGGTGGAATGCTTTTTTATAACTTGGGATGATAACCCATTGTCTATCATGTACAGAACTCCTCCTGGAAAATGGGGAAGATAGTGAAGGGATCTAAGAGGAGTTTGTGCTAGAAAAGAAACCACAGGTGCTTTGATAGGCAAATTTACTTAACCAAGTTGTGAAGGAGACAGGAAGTCCCAGGCTGGAGCTAGGAGATTCCAGTCAACACTTTAGGAGACTCCAGTCAACACTTTAATCTTACACTTTGGACGGATAGCATCCTTCCCTAGCTGCTGTCCCATCATTCCTCTACTCTTTGCTGGTACCGAGGGGCCAAAGGGAGCCAGCTATCCCGTTCAGGTACCCATTTATGGTGATTGTTCTACTTAACTTAGAGGCTTCCCTGATAGCTCAGTTGGTAAAGAAGCCACCTGCAATGCAGGAGACCCTGCATTCCTGGGTCGGGAAGATCCGCTGGAGAAGGGATAGGCTACCCACTCCAGTATTCTTGGGCTTCCCTGATGGCTCAGCTGGTAAAGAATCTGCTTGCAATGTGGGAGACCTGGATTTGATCCCTGTATTGGGAAGATCCCCTGGAGAAGGGAAAGGCTACCCACTCTAATATTCTGGCCTGGAAAATTGCATGGACAATTCTCCATGGAGTCACAAAGAGTTGGACATGACTGAGCAACTTTCACTTCACTTTGGTCATCACTTCACTTTCACTTAAAAGAGCAAGAGTTCTTCTGAAAATGTGGGCAACTAATTTGGGAAAGTTGCCAGAGTGTACAGAGTTGGGGGAGGATGGTTTCTAAATCAGATTTGCTCTCAAAAACATATTAAGGGACTTCTTTGGCTTCCCCAGTGGCTCAGACTGCCTGCAACACAAGGAGACGCGTGTTCGATCCCTGGGACGGGAAGATCACCTGGAGAAGGGATGGAAACCCACTCCAGTGTTCTTGCCTGGAGAATCCCATGGACAGAGGAACCTCACGAGCTTCAGCCCATGGGGTTGCAAAGAGTCGGACATGAATGAGCAATTAACACACACACTGGTGGTCCAGTGGCTAAGACTCTGCACTTCTACTGCAGGGGGCATGGGCTGGATCCCTAGCAGGAAAGCTAAGATCCTGCATGCCTAGGTGTGGTCAAAAAAAAAAAGCAAATAGAAAAATTCTTGAACCAAATACACATACAATATATCCACTTAAAAAAAGAAAATAACATTACACAGTTTCCTAAAGGGACTGCATCATTAAAAGGCATTTTATCCAATGTCGATTCCCAGTGAACCTTCATTTCCATCCTCTTGTCCCCTCTAGCCACACCTCACAGCTTCCCTCCTCAGCTTTCTTAACCTGGACCATCATTTGGCTTCTATGCTGACAGTTCCTTCATCTCCTTTTGGACCATCTTACCAGACAACTTGAGAAAATCATTGGTTTCTGGCCCTGAACTGGTCTGCTCTCAAAACCTTTCCACTGCTTGTGACTAGCTGACTAGCGGCATATCTGCACTCGAGCAAAGAATTGTCGCCAACATTTCACAAAGAACTTTGAAGATGAAAAGCCCTATGTTATGCTATTATTATTATTATCCTTTGCACACAAAGCTATAAAGAAACCTTTAAACCTTAAGGGGACAATAGTCCAAAATTAGATATCATATCAACTCTTTCCTAAATCTCACTTTGCTTGTTTTTCTGATTTTTCTGGGCTTTGGCTTTATTATACAGTGTCACGACTGAAGAAATGCCAAAGTATTCATCTGAAAGCTGGGAGCCAGGGTGGGGGTAGCAGTGGTTTATGAAGCCGTCAATGAAGGGAGAGAGAGGAGGCACCATGGGTTTGTCTGCTTTTAAAATAAAAAAAAACCTAAGAATTTGCCAGAAGAGGCAGAAGCAGCTGACAGTCCTTTTTTTTTTTTTTTAACATAACAATAAGATATCAGAAATAGCCCCTCGAATTCAGCATCTTTTTATATTTGGGACACTTTCCCAGCATGGGGAGTAGACCGTCAGCCATCAACTTTTACACATATACCAGGGCAGAAGTCTCATGCCCTGGTTGCGATCCACTCATTTCTCAAAAGACGGCAGGCGTCCATTTACCAAGCCTCATCCTTGTGGTTAGGACCCAAGAGGGCCGAAGTAACACCATTGAGATCATGTCGAGAGTTTCTATTTACTTTAGTGATTTGAAACTTCCTGTGGAAATAGCTCACAGGTTTCCTGATGGAAGATTTTGTTTATCTTTGCCAAGCACCACCAGGAATCTCAAAATAAAATGCATTTAGTGACATTGGGAAGCCAGGGAGATAAGGCTGGGCTGTTCCTGTTTGAGCCTCAGTAATTGCTAACACACCCACAGTCATGCTGAGTGCCAGCAAAACAGCAAAAACACACACAGAGGAAGAGAAAAGCACCAAAGGCAGTTTTCAGGTCTGTTTCTCAGGAGAGAGACCCTGTTGAGAGGCTGGTTTGGTTTATGTTGTTAGACAGCGCTTAGAAATGATCTATTTCTCAGGACAGCCCCTCTGCTGTTCCTCTTTGACGCATGGGAGATGGTAAATAAGATGTCCTAAACTAGTTAATGAATCCAGAGGGATTTCTCCCCTTAATTCACGTCAATTTTTTTTTTCAGCCTGAGTACAAAAACAGACCTAAGAAAGCAGGTCTGCCTTCTGACTTTCAAAGTGAAAACAAGCAATCTTCCCACACTTAAGGATCTGTAGTGGAATCAGTCCAGTTAGCAGCAGAACCAACTCATACTCATGCATCTGACGTGTGATCGCATCCACGGCGTCTTGGGAGATGGACATTCTTAGACATTCTACCCAGGGTTAGATGATAGAGGACTGTATTTACAAAGGTGCACGCTTGGGGCTGGCCATTTTGACTTGATTGGATCAAACCAACGAGTGACGTTCATGACAAGAGACAAGTATAGAAGCTAGAAGGATGAAAGGTGTCTTTTCCTTTTGCAGGTGGCAATAAAGAAGACTTGACTTCTACTGGAGAACAGAAATAGCATTCTCTAGATAATGAGTGGTGACTAGAAAGGTTTGCTTGTTTTAATTAGATACTATGGTATTCTTGCCTGGAGAATCCCAGGGACGGGAAGCCCGGTGGGCTGCCGTCTATGGGGTCACACACAGTCGGACACGACTGAAGTGACTTAGCAGCAGCAGCAGCATGGTGTGTTTTGTTTATAGAGTGCTGAAAGGTTCTGATTTTATTTTTAATTGGGGCATGGTTGCTTTACAATATTGTGTTTCTGCTATACAACGAAGTGAATCAGCTATAGGTATACATATATCTCCTTCTCCTGCCTGGCCTCACCCCCTCCCCTCCCTCCCAACCCCTCCCCCATCTCATCCCTCTGCCGCTGCTGCTGCCGCCGCTGCTAAGTCGCTTCAGTCGTGTCCGACTCTGTGCGACCCCATAGACGGCAGCCCATCAGGCTCCCCCGTCCCTGGGATTCTCCAGGCAAGAACAGTGGAGTGAATGGCAAAAGGGTGGAGAAGAGGCCATGAAGGATGTTAATGGCCACACTGAACCAGTTTTCATTAGTTTGGAAGGCAACTCTCTTGTTGTATTTTAAGGAGGGGCCAACCTTGATTGAAATGAGGATCAGTAAAGATCCAGATCTAGGTCTTTTGATTTCAAGCAGTTAAATTTTAGACAGCTCTTTTAAAGCATGAGCTGCACTAGGTCAAATATAAACATTGGACAATATGCACTCATTTTTCAGGAACTAGTCATGGAAGGTGCAACATGCCTAAGAGTATTTAGTCTCATCTCTAGGCTTTCCTCATAGCTCAGTCGGTAAAGAATCTGCCTGCAATGCAGGAGACCCGGGTTTGATCCCTGGGTTGGAAAGATCCCCTGGAGAAGGAAATGGCAACCCACTCCAGTATTCTTGCCTGGAGAATCCCATGGACAGGGGAGCCTGGCAGGCTACAGACCATGGGGTCGAAAAAGTTGGACACGACTTAGCGACTAAACCACCCAGTGAGACTAAATCTCATGACAGAGATTTGAGTAAGAAAGAGAGAATGGTTTTAGAAATACTGAACATCAGTAATGTCCAATTACCAGTCAAAACTATAATTTTTCAAAACTGGGAGCAAAGAATTTAGGAGAATGATATGCCAGACAATGGGGACTTGATCAGAATGAATTTGTGCTCAGTTTTAAGATTAAAGCTCTTAAACTTCTAGAGGAAAGACATCGTGAGCTTCCAGTCAGGTATATTGGAATAGAATCCCCATGGCTCCTTTCCATGGTTAAGCCTTGGGATCTAGAAAAGGTTTCAAGTGCTCCACGGTTATACAGTGGATCACGTGGTAGGGAGAAGGTGAAGGGTGAGTTCTGTCTGGGTTCAGCAGGGGTCCGCTCTGTCAGCTGGGAGCCTTTCAGCAGCAGTGCGGCACAGATGTAGGCTGGAGCCATGGAGAACTCAGGGGGATGTGTGGGCTGGATGCTGAGCACAGGTGAACCTTCCCTGGGAACACTGATCAATGAGGGAATGAGAGGAGCTCCCCTCGGTCAGGGCATCCTCTCCCAGTACTGCCTGTGGACCCAGGCAGAGGGCTCTCCCCCTCTGCCTCTACCCCTGGTTCTGGCTCTACTCCTCCCCACAATGGAGGGGCCAAGCGGGGGTCCTGGAATTCCCTGGAAGATGATCCCAAGGCTGCTTCCAGACAGTCTCAGGCCTCCTCCCCCTCCTGAGGTTAGACTGCTGGGCGGTCTGCACACCTGGGGGGCTCAGGGAGACTGTCTCAGGGAGGGGAAACAGAGTTTGGAGGTGTGGCTGGGGAGACCATCCCCAGGGTCCACGGCCCCTTGTGGTGGGGACAGAGCCAAGTAATGCTGGCTGGCTCCTCCTGCACCTCCAGCACTACCACACGCCCCTCCTAGCAGACCCAGAATTCTCGATTTGCACCTGACTTTCAGGTCATCATGAAAGTATATTTGTCCACCAGAGGCTAAAATATATCTATCAGCTCATTTGCATGATTTAGAACTTGCAAGTGGTTAGATGTATAGTTTGTGGGCCTCTCTGTCGGTCCTCTTGCCTTGATTCTGACGATGCCAAGGCCAGAATGTTCTCTTCTTTCAACTGATTCAAATTCTACGCCCCTCAGGACGCCCCCTCAGGTCCAGGATCACCCCAAGTTCTGCTTCCTTCTCAGGAGCTTGAAGCAACCCTGTACAATACAGAATCACCTGTGGCTTCCGAGCCTTGAAATTGTGGCCAGTGGGACTGGACTGAATTTCATTCGATTTTATTTCAATTCCAATTTTAAAAACCAAAGCAGTGTCATATTCTAAAAAATACTGAAGACATGTGAAAATGATAGATTTGGGATCTGTTGGGTTTAATAAAATGCACTTTTTTCTTTTTACTTCAAAAAATGGTTACTAGAAAATGTTAAGTCACACATGTGACTTTTATATTTCTATTGGTGGCATTGACGTGCCATTGGTAAATTCATTAGTCATGTTAATTCTGCTCATTCATCTTTTATAAAAAAAAATTTAATGTCTTTATTTTTGGCTGTGCTGGGTCTTTGCTGCTGGTCAGACTTTTCTCTAGTTTCAGAGAGCGGGGGGCTGCTTTCTAGTTGTGGTGCAACCTCGCTGTGGTGCTTGCTCGTTGCGCTGGCTTCTCTTATGGAACACGGGCTCAAGGGCACGTGGGGATCAGCAGTTGCGGGCCCTGGGCTCTAGAGCGCAGGTTCTGTAGTTGTGGTGCATGGGCTTACTTGCCCCATGACACGTGGAATCTTCCCAGATCAGGGATCGAACTTGTGTCCCCTGCATAGGTCGGTGAATTCTTTACCACTGTGCCACCAGGGAAGCCCTGCACATTCCTTTTTGATACTAGAATATAGACAACATTTCTTCTTTGTAGTGTTCAGCCTGTCTTCCTAATAAGACAGGCCCTCCTTGCTGTCCCTTGGAGTGCTCAACACAGAGCTGACCTGTACTGTTTAACAGCTGCTGCTCATTAAACTTGAACAAATGTATTGAATATTCAGCACAGAAAAGGAATGGGTCGATCTTTTGTACTCTAAATCACACAGAAAGCTCACCCTAACCAGTTGTGTCTGACTCTTTGCGACCCCATGGACTGTAGCCCACCAGGCTCCTCTTGTCTACGGAATTTTCCAGGCAAGAATCCTGGAGTGGGTTGCAGTTTCCTCCTCCAGAAGGGTTAGCTTGTTTCTCCCGAAATAAAAAGGACAATACAAACCTTTGAGCTTCATTAGTTCAGATCATCTGATATTGCTTTGAGAATCAGCATGTGCAAAACAGCTATCTGAATCCTCTAAATAAAGGCCTTTCCCTACTTGGAATGAATGCAAAGATGATTTTGTCTCCACTTCTCCAATACTGACCGGAGAGGGACTGGCTTAGTTTTCAGAGGCTCTGCTGGGTGCCTCTCCACCTCTCTAAATCCCACTTGCTCATCTAGAAAACACAGGGTTATCATACCAAATAGCCCCAAGGGTCTCTTCTGGCTCTGACGGCCTGTGAGAACCCACTAAAGGATGTCTCCCATGGCACTGCTTTGTCGGCTAACTTGCCTGACGGCTCCCTGTGCTCTGGTAGCACCTACTTTTCATGAAATCAGACCTACCTACCTATTTCTTTCAGGAGAACTCAAGGGAATGGCGGCAGCCTGCCCCAGACAGCATGAAGTTTCCAGGGAACTGGCCAACTGCCCAGGCTTCCTCAGAAAATTGGGGGAGCGTGGAGCCAGGCAATTGTTTTATACTTTGAGCTGCTGACTTCCTTCCTGTACCATGCTGGGACACAAGGAGTGCCACTTGTGTGCCTTGCAAGTTTGAAGATTTGCAGACGCCATCATGTTTCAAGTTAAAAATTCTGAAATGCTACTGAAAAATAGCACACGAATAACCTTCAGCCAAGCTCAGTTTCAGATGTCTTTAGGAGAGCCTCATTTCTCAGAAAGTTGAAATTCCGTTGTGAGATGTTTGCTGTATAGCAGAAATTAACACAGTATTGCAAATCAATGATATTTCAGTTTTAAAAAAGCCGTGAAGCAATTCACCTCTTCGGTGACACAAACGTCATCGCACATAGTGTAAATGGCTTCCTTGACTTTTCCTGCACCACCGCTGTGTGCCAGGCCCTGTGCTGGGGACTGTGGGATGTTCAAGAATGAACATGACAAGGGACTTCCCTGGGAATCCAGTGGTTAAGACTCTGCACTTTCAATACAGGGGGTGAGGTTTGATCCCCAGCCAGGGAACTAAGATCCCATATGCCTCACAGCCAAAAAACCAAAATGTAAAACAACAGAAGCAATATTGTAACAAATTCAATAAAGACTTAAAAAAAAAAAAAAAGATCCAAATTGAAAAAAAAGACAAGATCCCAGATTCACAATCCAGCCTGGGAAGATGTCCACAAATAGCTCTAAAAGAGAATTCAGGGAAGTAACTCTTCAAGAGACCCAACGATGTTGTAGAAGACGATTCCTGAGAGCAAGGATGAAGGTACTCAAGAGTTGAACAATTCTACGGAATTTTTTTTTAAATAAAAATCATTCAAGTGCATTAAAAGCAGACAAGGTTAGAAGAGAGATTGAGGTCACTGGGCTGTCTTCCTAAGTGCAGGGCATGTGTCTTACCTGTGATGTAAAAGTTCATGTTTCTTTCCACAGTCCCGACTTTATTGGTAGCCATGCAAGTGTAGATTCCAGAAATTCTAGCGTCAGCCACAACCAAGGTACTAGACGTCTGCAAAAGGAGAGGCAGTTTTAGCGACGGGACAGAGAACCCTTGGACACCCCCGAGATGCTTCTGAGGGGGACGTGGTTCGGCCACCCTGTGGCCTTGATACAAATGGGACTGTACACGTGCTGGTTCCCAGGATCTCTGCAGCCCAGAAAAGGTGGAAAAACAACAGGAAAACAGGTCCTCAGGAGACCGGGGGCTATGACATCCGACTCGTATGAAGGCTTCAGGCTTATTTACCTCACGCTGCTGGCGTAACAATCACAGACCTGAAGCCCATATGTGGCATGGCACATCCTACCCTAAGAGGTGGTCAGCGCCACGCTGGCCAGAGGGGAGCCTGGTCCGTCTCTTTTGTCTGGATGACTTGGGATCACGAACACGGCTTGCTAACAGGAGCCTTCCTCACATGGGTGTGTTAAGTGAGCAAGGACAGAGGAGAAAGTCTGGCTGAACCACTGCTTTTCTGGAATGTGGTGTTGCAGCCCCGACACCCCAGGAGGAAGAGTGGACGCTTCCTAAGACCCTTGCATGTGTTTATAAACTATTGAGTTGGCCAGAAGTTTCGTTTGGGTTTTTCCTGATGGTATGGAAAACCCAAATGAAATTTTTGGCCGACCCAATACTTAATTTCTCAGTCTGTTCATTCCTATTCTAGAAAATGAAGATATAAGTGATGAATGCATACCACAATATCATTTCACTAGATTTTAGCACTGCTGTTTGGTGAGTGTGCCCCTAAAGAAACATGAGTCAAAAATGGGTAGACTTGAAAGCACTTTCCAAACTGTGACGTCGCAAAAAGTCATGCCTCAAAAAAAAAAAAAGTAGTGAAACACCAACCTACACGGCTTACGGATTTGCACTTCTGTCTTCAGGATAAAAATTACTAGTATGAAAGGCACTGTTGAGAATTTAAAAATTTAACCCGACCTTGCAAAAAATTAATGCATACTATACATGAAACAATGAGACAGCTAGTAAGTTTTTCATATTTAAAATCACAAAAAAGTTTGACCCAGTTGCTTATTGATCACTGCAGTCTATCTCTAGGGCACAAAGGTCTGGTTACAGGCTCTCACATTGTAGACAGAGCTGGTGCTTTCAGACTAATGAGGTGTCCGGGCTGGAGTAAAATGATCCAGTCACTCACAGGCTAAAGAGATAGAAAGGCGGAACTGTGACAGTAGACCTTTTTTTTTCTAATAATTAAAATAAAATATTATTGGAGTGTAATTGCCTTACAATGCTGTGTTAGTTTCTGCTGTACAGCAAAGTGAATTGACATTGGGCTTTCTAAGATGATAACACAAAGTCTACAAAGGGTCTTAACAATTTCACAAGTTGTTCAGTCACATGGTAGGCATTTTACCCGTGTTCTCATATTCCTTCCAATAAATTAAAGTATGTCTGTCTTTCATCTACAGGTCAGGAAGACTAAAAACTATATTCCTAGTTTTTTTTAGCCAGCAACTCTAAGTCAATATTTCATGATCTGTTTGTTGGATCTGTTTAATTACATCTACTCATATGTCCTCTGTGTATTGTTGAGATTCTGGGAAATGAAAATGTTTGCAATTTGTGGCATGTTCATTCAATTTAGCAGATGTGTATATATGTGTTAAGTCACTCAGCCATGTCCAACTCTTTGCGACCTTATAGACTGCAGTCTGCCAGGCTCCTCTGTCCGTGGGATTCTGCAGGCGAGAATACTGGAATGGATTGCCATGGCCTCCTCCAGAGGATCTTCCTGATAACTGATTATTTAAGGCACTGCCCACATGTTGTAAGGGAGACAGAGGGGAATAAGAACACAACCCTTATTCTTAACTTGAAGGACTACTTGAAGGTAATAGAGAAGAATGTCCCTACTTGAAGATCAAGTATATATATTATACTATTCTCTCTTTCACAGAGAAACACTCGTATGAAGGCAAATAACCAGTGGAGAGAGAATGAGAGCTCAAATGTCTCTTTTCTCTATTTGATTATCATTCTAAGAGGTGGGACATAAAATTCTGGATAGTGATTTCTTTATAGTTGTTGCACCCACCACTTCAGAGTCACAGAGGAAAAAGCAGCTGGAAGAGGAGCTTGTAGATGAGAGGTGGAAGGACCAGAGGGAGCACTAAGAGTCTGATTGTCATAATATTCTTAGGAGACACGCTCACGTGCTTGGGTCAGAGGCAGATGAAGAACAGGCTCAGAGCCCTCACAGCCCCTCTGCTGTTTGTCTCTCGGCTCAAGCACAGCCTTCCTGGTGAAGTTAGGGCTCCAGTGTTGATCCGGATGAGCCTCAATAGAACCTTGTTTGGATTCTCAGATGTATTGCTGGTCCATAAATAAGTGAATACCTCATTGCTGTTTGGCTGGAAACTTTGAAATTATGAACAGCGATTACCTGAATCTGAAAGTTGCATTTGGGTTTCTATTAAAATTACCCTGATTTCTCTGAACTCAGGCCAGCTGAGAACCTGGGGTTCATGGCGAGGGCATGAACCCCAGTTCAGATGTGTGTACCTGCCCTGTTTAAGGCCTGGGCAGGAACGTGGGGATAGCTGTGGCTATTTTACAAGACTCCCAGTAGCTCAGAACTTCTGTATAACCAGAGCGTAAAACTGAGGTCCATAGATGGGAAATGAATGAATTCAGGTCACACCAGGTACCCCACACCAGGGGTCCATTTGAGTCTCTCACTTTGCCTAAATGACCTCTTCCAAAACAGACTCCTCACCCACAGTCAAGCGGCCCCAGAACTCACCTCTCCCAAGTGCCTATGAAAATTGATCTAGAAAATGACATCAATGGAGTTTACATTATTTCTTTGTTTCTGGGTAGTTTATGTAGCCCTTGCTGTGTGCCAGACAGTGTGGGAGGCATTTACCTTATTTAACCCTCCCTGTAGCTCAAGGACATGGGTGTATTACTTGATCTATAGAAGGGGCAACTGAGCTTACAAAGGTTAAGCGATTTGCTCAAGTTATGCCCAGGTTTGTCAGACTCCAGTGCCTAAGCTCTTACCTACATAGGCAATGTAGATTAAACTACATTGGACTAAAACTCTTTAAATTCACAGCACAGATCTGGTGGTAGAGTTGTCTACTCTTTGAATTGGGTTTCCCCTAGAAAATACCTCCTTTAATAAGCAAATATGGGTCCCTACAAGCTCAACTGGAGAAGGCAATGGCACCCCACCCCAGTACTTTTGCCTGGAAAATCCCATGGACGGAGGATCCTGGTAGGCTCCAGTCCATGGGGTCTCTGAGAGTTGGACACGACTGAGCGACTTCACTTTCACTTTTTCACTTTCATGCATTGGAGGAGGACATGGAAACCCACTCCAGTGTTCTTGCCTGGAGAATCCCAGGGACGGGGAAGCCTGGTGGGCAGCCGTCTATGGGGTCGCACAGAGTCGGACATGACTGAAGCGACTTAGCAGCAGCAGCAGCACAAGCTCACAAGCTCAATACTACTCGGTACAGAAATACTAGTTTCTTTTAGCATTTTATACAAGTTGCAAGCTATTTTTCCAATGGATAAAGTATTATATGGTTTGAAAATATGATTTATAATGGACAAATTATAAGAAAAATTTACTTATTTATTTAAAAATATTTACTTATTTGGCTGTACCAGGTCTTAGTTGAGGCACATGGCATCTTAGTTACGAAGGATCTAGTTTCCCTGACCAGGGATCGCACTTGGGCCCCCTGTATTGGGAGCCTGGCGTCTTAGCCACTGGACCACCACGGAAGTCCTTAGAGGAAAATTTTAAAATAAGATACA
Source organism: Tragelaphus eurycerus (assembly GCA_935064755.1). NCBI lineage: Eukaryota > Metazoa > Chordata > Mammalia > Artiodactyla > Bovidae > Tragelaphus > Tragelaphus eurycerus. The sequence continues at coordinate 34,479,912 of CAKXYN010000007.1, read as the reverse complement.
ACTTAGATCACGTGAGTAACTTTATTCAAAATTATCTGATTTCTAGAGGACCTATTTTTCTAGAGTATACTTTTAAGTTATACATTAGCAAATATCAACTTTGTAGTTAAAAAGAGGAAGTATTTCAAACTCAAGAATTTGAGTCGTAGCATCTATTTGAAATGATCATATTTCATAAGGTACACCAGAAGAAATTCCCAAGGCTGTCTGCTTGCCTTTGTTCTAGAATTAGTTTCCATTTGTCACAGCTCTTTGAGTTCTGAACCCACACTTTGCCTCTATTTGCTCTTGGAGGACCGTAGGATTAAGATACAAGAAACATGCTCTTAAAGTCCATTCTCTGGATTCTTCTGTGTGATCCAGGAATACTGCTGAAGATTGTCGTCAGGCTCTGTCAACTTGGAATTTATTCATACTCCTTCCTTCCTTCCCTTCCACTAAGCATTACTGATTCACTACTTCAATGCGTTTGAACCTCATGGAACAGAATGGATGGGACGATGTGTAAGTCAGTCTAATTTCCAGCACTTGCTTTACAAAAAAAAAAATCTATATATGGAACAGTGATTTTAATCTCGGGATGTTTCTAATACAGTTTCCTTTGAAGTGTTTCAGAGAGAAATAAAAGCAGAGATGTAAAGGTCAGGGAAGAATCTAAAATTATCCTAAGGTGGCACATCTGAGCCAACTGATGGGAAAATAGAACGTGAGAATTAGACAAAGCTGGGGAGTGTGTAGGGGGTGGAGCCCACACGGTGATTCTGAGATGAGGCATTCGGGCTTCCGTCATGGACGTGTCTCGTATGGCACACACATTTCTCAATGAAATCTCAAAATGAGTTCAATGGAAATGTTGCTAAGACAAGTTGTCACAATCCTCCAGCCTCACAGAATCAATGCTGTAAAACGCATTTCCTGTCTGTTTTTCCCTAACACCAGGTTCCTTCTACTTCCTGCTCCAGCTCTACAAACCAACAGTCTGGCAACTCTGGGGAAACAATACCAAAGTTCCTCGTGTGCCATTAGCAACTCCAATTGATGACTCACTTTTCATAAATCTGGGCCAAAACTTGGCCATAAGGAAACTGAATTTTATTGTCTTGTGCACCCTTCCTTGGGTTAAACAAAACAAAAAACACAACAGAAAGGGGAAAAAAGCAAGTCCTTGAAATCCGGCAGGTGCTTGAATAGGACCTCATTCACTGATGGCCGAAGCAGGGTACTGGACATGCTGACTACATGACTGTGGGGAATCGTATTGGTGTGTTCTAAGCTGGGACTTTGATTTGCTTTCTTAACATGTACAGAAAAGAAAGGCAGTTTTAATTGTAAAGGAAAGACTACGCAAAGAATTCTGAGACAGCAAAACTTCCGTCATCTGAAAGGTTGATGTTTTTCACAGACACACAAGGATACATCAGTAGATGCTAAAAGCCAAATTAGGAAATTCTTCTAAAGGTAAGATGTGAAATTAATAACTCCCTTAAAATCTAATGTGTTACTGTTACTAATAGGATGTGTGTGGGTTTTTTTGTGTGTGTATACTTTGTTAAGAAGGAGTATAAAAGTTTTTTTCAGTGCAAACTATTTTAGCAAATAGTCTTCATTTGGGCTTCCGAGGTGGTGCTAGTGGTAAAGAACCCACCTGACGACGCAGGAAACGTAAGAGACACGGGTTCAATCCCTGGGTCGGGAAGATCCCCTAGAGGAGGGCATGGTAACCCACTCCAGTATTCGTGCCTGGAGAATCCCATGGACAAGGAGCCTGGTGGGCTACAGTCCATGGGATTGCACAGAGTTGGACACGACTGAGCAACTCAGCAGCAGCAGCCTTCGTTTATTGCTGTTGTTTAGTTGCTAGGTCATGTTCGGCCATTTCCTCCTCTGGGGATCTTCCTGACCCGGGGATTGAACCAGGATCTCCTGCAATGGCAGGTGGGTTCCTTACCGATGAGCCACCTGAAAAGCCCAATAGTCTTGATAGCATATGTTCAGTATCTGGGGGACTGCATTAGGGCACATATGACAATCATTTTGATAATGGGCAAATGAGATAGGCCAGATGTTAGGAACTCTGTTTTTTCCTAGAGGGGAGAACTCAGGTTCAGAGAGGTGAACTGATTTGCAGTTGGTTATATATAATAGAAAAAGCAGAGCTTAACCATGAATCCTGCCCCCAGGTTGGATGACTCCAGAGCCAACTGTGTCTGGTGGTCTCTATTTAAAGCCTCAGTATAACTACACTCCCTTGGACTGCAAGGAGATCAAACCAGTCAATCCTAAAGGAAATCAGTCCTGAATATTCACTGGAAGGACTGATGCTGAAGCTGAAACTCCAATATTTTGGCCACATGATGCAAAGAACTGACTCACTGGAAAAGACCTTGATGAAAGATTGAAGGCAGGAGGAGAAGGGGGTGACAGAGGATGAGATGGTTGGATGGCGTCACCGACTTGATGGACATGAGTTTGAGCAAGCTACGGGAGCTGGTGATGGACAGAGAAGCCTGGCGTGCTGCAGTCTATGGGGCTGCAAAGAGTCGGACACGACTGTGCAACTGAACTGAACTGATAACTACAGAATTATAAGACAATGCATTTGTTTAGAGCACACGTGGAAGAAATCAGAGAAGACTATCTCACCCAGATTTTGCTCCTCCACCTCCATCCTTTTTCACAGGCATTCTGTATGGAGGCAGGTGGATACTTCATGGTTTCAGCCTAATCAGAAACCTGACCTAGCTTTTTCATTTTCTATTTTCTATCATATATATTTTGTGGATGGAACACCAAAACCAGACTAGAAGTTCCTTTGAAATAAAGATCGTAATTTGTGCTTTAATATCCAGTGGTTCACAGTACAAGCACCTGATAGGGTCAAAAAAGGCAAAAAGATTCAACACCCTCAATGGCATCTTGGAATTTTCTAGTATTTTGTGACAATTAACTTGCTTTCCATTCTGAGGCAATTTCCTGTTTAAAAAAGGTAGTGTCACTTGAGTTAAACTTTCCAGTTCACAGAACTTCCTTTTTTGTAAGTCTTTCATTAAATGGCTCTGTCATCAATCGCTACACATCATGGAATGTTTTAAACTACAGTGCATTTGTATTCAAGAAAAAGACGTGTAAACCACCCACAGCTACTGCAGTGGTTAGAAAAACTCTTCCTGAGTCCTTGACAAGTGATCGCAGATGTTATTGTGCGAGCCATCAGCATCTTAACAAATTTCTGTATTGGTTTAATTGTCAGAGCCCTGGGTCTTGGCAAAGGAAGACTTTGGTTTGAGTTTCTCATAAGCTATTATTTTGCTGTGACTTTGAGTTAATCATCTTATCGCCTCAGTTTTTCTTGTCTTCAAAATGGAGATAACCACTTGGACCTGCCAAAGAGTGATGCTGACATGAGCGTATGTCAAAAAGTTTTCCATAATGAAGAATTCAGATGTTATTTGTTATTTTGAAGTCATGCAGAGACAATGATGCCATCTACTTTGTTGCTTTGAAATGCAAAGAATATTGCTGAACAGATAGCAGTAGCATGTGAGCAGATGACATCTGTGTTAACAGACTACTCTGAATCAAGATATGCATGTAGGAGCAGATACTCCAGCAAAGGGTGATGTGATATGTTTTCCTCTCTTTGTAAAGCATCACCACCTCTGTGCCTGAGAATAGTGGATTTTTAAGTGTATTTTTAAGTTCGCTAATTCAGGAGAAAAAAGTCACCAGGCTTGAGATGCACTGAGATTTGCCTAGTTCACGAGGTGTCAGCTAGTTCTCAGGCTAACGGAGTTTAGAAGAATGAAGAACGCATGTGCCAGAGCAGAAAAGATGCTTTATGGAGCCTGACTGGGTTAGAGAAACTTCTTTTTTAATTGAAGTACATTGACAAAATCCTAGCTCCATGTGTATGACATAACAATTCAATATTTGTATGTATTGCAAAATCATCACTACATTAAGTCTAGTTAACATCTATCAAATGCACAGGTAAAAAGTTGTTTTTCTTGAGCTGAGAAATTTTGAGAGGTATTCTCTCAGCAACTTTTAAGTATACAATTCAGTAGTATTAACTATTGTCACAGTGCTGTCTGTACGTGATAGCCCAGTGGCTATTTATTTTACAAATTGGTGGTTGCCAGAGGCAGGAGGCAGGGTGTGGGCAAATGGATAAAAGGAATCAAAAGGTAACACAATTCCAATTTTTGAGCTTTTTTTTAAAATTTGTTCCCATGTAAGTGAAATTATATGGTATTTGTCTTTCTCTTACTTCATCTAGCATGTGCCCTTAAAGTTTGTCTATGTTGTCACAAATGGCAAGATTTCATTCTTTTTTTATGACCAAGTAATATTCCACCGTGTATGTGTCCTGCATTATCTTTATCCATTCATCTGCTGATGGACATTTAGGCTGCTCCTGTGTCTTAGCTACTATAAATAATGCTGCAGTGAACGTGTGGCTACACATATCTTTTGAGTTAGTGTTTTTGTCTTCTTTAGACAAGTACCCAGAACCGGAATCGCTAGATCATAGGGTAGTTATATTTTTAATTTTTTAAGGAACCCCAAGACTGCTTTCCATAGCAGCTGTACCAATTATATTCCCACCAGCAGTGCATAAGAGGTTCTGAACAGCCTCACCAACATTTTTTATTTCTTGTCTTTTTATTCTATGTGTGATTTTATTTATTTTTTATTGGCATATAATTGCTTTACAGTTTCATATATTTCTAGTCTTTTGACAAAAGCCTTTCTGACAGGTGTGAGGTGATAAATATCTCACAGTGGTTTTGACTTGCATTTCCTAGGTCAGGATATCTGATTCACTGTGGGTTTGTATATCCCAACTGAGGCTTTGCCAGTGTAGAAACGGAGGGGAAAAACAAGATATTCTGTGAAAGGGAAACATTTCATCTTAGCTTAAAGTTTGGTACTGGCTTTTGCTTACTGACATCCCACTTCAGTTATGTCAGAGACTCTCCATGTTGGTTAAGCTAGCATCTCTCTGGGAACTTTTGTGCATCCTGGGCTCCATGCTGAAGATTCACATGGAATAGTAATTGGTGGAGCAGGATAACATACTACTATGTATATTATATAGTGTAATGATAGACTACTATGCAGCCAGGGTCCAGAACCATGGATAGGGGCCAGTCTCATGTTCAAGAGGCATCAGGACAAGGACTTGTTCCTTTGGGACTGGTGGTCATCTGGGGGGATGCAGCAGTTTGAGTCACCTCAGTGCATCTCTCCATGAAGACATACTGCCTTTCTTCTCTCAGAAGTTTTGTGTGAGCATTTGAATTCCTTCTGACTCTAATAAAGCCATAACTAGGAAATGAGTGTGTGCTTTTAAATATCCTCACGCTTATTCTGATAAACAGTACCTTATTCTTTCCTTCTATGATTGCCGTGCGCTGAGTGAGGCTCTCAATTCTGTTCCCTACAGTGCTGTCAGGATCCAGGACAAAGGCCTCTTCATTAGTGGAGCAAGAGTTATACCTGTTTTTAAAAAAAAAGGAAGTCATCACTATATTGCTTTGCAGCATGGTCCAGCCCATGGTGGCTGGTGATGTGAAAACCATTAAGCCCTCAGATAATAAAATCACTCATTTTCTTACTTTCCTTCGATTCCACCCCCCATTCCCACCAGCATCCATCCTCAAATAGCAGATAGATTTTGCCTTGTCTCCAAAAAAAAAGACCATCAATATGTCTTCATACATACTTCCTGTTCTAAATGTTAAATACTAAATAAAAATGCATAAGTTCAACAATCTAATATCTAGATTTTAATTAGTTCCTAGTGGAGAAAACATGCAAACACAGGAGAAAAAAGTTATGTTAATGAATGGAAACCTTAAGGAAATAACAGCATTTCACATCTGTAAAAGGCTGGCATTTAATGAGAATATTCCGTTATACAGCTAATTTTTTCCAGGGCTAATTAAGTGTATGTGGAAACACACATCATGGAGCAGTTATTAATTTCAGTCTATTCTTTTCAAGTTTGAGAGTATCATGGCAAGTTCTTTAACCTCTCAGGCTTCAAGTGGTTAATTATAAAATACGTGTGTTAAAGATTTTTAAGATCTTTTTGGCTTCTAAAAGTGCATGAAATCTCTCTCTTAATACTTAAACTAGCTGGTGGAGTATATGCTCAGTCTCTCAGTCGTGTCCCACTCTTTGTGACCCCCCTGGACTGTAGCCCAATAGGCTCCTTGTCCATGGGATTCTCCAGGCAAGAATATTGGAGTCAGTTGCCATTTCCTTCTCCAGGGGATCTTCCTGACCCAGGGATCCAACCCACATCTTGAGTCTTCTGCATTGGCAGGTGGATTCTTTCCCACTGTGCCACCTGGGAAGCCTAGCTAGTAGAGTACCAGGTAGTCTGATGAGATTCCAACCTTCACCTGAAAGTAAGCATGTTCTTTCAAACACCTTATTATCAGTCAGCTTCTATCAGTTTACTATCCAAGTCATCATGTAAATATCTACTAATTATTCATTATGTTTCTTTGTCTCTATTTCATTATCTCTGTGATGTCTCTTCTTCTAATTTAAGGTTTTGTTTTTCTTTCTCTAGTTGCTTTAAGAGTAAGGTTAGGTTGTTTGCGATTTTTCTTGTTTTCCTGAGGTAAGATTGTATTGCTATAAACTCTCCTCTCAGAATTGCTTTTCCTCCATCCCACTGGTTTGGGACCACTGTGTTTTCGTTGTCACTTGTATCATTTAGTATGTTTCATGTATTGTAGGTTCTCCATGAATAAAAAAATCCAAACAACCAAAAAAGACTCTTATGTCCACTCTGACCCAGGCAGTGCAGTAGTGTTTCAACCTGCCTATCCCCAAGCCAACACCAACAGAGTTGCTGCTAGACCAGACTCCTGAGCACTTTGGGTTTTAGTGGGATCTTCGTTGCTTCAAAAGCTGTACTGCAGAAAGACCAGGTTTCCATAACTGACAACCAAGGCCACCCAAAGTCCACTCCCTACCTGCCTTTCTGACCTTAATCCTGCAGACGCCCTCCTCCCGGGCAAACCACGGTTTGGTTCAGCTCCTTTAAAGGACACCTGAGTCCTCTACTTGCCCTGACTTCCCCTAGCTGTATGACCATTTTCTCCTACTGAAAAATAAGAATACAATTATATCTGCCCCATTAATCTCATGGGATCATACAAACATTAAATGACTTAAATTACTTGGGGAGGTTTTGTCAATGAAAGCCGCCTAGAAAACCTGGGAACTAATCTTCCTGTCTCAAGGTGTACACACCTGACTCCTTCATCTTCACTCACCAGTTACCAGGGCCTTGACACCCCCCCCACCACCCACAACCTGATCTCCTCCAAGCGGCTGTTTCTGATTACCATGGGCACTCACGACCAGAACCCCTGGGTGAGCCTGAGGATGGACCACCTTACTTTGTGCCGTGACTTCTATCTGCATGTCCTGCCCAGAGCCCAGCATGGCACTGCCCCGTCTGATGAGTGCAGGTGCTAAGTGGACACTGCGGGTGATCTGCTTTCTACCACTTATGACAAAATGAACACCATCTCCTTTATAGTAGCCTTTTGAGATTTAAATATGGATTTTATTGGGGACATGATGCATATATACAAAGAGCTATTTTCTGTGCCTCAAAATAAATAAATAATCTGTAGGCTCCTGAGGTGTGTGTTTCTCTGCCAACCTGAGGAGCTTAGGAGCCGAGTGTGGGTAGGAACTGGCGTGAGTGCCTGCAGCCCCCGCACCACCTCGGCTGCTTCCTGGTGGCCTTATGAGTTGATGCTGTTCATTTCTTCATCCCTTTCCTGAATGCAGTCTTTCCTCCTATCTCCCAGCCTAATGAGTGAGGCAAGGAAGTGGTTATTGTTATGATTACTTGCACTGTGAACTTTCCACGGAAACATGTCATATTCCTTCCTCTGGCTTCGAATCTATCGTGAGCAGACTCTGTACATGGATTGGGCAGATTCAGGAGATTCTCAAACCAGCGGGGAGTGTAAAGCCCCATTTCCAGAAAGAATGAGTGGTTGGTTTTAAGTCATTGCTGCCCTTGGCTACTTATGTGAGAAGAAAGAGGATGAAACTAGTGAGAGAAAGGGTGAGAGAGAAGGAATTGTGATGAAAAAGTTCTGTAATTATTCCTCTCTGGTGGGGAGCTGAGAAAGAACTCTAGTATGTGAAACTGGTGCGTCTTCTGGGTTGGTCTCCCCTCCTGGGGGGCATGCTGCCCCTTAATGTCCTCTTCCCGTGCCCCCCCACCCCCCGCCCATCCCCAGAAGCGTTCATCACTTTCTAAGTGTGTGTTCAGTGCTTTGGGCAGCTGCAGGGGACATGCACCATCTCCATGTGATTGCCCCGTCTCCATAGTTACACCAGGGCCACGCGTGTAACTGGCACCCCACAAGCCTCTGTAAACATATGGCATGAGGCACTGATGTGTGGCTTGTACTAAGAGTTTTTGTTGGTTTGAAGTGTTTATTATCTCCAATCATATAGATGAGTAGACCCAGTGTCAATATAATAATACCCCATACACCCATCACCCACACTTAATAATTATCCAAGTTTGCCACAGTTGTTTCATTTGTCCCCTTATTTCTTTTTATTTTTTCCTTTTGAGAGATATTGCAGAGTGAATCCCAGACAGCATGTCACGTGAGCCCCACACATTTTAGTGCCTGTCTAAAAATTATGCACCTTTCCCAATATAACAACAATGCTGTGATCCTATCTAATAGAATTAGCCATAATTCCATGGTGTTGTTTGTACCAGGCCCAAGTATCAGATTTCTCCAAATGTTTTTCAAATGACTGTTTTTATAGTTAGGGTATAAGATTTAAAATAAAAAAGAATTCATAAGGACTGACTATTCCTTAAGGAATGTCTGAGATTTAAAAAACCATTTTGTTTTGGAGTATAGCTGATTAATAATGATGTGACAGTTTCAGGTGGATAGGGAAGGGACTCAGTCACACCCATTCTCCCCTAAGCTCCTCTCCCATCCAGGCTCCCACATGACACTGAGCAGAGTTCCACGTGCTATACAGTAGGTCCTTGCTGCTTATCCATTTTAACTATAGCTGTGTGTACATGCCCATCCCAAACTCCCTAACTGCCCCTTCCCTCATCCTTCCCCCCAGCAATCGTAAGTTTGTTGTCTAAGTCTGTGACTCTGTACGTGTTTTGTAAATACATGCATTTGTATCATTTCTGTGATTTTTGACTAACTGTTCCTTATTATCAGGTAAAATAAGTGAACATTTTAACTTATTGACTAGTGGAGGAAACTGAATCAAAGAAAATTATATACCTTCTCCTTTACTTGACATATGCTAATGATAAAGTTTCAAAGCCATATATCATTTTGCCCTATTTTTTATAACATGTTTACCTTGAACTACTGTTTGCTCTCAGATCTTTCACACACACAGGGTACATATACGGGTTTATATAGTATGTGTCTGTGTGTAACATGGATATGGGGCGTTATCATATGTATGCCTGTATTGGACATATGTGTATGTACTTGACACACTGAAGAGCTGAAGTTCTCTCGCATCTGAGAGAGAAACCTATGTTTTCACTCTTTTCTCCTCAAAGAAGTAAAAAAGATAAAGGAGGCCTTAGAGGTCTTAATTTCATGCTCTTGGTCGTCCGGAAATGCAAAGAAATACATTAGGGTAAAGCAAGCGGAGGCATTGCCCCAAGGGAAGCACAATGGGCTTCAGGGGCTCACTGGGGCTGCCAGGCTCCTCCCCACCCACCCACCCTCCCTCCCGAAATGTAAAGAAATACATTAGGGTAAAGCAAGCGGAGGCATTCCCCAAGGGAAGCACAATGGGCCTCAGGGGCTCACTGGGGCTGCCAGGCTCCTCCCCACCCACCCACCCTCCCTCCACCCCACCCACCCCACCCCTCTAGAACAGCGCCCGTCAGCACAAGCCCTGGCATGGAAATGACAGGCTAGACTTGCTGCAAGGTCCTCCAGATGAAAAAAGGGCAGATTCTGTGGCTATTTTCCATACTGGGGACTGTGATTTTTTCCTCTTTGTCACTGGAACCTTAAAAATAGAATGTCTTTCTGAGGCTGACTGTGTAACACAGCACTTGAAACGAGAGGTCGGGGGAGGGGGGGTCTGCCTGAGCCTTAAGAATACATCAAGCTCTTAAGGAAGTAGATTGTGCCATGTTTGAAGATGCAAAGATAATCGTTGTGCTGGGAACCGTCTTGAGGGGGGAGGAAGCCGAACAACAAGAGGAAAGCCGCGTTCGCTCCTGATTTCGCACAGGAAGCCCTCCGCACCTCCTGCCAAAGGGAGATAAGAAAGCTCCCAGGCACATTCTGGACAAGGCCACCGTTATCAGCTCCAGCTCCATGCTGTCCTCCCCGAGCCCCAAGCCCTCTGTCCCTTTCCTAATGAGCTTCAGGACTCCGACCTCTATTTGCATACAGCATGCCAAGTACAATAGCGTGGAGGTATTTATAACCATCCACAGGAAAAAAAAAATTTCCGGGGTAAGAGTGTACTCCATGTCGATTGCCCTGGAGCTGAAACAAATTAGTTTTGGACTAGAGACTGATGTAAATAAATTAAAAGAAAGCAGCCAATTATGGATCCACCACATGGAGCAGGGACCTTCCATGGGACACGTCCGTCTCTTTGCCTCCCAAGGAGGAGAGGTCTGTAGGGCTCTCCGGTCTGGTCCAAGTGACCAGGCAGCTTTGCTTGACACAGAGTAGGGAAACACCACCTACACCTACGCAGATGACCTTACTGACCTACATGCTCTGGGTTTGTTCCTGTGGTGCTGACAGATTCTCCATGCACACTCAGAAGCATTTGGCTCCTTTGTGACCAAAGACAGAAGCCACCTTTCTCACAGCGAAAGGCAAAGCCAATGCTGGGATCCAACCTGCAATACCGGAATTTTGACTGCTGGTCCCTACAGGCACACTATGGGCTGTTATAATTACCATAGATCCTATGTAGTATCACAGTCTACTCTGATAAGGATTATATTTTCTACACGCTAAGTAATTTCTACTGTGCTAAGTGATTCATATATACTATTGCATTGATCTCCACAACATCCTGAAAAGTAGGAACTCTTATCCCCCCACTGAATGGATGAGGAAATTGAGGATTAAGGAGGTTAACTAAATTACACACTAAATTACCTACTAAAGAGCTAGTAGGGCTTCCCAGGTGGCGCTAGTGGTAAAGAACCAGCCTGCCAATGCAGGAGACATAAGATTCAGGTTCTATCCTTGGGCTGGGAAGATCCTCTGGAGAAGGGCATGGCAACCCACTCCAGTATTCTTGCCTGGAGAATCCGATGGATGGAGGAGCCTGGTGGGTATAGTCCACAAGGTCGCAAAGAGTCAGACATGACTGAAGCAACTTAGCATGCATGCACAAAGAGCTAGTAAGTGGCAGAGGCAGACTTTGTAATCGGTTCTTACTCCAGAATCAGCGCATTTAACCTGTGTGCCACATGTAACATGTCCATGTTCTATCATCATCTAAAAAGAAACTGTTATACTTCAGTATTTCTTTGTATCCTGGGAGGAAAGACTTCTCAAATAATCACTACACATACACCATTACCGTGTTGGGGACTGGATGTCTTTTTTTTTTTTTTTTTTTTAGTCCTTTTGGTATTGGAAAGACTTCTCAAATAATCACTACACATACACCATTACCGTGTTGGGGACTGGATGTCTTTTTTTTTTTTTTTCCCCCAGCCCTTTTGGTATTAATAACCCAGTCAACTGCTTTTCCCAAGATTTGACAAACAGCTCTCGTGATACACAACTGAAATGTACTGCGTGCCCACCGCGCACGTGGTCTGCAAAGACAGTCTACATTCCGTTAGGCATCCCTTGATTTCTGACCTCAGGTCTGTTCACCTTTACAGATCCATCACAGGAAATTCAGTGCAGTGTGTGCACCTGCTTATGCTCGCCTGTGCTTTCCCTAAGGAGCTGGCTTTGAACAGTCCTGCTTGTCAGACTTTCTGCAGTCTTTCCTCCTGCCTTTCTTTCCCCTCCCCACCAAATGCAGAGCTGGCTCTTCCTCTAAAGGATGGGTTGTTGTATCTGGTGGAATCAGAGGGGAGAGATGAGCTTTAGCCCACTGAGGGTTAGTGTCTCTGTTTTCGACTCTCTGAAGAACCAGGTGAGGTGGTTCAGCCCTTCATTCAGCCCTTTGAGAAACTGCTCGTTTTAGGGCCATTATGTGCCTATAATGGTACCTAAGACTCCTATAGTTACCTAAACTGTCTCATTTTGTAAATAATTTCTAGCAAACTTAATCACCACCCCAGTACTAGAAGGTCTGCTCTACAGCCTGAATCTTTCTTAAGATAGTTTTTGTTTCGGATCCCCTTTTACCCTGTGATAAATGACATTAAGCTGACCTTTCTTTCAAAAATCTCTGTTCTGCTAAGTCGGGCTCTTGATTGGGCTGAAGGGAACCAGTTTCTAGTGGGCTGCTGTTATTGCACCAGGTCTGAGGCAGCCCTTGCACACATTTAAGCTGAACGAACTCTAGTGGTCACCAGTGAAGTGGGTGTTACGATCTCCACTTCACGATTCCCTTTACCAGTAAATAAGACAACTGAGACTCAGGAAAATCCAATGTCTTGCTCAGATTCATAGAGAAAGTGGCAGACAAATCTGGAGTTAGAACCCAGATATTCCTAACTCCACCACACCAGAACTCAGTCCATCCCACGAGATGAATTCTGCTCCTAAGGGAATCCCCGCCGCCCCAAACTTTACCACCATGCTTCAGAGTCATGTTAGGAAACTGTGGGGGTCCTCTGAGGCCAACTGGTACAAAGTCAGACACCCGGAGAAGCGAAATCTTAGCTTTCAGAAGGGAGCTATAGCCCCGAGTCCTTTGGTGGGGGGGTGGGAAAAGAGCAGAGGAATAGTTTATAATTACAGTTTTTAGTTGGTTAGTTTTCATCATTAAAATGCTAAAATTATAGGAAATCTTGGCCTTCTGCTGGCTGATGAAGTTCATTGTTAGAAAAAAATCTTGCAGCAAAAGAAAGACCCCACTTTCACGGCAATCTTTTTTTTCCCCTTGGTAACTTAAAACTGTTGTCTGCATGAGTCCTATATATGTTCTGGGATGAAGCTAGTCTTTTATTAGGAATGCCAGTACACTTATGGCAGGCAACTGATTTAGAAGGGACCTCTGGGGTGGGCTGGGGGATACACGGTGGTGAGCTGAGCACCCCAACATCCAGTGGCTGCCTTATTTGAGCCTGAGCCATGCCTAGGAAGATGGTACATATTAATGTACAATGAGAGCACCTTTAATTTTGGGGTGAAAAGGGCTCTAAAAGTTCTGCAGAGTCCCAAGATGCAGGTTAATCTCCCTCCCTCTCATTCTCTTCTAGATGATGGAAGCTGAGGGCTTCTTGTGCAAAGTCTGTGTCTTTGTTTGGGGTCTGACCGCCCATGCTCACTGTGATTAGAATCTGTTTGTGAAGAACAGTGAACCATTTCAAGTGAGGAAACAAAGGAGGAGGGTAGTAGTAAAGAGCAATGGAGGCTGTAAAATGTCTTTTTAAAAACTGGAAAGGGGAAGAAAAAAAAAAGGACCACCTGGATCCCCGCCAAAGGACAGGACCAGGGGCGGCTCCCCATCGCCACCCGCCCTCCTGCAGAAGGGCCTCGTGTAAACTTCCCTGCGCTACTGCGGGTGTCGTGTCAAACAGTGGTGCGCGTGTGTCTGAGCCATCAGATTAACAGAATCTGCAAACACTATCTTTTCCCCTTCTCTCACATTCTCTTAAAACAAATAAAACAATACAGAGGAGAGGATGCTGACAGAAGGCGGGCGGCGGAACGCAGGCAGGAGTGTTTAGACAGAACGGTTCCTGCTCCTTCTGCTCCAGGAAAAGGGCCTGGGCCTCTGTGCTGGTCACAGGGTCAGGCTGGGGGGATTCTGGGGTGGGGGCAGGCGTCGGGGGGCCTTTCTGACATGGCCAGAGGACCTCGTGCCGCTTTGGAGCTCACGGTGAAAACTACTTCTTGTCTGAACGGCGCGGGGAGGGGAGTGGAGAAGACTTTTGGGGACTGGAGGCTGGGGTCAGCGCCCGGGACAATGGCGGGGGGCGTCCAGGGGGCTGGCCAGCTCTGCTGAGATAAGAGCTTTTCCGTGAGCGTCTTGGCCCGCGGCGCTTCCTGCTCTCGAGGCCCCGCGGTCCATTCACACTCGGAGCAAGGCCTGTCCTCCCAGCCTCTGTCTTCCTTCCTCCTCTTGCCCCAGCTCGCTTCCACCGAGGGGCCCCCAGGATCCCCACCCCCAACTCTGGCTCTGACTCTCTCTCTTTTAGGGAATAGGGGCCAGGGTATCCTGACTGACAGCCCTACATTGGGGTGACCATGGAGCTGGGAGGGGGTCACCTCCTCAGCTACACCCCAATAGGAGCCTTAGAGAAGTCATCCGTTTTCTTCATTCACTTTTATTCCTAGTAAAAGGCTGGTCAGCAGAGGAAGGGTGATTGGAGAAATTTTATTTAAAAAGTCTTTAGGGAAATGTTCAGGGTGGTAAAGCACTCGCGTGCCACTGCAGAAGATGTAAGAGACAGAGGTTCGATCCCTGGGTTGGGAAGATCCCCTGGAGAAGGAAATGGTACCCCATTCCAGTATTCGTGCCTGGAGAATCCCATGGACAGAGGAACCTAGCGAGTTATAGTCCATGGGACTGCAAAGAGTCAGACACCACCGAAGCGACTTAGCAGCAGCAATAGAAGATTGAAGGAGTCTTAAGGTATTGACTCCAGTTGCTCAAGGAAGCATATGTCAAGCTATGGCTATGTATTGTTTGCGTAAGGAGAGCAGATTACTATATCACAGTCAACATGGAGACGTCCAGGTGGCCTTCAGGGCTAGATGGTGGGAATCACATTAAGCAGAAATTCTAGACAAGTCAGACCTGAGTCTGGATCATGGTTTTGCAACTTTCTGGTCATGGGAGGCCGGATGACAAGGTGGGGAGAATCATGTCATAGGAAATGGATCAGAGGCCTTGACTGGTCTTTCTAATTCCTCGAATACTTTTGAAATCGCTGGGTCACATCAGCCCAAGGAATTACTCTTAATAAATTTGGCCTTGGTGTCATGCCACCAGTGACCACGAAGGAAGTGGTAATGACCAGCACTGTGTCACTCACTGTCTGGAGTGGAAATGTGGTTGAGGAATTCGATGCCTACAGCCCACAGAGGAGGAGAGAAGAAATCACTTTTCTCAGATCTCAGTTCCCTGAAAAATTGTATTTCTCTTGTTTTGCCTTTATCTCATGGGCCCCTTTTTCTTGCAAATGTCTATTTTATGTCTCTCTTTGACAGTTAGCAAGTAAAGCATGTGGGCCATATCTCTGTCTTACCCCATCTTCATCCAGATTTGCTAAATAATGAATTGCACTTTTCACGAACCACCTCGAATTCTTAGGGCGTGGATGTGTTCTTAACTCAGTATCACCCTCATGTCTGCTAACGCAAAAGGACCTTCTCTGAATTATTTCCTTTCTGTTTTTTAATCCCTGTAAGAAAACTAGTAAGATGTGGTAACATGGGGCTGCTTCCTTTGTTGGCAATGTTAAGATGGGGTGGAAAATGGTAAAATCTTCAGATTATTCAGGCAGTTAGAGTTGTCTAGGTTGGTCATAGCTTTGCTTCCAAGGAGCAAGTGTCTTATGTCTTTTAATTTCATGGCTGCAGTCACCATCTGCAGTGATTTTGGATGCAGTGATTTTCACTTGCTCCTTGGAAGAAAAGCTATGACCAACATAGACAGCATATTAAAAAGCACAGACATTATTTTGCTGACAAAGGTCTGTCTAGTCAAAGCTATGGTTTTTCTAGTGGTCATGTATGGATGTGAGAGTTGGACTATAAAGAAAGCTGAGTGCCTAAGAATTGATGCTTTTGAACTGTGGTGTTGGAGAAGACTCTTGAGAGTCCCTTGGACTGCAAGGAGGTCAACCCAGTTCATCCTAAAGGAAATTAGTCCAGAATATTCATTGGAAGGACTGATGATGAAGCTGAAACTCCAATACTTTGGCCATCTGATGCAAAGAACAGACTCATTAGAAAAGACCCTGATGCTGGGAAAGATTGAAGTTAGGAAGAGAAGGGGGCAACAGAGAATGAGATGGTTGGATGGACATGGATTTGAGCAAGCTACCAGAGTTGGTGGTGGACAGGGAAGCTTGGCATGATGCAGTCCATGAGGTCGCAGAGAGTCAGACACAACTGAGCAACTGAACTGACTAGAGGAATTGTAATATCCTAGACCTGGCTGCACTGGTGAATTCTGCCTCAGCTCTTCAAACCCTCATTGCCCCACATCCTGTCCAGCCTACCATGGCATGTGGGCTCTGGACATTTACTGGCTTGTGTTCAGTTGTCTTATACTTTTCCACGCGTTTGACTTTTCAATAACCATATCCTTAATAACAGAAGGAACTACATCTTGTACTTCTTTCCGAGGACATGATTCTACTTCTTAAATGGACTGCTGCTGCTAAGTCGCTTCAGTCGTGTCCAACTCTGTGCGACCCCATAGATGGCAGCCCACCAGGCTCCCCTGTCCCTGGGATTCTCCAGGCAAGAACACTGGAGTGGATTGCCATTTCCTTCTCCAATGCATGAAAGTGAAAAGTGAAAGTGAAGCCGTTCAGTTGTGTCCAACTCCTAGCGCCCCCATTGACCACAGCCTACCAGGCTCTTCCATCCATGGGACTTTCCAGGCAAGAGTACTGGAGTGGGGTGCCATTGCCTTAAATGGAGTATGTGTGAACAAATTAATTTTTATTGAATCAAATGGTGCTAGTAGTTATTAGCTGTTGGTTAGTTATTTTCTATTAGCCTAGAAGGTGCTTCTGCACATGTCAGCACCATTGCTTGCACAGAAACTCTCCAATACTATTTGTCAGATGTGGATCCCAATATGATGAGTCCATCCTGGGTTATTAATGCTCCTCCTTGGGAGTGGACGGCCCTGATGATGTAACACGGCATTGGGTTGAGGGGGATGTGTGAGGTCACTGGAGGGTCAGCAGTGCCCCTTTCTCAATATGTGTGAGGTGAGTGATGGATGGCTGAGTTGACACCCATGTTAGATTGAGTCCATGTCTTATCTGCTCTTCTTGTTGGGCCAAGAAGACTGGCTCTTCTTTTTGGGCCATCACTCAGTGGGAGACACTGTGCTCTTCTGCTGGTCCCCAGGTAGCTGGGCTAAGCCCTGAGGTTATGATGGTGAGTAAGACCTAGTCCCTGCTCTTAAGTAGCCCTCAGTCTGGTCAGATAATCACCGCTAACATGAATGACCTGTCTGCTGTGTATTAGGCATTGCACTGAGCATCTTACAAATTAATTTCTTTGGAGTAAATCACCATGGTTAGAAGACCTGTCCAAAGGTGCAAGCATGTTTTGTGGGGGAACATGAACCCAATGCCAGGGACTGTTTTGTCAGATTGTCAGCATTCACTGGACACTTGTGTGTATCTGATGTTAGAGAGGGAAGTAGCTTTGCAGTGGGTGGCCCCAGAGCAACCAAAAACAACTATAAGCAAACAGATTTGAGCTAAGTATTTGGGCTAAGTACTGTTGGACTGTGCATGCATGCTAAATTGCTTCAGTCATATCCAACTCTTTGCGACCCTATGGACCATAGCCTGCCTGGCTCCTCTGTCCATGGGATTCTCCAGATAAGCATACTGGAGTGGGTTGTCCAGGGGATCTTCCCAACCCAGGAATCAAACCTGTATCTCTTACATCTCCTTCATCGGCAGGCAGGTTCTTTACCACTAGCACCACCTGGGAAGCCCCACTACTGGGCTAAGTACTTTTATGCATTTTATCTCATTTAATCCCCCTAAACAACCTTAGGATGTCAGGAAACTTGGACCCAGAGAGGTGGTTCACTTTGCTCAGAATCACACAGCCAGCAGGTGATAGGAGCCAGGATGTAGACTCCAGAGCCTACGACCTTCATTCAACTCTGGGCTACACTGCCTTTCTGCCTTCTCATGCCTTTTAAAATTGTTCTTGATGTCATAACACAGGCTTTTCAAAACATACTTGCTTTCTGGATCATGAGTTTTTGAGCAAAAAATATTCGTTCTAATGTCTACATGGTTGTGCATAATGACAGATGAAGTGCATGGATGGTGATGTGCTAGAAGGCCACTCGTCTGCAGTCTCTGGCATATCAGCCAGGACTGGCTTCCCAACAAGATCCTTGGAACTCTCTGGGCCTCATCTCTGAAATGGTAGTAACTACAGTCCTTGTGTCATAGAAGTTCTGTAAGAGTTAAATGAGAGCCAGTACGTATAAAGCACTTATCCTTTGCTTTTCAGTTGCTAAGTCGTGTCTGACTCTTTGCAACCCTATGGACTACAGCACGCCAGGCCTCCCTGTCCTTCACTATCTCCTGGAGCTTGCTCAGATTCATGTCCATTGACTTGGTGATGCCATCCAACCATCTCATCCTCTGCTGCCCCCTTCTCCTGTCCTCAATCTTTCCCAGCATCACGGTGTTTTCCAATGAGTCGGCTCTTTGCATCAGGTGGCCAAAGTTAGGTGCTTAAGTTTCAATAATAAGGAAAAAAAAAAAAAAAACCCAGGCCATACAGTCTACTGGCCATAATCTTCTGTTTGACTATAAGTAGATTCTAAATACCATTCCTCTTTTCCTCACCTTGTTTATCCAAAGACTTTTTCATACTCACAAAAGAGGATTTCTCAATGAGGTACCAATCTGTGATTATCTCACATGTTTTCAGTGATGAAGACAAGGCATGTGGAACATGAAAGGCCTAAGAAAAAGGGATAATAAGCAGCCACACAACTTTTTAAAAGGCCTGAGTACAAACCTAAGACTTTGATCTTCAGACATGGAAGGCGAGCTTTGGAGCCATAACGTGCATGACATGGGCTAAGGACAGGAGTACGACCCCCCACCCCCACACCGAGTCTGTACAAGTCCATCATTCTGTAAGTGCCATGGGGTAACCAGAGAGCAGGATACCTGGGTGGCGGCCAGAGAAGGCGAGCTGGAGCAGAATGACTGGCTGGCAAAGTTTTTAGCCTCCATTCAAGAAGTCCTAGGTTGGGTCCAAACCTCCCTTCCCAGATTTGGTTTTCAAAAACTTGGTGAGCCAGCCAACGACTCTCTAAGCATCTCCTCTTCAACCCCTCCCCGTCATTCCCCTGAGTCCCTCTATCAGATCTGTCCCCTCCCTTCCCATCTGATTCCCCCAGGACTTCCCATCACCTTAGGACCCAGATCCCCTCCCCCACCTCACCATGGTGCTCCCTCTTAACTGCCATCCATTGAAACCATGTGGGTTTGTTTAGTCAACCAGAGTATAAATATCTCCCTGGAGGAAGAAATGGCACCTCACTCTAGGACTTTTGCCTGGGAAATCCCATGGACAGAGGAGCATGGCGGGCTACGGTCCATGGGGTCACACAGAGTCAGACACGACTGGGCATGATAAACACCTTTCAGCAGGATGCAATACAATGTTGTAGTGAAAATAAGAATAACAGAAATTACAAATATTTTCTAATTTTCCTTGTTATGGCTTCTTAGATACACTCATCATTTAAAAGTGGACAGTTCATTTCCAAATACATGGGGTTTTTGAAGTATCTCTGATATTAATTTCTCATTTAAATGCTTTATTTTCTACAATCACCTGCAGCGTTTTTTTCAGTCTTTTAATTTTATTGAGGCTTTCAAAGGCTAAGTCAAAGAATCTCTCTTGGTAAATGTCCCATTGCGCTTGAAAATACATGGGTTACTTTCAAACATCTTTTGATAGTAATGTCTAACAATTCCACAGGGATAAGAGAACAGACTCTGTATGACTGCAATACCTTTAGACCATGACATTTCTGCACCTTGATTAACGTCCCTGAATATGCGCCAGTGTATCCTGTTTTATACCTATGGGAACTTGAATAGAACTTGTATCCTGCTGTAGTGTTAAAATTGTATAAATCTTAATTATGTTGAATTGGTTCGTAGTGCTTCTCAGGTCTACTGTATCCTTCTCCTTTTCTATCTATTCTATTAATTTTTGAGAGTCTGATATTGAAACTACAATTAAAAATCTTAATTTATCTACCTAAAAAATAATTGTAATGTATTTAACTTTGTTCTGTATTTTCCAAGTCTCCTGTAAATGTGCTACCATACTTTCATAATCTAAAAAAGAATAAATAGGAATAATAAGCAGACAGACATTTGAGACTTTGGTTTAGTCCTGGGCTTGCCATCATCTAGCTATGAGGGGAAGAATAATTATCTGTGAGCTTCAGTTTCTCATCTATAAAACAAGCTCTCTTTAATCTCTAAAATATCTTAAGTTCTTAACATTTTTTTTGAAGTATAGTTGATTTACAGGGTGTTTCTGCTGTACAGAGAAGTGAATCAGCCATACATATACACATATCCACTCTTTTTTAGATTCTTTTCCCACATAGTTCATTAGAGTATTGAGTTCCCTGTGCTATACAGCAGGTCCTTATTATCTATTTTATATACACTAATGTTTATACATAAGTCTCAATCTCCCAATTTATCCCTCCTCTGTCCTTTCCCCACTGGTAACTATAAGTTTGTTTTCTACATCTGTGACTCTATTTCTGTTTTGTAAATAAGTTCACTTATACCATTTTTTAAGAGTCCACAATATCATGATATTTAGAATGTCTTAAATTCTACGTGAATGAATCACTCAAAGTGACTAGATCCAGGCACGTCGAGGCTGAGGTCCGCCCCTCCACGTCCCCTTTCATCAGCTATAAACCCTTATGCTGGAGAAGGCAATGGCACCCCACTCCAGTACTTCTGCCTGGAAAACTCCATGGGCAGAGGAGCCTGGTAGGCTGTAGTCCATGGGGTCGCTGAGGGTCGGACACGACTGAGCAACTTCACTTTCACTTTTCACTTTCATGCTTTGGAGAAGGCAATAGCAACCGACTCCAGTGTTCTTGCCTGGAGAATCCCAGGGACGGGTGAGCCTGGTGGGCTGCCGTCTATGGGGTCACACAGAGTCGGGCACGACTGAAGTGACTTGGCAGCAGCAGCAGCAAACCCTTATGCATTCTCCTTCATCTCCTTTTATCAATCTTCCATGAGCTTCGTGAGGCCTGCTGAGGGTTTAGTGTTTGATGAATCCTGACCCAGAAAATTACTCCTGAACCACGAATGGGAGGGACTTCCCTGTAAGAGATGACACACGCCTGCGTGGTGGGAAAGCCGAGAACGGCAGCACTATTCACGGAGCACGCCAGTTCACTGATTCGCTGTCCTCCTGAGGTTGGTCCTATATAGGCTGGCTTGTCCCTGTGGGGTCTCTACCCCCTCAAAGGGTCTACTTCCTCTGCAGGTTTGGGGCCTGAACCAGCTTCATTCACATCATCCCTGGTTCCCAAAGAGATGGTGAGATTGGAGTCAGATTCCCCCAACGGCTGCTAAGTTCTTTCTTCTTTCCTCCCCCAACCCCAGTTCAACTTTAACCCAACCAGTGGACTCTGAGATCGCTGGTGACAAGAGTAAACCCAAAAAGTGAGGCCAATGCTCTCCCAAACCTGTCCCCTCGAGGACTTCTGCTCCTTCCTCTAGGAACCCACAGTGATCCACTGTGGCTTACCAACAAACAGTAACCTTCTGAAATGCCAACCTACTTAGCCTCTTCTATCCCAGATCTGAAAACACCTGAGAGAGAAAATTCTGAGCTTCAGTTTCCTTATGGGGAAATTGTGGTCATCGTGTAGCGTTGCTGCACAGATTAGGGGTAACGTATGGAATGGAACGCGCACAACTTTGGCCCTAGAAAGGATCATTGGTTCAATCTCTTATAGCTATCATCATTAAGTAGTCAACTGCATTCAAGGTGACAAAACATCCCATGAGGATTCTAGAGACGGTATGAAGAAGTGAATATTGAAGCTCATTAGAAAGTACCACCTGGACCCCAGTCTAAATCGATCACACGCTTCCTTCTAGTCCAGTCCACTGGGTTCTGCTTTTTCACCTAAAAGGGCAGTGAAGTTTATCAGGTTGGCCAAAAGGTTCATCTGGCTTTTTCCATAATATCTTATGGCAAGATGTATTGGCCAACCTAATACATGAAAACCGCAGACCAAGGCCCATGTTTCAAGAAACAGTCTCTCCAGCCCATGGATACATAACTAAGATGTGCCTTTCCAAGGAAAGGTGCACGTTTTACAAGGGATTTGTTTACATATTATCTCAGGATCTTGTGTCAGGATAGGAATTTCTAGATTTGGACATGAAAATGCCCATTCAATTTTTTTAAAAAAAATCAGTGAACATGGGCCAAAGATAATTGGGATGCCAATGTTCTGGAGGAATCTTCCCAAATTGTGGGTTGCTACATTTTGGTCTTCTTACTCCGGGGAAGCTAACATTGAACTTTGCTCAAAAGATCCCTCTAAAAATCACCCAGCAAGACTTCCTATGACTCAGCCTTTTGGTTCAATTTAAACACACAATGGAACGTTTGATAGGAATTACAGGAGACAGTTAATTCATTAGCATCAATTATTCATCGGACTCCCTGTATTCCTAGGAAGTGTGGGGAATGAGGAAAATCTCACAAAGCGGTAGGAAAGTGGCAAAAAGGCATTGGCAAATGAGCTCGCTCTGTTGAGATCTCTGCATGAAATATTAATAAGGGCTGTTGTTGGAAGACTCACACGGGTGGCGAGGACTTCCTTATTCCATCATTATATAACAGAGGGCAAGATGTTTCCCAAGTGAGCAGCCGCTTTTGGTTTGTGATGGAAGCTTCTTGGGGGTGGCCAGATTTACACTGCTGTTGTTAAAGCTCAAAGTCCTATTCAGGTGGGCTTGGGTGAAGTGGTCATCTTTTAAGGCCTTGTTTTGATTTGAGGTTTTGCGTGTGCCAAGTTAAAATTCTCTGGAGCCTGTCTGATTTGAGTCTGCCTAGGTATACCCACATGAGACGTGGGTACAAATTGTATACTTAGAAACAGTGTGATAAATATTAAAGTGTGAAGTATGTGATCAAATTTCCAAAAGACGAAGTCATCTTAAATTACAGCTTCTCTCTAACATTGACCTACATCTAGCCCCAGGAGAGGTTGGCTTTTGCAGTGCTTAAACCGGTAAAACTTGTATTTTGTAGTTAGAAAAATCAGATACGGGACATAAAATTGTTTCAGCATAAAAAGAATAGACAGCCATGCTGGTAGTCAATTAAATTTGGGTCCTTGAATATATTTCTCATTAACTACCATTAATGATTGTTTTGTTTTTGCCCTGTTAATTTTACATACCCCACTGGTGCACAAAACTGCTTCTCCCAAATGATCTAGACCTAATACATCCTTAATGATTCAGGCCTTCCTTTCTCTGCCAATTTGGTGATGTAAACAATAGAAAAATGCAATTAGGCAACTTCTCAAGAGTTCCTAGAGGCCTCTGCCTCCGTATTTTGTAGGCCAACCCTATCTCCCCTCCCCCACAAAACACCCCCCCCCCCCCCCCCCCCCCCCCCCGCCACTGCCCCTGCAAGAGTGTTTCAGAAATGGAATGTCAAACCGTGTGGCAGGGAATATAATTCCCTTTCTTTTTGTAAAAATGGAAGTAGAGTTGATTTACAATGTGGTGTGTCAGTCATTCAGTTGTGTCCAACACTTTGTGCCCCCCATGGACTGTAGCCCACCAGGCTCCTCTGTCCATAGGATTTTCTAGGCAAGAATACTGGAGTGGGTTGCCATGCCCTTTTCCAGGGGATCTTCCCAACCCAGGGATCAAACCTGAGGCTCTCTCATTTCAGGCAGATTCTTTGCCGTCTGAACAATGCTGTGTTACAGGGAACATTTTTGGGCTGGGCAAAAAGTTTGTTTGGACCTGGGGAGGGAGGTGGGAGGGGGATTCAGGATGGTGGGGACACATGTATACCTATGGTTGATTCATACTCATGTATGGTGGAAACCAGCACAGTATTGTGGAGAAGGCAATGGCACCCCACTCCAGTACTCTTGCCTGGAAAATCCCATGGACGGAGGAGCCTGGTGGGCTGCAGTCCATGGGGTCGCTAAGAGTCAGACTTGACTGAGCGACTTCACTTTCTCTTTTCACTTTCATGCATTGGAGAAGGAAATGGCAACCCACTCCAGTGTTCTTGCCTGGAGAATCCCAGGGACGGTGGAACCTGGTGGGCTGCCGTCTATGGGGTCACACAGAGTCGGACACGACTGAAGTGACTTAGCATAGCATAGCATAGCATAGCATAGCACAGTATTGTAAAGTAATTATCCTCCAATTTTTAAAATAAATTTTTTAAAAGTTTGGATTTTTCCATAATATCTTATGGAAAACCCGAGCAAACTTTTTGGCCAACCCAATATTTTCTATCAAACACCTAAACACAGAATTATTTGAGACTCCAAATCTGATTTGCTTTAAACCTTTGGAAGTAGTTCCTTGAAATTCCATGGATGTCTATTGGGTTTTCTTAGCAAACCCACCATTTTAACTAACAAAGCAATAAAGAGTACTCTACCCATGTCACCTTCCACGAGATGAGAATCCAGTTACATTGCATGCGTTCTGAAAGACTGCACTGGCAGAAGACAAAACGGAACAAGCACGGTGTTAGGGGTAACTGGGCAAAGAACGCCGGTGCCTTGGTGTGTACGGGCTGGACAGGACTGAGTCACAGGACAGAGGAAAATAGCAGCAGTGGAGGAGTTGCTACATTTTTTTCCTTAATGAGTGATTATCGACATTATAATTACTGATTCAATTCTGCACCATGGCATACATCATTACATGTAAGACTTTTCTTAACAACCGCTCTGCATTCCTAAGTTTTTTGTTATTGTTGTTGTTCATTTGGCCCTGACCTTCAGAGTTAATCCTGAGGTCCAATGGCTTTATAATTTGTAAGAAGTGGAAGGGAAATAGTGTGCAACCACTAGGAAATTATTTCAAGCTCTTCAGAAAGAAGAAAACGTCATTTTAAGTGGTTGTCTCATTTCACTCGTTAACTCACTGGGTATTATAGGAAAGGGGAAGCAGGGCAGTTACCATTCACAGAAGGGGAAACTGGAGCCCAGATTAAATAACTGGCCAAGGTCACACAGAAGTCAGGGACAGGGCCAAGAATAGAACCCACTTCCTTCATTCCCAGGTCTCCATGCCCAAGACTGTGGAAAAGAGATGCTGCAGGTACGTATATAGAGAGGATACATAATCACCCAGTGGGTTTGACTTTACCTCATTAAATTCTAAACACAAAATGTATGTATCTTTGTTTTGCTCAATCAGCGGTAAGTCTATTTAGTCTGAATACGGACCATGTGCACAATGCATTGTAAGATATAGGTAAGGTCAACACAGTGTATCAGATTTCTCTCTACAGATTTTTACGGGTCACAGATTGCTCGTGAAGGAAACGAGACTTTCACAAGAACCCAATATACCTAACATTTTCCATCAAAGCATGATGACACAGATGTGTTGCAACTCTATTATAATCTATTAGTGTTGCTGATGACCTGGAAATAATTTGTGATGCTGAGAAGGGGAGAATTACAGTAGCCTCTGGTCTAAAGAATGTCTGTTCTAAAACCCAAACCGCCATCCTTAAAGGCTGCTGGCCTTGAACCTCCTTACATTAAAGAACCAGATTCAGTTCAGTTCAGTCGCTCAGTCGTGTCTGACTCTTTGTGACCCCATGCATCACAGCACACCAGGCCTCCCTGTCCATCACCAACTCCAGGAGTTCACTCAGACTCACGTCCATCGAGTTGGTGATGCCATCCAGCCATCCCATCCTCTGTCGTCCCCTTCTCCTCCTGCCCCCAATCCTTCCCAGCATTAGAGTCTTTTCCAATGAGTCAACTCTTCGCATGAGGTGATCAAAGTATTGGAGTTTCAGCTTCAGCATCAGTCCTTCCAATGAACACCCAAGACTGAAAAGAACCAGATTGCCCTTCCCCAATTTCTCCTGGCTTCCTCAAATTCATCCTCCCCATTCCCCAAAGAGGGGCCCCTTCCAGAAAGCCACATATTGTTCATTTACAGAGCATCCTCCATGGAGCAGGCAGCCTTATCTGAGCAATTTTTCTATGAGACTGGACCAGCACTGTGACAGAGCTCACCAAGGACCATGACATTGCAACCAGCTCACCTCGTGGGTGGTTAATAGTTCTACTTAGTTCTTCACAACCCGGGTTGGAGGGTGTGTGGTGGGGGATGAAGTTCTAAAAATCTGGCAGGAGTCAGCTCTCTTACATCCCAGTGTACCCCCACCCCAGCTTCAGCCAACCCGCAGGTCAGAACCACTTCCTCCCATGACCGGAAACAATGAATGCGGCTGGCCCCAGCTTCCCCGTCATACACTTGCGTTCATTCTTCCTTTTGCCTAGCTCATCTATCTTGCCGCCTTCTTCTTCTTCTCTGCTTCTGAAAAATCATAAATTCTGTTTTCCTCGATTCTGCAACCCAGTCCTACTAGATCTACTAGATCTCTCTTTCTAAAGCACAGGAAAATCACAAAAAAAAAATAAGACTTTTTTTTACAAGTCTTAGCGCTTGTTTCTCAGAAATATTAGGTAAAAGTTCTCACAGTTGTGAAACTAGCTTTGCAGTAGGGAGAACAATGTTTTCCAAGTTCCTTGAAAGTTTTGGAGCCTTACATGGAGAGATTTACCCTAATACAAGCAATAATTACAACCTTGCAAGGTTCCCATGGCACTCTGTACCTTTGTCAAACACACTGCCTTATTTGAGCCTTACATACTCCCTATGAAGTGTATGTATGTGATCACCCCTATTTCATACGAACAGAAGCTGTAAACTACATGTGTGAAAAGCACTCTAAGCTCCCCACCCTTCCTTGTGCTCCCTGGTTAATGCTTAGACTGACATGGGGCAAGTCAGGACAATCAATTTAGAAGTCTCTGCCAGTTGCTGGAGGTGAAATAAATCCCACATTCCACCTCATTTGGTATTATAGTAGAAAAATCTGCCTGCACTGAAGGAGATGTGGCCTGAGCCATGGGTTCGATCCCTAGGTTGGGAAGATCCCCTGGAGAAGGAAATGGCTGACCACTCCAGTATTCTTGCCTGGAAAATTCCATGGACCAGGGAGCCTGGGGGTTACAGTCCATGAGGTTGCAAAGAGTCAGACACAACTTAGCGACTAAACACACACACAATAACAATGTTTTTAAAAATTCAAAACAGTCTGCTGCTTCTACTACTATACTATTCCAGATATGCAGAGAATTAAAAGACGGGGAAGATTCCACTGTATTTTCCCTCAGCTCATTATGTATGTGAGTTTAAAAGTAACTTCCTTTCCCCTATCCTTAATGTCTTAGGACAAATTCTAGGTGAATCAACAAGCACAATGTCATTCAGTTTGAGCATAGCTTAGCAGCTTACCACATTGCTTTTAAAGGAGGAAATTTTTGTTAAATTTATTTAAGGCTCTTAGTATTCACAAAGATGAACTACTTGAACAGCTCTGATCATTTTTAGAAATATATTTATTGGACTCCAGGAAACTATACAGTAAGTCTGAATCTCTTTAGACTCATTAACCAGTTGGCCACTTTAAACCAACGAATAGTTTTGAGCTACTTAAACACATTCTAACCTCAAAACTAATGCTTTGGTATGGTCTATAGATAAGTATATCTCTTAACTAGAACCTAAAAATTAAATACCAAGAATTATTCTACATATTCAAGATTAATATGTATATATTAATCACGTAATCTCTTTTGACAAAGATGCACAGATAACATTCTGCAAATATGTACTGTGTAACTCAGAATAAGTAATATTTTTACAATCCATGCACTAGAACACCCATTATTCAAATGTCACTATCTAAAATTCCTGCCTGCAAGTGAATCTAAGTATATAAAAATAGTTCATAGAAAGACATACTTAAAAAATTTTAGTAGCAAAAGAGGGCTTGTCTGTCAGTGTGAGCTCTGATCTCTCTGCAGGGTGAAATCAAGTTTTTCTCTTTGCTCTCTAGTGTACAAAGGTCCCAGGTATCTTTCTGAAATACCTCTACATTAAATGTACTGATTCAACCATCAAGCATCAACGTTGGACCAGACACAGGCAAGCTACTCAGTCTACTGACTTAAAAAATGAGAAACTCTTAAGGACACACACATTTTCTGCATTTCAAGCAACGATTTATTTGTAAATGAATCATCACTGAAAGTGTGAAAACTTTCATTTGTGATCTGTCTTGTGATAGGAAGAAAGAAAGAAACGAAAGCCTTTAGCATTAAGAGAATACGTCAGACGGCCAACAAACATTTACAGAAGATTTAAGGTACTGCTCTCAATCTTTGAGAGAGTTCCAAGAGGAATAAGATATCTTTCTAGGCCTTGGCAAGTGTACTTCGTAAAATGGGAGAAGGATCCTCCTTACCACAGAGAAATCGGGAAAAAAGGTAATGTTTATAAAGTTTCACTTCAGCTGACCTAATTCCCCAAACCACATTTTATTAGCATTATTCAAACTTAACTTTATAATATTGTGTTGTCACTCATAATTCTTATTTTCTAACATCGCCATTAGTTCTAATCCTGAATAGAAATGAAATTTTAGATTTTCTATTGTCAAATCACAATAAGGATATTCTTAAAAGGCTATGTTATTCTATAAAAATTCAACTCTATACCTTTATCCAAACCTAAAAGCTTAAGTTATTCTAAATGCATTTGCAAGTAGTTATTGTTTAGTTGCTAAGTTGTGTCCATCTCTTTGCAACTCTATGGACTGTAGCCCACCAGGCTCCTCTGTGCGTGGGATTTCCCAGGTAAAAATACCTGAGTGGGTTGCCATTTCCTTCTCCAGGGGATCTTTCTGACCCAGGGATCAAACCTGAGACACCTGCATGGGCAGGCGGATTCTTTACCACTAAGCTGCTTGGGAAGCCCCAGTTGCAAGCTAGGTTAGCACAAACATCCAGGTCTTAAAGAGTCCATAAATATGGATATCTATTTCCAAATCAGCAAAATAATAAAATCTCAATATATTTTACTTTCTTTGGGGTTGAATAATCACAGTGGTAGAGAAGGTATTCCAGATCTGTGAGTTCTCATATTTCTATTCTTAGCAAAGGATTCACTCATATGAGAAATCAGATGTGTGAAAAGTCACTTCTCAGGAATTATACACTCACCCAGGAACTTTCACAATCAGGATAATATGCCTTAAAAGATTAAAACATGAGATGGAGACAGGCTGAAATTGCAGGAAGTATCTAGAAAACCAAATAGCCTCTTCTGTTCGTGCTAGAATTATATCATGTTTATTTTTTTATAGAGCTAATTAAAAAAAATAATAGCAACTCTCCCAACCACTCTACAAGTGGGACGAAAAGCAATAAAGAAAACATTTTGGCCTGATGCTACTTGTTGAGCAGTCTCACTACTATCTGACTACTGCACCCATCAATTCTATTTGTGTACCTTCAAATTCGCTCCCATGAATTATCATGTGTCAATCCTCCAGACTAAACAGTAATGGAAAACAGCAAACAGGGCTCGGTCATCAACAGGAAGCAAGGAAACACTGCTCGGTTGAGAGAGGGCAAATACACCTGAGCATCTGTGTGTTCAGACAGGATGCTGAATCAACTCATAGCTCAGAGAAGACATGTGTACCCACACCTTGTGATGTGACAGTGGTGTCAGCAAAGGGCTGTTCATGCTGAGGAGGGAGGAGAGAGTCTGAGAAAGCCAGGAAGGTTCGTGGAGAAGGTGACCCCACTGATGAGCCTGGGAAGATAAAGATGGACCTCTGAGCGGGGAGAAAGCATGTGGACGGTCATGTCCAACGAGTGTAAAAGCACACACAGAGCCTAGGCAAGGCAATGATCACCAGTGGTGGGAAGATCTGATGTCATGCTCAATGCTTTTGGAGTGCTAAATGGGAGGACCAGTAACTGATGTAGTGATGGAGCCGAAGTCTGGGGGTGCCCGGCTGGAAGACAAGAGACGGAAGTTCCAACCCAAGTTCCAAAGAGTGGCTCAGAGGGGGACCCTCATCTGTCCCTGTGCTCCTAGTCTAGAACTATTAGAATTATGACACGGTTAGCCATGGTAAGGAAGAAGCGTAGGTAGACTGCGTACATTTTCCCCAGGACAGGGGAAGCCTTGCCTGCTGTGGACCGCGCATCCCAAGTGCCAACTTCCATCTGTGGCCGTGAAAGACCCTAGAGTCCGGATGTTGAAGAGCATTTGAAAGTTATTTGAGAAACAAACTGTGCCTACCTTGCATTGGAGTGATTATGGTTACAGGGGTGCCAGAACCATGTGATGGCAGGTGTGGGGACTCCATAAATGGTGCAGGTCAGGATCTGTCTGCTGCCCAGTGGGTATAAGATCGGATCCAGGAATGATGATACAGCCCTTTCGTAAATCTGGGGTTTCACTGAAAGGAGAGAACAGGACAGAGGTTGAGAACTGGTCTAATGACTGGACCACAACACCAAGGACCACGTTCTCGCTGGTTCTGATGTCAAGGAGACAAACACGTGGATGAAAACCAAACCCGTGTAACTGTCATCATAATGTAAATTGAAAAGTAATAGATGTGTTTTGAGAGCATGTAAAAACTTGATTCTGTGGTTTGTACGTTCTGATCACAATGATTAAAAAAAAATCACATTGCTACCCGAGATAAGCAGCAACCATGAAATAGTTGGGATGGGGCATACTGGTTTTTAAAACAATTGAAAACTTTTTAATTTCCTTTGTTATACTGACTTTATAAATCAATTTTTATTAGAGCACAGTTGCTTTACAATGTTGTGTTAGTTTCTACTGTACAGCAAAGTGAATCAGCTCTATGTGTATATAGATCCCCCCTTTTCTGGATTTCCTTCCCATTTAGGTCGGCACAGGGCACCAAATAGGGTTCCCTATTACAGACAGCAGATTCTCATCCATTATCTATTTTATTTACTGGCTTTTGACACAAATGGTCACTCATGTCACCTCCACCAGAACCAAAAGAAAATTTGAAAAGTTTGAACGGTGAACTTACCATTGACAATAAGAGTGACAGTGAAGTTTTTGAACACATTTGCCTGCTTTATGCCCAGCAAGATTGTGTAGTCCCCTGCATCTTCGGGAGTTACATCTTTGATAATCAATGAATAGCCACGAATCAGATAGCGGGCAGACTTCTCAGTGGCCAGCGACCCATCTTTTAACCTGTGGTTGGTTAAGCGCATGATTAGTAAGTTATTTCATACCACCTCTTAGATAACATGTTAACATTGCCATGTGAGGATGTGCGCTCCAGTTTAGACATCTAGAGCCCTGGATTCCTCAACAGCCACTTAAAACATTTAGACACTGACTTAGTAAAGCCCAGTGGGGGAATTTTAGATTGGGAAACACTGCTTTGTTGATTGGCAAAGAGGAAGAAGTAAGCTGAGGGAAGAAAGACAAGTGATGATTTAATGTACCCACATGGATGCTGCTTGCTACTGTGACTTAAGTATTAACCCAGAAGCACAGGCTGATTCCATCTGAGATGTTTTTTCAGAGCTCTCCATGAGGCTCCATCGCAATACAAGGGTCATTGTAAGTCAGATCAACTAGATCACTTCTCCAGATAAAAACAAAAATAGACTTTCCCATTGTGGCCTCATGTGGAGTTCTTATTAGTTATATAAATGGTCACACCAGTTGTCCCTTTCATAAGCTATAGTGAAATCAAGATTATCAAGGTTCTTTCCTCTGGGAAAGATTAAGGCACAGAACTCACAAACAAAAGGTATAAACTTAAAAATAATTTTTTTTTTAAACTTTAGAGACAGACTCAAGGCCTAGATATCACTCAGTTACATACAGAACCGAGAGTCAGGCTAGAAGGCTCAGCCTGGCTCTGCCACTGTATGCTGTGAACTTGACTAAGTCATTGATTCTCAGTTTCTCCAAGTTTCTCAAAGATCTCTTAACTGTAAAACTCTGTGATTTCATTAAATGGCACAGTTCTTTGAACGGGCATTTTTCACAGGCTTCCCCGGAGGCTCAGGGGTAAAGAATCTGCCTGTTAGTGCAGGAGATGCAGGTTCGATCCCTGGATCGGGAAGATCCCCTGGAGAAGGAAACAGCAACCCACGCCAGTATTCTTGCCTGGGGAATCCCATGGACAGAGGAAGCTGGTGGGCTATAGTCCATGGGGTCATGACTGAGCGACGAAACAACAAGTAGGAATTTACTGTGTTCTGCGTAAAGCTGTAATGTTGGCAATGGCATTGGCCCATAGGCAAGCCAACAAATTCTAATTCCCAGTAGGTCTCATTTCCAAAGCAGCAAAATGCATGATTTTAAACCATGCATTTTGCTGTGATTATAAATCCCATTTTAGTATCACTTTATTTCTTATGAACAAGTCATTACTTTCAAAATTGGTTTTTTTTTTTTGTTTGTTTGTTTTAGGTCTTTGCTACTTAGCTGCTGGAGAAATTAGCAGTGTTGAACAGAGGGCTATGTACTTCCTAGAGTGGAGTGTATATTTCTATTGGAATAACATACATTCATAGGAAATTTACTATTAAACTTTCTAGATATTATGAAACAAAACCTCTCTTCTACTGCAACAACAAGAAGGGACATAGCACAAGTCTCATTTTCTCTTTAATGCCCTATTAATGATTTAGAGGAAAACTAAAATGCTACACCCATTTGATATTGAAAGCAAAACAAGCTCTGGTTGAGATTCTATATTGTGTGGGTTGTTTTCCTAATCAGTTGTGTAGTATACTCTTTGGAATGCAATGGCTTGGGCCAAAGATCCTGGCATTTAGAAATGATTTCACATAATGATTGCAGATTATCAACAGATTACATTGTTTTACATCAGGTGTTGGGCTCACATTAAAAAAAAAAAAAGTTGCTTAAAGCATTTCTGAATATGCAAACTTCCAGCCAGAAAACCTTTTAATTAGTTCAAGTAGGGCCATGGGTGCACCCCTGCCACCAAATCAGTCTTGTCTCTATTAATGTTTATTTTTAAAACAAGACTGGAACTTTCAGCCCAGCTGTACCTAAAAGAATTATTTTCCGATTATAAGAGAATTATTATCCTCATCACAAGGGCCCACTTCTTCAGGGTTAATAGAGCATGTTACATACTCAAGATGCTTCCTAATCGTTGCTCAACATACTCCATTCAGAGGAGGTTGACATCATAGGAAGGTTTAGAGAGGCAGAAATTTAGTTGCAGGGAGTGAATGACTAAACCACATGAGCACTCAAAACACCCTAACCCTTGCTCCATCCTGTGTCATTATTTGTCCTCCCCATCAGCCCTTCCCACTCACTTAGTTCCAAGCCTAGAAATCAGCCCAGACTGTAGTCTTCCACTGTTGTCTGGGAAACGTACATTGTTTCTTTTTAGGAATTCAAGTGTCTCAAGGCTCCTGCATCTTCCTACTGACAAAGCATGTCTTAAGCTGCAAGGAACATGACGTGATCCTACCAGACAACCTCTGGAGTGGGGAACGCCTTCACCCTCATGGAGAGCCGGTAAGACCGCTTGCCAGCTACAGCCTCAAACACCTGCTGCTGTTGAGGCCTCATAGTGATGAATCCCTTGTCTACGAAAGAAGAGAGAAATCCATTAGAAAAGATTATATGTAAACAAAACTGAACCAAAACCCCATTCAAGGAGGGTGCAGCCAGGGAGTAAAATGGAACTGAATTACTGGTGGCTCGGATGGTAAAGAATCTGTCTACTATGTGGGAGACCTGGGTTTGATCCCTGAGTTGGGAAGATCTCTGGAGAAAGAAATGGCAAACCACTCCAGTATTCTTGCCTGGGAAATCCCATGGACAGAGGAGCCTGGTGGGCTACAGTCCATGGGGTCACAGAGTCAGACGCGACTGAGAGACTAACACATGCTCAAGTACTGAGCAGTGAATAAAATCATTTAGAAGTACCCAAACAAGTGAAATATTTGCAAAATCAAATGGTCCCTGGGACATAAAAGCCCAGTGGCAGGGCAACAGAAACACCTTAAACATCTATATTGTAACAAAAACATATAAAGAATCTTCTAAAAAAAAAAAATCAACCTGGCCAATATGAGTGCCGTGGGAGAAAGTTGTTCCATGCGCTCTAGAACAACTAATTTGACATAAAACATCAACTGGAGCAAGTCAAAAGAATATCAAAGGCATTGGTAGAACTGTCCTCCAGTTTCCGCTCCTTACAAGGTTATCTTTTCAATGGCAGAAATAAAATGAGGTTTTTAAGACTTCCGAAGAGGTTAAAGTATTTTCTTGACAGAATTTGCCTATTGGAATTAAACAATAATATTAGGATTTCATGGGAATAAAATCAGGGATAAAAGAACATCAATTCTAAGTAATTTATCACAGAGTATTTTTTCTAAATCAGTATGATCTCAGAAATTTCTTCCAGAAGTTAAAGGTAAAACTGATTGTATTTTTCTGTTTTGTTCATGTAAAGTGACGTGAAAGTCACTCAGTTGTGTCCAGCTCTTTGCAACCCCATGGACTGCAATACATGGACTGCAGCCCGCCAGGCTCCTCTGTCCATGGGATTCTCCAGGCAAGAATACTGGAAAGGGTTGCTATTCCCTTCTCCAGGTGATCTTCCTGACCCAGGGATTGAACTTGGGTCTCCTGCATTGCAGGCAGATTCTTTACTGCCCGAGCCACCAGGGAAGCCCAGTGCAACACTAAACAAGATTCTAATTTGATCTAACTGACTTATTATCCACAATAAATTTATAAGGGAAAGATACTTGACTCAGTGCAAAAGTACTACCGTTGAACAACACTTAATGTGATTTGTACTTGGGCAGGGGGTGAAGGGAGACAAAGTTGTATTTTTTCATGACAGACTACCTCCTGTCCAAAAGGAAATTTACATGATTTATAGAACTGCCCCCCAAATCTGCAGTGACTGGAAAGCAGGGAAGGGTTGCTTACCATATATATGCACCGAGGTGTTAACAGACTTGAGTGTTTGCCCGCTTTTCACATGACAAGTGTAAAGCCCTTGGTCTTTCTTCTGCACTTTGTCAATAACAAGGATGCTGTAGAATACATTATTGCGGGGATTGCGTTGGTCAATGCGTTGCCTTATACTGGCTCTCTTATTTACCTAGAAAGAAAATGTATAACAGATGTAGAAGTAGTCATGGTTTGTGTGTAGAGTTATAACATTTCTAAAATGATTCCTACAATCTGTAATTTTCTGCTAAGAGGCAAACCCACTCAGAGCAAGCTGCCCAGAACCACAGCTCTGTGTGGACATGTTTCCAACACGTGCCATAGCCCAGATTCAGCACTTCAGGTTCTTCAAATGGACTTTCACATGTACACTATCTTAACAGTGCCTTGCAACAAGCCAGTGAGATTGGTGGGGTTATTGCCTTTTTGTGGATGAAGAAATCAAAGCATCAAAACACTGACCAGAGTAGCCTGGGAACTCGGGTCTTCTGAGTACAAATCTGATTCTTCCCTCTAGCACCTCTCTAAGCAGTAACCTGTTCTCTAGGCAGCGACATCAGACACAAACTCAGGCAATGACTGTCTTCAGTATGTGGATTCACGGCAGGCTTTCTCCTAATAAATCACCATGTGAGTTTTTTTGGGTTTTTTTTTTTTTTTGCTTCCTTCTAGAAATGAAAGATGATGAATCCTGGCTACATCTATTAGGGTTTAACTATCCATGTTTCATTATTTTACTATTTGAGCAAGGCTTGCCAATTTCTGCTAAACCTCACGAAATGGGTCTGGGGACCTGCAAAGCCCTTGGCAAGTTTTAGCCAACAATCTAGGGCGGGGGTCGGTCCCATGTTTGCAGGCCTCAGGCTCAGCACTGCACCCCGGCCACAAAGATCCACTCCTGGTTTTGTGAAGATGAGGTCACAGTGTCTTTTCCTTTCATTGTTCGCTCCTTTCTTTTTCTTACTTTTTTTCAAGCATTACATTTTATAACACATAATATGTTATTTCCTCCTCTCGTTTTGTCCCCATGAGGAGGCATGGAAAAAAACTCTGGAAGTTGGCCAGACTAGTCTCTGGGTCTTGACCTTAGCTCTCCCTCTGTGCCATGTTGGATAAATTCTACCTACCTGTTGGCACAGATGCATTAAACAATTTTCTCCCTTCTTGGCAGCAACCACAGAGAAGATGTCAGTCATTGCCATCAAAAATAAGAGAATTGGTCCCTATGTGCCAGACTGAGGGACCTTCAGCAATTCTATTTGTGTTGATATTACTTCT
The DNA here is from genome assembly GCA_935064755.1 of Tragelaphus eurycerus. Classification (NCBI taxonomy): domain Eukaryota; kingdom Metazoa; phylum Chordata; class Mammalia; order Artiodactyla; family Bovidae; genus Tragelaphus; species Tragelaphus eurycerus. Next base: position 34,443,551 of record CAKXYN010000007.1, on the reverse strand, counting down.
CCCTTCTCCCTTTAGCATCAATGAGTGGTAAAAATATGATTAAAAATGGGATTTTTTATAGTCTCAAAAAATTTTCCTACTTTACCATGAAGAAATATGGCAAATACCACCTTAACCATGGGACCACGATGGCATCATGCACCTCCAGATATGACATTGAGAAGGACACAACATCACTTCTATGGCGCACCTGCCCAAAGTGCATGGCCTGAGTCTAATAATTAGAAAAAAGACCAGAAAAGCCCGAAAATAACGGGTATTCTAAAACATAACTGCTGTATTTCAAGGAAGGAAGGGCTTCCCTGGTGGCTCAGATGGTAAAGAGTCTGCCTGCAGTGCAAGAAACTCAGGTTCGATCCCTGGGTCGGGAAGATCCCCTGGAGAAGGAAATGGCAACCCACTCTAGTATTCTTGCCTGGAAAATCCCAAGGACAGAGGAGCCTGGTGGACTACAGTCCACAGGGTCACAAAGAGTCAGATACGACTGAGCAACTTCACTTTAAGGAAGAGAGGAAGAGAGGGAAGGGTTCTGTTAAAATCAACACAACAAAAGAGATAAAAACACTGAGGGACTAGTCCAGATTAAAATAAGACTAAAGAGATAGGACATCCAAATGGCAAGATATGATTCTAGATGAGAAATTTTGTGCTTGTTGCTGCTCTTCTTCCCCAATTTGGTAACATCTTCATTGTTTCTGCCTTGGTATCCTAAAACTGCCTCTGGGTTTTACAACAGTCTTGTCAGCAGCCACAAGCTATTTAAGTCAAAATGAAACGGAGTTAACAACTTAGATCTTTAGTCCCACAAACCACATTGCCCAGGCTGTTAGGCATATGTCGTGACGTGTAATGTACTAGACCACTCGCATCACAGAAAGGTCTATTGAACAGGGCCACTTTCAAAGTTATGGACATTCAACAGATGTATCACCATACTCTTACAGCAGCAACACTAAAAGGATAAAAAATTTCTTCCCTCCTTCCATGTATTAAGAATATATGGCTTCTAGCAAAACCCAGAACATATTGCCACAAGTTGTAGCAATCTTATTTCAACCGTTTTCTAGAAAATGCCTTATGACTGATGAATCTTTAATATGTCCCTATGGGGTCTTTGTGGTACCTTTTGTTGCCAGTTTATTCTGTTTTCCTAGCAAGAAGTATGTATATTGTACAGCACAGGGAATATAGCCCAGTATTTTGTAATAACTGTAAAGAGAGCATAATCTATAAAAATTCTGTATGACTATGTTGCATACCTGAAGCTAAACTAACATTGTAACTCAGTTGTACCTCAATTAAATAAAATAGTGGCTGGGGACTGCAGCACTCATCTTAATTCTATATACGCCATCTAATACATGCTATGTAATGTATACAGAATTTAATCATAAGCTAACTTTGTGACTGGGCCACCTGAATGATGTAACCAATGGTGTACCTGGGATCTGAACCATAAATCATACAGACACGTAAGAAATGGTGCTGGACTCACTGTCGGACGATTCTCAACAGTTTATCAGAGATCCCCCCTGTATACATATTTAAAACAAAGATTGTTTGCAAGGATGTTTAATTTGAACAAGGGAACCCAACTTAGGCTTCATTCTTTTCATTTTTCTGAAAGACAGAATCACTCCTTTGTCCCTTAACAAACGGAATATTCGGTGGCTGGGTTGTATTATCTTTCCCAAACATGCTCCAATCAGGTGCCTGCCTGTCTGCCGGTCTCTTCAATTAATGTGCCGACAACAACTTTTTGCTGTTGTTGTTACAAAAGATAGCCCCTGCCTGGCACGTTGTGATAAATTTCTTTCTCATCTCTAAATCCTAGAGACTGGTTTCCAAGGATGAAACAATCCCCTTTTCCACCCAGAATCGTGCGATAGAAGTACCAGCCTATACACTTCCAAACAAAACCTCCAGACATCAAAAGACAGTATCTCTGCAGATCATACTCACAACATGTCAGGGAAGAGAAGCACCCGAACCAAACCCAAAGCTCCTTTTATTGACTCTGCCAGAGGCATCAGAATATTCTACTTTTTCTCCCTTACTTCAAAAACTCAGTTTAGCATCTAACTTGCAAAAACTAAATTATGTCCTATAGAAGAAACAGAAAAGGAGGTCACTCACTTCTCCAGGGTAACTCCAGGTCATCTCAACTCTTGTGTTCAACGGGGTGGTAGCCGTGCAGTTGAGGGTGAGAGTACGGCCTCTCAGTTGTCTGACTGGGCTTGGTGTGCTTATCCAGACGTCTGTGATTGTGTTGGCTGTAAGCATAAGGAGTCACGTTAGAAAAAAAAAATTAACGTTTCATTAAGCAGATAAACCCTTGAGCATCCCGGCGTATGTTCACGCTTCCGGCACATCACTTACTTTGCCGAATTATGAGATAGTTTGACTTGTACAAATGTCCGCTGACTGTTGTCTCGCAGGTCAAAAGCCCCACTTCTCTGTAGGATGCTTTATGTATTATAAAACCCCTCCTACTGTCCCAGATTATTCTTTTTCCATTGGGGATCAGAGTACCAGATGGAAACTGGAAAAGGAAGAAATGTGTGTTCACAAAATCGTGTTAGTGCTATGGCGAGAGCTTCACTCATAGTTTGTAATTTTTGAAATACAAGTTTTATCTCAAATGAGTATAGTGCAGGTAGAAACTCAAGGTTGTCATAACTGGTTCTTTAGTTTTCCTTGCATGTAACACATGATACGTTAACCATTGAAAATTATTGTCAACAACATAATTTGTTATTAGTCTTAGCAGCAAGCTGCACCCACCTAGGGCATACCTAGTTGTCGTTTGTCAGAATTCTAGCAGGACCCTGTGTCTCTTCAAGCCTCTGGGAGTCTCTGTAACAAACTGGCCTGATGCGCGATAGGAAAATGAATTAGGAATTTTTTTTCCACTAGGGCTGCCTATCTTCTTGGTCTCATCGCTGGGAGCTCTTAGCAAGCCAAACCTTGTCATCTCATTTTGCGTGATTTGTTAAGGAGCTGGCTATCTTAAAAGGACTGTGCATCATTGGTGGTCCGCCAGGATTCACAGCAGTAACTTGGCACTCACTGGGGTTATTATCACTCTGGGGAAACTGAGGGTACTGACTCTGCACCGGGGAGGGCAACTCTCAGATGCTGCAGCTCCTGAGAGCAAAGAGAGCTGAAAAAGGATGTGAGGCCAGAGACAGTCAGGAATGATGTGCTTGCGAATTCCTAGAAGGACTGCTAAACAGCAAGTCCAAACAAAAGAAAAGAACCCACCATTTGATTCTCCCCTAATGCCTTTTCCTGCACACCAGAGAGTTAATCTAAAGCCTCTACTTTGAGTAAAGGGTCACTGCTCCACAGAGCTGCTGCTGCTGCTAAGTCGCTTCAGTCGTGTCCGACTCCGTGCGACCCCATAGACGGCAGCCCACCAGGCTCCCTCATCCCTGGGATTCTCCAGGCAAGAACACTGGAGTGGGTTGCCATTTCCTTCTCCAAAGCATGAAAGTAAAAAGTGAAAGTGAAGTAGCTCAGGCGTGTTCTACTCCCCTAGAGACCCCACGGACTGCAGCCTACCAGGCTCCTCTGTCCATGGGGTTTTCAGGCAAGAGTACTGGGGTGGAGTGCCACTGCCTTCCTTCTCCAGCTTCACAGACCAGCAGAGCCAAATTCCCTGATGCCAGATTGTCAGCCAATTTCAGAGGCAATGGTCTGATGACTAGTATTATTTATTCCGAGTTGGAAAAGGAGGGGGATCAGATCACCTTCTCACAACAGATTATAAAGATTCATAGCATTAACTGCCATAAAGAAGCTCGTCTTCTCTGTCTTCTTTTTAAAAGTACACACCACCTTACACCGCTCTATCCATCAATCTACAAGTATACTGCTTGTGGAAGGAGCGAATCAGACTGCGATGTGTGACCTGATGGCAGAGATTTCTGTTTCAAAAGCACTAGCTACCTCTCCCAGGGAGTGTATGTGCACTCTGGTGCACATCCCCAGAGCCCTACATGGGTTTGAGATGAACTGCATCCTGTTTATGAAGAACTGAAAGCAATTAAAGGATGCATTTCATGCTTTAGTACATTAGGAGGCTACTTGTAAACTTGGGAATGCTCTGCATTCCCTGGCAGGGGGGTTGGGAGGGTGGGGAGGAGAAAGAACTTTCTTCTCTAACTTGGTGCAAACTATTAAAAGGAAAATCTCAGAAAAATTTACAACCAGGATTGAAATCTATCAATGCTTGAAAACATGAGAAATGCTTTAAAAACACAAGGAAACAAGTATGTGCTGAATCTAAGAGAAAGGTTGGCTGATGGGCTTTCTCTGCGCCACCAAAAAATACATTCAGTTTTCTCTGAAGTGTGTCTCTTACTCTTGTCTATCCGTGACTGCCACTAGTTGTAGTCCACTGATAAAGTCTAGCTGACAAGAGCTAAAACAGCAAAAGGCTACAAAGCTCATCAGCTGTGGCAATCGCTGTATGTGCCCTAAAGAGGCAGGAAGATGGGCAGCCTTGCAACAGAGTAGGGCCCAGGGAGCTGTCACCAGCTGACCAGGGTTCTACTGAAGCAGGCAGGGGGAAAAGGAGAGGGAAGGGGCAGCAAGTTAGGAAAAGAGGGACGGGAAGAGAAAAGGAAGGGAAAGGCCTCATGGTGATGTCATGTCAGCATATATATGTAATAGGTTAGAATATTTCCAATACATGTATATGATATACCAAAATCCTTGTTAGAATTTTATGCTTCTCTCACTCGCTTTTCTTTTGTATCATAGAGTTGGGTGGGAAAACAGAGAAAATAAGCTTTCCTTCCCGAAATGCTTGCAGGTGAGAATCTGGGAAAATTCCTCAGACAGACAAGCAACGTGCATTAGGGCCAGAAGGCAAGGGGCTTACATGAAACGAGAAGTTTCATATCCCCATGGTTTGCTCCATATTCATCACAGAGCAATGATCATCTTGGACTAAGGGGAGTCATGTCAGGCTCTTGAAAACATCACTTGATAATACACTGATTACTGGGCATTAAACTGTTAGATATGTAACAGGGATAGTAAGCTGTGAATGGGCTTGCCTGTGCCCGGCGAGGTCCTAAGTGTCTTCCAAGCCCCTCACGTAGCCTTCCTGACAGGTGAAGGGGTACTCCTGTAAGTCTCCCATCTCTCCAGTGAGGATACTGCTGTGGAGGGAGGTCTCATAACTTGCCCGTCTATCTGGCAGGTAAGTGGACAGTGAGGGGAGGAAGAATCCAGGCTGTATGATCCCAGCCTCTGCTCTGAACCTCTCTGGTCCTCCTCCTATGCAAACAAAACCACCAGCAAAGGATGCGGGAGCACAGGAGCAGAAGATGGAACATGGGCTAAAATGCTCCGTGTGGCCCCAAAAGCCCCTCACTCCCTGGGAACCTCAGTTTTTTCTTCTACCGGCTGAGTTTGACTCCTCTGGGGTTTCAACCTCGTCTACCATGATTTTATATTTCCTGGCAATGGTACCCAGTGTGATGGAAGCCATGACCTTTCACTGAAGGACTATATTGAAGATGTAACTCCACAGTGTAGGGGAGTGAGTGCAAGGCATGAAGACAGGGAGATACCTCATCACATTTCAGGATTCAGGGTCAATAGGTAATGCTGAAAATCACTCTGGATTCTTCCAATGTGACTACCGTCACCACCTGAGTCCCAACCTCCATGTGATGGGCAGTGCCAGGAGATGCCTTAGACAGTGTTCATTTTTCCTAAGCTCTAAGCACCCAGGATTTACTGCATTTTTCCATTTGGGGAGTTTTTATCTAATTCTCAGACTTAGCACTACCCCTAAAGTAACCAGCTGAAATACCTGGCTTGGCACATTTTAGGGATTTTGTCTTTATTATATTTTACTTGAAATCATTTTCCTTCTTTTCATGCACAATTTACAACATAATATGAAGAAAACCCTCACTTATAGCTTTTTATTTCCCCTAAGAGGCTAAGTTTAGATGCTCGGCAAAAGATAAGCCTTTTGTTATCAGGGAATTTCCCAACTCAGACAAAAGCAACAGCTCTCAGATGCCTGGAGAGTCAGGTATCCTGCCTGGCAGTTCTGTCCTCAGCCAGAATCTGGATAATTAATTTGTATATGCCATAGAATTGGTTTTTCTGACATTTACAGACATTTGAATTTGTGGCAATGCATAAAAATTTTCATGATTTTGGTTTTTCTGTGATTCACATAGATTTATGCCCATAACATTAACCTCTTACTCCATTTAAATACACACATGGGTATAACATCTAGCACTCAGACTTCTGAATAAAAAGCTGTTATAGACAAGTATGTAAGCAAACTATTTCAGAGACAGAAAATAACTCACAATACATTCTGCTCACTTGCAGTGAAGAGCAGGTGAGAGAAGTTTTACCTTTTTTAAAGTAACACTGATGCTGGGAGACGAGACCCGGCAGGGGATGACCACCTTCTTCCCTTCGGTCATATTTATAACCTTAGGGATTTCACTGTGCATGTCTACGAAAGGTCTACCTGTATCTGAATGAGAAGAAAATGAAAACACACACGCATAAATGACTGTACGATGAACACCCAGACACTGAAGCTGGCGCAGCAACGTGGGGACCCCCATACATCCATATTCTTCTCTCTCACCCAGCCCTCCGTGTTTCTGCCCAGATACAGAAAGCTTCTCTAAGGAAACCGAATTCCTTATTCAGGTCTCAGCCTTGAATCAGCAGACCCCCACCCCCACCCCAGGGCCAGTCCCTACTTTGCAAATTGTAACCTGGGGGATGGGGTGAGGAGTGTTTAGATCATTCAGAGAAAAAGCCATAAAAGTGCAGAGTGAGAGTAAGGTGAATATTCTGCATAAACGCCTTCCCACCGCTTTGCAAAGGGCATCAGGAAGCGCCCTCCTGAGCCTTTGTCAGACGTCAGAGGGGGTGGGTGCACAGGTCCACAGTCTTGGGAGCACAAATGACACCGGAGAGTGGGGGACCACGGTGTCAGGCTGGAGAGAGGATTTGCATTTGAATGACAGAAACCTGCCTCCACCACTTTCTGCAGCTTAAGGGCCGACAAGTAAAATGAGAAGATCTGAACTACTTCAGGGGAAGGAGTAGGGTGAAGGCAGGAGAAGCAGGGTGAACATGGCATTTATTTCACAAGCACGTGTGTCCAGTTCTTTAGCCTGCACTGCACGACTATGAATAGAAAAGCACGTGCGACTGCACGTGAAGAGACCTGGAAAGGGCTTTACCTAATCACCAAGAGATCACCTTTAAAAGCATGGCATTGTCAACTACAAATGGGCCTTGCCTTTTACCTCTACAAGGATTAAATCAGGTGCCTCTGCAGGGCTGACCTTCAACACCCTCTGGAGGGGGTTCAGGGTGGACAGCAGGAATGAGGCGCTCTGGGAAAAATGGGCAGAGTCAGTCTTCAGCTAGTTAGATATTCTCAGGAGATGACTTTATGAGCCCAATTCTTGCATCTCCTCATATCTAAAAAAGCACTAAAATCCTTCCTGGTGACATGTGCTCCTCAAGACAAGCAGAAATCTTCTGCAAAAAAATAATATATGCTTGATTGCAGATACTTACCCTTCACCAAAATCACATACATGTTGACCTTCCCCACCCCTCTCCTGCCTCTTTGGAGCAGTTTCTCAGAGCTGAAATAGCTCCTTGGAAGCCTTCCTGGGCCAGCCCTTCCTGCTTCCCATCCCAGCCCACCTCAGGGGCTTTGCCAGCAGGCCCAGAACTCTCCTGTTATAGCACCTAACACACAACTTCCCTGGGTACATGTGGGATGATGACTTCTTAGGAGAGGAGACAGACGGTATTCATCTCTGCCTCATATGAAATGAATGAATGAGCCAGTGAAGGAACTACTCTCCAACCCTGTGATTTTACAGATGAGGAGAAAGAGGCGTGAACAGGTGCAGAGAGTTGTCTCGCTGTGAACAGAAACCCCAGAGGCCAGTTCCTTCTCCTGAGCTCCAGTCCAAGGATCCTTCCCTGCTCCACCTCCCCTCATCAGAGCCCGCTCCCTCGTCATAGGAAGCATTGTTGTTGGCAATTGTTTTTCAGAAACAGGCTGATTGTCACAGTTCTCTGGGGCAAGTGTGTGCGATGTCACACAGTCTAGTGTTAAAGGAATTCCCAGAAAAGGATGCTCACTGGGGGGCAGGGCTGGGTTGGGGTTGCCTTTGGGACAGCCTCAGGACAAGGCTCAGAGCTGGGGCAGTGAGGGGGACAATAGATTGTGGTTAAGACCGTACATGTTAGGAGAATTTAGGGCTGACCAGTGACCTGCTCCAGCATTCTTGGGCTTCCCTTGTGACTCAGCTGGTAAAGAATCTGCCTGCAATGTGGGAGACCTGGATTTGATCCCTGGGTTGGGAAGATCCACTGGAGAAGGGAACAGCTACCCAATCCAGTATTCCGGCCGGGAGAATTACATGGACTGGACAGTCCATGGGGTCACAAAGAGTTGGACACGACTGAGTGACTTTCACTTCACTTCAGTGGTTAGGACTTGTACTTTCATTGCTGCTGAGGGCTCAAGTTCAAATCCTGGTCCAGGAAAGATGAGCAGCATGACCACACACAAAAAAAAGCATGCACTTCACAGCCAGGGTTCAAATCCTAGCTCTGCCCCTTACTCGGGGAAGGCAATGGCACCCCACCCCAGTACTTTTGCCTGGAGAATCCCATGGACGGAGGAGCCTGGTGGGCTCCAGTCCATGGGGTCGCTGAGAGTTGGACACGACTGAGCGACTTCACTTTCACTTTTCACTTTCATGCATTGGAGAAGGAAATGGCAACCCACTCCAGTGTTCTTGCCTGGAGAATCCCAGGGACAGGGGAGCCCGATAAGCTTCCGTCTATGGGGTCGCACAGAGTTGGACACGACTGAAGCGACTTAGCAGCAGCAGCAGCCCCTTACTAGCAGTGAAAGAAAGTGAAGTCGCTCAGTCGTGCCCGACTCTCTGCAACCCCATGGATAGTAGCCTACACCCAGCTCCTCCGTCCATGGGATTTTCAAGGCAAGAGTACTGGAGTGGGTTGCCATTTCCTTCTCCAGGGAATCTTCCCAACCCAGGGATCAAACCCAGGTCTCTCACATTGTAGACAGATGCTTTACCGTCTGAGCCACGTGACTCAGAAAAAGCATTTTGCCAATTCCATCCCTCATCTGTAATACTTATCTCAAGGGTGACATGAATTCACACATATAAAATGTTTAGAATGGAACCTGGCAGATGTGTGCGTGTTAGCCATTAATTTTCTCATTATGAGAAATTTGAACTTGAGAAAGGGGGGTTAGGCTATATGAAAATCATAAATTAAACTCAAGATCTAAACTACAGAAAGTACAAATTTATATTCATATAATGGCATAAAAAAAGGCAAAACAAATACACTAAAATGTGAGCCATGATTCCCTTTGAGTGTTATGAGTTGTTATTGTTTTCTTCGTGACCCCATGGACTGTAGCCTGCCAGGCTCCTCTATCCATGGGGTTTCCCAGGCAAGAATACTGGAGTGGGTTGCCATTTCCGCCTCCAGGGATCTTCCCAACCCAGGGATCGAATCCGAGTCTCCTGTGTTTCCTGCATCACAGGCAGATTACTTACCATTGAGTCACCAGAAAAGCCCTTCTGTTTTTGTGAGATTTTCTAGAATAAGTACGTATGATTTTACAATAACATTTTAAATCATTGCATGTAAGTCTCAATGTCTAAAGCATTTTTACTTGAGGAAAACTATAAATTTTGCATGTGATTTACATCAGTTTTGTCCAGTATACTAGAAGGAGACATTAACTATCACATTAATAGTTATGTCTATTAGGAAGGCTCAGTGAGTGTAGTAGCATCTGTAGAGGAAGAGTTAATTATACGGAGACAAAGATTCACTTATCAGCACAAAATTCCTCCCCTGAATAAAACTGCTGAGCTGGACATCCAGGCAGGACTACTGGGATTCGATCAATTCCTTTCCTTCCTCCTGTGAGTCTATATTTTTATCTCCTTTGTGAGTCCCAAGGTAAACACAAACACCAGGAAATGGTTTAATTCATGTAACTAAATTGTAAATCCTTCACATTTAATTTACTGTCTCCTTAAGCAACCATTTTCAACAAAGGACACTGGCATAAAATGTTCCTGAGGAAACAGTAAACCTTGGGGTAGTCATTTTTAGTCTAATGAATGCCAGTCCCAAAAGAAAACAAAAGCAGCCAATGCAACACGCGTTTGAATTTCATCTCGTCCTTGTTCACTCTGGATCACTCCAACACTTGAATTTCATGATATCTATTGGCTTTTAAAAGTCAATGTCAATTTTAGCCCTGGGCCCACTGTTCAAAAAATATCAGAACTTCAATGATTGGTGTCCATCCCAGTATAATTCAAAACACACCATTTGCAGCACAGTTAATAGTGGCATTATAAATCCACTATGTTTACAAATGAACTTATGCCTAGAGATACACACACTCTATTCTCCAGGCTTATTAATAGTATATTTCCTCTGCAATTTGCTTCAAGGAAGGGCTAAGAATGAACTTGCCTGACATATTATAATACAAACATTTTTTGTTTTGTATGACCACAGATACAGAAGAGGTCACGGTTCCATTAATATCACCAGTAAAACCACTTACTATTCCCATAGGACGCATTTATCTTTGTCACAAAATTAAAAACGACTTCTAAACCCAGCCAGCGCCGTGGAGTGGTTTCCTGAGACCAAAGTGGCTGGTTGTTGAAAGAGTGAGGAAGAGCTGCTCCTGAGACCGCCGGCGGACCCGTGGTGCCGACACTCTGTCACCAGGGACTCAGGCCACACCCAGAGGTAGGGAGGTCACACCACCCTCCCCTCTCTGGACTCTCAGAACTCAAAGCAGCAACAGGAAGCTGGCACAGAATGAGGTTTTTTCATCCAGTAGGAGTAGCTGGGCTGTCATCCTTCAGGACAACGGGCAGACTTGGGCGCGGGGGAAGATCGAACAGGGACCCTTGCTCAGAGTGGTATTATACCTACTTTTTCAATGTGTTTTTTCCTTTTGAAATCTGTAATCACTCTGGCATATCAGGGCACACAGACATAGAGGTCCCAGCATGGCAGGCTTCATGCCACTCTATTTCCCAAGGGCATCACCTAGGAGCTCTTCTGTGGAGTGTGGAGCAAGTGAATGGCCCAAGGATTTTAGGGGGTTTTTCAGACTGAAGAGGAGTTCAAGAGTAAACATCTTATTTCCAAGTACTTGTTCATTCCCATGATTTTCATAAACTTTTTCTGATTTCCTTTTCCTTTCATTTCATTTACCTTAACTCTTAAGTCCTGGTCATGAGGACTCCTAATTATTTTCAAGGAGGATGTGATTTTAATTTATTGAGGGTGATGTGAAGAGGATAAGAAGGTAATTAACCAACACCATGAAAAGGATCCTATCTAGAAATGAGAGTTATCGTATTGCACTTTTGACTTTAGTTGCCCACCAAAGCTTTTGAGAATTCAAAACAGAGCTTTGGAACAACCACAAGAAAGCTGAAATAGCTATACTAATATTAGATAAATAGCTATTGTTGTTCTGTTGCCAAATATTAGATAAAATAGACTAAAACAAAAAACATTACTAGAGATAAAGAGGGCATTTTGTAATAATGATAGCGTCCAGCAGGAAGATATAATAATTATAAATATATATGAAGATACTATAAATATATATGCAACTAGCAACAGAGCACCAAAATACAGGAAGGAAAAACTGACAGGATTGAAGAATAGAAAATTCAACAATAATAGATGAAGATTTCAATACCTTACTTTCAATAATGGACATAACAACTAGAGAGATGGCTGAAAAGGAAATAAAGAACTTGGACAACGCAGACAGCCAACAGGACCTAACAGACATACATAGAACCCATCACAGCAGGATACACACGCTTCTCAAACACACACAGAACATTCCCCAGGATAAACTATACACTAGGCCATAAAACAAACTTCAATTAAATTAAAAGGATAGAAATAAGACAAAGTATGTTCTTTGACTACAGCGGAATGAAATTAGAAACCAGTAAGTGAAGGAAACTTGTTGTTCAGTCACTAAGTCTTGTCCAAAAAACCAGTAGAAAAAAATTCACAAATCCAAAAGCTAGTTCTTTGAAAAAATAAATACAACTGACAAACCTTTTGACAGACAAGCCAAGAAAAGAGGAGGAAAGACAAATTCATAAGATCAGAAAAGAAACAGTAGATATTACTATCGACACTACTGAAATAAAAAGAATTGTAAAGGAATAATATAATTGTATGCCAATAAATTAGATAACAGATGAAATAAACAGGTTCCTAGAAAGACATAAACTACTGAGACTAACTCAAAAGAAACAGACAAACTGAATGTACCTATAAGAAAAGAGATTGAATCAGTCATCAAATACGAAGAGAAACTCAGGCCCAGAAGACAAGGGAATTCTATCAGATATCTAAAGAATGAACACCAATTCTTCACAAATTTTTCTAAAAGAACAAAAGGCAAAACTTCCCAATTCATTCTATGAAGCCAGTGCTACCCGAATACCAAAACCAAAGACATCACAAAGGAAAAACAGGTCAGTATTTTTTATGAATGTGGATGCAAAAAAAGTTCAATTTTCAGCAAACCCAATAGCTAGAAAAGAATTATGCACCTGCCAGAGTGGGTGTTCCAGGAATGCAAAATTGATTTAACATCCGACAACCAATGTCATTAATATACAATATCAATGGAATAAGAAACAAAAATATCATGATCCTTTCATTAGGTACAGGAAAAGCATTTAACAAAATCCAAACCCTTATGGAAAACAGTATGGAGATTCCTTAAAAAACTAGGAATAAAACCACCATATGACCCAGCAATCCCACTCCTAGGCATATAGCCTGAGGAAACCAAAACTGAAAAAGACACATGTACCCCAATGTTCACTGCAGCACTATTTACAATAGTTAGAACATGGAAGCAACCTAGATGTCCATTGAGAGATGAATGGATAAAGAAGTTGTGGTACATATATACAATGGACTGTTACTCAGCCATAAAAGGGAACACATTTGAGTCAGTTCTAAAGAGGTGGATGAAGCTAGAGCCTATTATACAGAGTGAAGTCAAAAAGAGAAAGATAATTATCGTATATTAATATATATGTGGAATCTAGAAAGATAGTACCAAAGAATTTATTTGCAGGGCAGCAATGGAGAAACAGATGTATAGAACAGACTTATGGACATGGGGAGAGGGGAGGAGAGGGTGAGATGTGTGGAGAGCGTAACATGGAAGCTTACATCACCGTATGTAAAATAGATAGTCAATGGAAATTTGCTGTACGTCTCAGAGAACTCAAACAGGTCTTTGTACCAACCTAGCGGGGTGGGATGGGGAGGGAGATGGGAGGGAGGTTCAAGAGGAAGAGGACATATGTATAGCTATGGCTGATTCATGTTGAGGTTTGACAGGAAAAAAAATTCTGTAAAGCAATTATCTTTTAATTAAAAAATAAATTTAAAAAATCCAAACCCCTTTCACAACAAAACACATACACACACACTCAAAAAACTACTAACAGAAGGGCATTTCCTCAATCTGATATACAAAGAAAACTTAACAGCTAACAACACTCTTAATAGTAAAATACTGGATGCTTTCCCCCTAAGATTAGGAACAAGACAAGGTTGTCCAGTCTTACGACTTCTGCTCAGCACTGTACTAGGGTTTCAATGGTTATTATGAATAATGCTATAATAAACATTCCAGCTAGAGCAATTCAGCAAGAAAAAGAAATAAAAGGAATCCAGATTTGAAAGGAAGAAATTTTCTCTGTTTTCAAATGACATGATCTTGTATATAGAAAATCCTAGTGAAGTCGCTCAGTCATGTCCGATTCTTTGGGACCCCATGGACTGTAGCCTATCAGGCTCCTCTGTCCATGGGATAGAAAATCCTAAGGAGTCCACTAAAAAAAAAACAAAAATCTATTAATTGGAACCAGTAAATGAGTTCAGCAAGATTTCAGGATTCAAGATCAATATGCAAAAGTATTATATATTCTATGTACTTTCAATGAACAATCTGAAAATGAAATAAAGTTTTATTTGTAACAGCATCAAAACAGAATAAAACACTCAGGAATATATTTAACAAAAGAAGTGTGAAGCTTGTATTTTGCAAACCACAAAAATACTGTGAAAAGAAATGAAGTAAATAAATGGTAATACGACCTATGTTCATGAATTGGAAGACTTAATATTGTTAAGATGGCTGCTGCTGCTAAGTCACTTCAGTCGTGTCCGACTCTGTGCGATCCCATAGACAGCAGCCCACTAGGCTCCGTCCCTGGGATTCTCCAGGCAAGAATACTGGAGTGGGTTGCCATTTCCTTCTCCAATGCATGAAAGTGAGTGCTCCTCAAATTGATCTATGGATTCATTGCAATCCCTATCAGAATGCTGGATAACTTCTTAGTAGAAACTGACAGGCTGATGCTAAAATTTACAATTGAAAGGGACCCAGAAGAGCCAAAACAACCTTGAGAAAGAACAAAGTTGGAGGACTCACACTTTTCAATTTCAAAAGTTACTACTAAAACTGTAAACAACCATGATTAAGACAGTGTGGTACTGACATAAGGACAGACAAACAGATCAATGAAGTAGAACTGCTGCTGCTACTGCTGCTAAGTCGCTTCAGTCGTGTCCGACTCTGTGTGACCCCATAGACGGCAGCTCACCAGGCTTCCCCGTCCCTGGGATTCTCCAGGCAAGAACACTGGAGTGGCTTGCCATTTCCTTCTCCAATGCATAAAAGTGAAAAGTGAAAGTGAAGTCGCTCAGTCGTGTCCAACTCTTAGCGACCCCGTGGACTGCAGCCCACCAGGCTCCTCTGTCCATGGTATTTTCCAAGCAAGAGTACTGGAGTGGGGTGCCATTGCCTAAGAGTTCATAAATAAGCCCTTGAGTCCATGGTCTGTTGGTTTTCAACCAGGCTGCCAAGACCATTCAAAGGGGAAAGATCAGTCTTTTCAACAAATGATGCAACTCTATACACAAAAGAATAGAGGACCTTTACATCAAACCATATGTAAATATGAATTCAAAATGTATCAAAGGCCTCAATTTAAGAGCTAAAACTATACAACTTTTAGAAGAAACCATAGAGGAAAAGCTGCATGATCTCAGATTTTACACTGGATTCTTATACATGATATCAGCAACAAAAGAAAAAAAAGTAGATCAGTTGGACTTCCTCAAAAGTTAAAACTTCTGTGCTTCAAAGAATACTAACAAGCAAGTGAAAAAAGACTGCACAGAATGAGAGAAAATATTTGCAAAGTATTTATCTGATAAAGGATTTGTATCTAGAATACAGAAATATTTATATATCTAGAATATGTTAAGATCTAGATATACAGAAGCTGCCTGCGATGCAGGAGACACAGGAGACTCAAGTTTGATCCCTGGGGGTGGAAGATCCCCTGTGGAAGGAAACGACACCCATTCCAGTATTCTTGCCTGGAGAATCTCATGAAAAAAGGAGCCTGGGTGGCTATAGTCCAATGAGTAGCAAAGAGTCAAATAGGACTAAGCAATTAAGTACAGCACATCTTAACATTGATACCTCTAAATTTTATGTCTAGAACATAAAAATATTTTTATAATACATATTTAGAATATGTAACTACATAAAATATATTAATATATAATCTAATTTAAAAGTTGAAGAACTCTTACAAGTTGGTAACAAATAATCCAATTAAAAAATGGAAAAGAAATCTGAAAAGACATTTCTTCAAAGAAGAGGTACAAATAATCAATAAGCACATGCAAAGATGCTCAGCATCATGAGCCATCAGAGAAATGCACACCAAATCCACAATGAGATACTGCCTCAAACCCACTGGGACAGTGATGAAAAGACAGGGTGACAAGGACTGGCAAGAACTTGGAGAAACTGGAACTCTCATCTGCTGCTCGTGGGAACATAAGACAGCCACTTTGGGACATAGTCTGGCAGGTCTTCAAATGGTTAAACATACAATTATGCTTACATATGACCTGGTACTTCCTCCCTTAGGTATGTACCCTAGAGGATGAAAATTTGTTCCACAAAAGAACTAGCACATGACTGTTCAATGCAGCATTATGTCCATCTACTGGTAAATGGATGGCTAAAGTGTGGGAGACCCATACAATACAATGGAATATTATTTGGCAATAAAAAGAAATGAAGTGCTTATACTTCGTACAACATGAATGAACCCTGACATATTGTGCTGAGTGCAAGAAGACAGCACATACTTATATATTTAATAATAAAATGCCACATATTTTATTATTCTGTTTATATGAAATACCCAGAATAGGCAAATCTACAGGGACTGAATGTAGATTAGTGTTTGCTCAGGGCAGGGAGGTATAGAAGGGTAAAGGGTGACAGCTAAAAGGTACAGATATTCTTTCTGAGACAATGAAGGGTTCTGAAATTGACTGTAGTGATGATTGCATATGTCTGTCTATGCGCGAAAGACCATTTTTGTTGTTCAGTCGCTCCATCATGTCCGGCTCTTTGCAACCCCATGGACTGCAGCACGCCAGGCTTCCCTGTCCTTCATCATCTCCCAGAGCTTGCTCAAATTCACGTCCATGGAGTCAATGATGCCATCCAACCATCTCATCCTGTGTCGCCCCTTTCTCCTCCTGCTCTCAATCTTTCTCAGCATCAGCATCTTTTCCATTAAATTATACAATTTAAATGGGTGAATTATACGGTATATGAATATCTCAAAACACTTATTTTGAAAGAGAATAGAACTCTGGGGTCTATCTCAGGAATGGTGACCCCCTGTTTTCTCAGCTGGAATTGTAACCAAAGATCATTCAGTGCTGACTACCTTATCTTACAGAGTCCCTCCAACCTTTCTCTCCCACTCCTCTTTGCATTTGAGGAAGCCACTCACAAAAAATTTTCTCCCATGACAAAACCATCCTGATTGTAAATACCTAGTTTAGTTCCCACTTGGCAGTCCCAGGTCTGTGGGGAACACAGTGAGACATCTCTGTCTTCCTTCAGCCGGGAGGTTCCTCGACCCATGTATCTATCCAAGTCTATACCATATTTCTTAGTGAGTCATGCTGGTTATCCAAGTGAACAAGTAAAACCTCAGGTGTAATTTGCTACCCACCCAGATTCAGAAGTGAGATAATCCCCTCTATGGCTGACCTAGGAATATCAGTGCCAGGCTCTGCCATCTATATGAGACCATACACAAATGTTTCTATTACAGCAGGGTAAGCAGAGAGAGGGCACCGTATTTCAGACTCAAGATGCTATCCTAAAATTAAACATGAATATATTATTTGTGTGATACAAAATCAAAAAAGCTCTTTCCTGACTTCCTATCTTCCTTCAAAAGAGAAGCACACAGTTTTGCCTTATCTCATTTGAAAGTCCCATTTGTCCACTTATAATGGCAAACTGGACATTCAGTTCAGTTCAGTCGCTCAGTCGTGTCTGACTTTCTGCAACCCCATGAATTAGGAGAAGACAAAAAACCAAGACTTAGGACAGAGGAGGACAGGAAGAGTGTCTCAGCCCCTCCCCTTCTTCCTGAATCTTCTGTGAATTTGCTCCTTGAAATGTGCGCATCTAGCAGCCAGGCAATTGGGGTAATCAATCATTTTAACCCAGTGTCCAGCAGAGGCTGGGTATGTGGTGCATGGCCAACTGATGTTTATTGAGAAGATACCCAGATGAAGCAAGATACAAGCTGAAATCAGGACGCATTATGGTCCTGTGCACACAGCAACTCCATGGACTCCAGTTCTAGCTGTATGGACCTCACACATACCGCTCCCCATGGTTCAGAAACTTTCCTTTTGATTAAAGGAAAAAGTAGATACTAAATTCTGCCTTGAAGGAGAATAATTTCTCTTAAATTTACAGCTAAGACCTAAGAAAGTTAGCTGAAGATCTAAGTAAGAGTGGAGTGCCAGGGAGAAGGTACACCTGACTAGACTTTGTCCAGAAAGGCAGACAAGGGTGCAGTTTCTCAGGCTCCCTAGAACCTTGCTCACTGGGTGTTCGCACAAGATACTTAGTTGATTTCTATGTTCACAGAGTCAGATCTTCATCTTGATCAATTAAAACATCTGAAAAGAAAAGAAAGAAAAAGAGAAAAGCTAAGAAGGAAGTGGGGGGAGAAGGAAGGACGGACATATAGAGGGATGACAGATGGATAATGAAAGATGGAAGGAAGGAAAGGAATGAAACAGGAATAAAGGAGAAAGGGAAGAAGGAAGCAAGCAGCTCTGATGGGCAACAACCATTCCTTCTTCTACTGCCAAGATTTGGGGCCATGTCTCAAATCCTATTATTCCCAGCTCTGCCTCTGAATCGAAGACTATAAATCTGTTAGGGGACTTGTGTGATACCCTAACACAGCCTCTCACGTTATAGAAGCAGAAGCTGAGTCCCAGAGATGAGCAAAGACCTTGCCAAAGGCACAGGAATAGCACAAAGGGTTGAGCCAGACCTGAATCCAGGCGTCCTGGTCCTAGACCATCCTCTCTGCGTCAACCAAAATCCAGCCCAGACTCTCAGAATGACTTAGGAGTGACAATTACACCTTCAAATACCCCACAGATGGGATGGAAGGAAGGAAGGGTGGAGGGAAGGAAAGACAGCCCAGGGACATAGGGTCTTCTGGCAGGAGATCAGAAATATGGAAGGACAGACTGATAAGAAATTTATACTGTGAACATCAAGCTCGAGTCACTTGACCCCCTGCTTAGCTCTCTCTGCTATAAGGTGCTGGGGACGTTTTGGGGTCTCTGTCATTACCGCCTCAGGGCCAAGAGCTGTCCAACCAGATAAAGTTCTATCTTATGGAGCCTAGAGATCAAAGTCCTTCCAGGGGACAGTCATCCTCCAGTGCAAGGGGTGTTTGGTTCCTGGGACATGGGTTCTCCCTGAGGGCAGCTACCCTCTCAGGAGAACGTCCCCTCCAGGGATGTACTGTTGGCATTGGAGGCCTGGGTCCTGCTTAGGTCAGGCACAGCCACTCTGTGACTCTCTGAGGCTTAGTTCCCTCTAGAAAATACGACAGGCATTTTCCTGTCCCAAAACCTGTGACGTGTTATGCATGCATGTGAAATGTTCACGCAGGGAGTAGCACCCTGACATCTCCTAGGGGGTTGCTGGGCGGGGAGGAGGAGGGAGCCGGATGCAAGGCCACAGGGGTGGTGGCAATCAAGAGCATGGGGCCAGGTCTGGAGCGGGCAGTCCTTGGTCACTGCAGCCGTTGTTGCCAAGTGGGAATACAGGCCAGCACAGCTAGAGTTCGTTTTTCCAGATAAGTAGGAAATCAGATTTTTATGTGAACTCCTCCAATTATTAAACATTGGCAGCCAAAAGCACTGTGCCTGCCAGTCAAAACGTATATCAGCGGCATTTGGCCCGAACACTTCCTGCCTGCAAGTCTGCACTGCCCCCCAGCCCCCACCCCACTCCGTTCTGTCCTGCACACAAACCTCCAAGGGGATTGAGGGGAAGCCCAGCAAGAACATACTGGCAAGAGCAGGGCCTTGAGTCTATCAGATCTGGGTCCCAAGTTTGACTTGGGACTTACATGCAGTATGTGACCCTGAATATAGTATTAAATTTCTCCTACTTTCCTGTCGAAGGAAACTGACAATGGAATTCATCCCATTGGATTTCAAGGATGAAATATGATTTACGGTAATGAACCTCAGCCAGATATCGATAAAGGATAGACAGGCATACTCGGTCCTACTCAAGTGTCAACAGAGGGAAGGCGCTGGGGCGTCTTGTCGGGTCCCACCAAGTGAGCACCTGTGCTGTGTTTGAATACCTGGAAACACAGGGAACTCACCACCTCCAAAGACAGGTCATTCCACTGCCAGAGAGCTTTAGATGTCAGAGAGTGTTTGCTTATATCAAGATGAAATCTGCCTGTCTTGACTTCTTTCATTCTTAAATAGTAGCTGTACTGTCAGGGGTTATACAGATGAAGTTTGATCTCTTTGCCTCAGAGAAAAACTTTGAAGGAGATATTTTTCCGCCCAGTTCTTTACTTTTTAAAACATTTCTGTTCCTTTTGTTGTTCCTTGCCAGTGAACAATAACAAAACCGTCAGATTACTTAATGCTCACAACCCAGTGGGGCAGGTACCCATTTGACAGAGGAGCAAAATGAAGTATGGGGGCAGGATCATAGAATGTACTTGTAATTCCTGTTCCTCTTGAAATGTAAATTAAATGGTAAGACCTGGCAAACGTTTGACAAACCTAGAGAAGGTATTAAAAAGCAGAGAGATCACTTTGCCAACAAAGGGCCGTATAGTCAGTCATGGTTTTTCCAGTACATCCATACAGATTCTTTACCACTAGCGCCACCTTGGAAGCCCATAAAAGCATGACATTCCTTCAAATTTGAATTTTAGATAAACAACAAATAAGTATAAATAAAAATCTTTAAGTATAACTATGCCCTAAATCGGAGAAGGCAATGGCACCCCGCTCCAGTACTCTTGCTTGGAAAATACCATGGATGAAGGAGCCTGGTGGGCTGCAGTCCGTGGGGTCGCTAGAAGTCAGACATGACTGAGGGACTTCACTTTCTCTTTTCACTTTCATGCATTGGAGAAGGAAATGGCAACTCACTCCAGTGTTCTTGCCTGGAGAATCTCAGGGACGAGGAAGCCTGGTGGGCTGCCGTCTATGGGGTCGCACAGAGTCGGACATGACTAAAGTAACTTAGCATAGCATAGCATGCCCTAAATATTGCCATGGGCTTCCCTTCTGGCTCGGTAAGTAAAGAATCTGCCTGCAATGCAAGAGACCCGGGTTTGATCCTTGGGTTGGGAAATACCCTGGAGAAGGAAAAGGCAACCCACTCCAGTGTTCTTGCCTGGAGAAGCCCATGGACATAGGAGCCTGGCAGGCTACACGGTCCGTGGGGTTGCAGGAGTCGGACACAATTTAGCAATTAAATCACCATCACCACCACCATGGTTTTTCCAGTAGTCATGTACAGATGTGAGAGTTGGACCATAAAAAAGGCTGAGTGCCAAAGAACTGATGCTTGAATTGTGGTGTTGGAGAACTCTTGAGAGTCCCTTGGACAGCAAGGAGATCAAACCAGAGAATCCTAAAGGAAATCAGTCTTGAACATTCACTGGAAGGACTGATGCTGAAGCTCCAATACTTTGGCCACCTGATGCAAAGAGCCAGAAAAGACCATGATGCTGGAAAAGACTGAAGGCAGAAGGAGAAGGGGGCAAAAGAGGATGAGATGACTGGATGGCATCACCAACTCAATGAGCATGAGTTTGAGCAAACTCCAGAGATGGTGAAGGACGGGGAGCCTGGCGTGCTGCAGTCCATGAGGTCGCAAAGAGTTGGACACAACTGAGTGACTGAACAATAAAACCTGGCACCTCCTTCATCCCAAACCCCATCCACCTGTTAATGGTGTTCAAGGTTGGGTTCTTGGCTAAACACAGTTAACTAAAAGCCTGACTCTTTCTCACATATGCTGTCTCAGCTGCTTCCTTCCCCATAGTCCTAGGGCGGTCAGCTGGCTTTGCCAGCCAAATACAGCCCTTTACACTTATTCCTGTCAGATCTCATTTGGTTAATCCCAGGTCACAGTTCTGGTCAGTTGGATATTTGGGGGATGGTGATTCTGTCACGTGACGTGTGAGTTTTTGCCCTCAATGTGGCTCTTTTGTTCTGTATGCCCTGCATTTCCTCATCAATGCCCAGGAGGACCAGTGAGACCAATATAAATTTTAAAACTCCATGTTTCTTTCATTTAGCAAACATCTCTGAGCACCTCCTCCATGGCACACCCGGGCTGGAGCCATCAGAGTGAGCAAGACAGTCACTCCTGGTCCTCACAGAGCTGGTGACAGGAGTACTATGTGAGAGGAGGACAAACCTAGTTTGGGGGAGCCTGGGGAGCTTCCCAGGATGGGTGATGTTTAACTGGAGACCTCAAGGATGAGTACAAAAAGACTGGCACCGTCTCTGGGTGGAGCATCGCTCCTCCACGCCCCTCTTATTGCTCTCTTCCCATAGGGCTTTGCAATAGGGTTGGGTGTAACCTGTTTTATTTGCATCACTAATTGCTGCCCTTGAAAACTAAGGGGATTATCTTTGTAGTTTCTATTCTGCCCAGCTCACTGCCTTTCACCACAGCAATTACGACTGACTATGGCTCAGATGGTAAAGAATCCACTGGCAATGCGGGAGACCTGGTTTCAATCCCTGGGTTGGGAAGATTCCGTGGAGGAGGGCGTGGCAACCCATTCCAGTATGCTTGCCTGGAGAATCCCATGGACAGAGGAGCCTGGCGGGCTGCAGAGTCAGACATGCCTGGCCAACTAAGCACAGCACAGTCCCCCCTAAGTGTAGGCACAGAGTTTGTGTACAGCCTCCCACTGAATCTCCCAACAGCCACACAAAGTGCTAACTCTTCCCATTTTACAGAAAAGGAAACCAAGGCTGGGAAGATGGTAACAGTACAGCTGCTGCTGCTGCTGCTGCTGCGTCACTTCAGTCGTGTCCAACTCTGCGTGACCCCATAGACGTCAGCCCACCAGGCTCTCCTGCCCCTGGGATTCTCCAGGCAAGAAAACTGGAGTGGGTTGCCATTTCCTTCTCCAATGCATGAAAGCAAAAAAGTGAAAGTGAAGTCGCTCAGTCGTGTCCGACTCTTAGTGACCCCATGGACTGCAGCCCACTAGGCTCCTCCATCCAAGGGATTTTCCAGGCAAGAGTACTCCAGTTAACAGCAAACACATGAGCAGTGTGTACTACACACCAGACCCTAAAACTAAGCATTTTATGTGTGAACTCCTGATGGGAGCGGGGACTAAGGAACAAGAACCGTGCTGCCTTCTCCACTACAGACTAGTTATATGTGCAGTTACTTAACCTTCCCGTGAAAAGAAGGTGAAAATGATAGCGTTGCTTCCTAAGATTAGAAGTTATGAGAATGAAATCCTTAACCAATACAGGCGCCTAGAGTGGCGTCCAAAACACGGTGAGACCTAAGTATGAACCGCTATTCTTATTAAGGAATCTGCACAAAGACTTTGTACATATCAGAGTGGGGACTGAATCCAGTTTGAACCCTGGATCATGTTGTTTCAAATATAATTTAGATATACACTACTGCAGGGGATCTTCCCTACCCAGGGATTGAACCTGGGTCTCTTGCGTGTCCTGCTCTGGCAGGAGGGTTCTTTAGCTGGTGGCTCAGGCGGTAAGAAACTTCCTGCAATGCAGGAGACCCAGGTTCAGTCCCCGGGTCAGGAAGATCCCTTGGAGGAGGGCATGGCAACCCACTCCAGTATTCTTGCCTGGAGAATCCCCATGGACAGAGGAGCCTGGTGGGCTACAGTTCACGGGGTTGCAAAGAGTCGGACACGACTGAGCGGCTAACACTTCACTTTCTTTACCTCTAGTGCTACCTGGGAAGCCTCATATATATACAATACTCTATATAAGGGCTTTCCTGACAGCTCAGTTGGTAAAGAATCGGCCTGCAATGCAGGAGACCTGAGTTTGATCCCTGGGTTGGGAAGATCCCCTGGAGAAGGGAACAACTGCCCACTCTAGTTTTCTGGCCTGGAGACTCCCATGGACTGTATAGTCAGTCCACAGGGTCGCAGAGAGTCAGACATGACTGAGCGACATTCACTTTCACTTTTTTTCACTTTCACTCTATATAAAATAATCAACAAGAATCAACTGTATAGCACAAGGCACTCTACTAAATATTCTGTAATAATCTAAATGGGAAAAGAACTTGGAAAAAAAAAGTTTCTCAGAAAACTAAAAATATAATTACCAAGAGATATAGCAATCCTCGGGGTCACAAAGAGTCGGACACACCTAAGTGACTGAGCCCACACACATGTCAATCCTACTCCTAGGTGTATACCCACACAAAACTCTAATTCTAAAAGATACACACACCCCCATGTTCATCGCAGCACTATTCACAATAGCCAAGACATGGAAGCAACCTCAATGTCCATCAACAGATGAATGGATAAAGGAGACGTGGTACATACATACAATGGACTTACTGCTCATCCATAAAAAAGAATAAAATAAAATTTGCAGCAACGTGGATGCAACTAGAGATTATCATACTAAGTGAAGTAAGTCAGAAAGAGAAAGACAAATATTGGTATTTGTGCTATATCAGTGATAGCATTTATGTGCAGAATGAAATGCATGGCACAAATGAACCTATCTATAAAACAGAGAGAGACTTCAGACAGAGAGAACTGACTGGTGGTTGCCAAGGGTGAGAGGGGAAGGGAGGGGATGGACTGGGAGTTTGGGGTTGGTTGCTGCTGCTGCTGCTGCTAAGTCACTTCAGTCGTGTCCGACTCTGTGCGACCCCATAGACGGCAGCCCACCAGGCTCCCCCGTCCCTGGGATTCTCCAGGCAAGAACACGGGAGTGGGTTGCCATTTCCTTCTCCAATGCATGAAAGTGAAAAGTGAAAGTGAAGTCGCTCAGTCGTGTCTGACTCTTAGCGACCACATTGACTGCAGCCTACCAGGCTCCTCTGTCCATAGGATTTTCCAGGCAAGAGTACTGGAGTGGGGTGCCACTGCCTTCTCCAATAGATGCAAACTATTATGTTTAGAATAGATGAACAACAAAGTCCTCCTGCATAGCACAGGAACTATATCCAGTCTCCGGGAATAAACCACAATAGAAAAGAATATTTTAAAAAATATATAGGCATGTGTATAACTGGATCACTCTGCTGTACAGGAGAGATGGGCACAACATTGTAAATCAACTGTACATCAATAAAAAAAATTTTTTTAAGAAAAATATATGAATATGTATAAATGAATCATGTCTGTACACCTGAAATGAACAACATTGTAAATCAACTATGCTCCAATATCAAATAAGATAAAAAATGAATATAGTATGTTAATTGGTATTTGATGAAGGAAGGAAGGGCAGTGCATTGATCACATTAGTAATAGCACAGTCAGCCATGAGGACCGCCAACGCAACCCGGCCAAAATGCCTCAGATGACAAAACAATGGATTTCCAACAGTAAAGGAAAACTGAGTAGTGTCTGAACTGCAAGGACCACCAAGATCATAACAGGGTAGCTCCTTGTCTCCAGGCGGGGTGGCATTTCATTGCCATTGTTAAAGAAAGTTATGAAATCTCAGAAACTTAAAGCCTTTTCAGCTTGAGGGGATTTCTCTTGGAAAAAGTCCCTTGCTCACTTTTCTTAATGAAATTACATGAAGGACATTTTTCAAATCCTTAAAAACCATAAAGTCTTGATGGACTGTTTTCTACCCTTCTTGTTTGTAGGGGAAACATGAGAGGGATATGGTCAATTTTACGGGATTTTTATTTAGACTTCACTGCCATCTTAAGATTTCATAATTCCACCTCAATCACTAATTTTCCCAAGTGGTTCAGCCAAGAGAATGCTCATTCTGGTTACTTTTAAGCATTTATGTAGTTGTACTCAATGCCTGGTGACGCACAACGCTGTTATTGTGAGCAACGCTTAGCTATGTGGTTCCTAAGACCTGGCCTGCCCCATTTTTCTGGTACGGAGCCCAGCGAGTGTCAGGAAATGCTCTTTCTCTGAAGGACCGACCAAACTTTGAATTGACAGGTACCACCAAGAGCTAGGCCTTCTCTGGTGGCTCAGCAATAGAGAGTCTGCCTGCCAATGTAGGTGACCCAGGTCGGGAAGATCCCCTGGAGTAGGGAATGGCCACCCACTCCAGTATTCCTGCCTGGAGAATTCCACGGACATGAACCGGCGGGCTACAGTTCAAAGGGTTGCAAAAAGTCAGACATGACTGAGTGACTGAGCACACACGCACCAAGAGCTAAAAATGAAATTCCTAGGAACATGCTGGGTGAACACAGGGCTCAGAGCAAGGGCTCCGGAAAGAAGATGTGGCACCCCTGACTTCCAACAAATCCACAAGTGGCTTCTGTCCCAACCTTTTGTAGTGTTTCCCCGAGTCAAAGCCCCTTGGCATCTAATAACAAAAGTGTCTCTAGAAGGGAAATGTGAAATGGCAGGGCTTAATGAGATCAAGAATGTCTTCCATCAACTTTTCACGTAGCTGGAAGGAGAGTGGATAGGAGTTAAGTTACTCTAAACTCTCGCCATGTGGTCCTAATCAGCTGTCCCCCATGATGGATCGAACAGATAATCTCCTTCAAGCCTCAGCCTTACAGGGAGCACAGTGCCAGGCTGTAGAGAGAGGGGTCTGGTGCCCAGGGAAAACTCCAACCATCAATGTCATCAGAGTCTATTTAAAATCCTAGCCTGGTCTGTTTCCTCTTTTTCACCACTTCATCAAAATGAGAGAAAAAAAAATCCAGGAAAACCTGACCTTGTTCTAGATTTTTGGTGAAGCTATATGCAAAGGCAAGCCAGGAAATACCTGGGAATTTTTTTTTAAGATTTTTTTTTGATGTGGACTTTTTGTTGAATTTGTTACAGTATTGCTTCTGTTTTTTATGTTTTGGGTTTTTTTAGCTGTGAGGCATATGGGATCTTAGCTCCCCAGCCAGGGATCGAAGCTGCATCCCCTGCATTGGAAGGAGAAGTCCTAACCCCTGGACTGCCAGGGAAGTTCCCTCTAGGAATTCTTTACAGAGGATGGCTTGGAGTAGAATTCTGCTAAAGCAGGTCAGCCTCAGGCTGCTGCTGTTTTAGGAAACCTGACAGGGGTTTCCAGACGAGTAATCCAGAGGCTGAGTCCAGACTCTGTTCACCCCAACATATTCCTCCATCCCCTGGGCAAATACATCAGGCAACGATGTGAGAAGGATGGCAAACATGAGCCATGACCTGAGCTGTTTGCACTGGCTGCTTCCTGGGGCACAAGGAGTCTGGCACACTTTCTTCTCAATACCGGTGGGCTCAAGCACCATCAGTCTTAGCCCCCGAGACGGAAGCTTTGGGAACCCCTTCTTACGGGAGCATTCATGCTAGAATAGACAGAGGTTTCGGAAAGTAAGTGGAAGACGCCATTCATTGAGTGAGGATAGACATGGAGCGAGTAAGGGGGACGAGGCGAGCAGCTCTTTGGGTAGGCAGCGGGAGGGGTGGTGATGTGTACCTGCTGAAAGCTGACTGTGAAAACCAGACAAGACCCTGGACAGTAACTGAGCAATAACAGATAATGTCATAAATTTGGTAAAGCAATCCAGACCTAAAGACCTCAGCCGACCTGTAGTTAAGTGGTCTTTTTTTTTGTAAGTTAATTTTTTTTTTTCTTGCTACAAGATGTCAACTATTTTAAGCACTGAGAGGGACCTTTCGGTGTGGGCTGGAGGGCTGACACCCTTGCTGCACCTCCAGTTTAGAAATGTCATCACCAGCCACGAAAAAGTGGAAGTGGAGTAAATCTGGAGAAAAGTGAAGTGGACTCTGAGTAAATCTGGAAAAGAAAGTGGAAGCAGACTCTGAGTAAGTCTGCAGACTGCTACTCTTTCACTCAACATCACTGGGTTTTTTTTCCCGCTTGTTTCACGGTCATGCTGACTGGAATCGCCATGCACTATGGCCAGCTGGGCAACAAACTCCCCCTGCTCAGCCGTTATCCGGCTACGCAGTGTCGCCCCAGCACCCTGTGCGTGCTTCGAGGTGCACCAGACCAGGAAGGAGTCCAGGGGAGACGGTGTTGGGGCAGAACAATTCACAGAACCTCAGTAAGTCCTACTGGGGGTGGGAGGCTCAGTCAGGACTCTTGGAGGCATCCTCTTCACTCCCTGGAAAGCCTCATTTTGGGACAACAGCTATTATCTCACAAAGTTAAACCTGTGCATTTTAAAAGCCTCACTAATCTATAGAAGTCGTAGTCCTAGAGAGGGACCAGGGGCCTCCAAAACCCTAAGATGCCAGAACTTGGCTCGTGCCTCCCCCAGAACGAACAACAGGGTCTTGCAGGCAGCAGGTGTGTGATCCATGTCCACACACGAACGCCACCTGCTGACCGCACCTCCTGGGTCACACCCGCTTTGTCTCAGGAACGTGATGAGTGTGTGTTGCACACAGGCACCCACCAGGGTGAGAGCCACTTTAACTAAAGGAGAGGGGTTATTTTCATCACCACGTTCTCTGGCTCAGGAGTGATGAGCCAAAACCACCACAGTGCTCAACATGGGAGTTGTTTTCTCAAATACAAAGCAGAGAGAGGACCCCTCCACACCTGTTAAAATTTTAATAAGTTTACCTTACTTAATCAGACTGAAACTTTTAAAATTATTGTGCTGTGTTCCACATTAAGAAGCACTTTCCACATTAGACCCAAAACCACACACACACTCACATGTATTTTGTATTTATGTGGTTATCATGTATATGTGTGCATGTGTTTGGGAAACAAGTTCTATTTTTAAAAAAGTTTCACTAAACCATACTTACCCTTGCTTTTTGCAATAAACTTAGATAGTTTCCATTTACTCTGCTTTATTTTTTAAAATGCTGATAACAATTCACTTTTTTTTTTTTTTTGCCATGCTGCATGGCATGCAGGAGCTTAGTTCCCTGACCAGGGAGTAAACCCACGCTCCCTACAGTGGAAGTGTGGAGGCTTAACCACTAGACTGCCAGGGAAGTCCCACAACCCACTAATTTGATTCCACAGCCCATTAACAGTTGGGGTTTTTAAGAGCCCTGCTCATCTTGGTAAATAGAAATGTCTCTTCACCTTGTGGTGTGAGCTGGAATGCAGTGTGACAGACTGTGTGTGGACAGTGACGACAGGTTCTAACTCCATCAGGTAACAACCCAAAGCTCTCCGTGACTGGGGTCTGGTTCTCTAAGGCCGATCACTCAGAAAAACAGCCTGAAACCAATGTAACCTATCATTCCTCAAGAGAAAAACACTGAGTTTGAAGTTTACTAGAATGTAGTAACTGCATAATCTCTATTCCCAAAGATAAAAAGAACCGCTGGTCTACAGTTTGAAGTCAGTAACTGTAACCCCAGTGTAGTGGACACAGCCTTAACCTTGGGGTCTGACCTAGATCCTCTTCCTGGCTAGTCATTTCATTCCCTCTGTCTTGAGCGGATCACAGCAGCTGTTTTCTCATACATAAAATGGAAGAATAACACCAATGTGATTTATCTCAGAGTTATGCAAAAGTTCTTAAGGGAAACTGGAAGTGCTGTATAAGCGATTATGTTGAATCTGTCTTAAGAGTGTCTGTACCTTTAGTGTTGAATATTTTTATTTGTTTGAGGGTCCATAGCCATGCAGAGCTTTTTCCCACTAAATACATTTATGTGAAGGCACAGCGATCATTCTCCCCCTAGATACTTGGGATATTAGAGTTTCATCACTTCATGGGAAATAGATTGGGAAACAGTAGAAACGGTGGCTGACCTTCTGGGCTCCAAAATCACTGCAGATGGTGATTGCAGCCATGAAATTAAAAGACACTTACTTCTTGGAAGGAAAGTTATGACCAACCTAGACAGCATATTGAAAAGCAGAGACATTACTTTGTCAACAAAGGTCCATCTAGTCAAGGGTATGGTTTTTCCAGTGGTCATTTATGGATGTGAGAGTTGGACTATAAAGAAAGCTGAGTGCCAAACAATTGATGCTTTTGAACTGTGGTGTTGGAGAAGACTCTTGAGAGTCCCTTGGACTGCAAGGAGATCCAACCAATCCATCCCAAAGGAGATCAGTCCTGGGTGTTCATTGGAAGGACTGATGTTGAAGCTGAAACTCCAACACTTTGGTCACCTGATGCGAAGAGCTGACTCATCTGAAAAGACCCTTATGCTGGGAAAGATTGAGGACAGGAGGAGATGGGGACGACTGAACCCGATTCAAGGGACATGGGTTTCGGTGGACTCTGGGAGTTGGTGATAGACAGGGAGGACTGGCGTGCTATGGTTCATGGGGTCGCAAAGAGCTGGACATGACTGAGTGACTGAACTGACCGCTTTTCAGTTATATATCTAGTACATCTGATCATTTTTCCACCTGAAATGAAGCAGCTAGGTAAATCTCATTCATTTGATACATAAAGAAGAACCAAAGACAGGAAAATCTTTGGTTGTGAAAATGTTCCAAACCATTTGCTTTACTAGACACAGAGAGAAAAACAATCAAGTAGAGAGAAGCAGAAGAAAGAGGTGAGTTTCTTTTACAGGGAAGAACAAGAAGATATCCATTCAACCACAGCACATGGGTCCCCATTCCTCTTTGCCTTTTCAACTATAATTCAAGAGAAGATGATACACTTCAAGAGCCCTGAAAATCTTGGGCCTGGAGAGGGGAGGGGTTCAGGCTGATTTCAAAGCATGGAGAACTCAATATGCTAAGTTCAAGGTCTTCTAACCAAATTGGAGACACTGACCAAGTATTAAATACTTTGGAGATGCCATTAAAATCTCTTCTGGTCAGTTTCCTTATTTTACAGTCACAACTCATATATTACAATACTAATTGCAATGAAATCCTCGAACTTAGAAAAGGCTGATCTGGAGCCAATTTCTTGTGCATACCAGAGTTATAAAAGAAATGTAAATATGTTTGTTTTTCTCTACCAGGGGGATGACCACCAACCACCTAAGTAGCCCTGGTGTATGTGTGTGTGTGCACGTACATGCATGTGCAAGTAGTTCTAGCATATGTGTATGTGTGTGTATGCACACACACGTGTGCATGCTCAGTCATATCTGACTCTTTGTGACCCCATGGACTGTAGCCCACCAGGCTCTTCTGTCTATGGAATTCTCCAGGCAAGAATACTGGAGTGGGTTGCCATTTCCTTCTCCAGGGGATCTTCCCGACCCAGGGATTGAACCTGTGTCTCCTACATTGGCAGACAGATTTTTTTTTTTTTTAACCACTGAGCCACTTGGGGAAGCCCAATCCTGGCATGACCATTCAGCTAACATCTTTTTTTAAAAAAATTAGTAGAACAGTGAGGAGTACTTTAGAATTTTCTTTATGACCCAGGTTTTTGTAGCTATAATTGCTGGGGGGTTCCATTCATTTTCTCAAAAACAATTTTTTGAAAACACATATATAGCATTTTTCAGCTACTCTCAGTCAACAGTCATCTGTTAGGATCAAGCCAAGGGTGTAACGGGAGAGGATGTCAATTAGCATCAGTGTAAGGTAGTGAGAAAAAGCTCTCCTTGGCTGTGCGACCAAGGCCAGTTGCCCCAGTGTCTCTACAGATTTCAAGGGTCACCATCTCTCCTCCCTTCCACCACAACCCACCAGCTCACCAAGGCGGACTGTATCCCCCCAGTCTATCACCTTCTCTCCTTTCCCACAGTATGATGACAGTGACCTTGGCCCCAGCACCTGCCTGCTATTCCTGTCTTATGTTGCCCTCTCTGATCTCCTCCTACCACTGAGAATCTGACCACCTTACTCTGCTGCTAACACTTTTCCATCACCCCCCATGTAGCCTCATGTGAAGTGGATTTTAGGCCCTTTGCTTGTATAATAAAATGACAAGAAGAAAACCTCATAGGATTATTGTAAGAATTAGACAGTATAATGGAAATAAAACCATCTGTTTAAATAAAGTGAAACCACAAATGTAAGAAGATATATTAGTTCAGTTCAGTCACTCAGTTGTGTCCGACTTTGCGACCCCATGAATCACAGCATGCTAGGCCTCCCTGTCCATCACCATCTCTCGGAGTTCACTCAGACTCATGTCCATCAAGTCAGTAGTGCCATCCAGCCATCTCATCCTCTGTCGTCCCCTTCTCCTCCTGCCCCCAATCCCTCCTAGCATCAAGAGTCTTTTCCAATGAGTCAACTCTTCGCATGAGGTGGCCAAAGTACTGGAGTTTCAGCTTTAGCATCATTCCTTCCAAAGAAATCCCAGGGCTGATCTCCTTCAGGATGGACTGGTTGGATCTCCTTGCAATCCAAGGGACTCTCAAGAGTCTTCTCCAACACCACAGTTCAAAAGCATCAATTCTTCGGCACTCAGTTTTCTTCACAGTCCAACTCTCACATCCATACATGACCACTGGAAAAACCATAGCCTTGACTAGATGGACCTTTGTTGGCAAAGTAGTCTCTCCTTTTGAATGTGCTATCTAGGTTGGTCATAACTATTCCTCTAAGAAGATATATTAAGGGGAATTTAAATTTATCAGTAATTAATAAATTAGCTAACTAAAATTACTCAAGTAATTAAGTTGATTTTAATGCATTATATCAGAGGTATGATGGATTTATACAAGCTGTAATGTAAAGTGGTGATATTGATTTTCCTCACATTACACATACAATATCAGATGTTATGGCCAAATCAAGGCTTAAGTGGGAAGCATCTAAATAACAGTTTTGCTTATAATCCATATATGGCACTTGACATTATGTGGACAAAGCTATGCAGTCCTGATTTTTCCTCTCAGAACTCTATTAGACCACAAATCTATATCTTTTCAAAAGATGTGTCTAATAGTGTTTCTCATTGTTATAGAAAACCAAAACAAAATGCCAACACATCTGCAGATGCTTATCGGGGGCAGAAATTGTCCAATCACATGTTCTAGAATAAATATTCAACAACAAATAAGTTATAACCCTTTGATATCTAGTAAGTAATCACAGTTGTGTGTTAGGAACCAATTTGAGTTACTAGTCCCAGGGACAACCCTGAGTCTCCAGAGACAAGTTTTGTGCCCCTGAACAAAATTAAATCTGTAATGTTGTAAATATCAATAAAAATGGAAGCCTAAGGCCAAATTTTCTCAGAAATAAAATGAGTAGGAGAATGCAAGTAGGAAATGCATAAAATGTTAGGCTACTTGGAAAAGTTACAACTGCTTAACGAATTACATCACAGCTAACTTGGGTTTGTGCTTCCCTGATGGCTCAGTTGGTAAAGAATCCGCCTGCAATGAGGGAGACCCCAGTTTGATCCCTGGGTCGGGAAGATCCCCTGGAGAAGGGATAGGCCTGGAGAATTTCATGGACTCTATAGTCCATGGGATCGCAAAGAGTTGGATACAACTGAGTAATTTTAACTCACTTCACTTCACTAACTTGGTTTTTAGTAAAGTGTGATCATGAGACCAAAATTGTTCTACCAGGAAACAGACAACAAAATCCATGTTACTATTCAGAGCAGTGTAGTTACAGACACCCAGCAAGTGTTTCCTAAATATCTGCTCATCAAATCGATTAACAAACAAAGATTCAGAGGCTCTCCTATGGTTACTACTATTGACTCAAATATAAATTTTCTTACTAGTGTTATTTAAAAATAATGACTCTAAGATTTTCCCAATGAACACACAAAATACTCATGATATTCCAGAGTAATGTCCTGTGAAACACAAACAGTACATTTTGCAGCCCTTCCCTCTCCAAGAATATGGTCTTTGGGATAGAGAATTTCCTTCTGTCCAACCAAACTGTGTGGGAGCTTTGAGATCCTGGAACTTGTAACTTTATGCTAATATCTGTGGACTTCTACCAGAAAGCAGACATAATACACACACGATACCGCAAGCAGTACTCACACTCCAGCCTCACACCAGACAGCACCAGTTAGTGATGGTGCTGTTTCCTACTTGGCCTAGAATTCATCCTCAATGTCAATTTCAACAGAGTATTCCACACAGCCCTGTTGATTGCTGTGTGTATTCATTTGACAAATATTACTGAGCTCTTTCTAGGAGCCAGGCACTGTACCTGGGAGGCAGTTTGCAGATACAAGTAATTAAGGCAGACATGGACTTTGCCCTCACAGGGCTCAGACTGACAACTGATTTGACACTCAGAGTGATGGTTATTGGCCAGATCTGCTCTGTTGTACAGTGGAAGTGGAGATAGTTCTAATCAGCCAAGTGTCTCTTCTATTTTCAAAGGGGATCGAAGCTGACAGTTTCTGCACCCCTATCTACTGGTTCCATAAACCATGAGATCTACTAAGAAATGGAGCAGCTGGGTAATAACTGAGTGTGATTTCTTAGGTGGGGGAAAAAAAGAGATGATCTTCTTTCACTCATTTTAAGTATTTGATTTACAAGTCATGTTTTATGAGGAAGAACAAAGTGACAAGTCATCTTCCTTATTCCTTCCAGGGATCCATTTCTACTGTGGATCCAATAAAGCCACAGGAGAAAGTTTCATGAGAATTTTAGAATGAATGAATTTTGCCTCCACTTACTTCCACTAGAGAGACAGGAACAGAAGTGTTTTCTTTCTTCTGCAAGGGGCAGGAAGAACATACATAACCTATTATGTGGAGCTAGGAAAAGCGATCAGATGGCAGAGCGCGTGACACGATCCACTGCGGCTGGCACACTTTGTGTGTCTTCTCCTAATCCTGCCCTCCTGTCCCGCCCACCATCCTCTCTTCCATCTTGGGGAAGGTGGTTCTGCCTTCCCCAAGCAGAGCTCCCTGGCCTCCTCCCTCCTCTTATTGTTAAGTGGGCTGGTTGCATTCCTATGGTGGGGATTAGCTAGGAAGCTGGTGTCTCCTCCAGTTCTCCACCCACCCAGAAAAGTGCAAAATGTACACACTTGAGTTTGGCAGAGCAGAACAGAAGAGTGGCTCAAAGGGGGATATATGTACACACAGCGGATTCACTTCTGTTGTACAGCAGAAACTAACGCAATATTGTAAAGCAAAGAACCTTCAAAAAAAAAAAAAAT
This sequence comes from Tragelaphus eurycerus, assembly GCA_935064755.1. Taxonomy (NCBI): domain Eukaryota; kingdom Metazoa; phylum Chordata; class Mammalia; order Artiodactyla; family Bovidae; genus Tragelaphus; species Tragelaphus eurycerus. The sequence continues at coordinate 34,408,802 of CAKXYN010000007.1, read as the reverse complement.
CAAGCTGATAAGAGCTAAGATACTACTGCTGATATCATACTACTTACTGTTCTACTGTCTGTAAGACTAACCCTGCATCTGGAAAATTATATACTAGGCTCCAGTAAAACACTGTCTAGTTGCCTTATTTTTTAAAAAGATTCCCACCAAAGCCTAAGCCTATGTAGGTGCTGCCTGCAATGCAAAGATGCAGTTCTTTAACTCACTGGGAGGAAGATCCACGATGTTATTGACACTGACAGTTGGTTGTTTCCTTTTTTAACCCGAATGTGTGTCTTGAAGTGCCTACTAATTTTGATTTATGCATTCTTAGAGCTCTCGCTCGAAGGCTAGAGTCTTGTGCAAGTTTTGGAAACTGGCTGGAATGAAACAAGGAAGAACAAAGGGACAAGTCATCTTCCTGATTCTTTCCAGGGATCCATTTCTCCTGTCCTTTTATACTTCTTTGAGGATTTTACATTTCTTCCCTCTGGACATTGTTTCATTTCTTCATTCCCCAAGGAGGGAAAAGCTTAAAAAAATTATACTACAAAAATCATAACCAGAAAATGATTCAATTTTGTTTTTTGCCCTTTGCAGTGACATGTGCCAGCTCTTATATCATTATGATACTTGTTTGTGAACATGAAATAATACTATATCATGAACGGAATTAATTTTGTAATCTTCAAGCAACATTAGCAACACTACACTTTTGAATTTAGTAAAGAACAATGTTTTACAAGTTTAGCATATCAGAGAATGCAGTTGTGTGAAAGGACAAAAAAATCTTGTATTCTACTTTGGGCTTCTCAATTAAGAAATAGAACTAAAATCTTGCCATTCACTTATTCATACCGTGATGTGCCAGACAGTATTCTAGGAGACACAGATACAGTGGTGAACAAAACAGACAAGAGTCACTTCCGTCAGGGAGCATGCAGTTGACCAACTGGTCCTTGAAAATTCTGGTTGAAACTGACACTCAAGAAACATATTAAAATGCACTCTACAAGTTTTGACAGCTAGGTAGAATCTCCTTCCTGGCCCATTTCATTCATACTCATGAGAAAAGCACCCTTTCCATGGACCAGGTGGATTGATGACCTGCTGCACAGCTACAGAAAAGACAATGTGGAAAATGAAGCTCTTACCATTAATAAATATGTAGATGGTAGATTCTGCTTTGTTCTTGGAAGCAGGTGCAGAGAGATATCTGCAGCTGTAGAAGCCAGTGTGGTTGGCTTGAGCCGCGTTCAAGGTCAAAGTGCTGCAAAACTTCTTGAGGTTCTTTCCACAGGCAGACTTAGTGATGTTAAGCTTCCCGCTTTGGTTTTCCCTCTTCACAGCTTCAGGCAGATACCAGGCATGGGCAGCTCCTCCTCTGCGATCACAGAGGAGAAAACAAAATACCGTCAGAGTTAGGGCCAGTGCCAAAGCATTCATTTCATTACGAAGCACTATCCTGAGGTCTTGGGCTTCCCTAGCAGTTCAGATGGTAAAAGAATCCGCCTGCAATGCAGGAGACCTGGGTTCAATCCCTGGGTTGGGACGATCCCCCGGAGAAGGAAAACCCACTCCAGTATTCTTGCCTGGAGAATCCCATGGACAGGGGAGCCTGGTGGGCTACAGTCCATGGGATCACAAAGAGTTGGAGACAACTGATTTTTAAATTTTACATATATATATATATATATATATATAGAGAGAGAGAGAGAGGTATAAGCCCAGTCGTCTGCTTTACAGAAGAGGAACACATTTAGAAAAACTTTTAAACAACTCAAAATGTTCAGGGCATCCCTTCCTCTGATCCTTGTGAGTGAGTAATTCATCTCTCCCGTAGATGAATGAATCATCCTCCATGGGAGGCTGGATGCTTGAGGTTTGCACTGGGCAGATGGCAGTAGACCATGGCCATCTACCTGTCTGTTCTGGGAGGCCACCTTTCTACTTCCCTGGGGAAGGGTTTTGCCTTAGGAAGGACAAGCAGATGGTCCCCAAACCAATACAGTCACTCACCTGCATTTGAGATTCAGCGTCTGGCCAGCTTGCATCACGTGCAGGGTGCCTTTTAAACTCAGTTCAGGATGTGTTAATATTGAACCTGAACTAGATCCTGGAAAATAAAAGTTGAAGTATATTATTTATTTTTCAAAAAAACATTTTACTGTTCCAGGTCTTAGTTGTGAACTCTCGAGTTTCAACTTGTGGGATCTAGTTCCCTGACAAGGGACTGAACCCAGGTCTCCTAAATTTACATCATGAAATCTTAGCCACTGGCCCACCAGGGAAGTCCCTTGAAATGTGTTTTTTTTAAATTGTCCTCTCGTCTTTTTCTTTTTTCTCTTTTAAGTTAAATCCTTTAAGTTCCTTTTATGGAAAGCTATAAATTGCATATGCAAAAAAGTACAGCAAATACATTTCACAAAATTTTGTAATCTAAGACTTGCTTACAAGTATTATATATCCTACTATGCCGAATGGCCTAAAACTATTCAAAAGCCCATTAACTTAGAACATTAATAAGTTCAATTGATGGTTCAAAAACAACCATATTAAGAATATATCATAACTTATTAAAATATTCAGGATTAAATATAAACGTCATCCAAAGTATATTTCTAATATTGAACCAACATGAGTCATTTGGTTATACAGGCCTGTCTGATCTTTTTTCTGAATACTCTTCCTGGATTCTAGACATAGTTCACTCATTAATTGAGTCATGATATTTTGGGCAAGTCATTTCTCTTTCTGAACCGGTTTCCTCATGTGGAAAACTAATTATAGAATCAAAATCAGTTTTAGAAGCCACTTTGCTTATCTTACATAATCTCCAAGTTTCCTCTTTAGTAGAACAGAGAAGAGGGAACTGTCCGTTCCTACGTGACACTTGACAAGTATATTTTGTGAGAATCGTGAGGCTGTGAGATCAGCTATGAAAAAGTGCATTAAAGTTAACATCTCCATGCAACACGGTATCCCCATACAACACAATATCCCTTTACAACAAGATGTCCCTTTACAACACAACATGTCTATACAACACAATATCCATCCATGGGATCTGCTATGAGACCCTGGCCAAGTCACTTCTCTCCAGATCTCAGTTCTCTTATCTGTAAGGCAGGAGACTGGACTGATGACTCTGGGTCTCTGTCCATTTCTGCCATCCCCAGAGCCAGGATTCTTTGAGCCAGTGGTGCCACAGAAGTTGAAAATTCTGCTGAAGCTCTTGTTGATTTACCAGGAGACACCTCAATCAGGAGCTCTCTCCTCCTCCCCTACTCTCTCCCTCCTCCTCTCTGCCCTTTTTTTTTTTTTTTTACCAGCTTTTTCCTGGTAAAAGCAGGAGTTTGGGGCTCAGGATTAGCAGGGATAAAAGTTGGGGGAGGGGAAGTGGAATCTAGAAAAATGGTATAGATGATCTTACTTGCAAAACAGAGAGATACAGACGTAGAGAACAAACATATGGACACCAAGAGGGGGAAAGGAGAGTGACAAATGAATTGGGAGATTGAGACTAACATATATACACTATTGATGCTATGTATAAAGTAGATAAACTAATAAGGTCCTGCTGTATAGCACAGGGAACTCTACTCAGTGCTCTGGTGACTTGGATGGGAAGGAAATCCAAAAAAGAAGGGATATATGTATCAGATCAGATCAGTCGCTCAGTCATGTCTGACTCTTTGCGATCCCCTGAATTGCAGCACGCCAGGCCTCCCTGTCCATCACCAACTCCTGGAGTTCACTCACACTCATGTCCATCAAGTCAGTGATGCCATCCAGCCATCTCATCCTCTGTTGTCCCCTTCTCCTCCTACCCCCAATCCCTCCTAGCATTAGAGTCTTTTCCAATGAGTCAACTCTTCGCATGAGGTGGCCAAAGTACTGGAGTTTCAGCTTTAGCATCAGTCCTTCCAAAGAAATCCCAGGGCTGATCTCCTTTAGGATGGACTGGTTGGATCTCCTTGCAGTCCAAGGGACTCTCAAGAGTCTTCTCCAACACCACAGTTCAAAAGCATCAATTCTTTGGCGCTCAGCCTTCTTCACAGTCCAGCTCTCACATCCATACATGACCACAGATAAAACCACAGCTTTGACTAGGCGAACCTTTGTTGGAACCAATTCACTTTGCTGTGCAGCAGAAACCAAAACACTGTAGTCAATTTACTCCAAAAAAATTAATTTTAAAAAAATGGTCGGGGGAAGGAGAAAAGATATTCTCAGAGGGAGCGAAGTTACATATGTGGAGCTGATCTTAGGGAATATTTTCACATAAAAAATCAGTTTCCAGCTCTAAACCACAGGGAGCTCAGCTTGGAGCTCTGTGATGGCCTAAAGGGGTGGGATGGGGGAGGTGAGGGAGGCTCAGGCAGGAGGTGATATATGTATAATTATGGCTGATGTGCAATGTGGTATGACAGAAACCAACACAACATTGTAAAGCAATTTTCCTCCAACTAAAAAATAAATCAAAACAATAAAATAAATGATGCAAAAAAAAAAAAGGCTTCTAAAGTTGACTCCAAAGCAGAAAATGGGATCTTGGACCACAGACCTGCACGTGTCAGGTTCCACGGGGAAGTCTAGCAACACTCCCTAGTGTTGCTCTCAGGTTCTAGTAGTGCAAAGAAAACGAGACTCGGTGGCACACCTGCACGGGAAGCTTCACGTCGCCCTGTCCTGAAGGCACGCTCTCGGCACTCCTGACAGGCCGCTTCTTGGCATCCTCACAAGTGAATCGGAAAGCTGACAGGCTCGGCGTGGGCACTTGGTCCTCTGTCACCTGAGTGGCAGGCATGCTGCCTGGCATGTGACAGACAGACACCCCTTGTCACCGATACCTGGCAGAATCACGCCCCTGCCCCACTCCCATCAGAGAATGTTTTGCTGGGTATGTAACTCCAACAAAGATGTTAACATTATCTGCTTTCCTGGTGTTGCTGCTTTATTAAAGTTTTTAAAGTCACTTTTTAAAAAAAGATTATTTTTTGGTGTGGACCATTTTTCAGTCCTTATTTGTTACAATATTGCTTCTATTTTGTGTTTTGATTTTTTTGGCTGCGAGGCATGTGGAATCTTAGCTCCCTGACCAGGGATCGAACCTGTACCCCCTGCATTGGAAGGTGAAGTCTTAACTACTGGACCTCTACGGAAGTCTCCAAAGTCACTTTTATATACAATAGGCCCTGGTATCGAATTATAACAGGAACAAATGGTTCAGTACTGACTAGACTTAAGCTCAAATGACTGTACCATTGAGATCCAATTGGTCTATTAAATAACCTCACAGAACAGGCCAATGGATTCGGGTACCTAAAGAAAAATTTTGTCCTTTCCTCACCTTTGAGTTTCCTGATGCAACAAGTAGCTCAAAATCCGTGACCCAGAAGAACACTAGGTCTTTCTAAAGCCACAACCAGCAACTGATAATGCCTGCCCTGAAAAACACCCAGGCCAGGGCATGGAATGTTGAGGGTTTCATTGAGCAATTGTTCATGGGTTGTAGCAGGTCCACCCAAGCTTCCTGTGGAAAATTCTGGGCAATAAGTGGTAGGTGTCTCTGTGGTTTGTGTGCACATAGTAAGCTTTCCCATCCAGGAGCAGCCAAGGGGAAGAAGCCTTCCTTCTCCTAGCGGGAGGTGAGTCTCCCTTTTTTTTCAGTTGCTATTTTGGTTTCCAAATTGTGTGACTCTCTGCTCTGTGAGCGCCTAGGACACCAGCACTCCTGACCCTTGTCAGAGAGAACCTTAAGCCTTAAAGAACCACCCAAATTCCAGCAGAGAGAAGTGTCACGCAGAGAAGATCCCTTAAAAAATATGCCTTCTGCATGTCCCTCTCTGCTGCCCCCACTTCAGCCTCCAACCAAAAACCAAAACAAAACAACCAATCTGAGTGATTAGCTAAGACACTGAGAGAAAAACAGCATTAGAGGAAAGTTTGGGGGGAAGAAAAATGTTGATAGAAATATTTTGCTATAGAATTTGTTTCCACCGACATAATGAATTTTGTACTTGGAACGAGGAAGCTAGAAAAAAGTAGGTGATTGAAAGAAAGGAAAGGAGAGGTATAAGGAAATGGTATTTTGAAGTAACTGGACACTTTGGGACATCATTCTTCAGTTAATAGGAAACTAGAATCTTATAAAGATGAACAGAGATGCCAAAACTACAGTTCAAAAGGAAAACCAACAAGGGGAAAGTGAGACACTTATTCCTCAACTGCTCTGAAATTTCAATAGGCTTTAAAACATTTCTTTGAAGCAGTTTAATGCCCTTACACCTACTTGTGTAATGAAATATTTAACTAATGTTTTTTGAGTATCTCTGGCATGTCAGACATTTTTCCCAACTCGATCTCGTGATGTGTATAAGGGTGTGAATATGCATATATTCCAAGATCCCACATCTTCCCACCAAGGACTCTGTTTGCTCTGCCCATGAGTAGGTCAGAGTCACATTGTTCATTTAGAAATAAATCGACAGGATACTTCATTTCAAAGGGTGGAGTGCTATGACTTTACAATGGTCCCCCACTGTGAGGCTCAGATGGGGATCAGGACTTTTCACTGTTTGCCAAGGTAGCCTAGAAGCCTGGTTTAAAAGTTATTGTCCCCTCAGAGAACTAGGTGGTCTGTGAACTATTGTTTTCATCAAAGTTAACGACAGTAGAATCATGGGCGTCCAAGGGATCTCTTTATATCAGGAAAATAACTATTTAAATAAAACCAAACAGAAAACTCAAACAAAAAATGCAATCAACAACGTGAAAAGGCACTCCACTGACTGGGAGAAAATATTTGCAAATTATATCTGCTAAGGGGTTAATATCCAAAATGTTTATTTAAAAAACCCACACATAACTCAATAGGAGAAAACCAAACCAATTTTACAAATGGGCAGCTGCTGCTGCTGCTAAGTCACTTTAGTCGTGTCTGACTCTGTGCAACTCCATAGACGGCAGCCCATCAGGCTCCCCCGTCCCTGGGATTCTCCAGGAAAGAACACTGGTGTGGGTTGCCATTTCCTTCTCCAATGCATGAAAGTGAAAATTGAAAGTGAAGTCACTCAGTTGTGTCTGACTCTTAGTGACCCCATGGACTGCAGCCTACCAGGCTCCTCTGTCCATGGGATTTTCCAGGCAAGAGTACTGGAGTGGGGTGCCATTGCAGAGGATCTGAATATTTTCCCCAAAGACAGATGATCAACACACAAAGATGCTCAACATCATGGATCATCAGGGAAACGCAAATCAAAACCACAGTGAGATATCACCTCACACACAGAATGACAATTATCAAAAGGACACGAAATAGTAAGAATTGTGGAGAGGGTGGAGGAAAGGGAACCCTTGTGCACTGTTGATGGGAATGTAAACTGTGCAGCCACTACAGAGAACAGAAAGAATTTTTCTCAAAAAGTTAAAAATAGAACTATCATATGGTCCAGCAATTCCACTTCTAAATATTTATCTGAAGGCAATGAAAACACGCAAAGACATGTATTCACATGTTAACTGCAGCATTATTTATAATAGTCAAGGCATGGAAGCAACCTGAGCTCCACTGATGGATGAAAAAAGAAGATGGATGGGTCTATATACTCACTGGAATACTACTCAGCCATAAAAAAAGAATGCAATCTTGTCATTTGATTCCATACAGATGGACCTTTAGGCCATTATGCTAAGTGAAATAAGTCAGAGAAAGACAAATATGGTATGATCTCACATGTGGAATCCAAAAAAAAAGAGTCAAAACAAAAACAAGCTAAATGCAGACTGTGGAAATGGACTTTTGTCACACGCTTCATTATCAGGAAAAACTAGTAAGGTCAAGCAGAGTGGGCTAACAGCATTAAAAAGCTGATATGTATATATGATCTTATGTGACCACTGACACTTTGTATTGTCCTTGTTTGAATAATTTCCTTCATTGTTTGTCTGTTCTGTGTTATCGGGTAGATAGAAAGAGAAGAGACCTTTATGGCCCTTAAATGAACACTCCTTTGTTCCCCACATGATGACCTCTGGGAGGAAGCCCATGCATAGATGGTCCTAAGATGCTGCCCTCTTTCCCACCTGTACTTCACTGGCAAGACGGGATGCTTTCTTTGATCTCAGTGGGAAGAGTGAATAAAATCCCAATAAAAAGGCTTTATTTTGCAACCAAATCAAAGCCCAAATGACTGAGATTCTTTCTTCAAAACTCTTCAAAGCTACCATGATGGACAATGAAAGAGGGAGCACCGACCTCGGGTCATCATCAACCAAGCAGCCTTGTCCGTCAACTGTTAAGACTGGGAGACGGCTCTCATATAAAAAGCAACCAAAAAGTATCTTTAGAATACCACTCTTTTTATTTATCTAAGTAATAATAGTGCTCTGATGGGTTAAATGCAACTTCTAGACAAGTTCTTTAGCCCCTCTTCCTTCCAGATACCCCCTTACCCCTACTATACTGAAATCAAAGGGTTGTTCTCTGTAAGAAAGGGGCCTTTTTCAAACAGGAATCATGAAACAGCTATGTTTTTCCATTTTTGATTGAGAACATGAATCCTCCCAGCTCTACTACTAGCCAGCTCTGTTGTGGCCAAGCACAAATCATCTTAAGCCTCAGATTCTTCATCAGCTCACAGAGGAGGCTGGAGTTAGATTCTGACAGCCCCTTCCGGCCTAAAAAGCCAGTGATTTTTATATCCACAGTAATTAATAGCAATGTACAAGTTAGAAACCACATTTTAAAACATAACCTCTGGAAAAACAAATAACCCATTTTAAAAATAGATAAAGGATCTGAATAGACATGTCACGTACCAGTTAGCACATGAAAAGATGCTGGAATCCATGAGGAAAATGCAAATCAAAACCATAGTGAAGTGCCAATTTCACACCCACTTGGATGCTTCAGTTAGGAAAAAAAAAAATAGTAATAAGTGTTGATCAAGATATGGAGGAATAAGAGCCCTTGTGTATTGCTGGTAGGATTATAAAGTGATGCAATCGTGTTGGAAAACAGACAGCAGTGCCTTAAAAGGTTAAACATAGGTTAAACCTATGACCCAGCAATTCCACTCTTAGGTATCTACCCAAGAACTAAAAACACATGTCCACATAAAAACTTGTAAACAGATGTCCATAGCAACACTACTTCTAATATCCGAAAAAGTGGAAACAACCCCAATGATGGATAGATAAACAAAATGCAGTCAATCCATACAACGAAACCTTATTTGGCAATAAAAAGAAATAAAGTACAGAGACATGCTATAACATACATGACCCTAGAAAACGCGGTGCTGGTTCACACAGAGCAAAGGCCTGGTGGGGACGCAGGGAGAAGGCGGCCGTCTACAAGGCATGCAGAGAGGTCTCAGCAGAAACCAAAACTGGTGACACCTTGAGTTTAGACTCCAGCTTCCAGAACCACGAGAAAATCAATCCTCTTGTTTAAAAACCAAAACCACTATACTAAGTAAAAGAAGCCCGTTATGAATGGCCACATATTGTTTGACTCCACGTACATCACATATCCAGAACAGGCAAATCCACAAAGACAGACGGTGGGTGTCGGGCTGGGGGAGAAGGGAACAGGAGTGACTAATAAGGGAGCTTCTTTCTGGGGTGAAAATATTCTAATATTAGATAGTGGTAATGGTCGTTCAACTCTGTGAATATATTAAAAATCACTGACTTACAATTTACAATGGTTTGTTTTATGGTATGTGAATTTTATCTCACTAAAGCTGCTTTTGAATAACTGTGGTGCTGGAGAAGACTCTTGAGAGTCTCTTGGACTGCAAGATCAAATGAGTCAATCCTAAAGGAAATCAACCCTGAATGTTCTTTGGAAGGACTGATGCTGAAGCTGAAGTTCCAATACTTTGGTCACCTGATGTGAAGACCCGACTCACTGGAAAAGACCCTGATGCTGGGAAAGACTGAAGGCAAAAGGAAAGAGGGGCAGAGGATGAGATGGTTAGCACCACTGATTCAATGGACACGAATCTGAGCAAACTCCAGAAGATAGTGAAGGACGGGGAAGCCTGGCATGCTGCAGTTCATGGGGTCGCAAAGAGGCAGACATGACTTAGCAAATAAACCACAACAACAAAAACAAAACTTCTGACTAAAATAATTACAGAGTTATGCTGACCATTGCGCTATTTTGAACTTTTTTGCTACATATAACCTCATCCGTATTAAATTTTGAACTTTTGTTTCTACAACTTACAGCTTCAGGAGGCTAATTTTAGAAAAACAATTTTCCTTCTTGTTCAGTAACATCATTACTTATGTATTAGAAGATTTACAAACATACAGCAAAAAACACCTTGTTTCCCCAAATTGCAATTCTTTAATTTTAATTTAAAATTGCTTCAAATTGCATATGGAGTTTTAACTATTTAAATTGTAATTTTAACAAATTGAGTCACACAGAAAATTATGTCACTAGGGCTCTTGGAAGAAATCTACTGGTATTTCCTTTTATAGTAAAATGACTGATTTCTAATGTATTTGTTTTTAATGCAAAGCTTTGTATATCAGGTTCATTTCAAATGAGATGCATCTGTCTTTGATTCTGCATACCACATTTTCAATAGTATATAATCCTACGTGATAAATGACCTCTTTATCTAAATATGAATCCCCAAGTATCATGTTTCTAAAATTGGATGTTAAGATCACGAGCCTTTATCAAGGTTGTATGAGGTTAATTAAACATAATTCATAATAAAAGAAGACTTTCTTTCCTCAAGATGTAGCTTATTAAAAGCTTAAGTCTTATAGACTAAATCTCAGAATCTTTTTGGTTGGTGGCAGGGGTGGGAAAAAGGTGAAGAATGCAGTTGCAAATGAACCAAAATTTCCAGAAACAGCCAACACTTTTGTTTGAGATGCTAATGCCTACAGGGCTCTAATAATTATTTAAAAAGTTAACTCTTGGTCTTAATTTCTGTGTCTTGCCTCTATTAAAGTATTTGCTAGATAATACAAGGAGTCCTTTGTAACTGATCACACTAGTTAGAATGGCTCTTAAAGATTACACCACTGGGGTAGCAGACAGGCACACATGCTAGCCGAGGCCATCATGAAGTACATTGTTCATCACCTCTAGCATGATGGGGAAAGACCAGAGGGCTTCTGTTCTATCTACCTAGAGACTATATCAAAATGGGAATGGCATGGGAATTTGTACAACAGCAGCGTAACTCAAGTGAGTCCCACAGTGAGAAGCAATATTGGTTTTTTAAATGTCATTTTTCTCCCCAAATCAACTGGCCTTAAATCAAGGAAGGATCTAAAGAAATGAAAAGATGTTTATGAAAGTGTGTGCACACATACAGAGCCATCTGTACATATGCACACGCCTTTCTCTCTGGGAAGTTTGTGTTAGGTGCGATGGGAGGTTGGTGTAGAAATGAGAGGGGTCAGGGTGAGTGTAGCTACTGCACCTTCAGTCTGAGGCACACAGAACTCCTTTCATGCCGGGAGTCAGAAACTGACATGTGCTCAGCAACAGCCAAAGCTCTGACTCACTGCTGACTAATCCCTGGCGGAGATAAGACTGTTACTTTTAGATAGACAAATACAGGATATTTTAGATTACAGTAACTGCGTTATTGATCTTCTGGGTTAGGGAGCTGCTTCCAGCAATGATACACCTAATTTGCAGAAAGTTGGTAATACCAGAGACTATTTTATTTTTCATTTTTACATGAAACTATTTTATCACAGGGACCCACAAAAAAAGAAATCACTGGCTTCTTGCTTTAGAGTTTCTGCTACCCAATGTTATCCCTGGATCATTAGATTTGAAACATAAATGATCTGATCTCCATGCCTTAATAGAAAATCTAAAAGTAACTTCTATAGCATTCAGTTCAGTTCAGTCGCTCACTCGTGTCCAACTCTTTGCGACCCCATGAATCACAGCATGCCAGGCCTCCCTGTCCATCATCAACTCCCACAGTTTACTCAGACTCACGTCCATCGAGTCAGTGATGCCATCCAGCCATCTCATCCTCTGTCGTTCCCCTCTCCTCCTGCCCCCAATCCCTCCCAGCATCAAGAGTCTTTTTCAATGAGTCAACCCTTCGCATGAGGTGGCCAAAGTACTGGAGCTTCAGCCTCAGCATCATTCCTTCCAAAGAAATCCCAGGGCTGATCTCCTTCAGAATGGACTGGTTGGATCTCCTTGCAGTCCAAGGGACTCTCAGGAGTCTTCTCCAACACCACAGTTCAAAAGCATCAATTCTTCGGCGCTCAGCTTTCTTCACAGTCCAACTCTCACATCCATACATGACCACTGGAAAAACCATAGCCTTGACTAGATGGACCTTTGTTGGCAAAGTAATGTCTCTGCTTTTGAATATGTGATCTAAGTTGGTCATAAGTTTTCTTCCAAGGAGTAAGCGTCTTTTAATTTCATGGCTGCAGTCACCATCTGCAGTGATTTTGGAGCTCAGAAAAATAAAGTCTGACACTGTTTCCACATCTATTTCCCATGAAGTGATGGGACCAGATGCCATGATCTTTGTTTTCTGAATGTTGAACTTAAAAGCCAATTTTTTCACTCTCCACTTTCACTTTCAAGAGGCTTTTTAGTTCCTCTTCACTTTCTGCCGTAAGAGTGGTGTCATCTGCATATCTGAGGTTATATGTCTTGAATTCAAGTGTAAAAAAAGACAAGTGAAAAAAATAACTTCATTTCAGTAGTGACCACTGACTCAACCTTATACAGATGTTTATTTGAATAATTTGTTTTAAAGCTGTCTTACAATTTAGGTTTTTAATTGTCAGTCAACAAAACCCATAAATAGCCTTCCAGCCCAAGGCACAAAGCACCCCATAGTATTAGCCCTGAGGTGGCCAAGGTCTTCATTCCATCCATGCACAGCTGATGGACTTTACTCATTTTCCCTTAAACCCTATAAATGTTACTGAAAAGAAAAAAATTCTGCGTGGTTTGAGACATTTACCCAAAGTCCTCTACTGACATGGACATTCCTACCGTCAGTGTTTACGAGGGGCACGTCTTCGGGGGTACCTCTCTGAGCTCTTTACTTGACACTGGCTTCTCAGAGGGTCATGGTTTAACAGGGCGCATTCATTTATCATAGGGCCTGTCACCGGCTACCATCAGGAGTCTACCCTCCCCGTGACCTGTACTCAGGCCAAGCTCCTTTTCATGTGACATCAGAGTTAATGAAGGCTGGTCAGTGAGAAATCTCCTGCCAGCCGAGGAGTTACCTTTCTTCCCCTGAAACGCTCTCCCACACCCATGTCCTTTCATCGAGGGAGCCCACACACTGCCTCCCCAGGGTTGTCTAATGAGATGTCACTTCCAGTTACCATTCGATGTCACGGGAGTTATCTGAGAGGCCTGGAGCAAGGGTCAAGATCTGGGGGATGGGGCATGAGACACAGCTCGCAAAGCACTCAGAGAAGATGGTGGGCTTTCCTCTGCTTGCACAGAAGGAGAGGAACAGAACCAATGCTTTTAACACCCTGAACATGCAGAGAGGGGTTTAGGGGGAGGGCTCAGCACAGCTGTCCCTCTACCAGCAGCTGGAAACGCATGTAAAGCAGACAGCCTGGCAGCCTCTGCTCTTACCCAACATCGCTGTTCAGACTGTGGGAAAACTGGTGATGACACCTCTCACAAAAGGTGCTTATGATCACCAGTCATATTATGCTATCATTCCTGTCGATTTACAAGTTATTTCAAGCCAGACTATATCAATTTTCAGGTTATAAACCCCTGAAAAACAGACTGCTCAGTAGAGGTGCAATTTTTTTTTTTTTTTTGATGTATTAATGTTTAATTGGAGGATAACTGCTTTACCATATTGAGTTGGTTTCTGCCATTTATCAACATGAATCAGCCATAGGTATATATATGTCCTCTGCCTTCTGAACCTCCCTCCCATCCCATCCCACCCATCTAGGTTGTCACAGAGCACCTGTCTGAATTGTCATACAGCATATTCCCATCGGCTGTTTTGCATATGGTGCGAATGTTTCTACGCTTCTCTCTCCATTCATCCCACCCTCTCCTTCCCCTCTGTGTCCCCAAGTCTGTTCTGTCTGCATCTCCACTGCTGCCCTGCAAACGGGCTCATCAGTACCATCCTTCTAGATTCCATACATACATGTTAATACATGGTATTTGTTTTACTCTTACTCTGTACAATACGCTCTAGGTTCATCCACCTCATTCAAACGGACTCAAATGTGTTCTTCTTTATGGCTGAATAATATTCCATTATATATGGACCATAATCCGATAAACATTCATGTAATGTACAAATACTTGGCTTACTGGAAACAACCAAGATTTTCCTGTTGTTGTTCATCTATCATCAATTGGTGGATCCTAGAGCACAGGGAGCAAGTTGCATCATCAGGCATAGCTATCATTTTAATAAAAGGCCCTAATATTAGCCTTCTAACCTCTGAATGGTTTAGGATTACAAGTTTCAGTTCAGCTAAAGGTATCCTCCATATTATTCTTTTTAAGCAAACAATTACTAGTCTGCGAGCACAGGACGGTATGCACGCAACCCACAATGTAAGATCTAGAGTCTTCCCTATTCCATGTGGAATTAGGACTATGCTTTGGTCTACCGCCAAATGTTTTACCAAATACTCTGTGTGCATTACTGTCCGGTGCCAAAGTTCTGGGCATCTATGGAGGCAATGGCAGCAGGGTGCCTGAATTCAAGGGTGTATTATTTACATGGATCCCTCTGGGTTCCTTTAGAAAGGAAAGCATCACAGAGAAGATCTGGGAAATATTTTACTGATTCAATACAGGAGTTTGCCACAGAATGGCTAAAGTTTAAGGACAGGAATTAGAACTTTAAATTTTAGTTGAGCCGTTGTGTATAACCTATTATGTAACACTATAATCCTTAGGTTCATAGACAGGTCTTTCTGGAAAAAAACAGAACATATCATGGAATGCTGCTGCTGCTTAGCCACTCAGTCGTGTCTGAGTCTTTGCAACCCCACGGACTGCAGCCTGCCAGGCTCCTCTGTCCATAGGGATTCTCCAGGCCAGAATACTGGAGTGGGCTGTCATGCCCTCCTCTAGGGGATCTTCTCGACCCGGAGATTGATCCCAGGTCTCCTGCATTGCAGGCGGATTCTTTACCAGCTGAGCCACCGGGGAAGTCTAAGAATACTGGAGTCGGTAGCCTATCCTTTCTCCAGGGGATCTTCCAAATCCAGGAATTGAACCGGAGTCTCCCACATGGCAGGTGGATTCTTTACCAGCTGAGCCACCAGGGAAGCCCAAGAATGCTACTAACTATAAAAAATATATATCATGCTGAAGTTTTAATTTCAAATCCAAAATGATGCCTTCACATTTTTGTATCATCCGGACTTCCCTGGTGGTCCAGTGGCTAAGACTCCGTGCCCCCAGTGCAGGGAGCCTGGGTTTGATCCCTGGTCAGGGAACTAGATCCCACATACCACAACTAAGAATGTGAGTGCGATAACTAAAAGAGCCCACGTGCTACAACAAAGACACTGTGAACCTCAACGAAGACCTGATGCAGCCAAATAATTTTTTAAAAATTACATCATAAAATGAAGAAAGGCAGGCAAGTGTATACCTTAAACTCTAGTTGAAAAAGCAGAAAATGCTGTCATCCCTAACTCAAAGTTTGGTCCATGCTTTTTATACACTGACTTTCTACCTTCCTACAAATAAGGACACACCACCACTTGTTTTTCATATTAAAAACAGGGGAGAGATAAAATGAGATTGGAAGGCTGAGTGTGATAAAGTCCTGATGTTAATTTCAAGCTTATTCTGATTGTTTCTCAAGTCTAAACTACACAAAACACATTTTTTTCTGGAGTTCTTTGGACTGTCTATAAAGGAGGTGTTTTATAAATCCACTAAGAGAAAAGTTGAGAGATCTCTGTCTTTGTTACCAATAACATATACAAACCCTCTGACCCTTGAGATTTAAATGGCCAAGAGTGTGCAATAAAGTTATCCATCATAGGGGAATGGAGGTTTTGAAAGCTGTTAGCATACTTTCTAAGGCTCATTAAACACTGTCCTTGACCATTGTGTTTGTTGTCAAAATCAGTTTCCTTCTAAATTAAACAATTTGGAATACAATTGCCTTTCATTACACATATTTTGAAGATTAATCCTACGTAGACAATGTGATGGGTGCATTGACTGAACAGTTCTTTTCAATTCTGCTTTGCTTTAATTTTCTGTTTTCTTACGACTCAGTTTACATAGTAAGTATGGGTAATAGCTGGCCTTCCTAAGATTTTACAAACTTCAAAAAAAATTCTTTATCTCAGATGAAATTACTATTATACAAGTTTTGCTGATAGCCAAGCTTCTGGAAGGAACCAATTAAAAGCAGTATGCTGCCACTGGAAGTATCTCGATTTTAAAAGAAATAATTGACTGAAGGCTTTTCACTCCAATGTGATATTAGAGTCTTCCTTACAAATATCCATGAAAGATTTTAAAGCCATTTGCATCCAAAACCTGAAGAAAATTGGTTTTCATTCTTAGGGCATTTTCACTCATACAATTGCACTAGTTGGTATAGAATCTGCATCTTTACGATCATCCAAGATATCACAACCTGATGGAGGAAAAAAATAAAACCAAACACCAATTTCTATCATCCACTGGCCTAACAGGCTTTAAGTGCATAAGCATTGGTGCTCGGTGTGTCCAGCTCTTTGTAACCTCATGAACTGTAGCCCACCAGGCTCCTCTGTCCATGAGATTCTCCAGGCAAGAATACTGGAGTGGGTTGCCATGCTCTCCTCCAGGGGATCTTCCCAACCCAGGGACTGAACCCTCATCTGTTGTGTCTCCTGCATTGGCAGGTATATTCTTTGCCACTGTGCCGACAGGCTTTACAATAACTTATGAATCAGCTCATTCTGAAGGACAAGACTAAAACCAAGAAGCAGAAGTTACATGAAACCAGAGGAAGAACTCTGAAGAGAGGGAGTAAGGTCCCCAAAACTGGAGCTGCCCCCACAAAGTGAAACCACCAGCTGGGACATGAAATTGATGGAGCAAGGGTCAGACTCCCATCCACGATTCCAGGAAGCTGGCGATGCATTCATGTCCCCTTCTCATCCCTTTTACAGTCAGCTAACCCTGTTTTTTTCCCCTACTTCTATCCCTAGACACCCCCTTCCTCTCACCCCAGCATCTTGAGGCTCTCTCTGCTCTACAACCTCAGCGTTTATTCTTCCATTGAATATTTCTAACATATTCTACTTGCATTCCAGTCCCCTATGATGAAAAGGCATCTTTTTTGGTTTTAGTTCTAGAAGGTCTTATAAGTCAACATTCAAAAAACTAAGATTATGGCATCTGGTCCCATCACTTCATGGCAAATAGATGCAGAAACAACAGAAACAGTGGCAGACTTTAATTTTCCTGGGCTTCAAAATCACTGTGGATGGTGACTACCGCCACAAAATTAAAAGATGCTTGCTCCTTGGAAGAAAAGCTATGGCAAGCCTAGCATGTTAAAAAGCAGAGACATTACTTTGTCAACAAAGATCTGTATAGTCAAAGTTACAGTTTTTCCAGCAGTCATGTATGGATATGAGATTTGAACCATAAAGAAGTCTGAGCACTGAAGAATTGATGCTTACAAACTGATATTGGAGAAGACTCTTGAGAGTCCCTTGGACAACAAGGAGATCAAACCAGTCCATCCTAAAGGTAATCAACCCTGAATATTCACTGGAAGGACTGATGCTGAAGCTCCAATACTTTGGCCACTTGATGCGAAGAGCTGACTTATTAGAAAAGACCCTGATGCTGGGAAAGATCGAAGGCAGAAGAAGAAGGGGATGACAGAGGACGAGATGGTCAGATGGGATCACCAACTCAATGGACCTGAGTTTGAGCAAGCTCTGGGAGAGAGTGAAGGACAGGGAAGCCTGGCATGCTGTAGTCCATGGGATTGCAAAGAGTCGACTACACACGACTGAGCGAGTGAACAACAGCAATATACCCTAAGAGAAGGATACAAAAAAAAAGAAGAAGAACAAGATCACTTCTTTAAAGGGTTTATAACTTAGGATGGATAACAGATAACTATATATGGATGCATATAATTTTGTACTTATAGCTTTTTACGAATGTAAAATTACATTATCTTAGTGGATGTTTAGAGGGAAGTGTATCAGAGTCGGGGGATGGCATCGAGTCCTGGGAGTGAAGGACTCTCTCAGAAGAATGATGTTGAAGCTAAGACTAGAAGAATTAGTGCGTATTTGCTGAAGGAAACACCTGGGTCTCTCTCTCTCTCTCTCCTCCAAATCTGAAAACCCTCTGACACCCGTCTTTACTTTGCACACAATTGTTTTCTTTTATCAACTACTCTTAATTCTCTTGCTTCTAAAGCTCTGCTTCCTTGACCTCTTTGCTGAGAAGAGAGAACCCTATTGTCTCTTTCCAATGCCCTGGTTTAGGCTTTTTTTTTTTTTTTAAGTCTGGGGTCTACTTGACTTCATTTTCTACTGCGGGAAAAAAGGCACAAGTGGACATTCACTGGGAGATACGCCTAGGTCACACTGTGCTTTTTGAAATCATGGAAGAGACACGGGATGGACGCTAAACAAGGGGAATAAAAGAAAATGATTGGATACGACCAGTTTGTTGTTGTTCAGTTGCTCAGTAGTGTCTGACTCTGTGACTCCAAGGCCTGCAGCACGCCAGGCTTCCCTGTCCTTCACTATCTCCAGGAGTCTGCTCAAACTCACATCCATTGAATCAGTGATGCCATCCAACCATCTCATCCTCTCCCTCCCGCTTCTCCTCCTGGATCAGTTTGGCCAGGACTTAACTCGTCCCTCCTCATCTCTTTTCCTAGCCTACACCATGGGTGATTCAGAGCCATGGGGAAATGGTTTTCAACACAAATGTTCTTATCCAAGACGGCAAAAATAATGGCAGCAGTCAGAGCATCACCTTCATGTTTAGACTCCACTGATGTACCTACAAATTAAGGTTCCCAATCAACTGTCTTCTGTGGTATTTGGGAAGCCTGACCAGCTAAGAGTCACAGCTGTGAAGATGAAGCAGAAACCAGCCATTCTTCTTGAAGCGCTTTCAGCACTGAGTGGCCCCTTAGGACATGAGTCACTGAGAAATGGATTAGGTGAACACCACCACGTGCTCAAGATTATCTAAGTCAACAAACAGATCATCTCAAAGCTGGGTGCCCTTTGTTTTTAAAGGATACATTTCTGAGTACAGACAGTCACGAATTCTTCACTAATATAAGTGAGTCATTTCAGTAAAATTCAGTTCACATCACAAAATGACACACTTACTCAAGGGTCAACCCATAGCACAATAAATACAACCATGTTCCCATCTTAAAATAAAATGTAATGGGTTAGTCGACGATAATCGCTTGAGCAGATATTGAGCGAGTATGTTGAAAGTGCTCTAAAATAAGAGAGTCCTCCACGCACGCCAAATTCACACTGGAGGTTGAACATGGACCTCAGATGATGACTGGCGGAGAAACAGACATCAGGAGAATTAAATTCAATATGGTCCGTGCTTTCCCTTGTGAAACTAGAGCAGAAGAGACAGTGTTCCAAGACAATGTCAGAAAACAAGTTTCTTTAAAGAAATTTTCTCTCCCAAGTTTGGACTTACTCTTCCAAAATGGTGAGTGAATTACTCCAGCTAAGCAATCCCGTGCCATCTGCTTGCCATAAAGCACACTAAAAATCAACAACTCTGTTTGTACTTTTTAGAATTTTACTACTCCTCTCTACATGGATATAGAACCACTACATTTAACATCCAGACCAAAAGGACTAAAGTAGAAATTCTTGAAAATTAGCTTGCATAGGAGTTTCCTGTATTTCAAAGTGGCTTTGTGTGGCAAATGCTGGACTTAATGTATTTTTCACTTACCAGCTTTGAGAACAGGAAATGGGGGTAGGGAAGTGAGTGGTAGAACCACTTCTAATCTATACACCAACAATATGTGTCAAATATTCCTTCACTGCAAAAAGTTGTAGGTACACAAATTCCATTCTAGGGCGATACAATTACTCAATTCCCATACTTTTTTTCTCCCCTTCTCTAGTTCTAGCAGAATTCCCTATGGAGAAGATTTCAAAGCTATAAAACTTTCCAAATAACAACAGAGAACAAAAATCTGATCCAGCACGAGACCATAAGTGGAAAAGAGAGTT
Organism: Tragelaphus eurycerus; assembly: GCA_935064755.1. Classification (NCBI taxonomy): domain Eukaryota; kingdom Metazoa; phylum Chordata; class Mammalia; order Artiodactyla; family Bovidae; genus Tragelaphus; species Tragelaphus eurycerus. The sequence goes on along the minus strand of CAKXYN010000007.1, from coordinate 34,388,579 downwards.
GGAGTTTTCCAGAAAGAAAACAATACCATTAAGCACAGATTAAATGCTGTAACACAGGTTTACATTGCCTTTTAAGACGGTGCGCAATCCCTTCCAATATATGGCTGCCTCTCTGCCTGTTTACATATATTTTCAGTTTCTCTAATGCCAACTTAGAAAAAGAAAACCATCTTAAAAATCCCACAGTATATAGGTCCCCCTCCTTACAACTTTCATCCACGCCATGCAGTCTTTTGATCACACTTTCTACTGTCTCCTTGGAACAAGAGATAAAACTCCTCTCTAGGTGGCAGAACTGGATTTTTTTTTCCCCCTCAGATTCGAGTAAACATGCTCATATTCTGGTATCAAAATATATCCCTCTCAGTGTGGAGAAAGGGAATTCTCTCTCCTACACTAGCTGGTGGGAAAGTGAGTTGGTGCAGCCACTAAGGAAAACAGTGTCGGGGTTCCTCAAAAACTAAAAATACAGTTGCCATAAGATCCAACAATCCTACTCCTGGGCACATATTCAGAGAAAACTATCATTTGAAAAGATATGTGCCTCTGTGTTCACTGCAGCACTGTGGTGACTCAGACAGTAAAGAATCTGCCTGCCATGCAAGAGACCTGGGTTTGATCCCTGGGTCAGGAAGATCCTCTGGAGAAGGGAATGGTTAACCACTCCAGTATTCTTGCGTGGAGAATTCCATGGACAGAAGAGCCTGGCGGGCTACAGTCCATGGGGTCGCAAAGAGTCAGACATGACTGAGTAACTAACACTTTCACTTAATTATTATTATACATGAACCTTTATGTTCATAGCAGCACTATCTACAATAGTCAAGACACAGAAATATTCTAAATGCCCATCAACAGATGAATGGAAAAAGAAGATGTGGTACATATACACAATGGAATACTACTCAGCATTTAAAAAAAAAAAGCCATTTGCAGCAACATGGATGGAACTAGAGATTATCACACTAAGTGAAGTCAAGTCAGGAAGAGAAATATTACTTATATGTGGAATCTAAAATATGCTACAAATGAACTTATCTAGAAAACAGAAACCAACTTACAGACAGAGAACAGATTTGTGGCTGCCAAAGGGGAGTGGGCTGGAGGAAGAAAAGGATGGGAGCTTTGAGTTAGCAGAAGCAAACTATTATATATATATATATATATATATATATATATATATATATATAATAGATAAACAACAAGGTCCTACAGTATAGCACAGGGAACTATATTCAATATCCTGGGATAAGCCATAGTGGAAAAGAATACGAAAAAGAATGTACACATATGTATAATGGAATCATTTTGCTCTACAGCAGAAATTAACACAACATTGCAAATCAAAAATACTTTAATTAAAAAAAAAAACAACAATATCCCTAAGTAAAGATCAAAAAGAAGTAAAATGTGCTTTTCTTTTCCTTGCCTTCTTGCAGGTCTGAATGTCTGAAAGAAATGATCTAAGGAAGAGACTCAGGCCTTAAACAAACACTACCATTTTGCTAACCGGACAAGGACTGTCAATCAAACAGGGACTGAAGAGCTTGCGGTCATGGCCATCCCAGACTGATGGGTGCTTGCTCTACCACAATGCCCTTGGACAGTGGTCTTTTTCTCATGGGCCATAACAATTTTTTTACTCTTAATGCTGAACACCAAAAATACTGGAGTGGGTAGCCATTTCCTTCTCCAGGGCATCCTCCCGACCCAGGGATAAACCCAGGTCTCCCGCATTGCAGGTGGATTGTTTACCAGCTGAGCCACAAAGGAAGCTCCATAACAGCTTTTTAATCTTAAGGCAGAACACCAAGAATACCAGAGTGGGTAGCCATTTCCTTCTCCAAGGGATATTCCCAACCCAGGGATAAAACCCAGGTGTCCTGCACTGTTGGTGGATTCTTTACTGACAGAGCCACAGGGAAGCAATAACTTTTTATTCTAAACACTGAAAACCAAACTCCTTGCTTTTCCTTAATTCTTAGATTTCATCATTCAAGATCTTTCAGATAATTGCTGGTGGTGAGAGTACTGATTTCAAAATCAGAAAGATCTAGGTTTCCTGACCTGGACACTCTATCAGAATGTAACATCCGTGGTTTTCATTCATAAAACAAAGTTAAAAGTGTGCAAACGGAAGGACGTTTCTCAAGAGGTTCAGGGTGATGTGCACATTCCGCCCCCAAGAATTCTCCCCAGCTCCAGCTCATGAACCATCAGGGTCCTCCCCTTGACTCCAGCTTCATTAAGAAAAAGCTCCAGGTCTTTGTGGTTTCTGGGATCTAAAATGCAAAAAGCAGACATTCCCAGAAACAACCCGGCAGAGGGCAGCCCGGCCTGTCCAGGGACCAACCTTATGCGAAGGAATAAAAGTGCCCGCCGGCCTCAGCAGTCCCCCTGTGCAGGCTCAGGTCATTTAGAGCTCCATGTGGGAGGAGTTTGGGAGCCTACGGAGAGTCCTCTTCTTAATGGCTTTGGAGATCCTTATCTGACTTGAATTTTTTGGAAGGGCCTTGAATAGCCTGTGATAAGAAAACCCAGATGATGGAAATTCTGTCTTAAAGGAGCCTTTAATGGAGTCTGCTGCACACAGCAGAACCTCCCAGGGCCACCACAGGCCGCAGTCTCAGTGGAGTCTCACATTCTTTGGAGCTGGCAAAGCTCCAAGGAGAGAATGGTTTGGAAGGAGGAGAAAGACTAGCACAGTCTCAGCCATGCTCTTCCCCTTCTCCCCTTTTCTTCAGGCTGTAAGGCATGCTAAGAGGAGGTGGTTTTGGGGTCTGATAGAACCAGATTGAAATGATTCCAATTCAGGGAAAGTGTTTAATTTCGCTAACTCATGCTTGACTCTTTGTCACCCCATGGACTGTAGCCCACCAGGCTCCTCAGTCCATGGGATTCTCCAGGCAAGAATACTGGAGTGGGTTGCCATTTCCTTTTTGGGGGGATCTTCCTGACCGCAGGGAGCGAACCCATGTCTCCTGCAGCTCCTGCACTTGCAGATGGATTCTTTACCACCGAGTCACCAGGGAGGCCCATCTTTACTTTATTCAAGTATTAATTCTTAGGCATTCTGTGATCTTAGGAAAAGTACTTAATTTACCTAAGCCTCAGTTTTCTCATTGGAAATGGCAACCCACTCCAGTATTCTTGTCTGGGAAATCTCATGGACAGAAGAGCCTGGTGGGCTACAGTCCACGGGGATAGCCAAGAGCTGGACATGACTTAGCAACTAAATAACAACAGTGTCTCATATGTAAGAGTATTGTGCCTACCTCTCAGGACTGAGCAATATAGTAAGTATGGGTCAAAGAGCCTGACAATCCATAAGGGTAAGTTGCTTCTCTGCCCTCTCCCCTAACACAGAGCCACACCATCTCCCCCAGAAGATGACGGTCAGAGATCCTCTGATGTAAGCCCCAGGCAGCTGCAGAGCTGACTACACTCACAACCTGAAGGGCAGCTGTCCCCTTGCCCCCTGCCGGTGCCATGGTGTTCATGAGAGGCTGGAGCCATGGTAACCATGGCCTATGTCCCCTAATCAAGAGAGTTATGAATAGGAAGCTCTTCCACTGGACCAGTTGTCTTCAGCTAATGGGTTAAGAAGGGCCAAGGCATTACTCACTATTATTTTCTTGGCCAAACTACAGCCTAAAATCCAGACTGAATCTAGGGGTTCAATCCCTGGGTTGGGGAAGATCCCCTGGAGAAGGGCGTGGCAACCCACTCCAGTATTCTTGCCCAGAAAATCCCATAGACAGAGGAGCCTAGCAGGCTACAGTCCATGGGGTCGCAAAGAGTTGGAGACAACTGAAGCGACTTAGCAGACTGAAAAGAAGGGCTAAGCACTAAACAACACTTTCCCCTGCTTCACTGACATAATTTTATCAACTCCATGTACACAACTAATCTTTCATATCTAAAGCTAACAATCCAAGTTATCATCATTTCAGGTTCTATATACCTCAAGTTAATGAACTAGATTTATGAAAGACATAAAAACGGGCTTGGGAAGATGTGGACATGAGACCTCACTGTAAGGAGAGATATAGGATATACTTGAGATTTTTCCAACCTACAAAGGTTTCCAAATTTACACTGTTTAAAAAGTTCTTAAGGTGAAAAGACAGCCTTCAGAATGGGAGAAAATAATAACAAATGAAGCAACAGACAAACAACTAATCTCAAAAATATACAAGCAACTCCTACAGCTCAATTCCAGAAAAATAAATGACCCAATCAAAAGATGGGCCAAAGAACTAAATAGACATTTCTCCAAAGAAGACATACAGATGGCTAACAAACACATGAAAAGATGCTCAACATCACTCATTATCAGAGAAATGCAAGTCAAAACCACTATGAGGTACCATTTCACGCCAGTCAGAATGGCTGCGATCCAAAAGTCCACAAGCAATAAATGCTGGAGAGGGTGTGGAGAAAAGGGAACCCTCTTACACTGTTGGTAGGAATGCAAACTAGTACAGCCACTTTGGAGAACAGTATGGAGATTCCTCAAAAAACTGGGAATAGAACTGCCTTATGATCCAGCAATCCCACTGCTGGGCATACACACTGAGAAAACCAGAATTGAAAGAGACACGTGTACCCCAATGTTCATAGCAGTACTCTTTACAATAGCCAGGACTTGGAAGCAACCTAGATGTCCATCCACAGATGAATGGATAAGAAAGCTGTGGTACATATACACAGTGGAGTATTACTCAGCCATTAAAAAGAATACATTTGAATCAGTTCTAATGAGGTGGAGGGAACTGGAGCCTATTATACAGAGTGAAGTAAGCCAGAAAGAAAAACACCAATACAGTATACTAACGCATATATATGGAATTTAGAAAGATGGTAACAATAACCTTGTTTACGAGACAGCAAAAGAGACACTGATGTATAGAACAGACTTTTGGACTCTGGGAACGGGAGAGGGTGTGATGATTTGGGAGAATAGCATTGAAATATGTATAATATCATATCTGAAATGAGTTGCCAGTCCAGGTACAATGCCTGATAACGGATGCCTGGGGCTGGTGCACCGGGACGACCCAGAGGGATGGTATGGGGAGGGAGGAGGGAGGAGGGTTCAGGATGGGGAACACATGTATACTTGCGGCAGATCCATCTTGATGTATGGCAAAAGCAATACAATATTGTAAAGTTAAGCAAAATAAAATTTAATTAAAAAAAAAAAAAAGAAAAAGTTCTTGCTTAATCCACATTTTCATTCATCAATCACCTGAAGTAGAGCAGCAGCTTCTTGTCCTTTGTCTCCTTGAGGACTGCACCCACAGCCTCAGCACCAACTCCCGTCCAGAGAGAATCAAATTCCCCACCCCTCTGACCTAGGATGGCTCTGACCATCCCAGTGTGGCAGGAATGGCGCTGTAGGGGTTCCAAGGCTTTGTCACCAGTTCAGATGGCTCCCGCCCCCCAGGAAGGAGGCTGGGCTAGATGACTGGGTAGCAAAGGCTGCGTGCAGGAGGGAGGCCCCATGACAGCAGTGCCTTGCGGCCAGCTGCAAAGCCAGGGGACCATGACTGCATGAATGACCCAGCTGAGCCACACCCAGATTTCTAACCCACGCACTCATGAGACATAACGGATTCTTGTTGTAGCCCACTGTAATGTTTGGGGGCAGCTTGCTATGTGGCAAGACATGACAGATACAAATGCTATCATGAGTCAGGCCTGAGAAGCAGTGATTCACCCACAGGGAAGGGGTATGCTCTTTCTGTATCCGAAAGTGTCTAGAGCTCACACAACACTGGGTCGTAAATGTTCTATAGGTTCCCCTAGATGCCCTGGGGGAGGAGCAGCAGCTTACCCTCTTGGAGTTTCACAAGAAGGGTCCCCACACCCATGGTTCTGCCTGGTGCGAGGGCAGCTCTGTCTGCAACAGGGCAGCGAGTTCGCTCAGCCCTGGGAACAGACCCCTGGCATGTCCCAAAGTCAGCAGAGCACACTGCTCCAACAGGGAACCATTCAGCCACCCAAAGGGGGACGCTGGTCCCAGCAGAGGAATTCAGACACACAAAGCACTGCCAGGCTTCTGCCAGTCTCGTGCAGGGTTTCTTAGAGGGAAGCAGGGCTGGACCACAGCGTGTGGGTGGAGGTCAGGTCAATAGCATGGCATCTTTCCAAGGACTCTGTAGGCATGCACCCACATTTCTGCGAAGGACAGGCTGAGTGTCCCGTGGTGTGAGTCAGAGAAGGAAGACTATGGTAACCTCACTGTCTAGACCAGCAATTCAGTCCTGGCTCCTAACTCACATATGATGCTCTGCAAAACAGAGCTGCTCACCCCAAGCACTTTATCCCAGAATTCCTCTGCTAACATGTACTCTTCCTCATAGATACAGTTTCCTCAGCTTGTGTGAAGTGTCTAGTAATAGTTGTGTCCGACTCTTGAGAGTCCCTTATGGACTGTAGCCTGCCAGGCTCCTCCATCCATGGGATTCTCCGGGCAAGAATACTGGAGTGGGTTGCTCTTTTCTCCTCCAGGGGACCTTTCCCACCTAGGGATCAAACCTGCATCTATCTCTTGTATCTCCTGCATTGACAGGTGGATTCTTTACCACTGTGCCACCTGGGAAGCCCAGCTAGATGTCTAGTAATGATTTAATTTAGTGCCTTTTTCAGATTGGCCCTGGAGCAGGTACCTCCAAAGTGGCCAGGCCTCTCACCTGACCCCCAAGGCAGGGAGTTTTAAAATTTTTAATTGGAGGAAAATTGCTTTACAATGTTGTGTTGGTTTCTGCCATACAACAATGCAAATCTGTCATAATATATATATATAAAATCTCCTCCCTCTTGAGCTTTCCTCCCCTCCCACCCCTCTAGGTCATCACCGGGCACCAGGCTGGGCTCCCTGTGTTGTACCGCAGCTTCCCACAAGCGAGCTATTTCACACACGGGAGTGTATATATGTCATCGCTACTCTCTCAATTTGTCCCACTCTCTTCTTCCCCCTCTGCGTCCACAAGTCTGCCCTCTACATCTGTGTCTCCATTCCTTCCGCAGGGGAATAGTTTCATTAATACCATTTTTCTAGATTCCACAATCACATGTTAATATCAGCTATATTTAGTTGCAGTGAGGCGGATGAACCTACAGCCTGTTATACAGAGTCAAGTTGAGCAGAAAAAATAGACCTTGAAAGCGAGGTCTCTGCCTCAGGCCTTAGCACCACCGGGGATCTAGTTAGAAGTGCAGATACTGGGCCCCACCCTGACCTACTGAATCTGGGCCCAGCATTGCCCTTCGAGCTCTCCAGGGGATTTGAATCATGATAGTACGATGCCCTTAACCTCCAGGAATCACCTGGGAGCTTTGACATGACTGATGCCTGGGTCCCATTCAAAACCTCGTGATCAATCGGATTGGTCAGAAGCACAGCCAAGACGAGAGGATTCTAAAAATTAAGCTCCCCATATGATTCAAATGTTGAGTGAAGGTGGAGGACCCTAGAGAAAAGGGTTTCCACAAAACTCTGCTGGAAGCCTAATTATTGATCAAGGCCTGCTAAAGAAGGCCTTGAGTTCAAGGAGTTTCACATGTGCATATAATGGAAGCCAAGGCTTTTCATTTGTACAAGGTTCACTTCAGGCTTCTTTTTCACAAAAGAACCTGATCACTGTTACACTTTGCTTGTGTTGACCACATGGGTGGCGGGTCTGTGGTTTGAAAGGAAACACATTCACACTGGTTAAATAGAAGGACAGACAGCCTGGCTAAGAAAAGGACCTGTAAGCAACGGTGGTAACCTGTGAGAAGGCAAATGCGTTTGCCAAGATCTGCAATAAATAAGGCGAGGAAGGAGGCAAGTGTCTGGCAATTCAAGCCAGTAGTACGCACACAGGTGTATTCTCTTCTGCAGGACAGCATGATGGGCCGGTGACGTGCCCTTGACATCGGCTTACAGAGAGCGATGCCCACTGTCCCAGCTTTTTACACTAAGTGACTGTTTCAGAAGCAAAGGCCTTGTAAAACTTTTATTTGTGGTCAAAAGCTATCTATTTAATGCCTTTTTATTGTATTATATAGTATTTTTCACCAGGCCCTTACTTTCTAAGACCCAGGGTCTGGTGAACCCCGGTATTCCTGTTTGCTCTGATGACAGGTCTAAGCTAAATCTAAGAGTTTGTGGCGGGAGGGAAGTCTTGAAGTAGGTCACAGGTGTCCCAACAGAAGACAGGGCCCAAGAACAGCGTGGGATCCAGAAGAGGCTCCTGGCAGGCCCAGGTCTTGTCCCTGGGTCACAAGGTCAAGGTCATCACTAAGATGTTGGCGAAGAAGAGTGAGACTCTAACATCAGAGCTAAGAACCCTTTACTAAAATCAGTATTTCTCCATTTCTAATGTGCAAAACCACATCTGGGGACCTTATTAACATGTAGGCTCTGATTCACTAGGTTCCTAGGGGATCCTGGGCCATGGACCACACTCTGAGAAGCATGTTGTAGGCATGTGCGAGGATGGAATTGGGAATGGGAGCTGGAGAAGGGAGGTACCAGCTTGAGGCTGGATCAGGGCATTCTGGATTTTTTCAGAACACGTTTCACACCTAGTAGGCTGATCCTGCCAGGAACCCATGTGCGTCAATGGTTGAGGAAGACCTATTCTAAGGAAAGAGGAAGCTAGGCGACTAGCATCAAGGCTCCTTTAAAACAGAGGCTTGATTCTGAGTGTGTCTTTGTCATTCAGATCTGCAACAGGGTGCAGCACCCAGTGACTCAGGTTTGAGTCTATCCAAGAACAAGTAAGTTAAAGCAATAAATAGTTGTGGCTTATAGTACAGTAAAAATGGTATTGAGCACTGTGGGGTAAAGACAAAGGAGGGCTTGGCCTCTCATAGAGGCTGGGACAGAAGGGCTGCACAGAACCCCCCACGCAGCCTTGCTGGCCCAGAGGCCTCAGGGAAGCATCGTGACTGAACCGGTGAGCTCACAGGACACAGGCATCTCAGAGCTGAACATCTCAACTCATTTCACAGATCTTAGCTACTCACAACAGAAGACAAATATTGTCTATTGAGAAAGAGCTTCTTCAAGGAATCCACTGTTAACTGAGCTCCACGAACAGGCAGGGGTACTGATGACTCAGAATAAATTCATAGCTGGCCAGAGAAATTTCTTCTTTGAAATGATATTGTGGCTACATCATCCATTCCTTTATTCCAACATTTACTAAGCACATCCATGCCAGGCATGAAACTAGGCACCAGGGATCTAAGGAGAGCTGGGACACGGGCTCTCCACTCCAAAGAGCGAGGGCAGACACATGAACAGAATACTAACCATGCAAGATGAGAACAGGAAGGAGGGGCTTACGTAAGGGCTATAAGAGACTACATAGAGTAGAAGAAACCAGTTCTTCAGTCTGGGGCTACAGGAAGGAGCTCATTGGGCCAGGAATTTCTCAGCTGAATTTTGAAGGCAGGAGAAGAAAAGAGAGAGAAAGGGGAAGGCAGAGAGAGAAAGGGGAAGGCAAAGAGAAAAAGGGTCTTGCAGGCAAACAGCACAAAAAGTGGAAAGTCCATGTAAAGAATGGAGAGTTAGTTCTTTGATGAGGGTAGTTTGTGTGGCTGGGGCACGGGCTGTGTGGAGGGAAGTGGTAAGAGATAAAGCCAGTGCCATAGTCACAATTATTCAAGCTGCAGCAGTTCAAGAGGAGGATTCCAACTGCTCACAAGAAACATTAGTCTTCTCACCAAATCTTTCAGTTTACTATAAGCAGCTATCATGTTGATAGTCTTATTAAACTCCTTAGGGAATTTAAAGTTTTCTCATATTAAAAAAAGATGCCAGCTTAGTTTAATAAATTACAGCACAACCATACCATTAAACGCTACACAGTCATTAAAACTACTACTGTAAAGTATTAATGGTGATGTGCTAAAATATGAACGATGTTTTAAGTTTAAAAGGCAATTTAAATATATTTTTTTCCCACTGGGGAGCATAAACACACATCTACCACTACAATATGTTCATATCCTAATTTTACGTGAATAAAAATATGTATTCATGTATTGATGATAGGAAAGAAGACTTAAATACATTTGATAAAATAAGAAAAAAATAAGGTTTTTAAAAAAGATGCCAACATTTAAAAAGAAATCTTAGCACACACATATTTGAACATCTCTACTTTGTTTGGGGTAGAGGAAATACAAAAATGAAGAAATGTTATATGTCAGTTGAACACTAGGTTCTATTCCTGGGTATGCCACCAGCCAGCTGTTGACCTTGAAAAAAACCCCATTAAACTGCTCATCTCTGAAAGGAGGAGATGGACCCATGAGGTCCCACCGAGCACTCACAGTGCATGCATTTGTGAAGTAAGAGCAGATCTCTCAAGGAGCTCAAAATCAAGGAAAGGAGCAATAATCAGACATGGCTCTCCGGCAGCCAGCTTTACCAAGACTGATGGGAAATCCCCAGGAATTCTTGACATCCCCCCACATCCGCCCAGCAGCAATGCAGGAAATCTAGTCCACTATCTTCAGCAGACTCAATGGGACCATTTCCTTAATGAAACCCCCCTGCAGTCCTAGATACTAAGCCAGAGGCTTTCCTTTCAAGCCCTCCCTCCATCACCCCATTCCTCCCATTTCCTTCCCCTGCCTCAATCTGGTATAAAAATCCAGTCCTTTCATCAGCAGCATGCAATTTCCAAGGCACCCAAGTGTGTGAAGAATCAACAATGAACCTGGAAAGCATCTGGCAGGAGATCTTGTCATTCCTTGCAAGCCGCCCCAGAAGACTGAGGCCAACAGAACGGACTGTTCCACGAGGTCCTTTAAACCAAACCCAACAGATGTTTTTAACCATTCCTGATGACACACTTTTACTTAACAAAAATTAAGCCCGGTGTTATTTCAAATGTTCTTCCTCCCCCTAGCCACAATGAAAAATCATGATATTTACCTGATATCCAACTCCTGACTGTGCAATTGAGCCAAGACCCAGACTAATGCCAGCCAGCTCTGCATTTAACACTCAGGTGCCAAGAGTTTCCTTCACTCTGTTCTCACACTTACTTGCATGTACATCTCAGTGTAAAGCACTACAGAAGCTACTTACACTGTTATTTGTTCTTGCTGTGCAGAATTCCCAAGCCAGAGTAAACATCAGTTAAAACTTTGTGATCAACTGGGTAACCTTCCTCAAGGACACCATTTGTTGATATAAAACTCTTTTGGGGGCAATATCATTTTGAATTTCTATACCGTATACATTCAAAGGAGATTTAGACTATCTCCTTGGTTAAAAACCAAGCGATTCTTTGGTCTGTTCTAAAAAGTCATATAAAATAGGTTCACGCTTAAATAAGAGGTTTAGCATCCTTGTTGAAATCAGAAACTCTTTTTAAGTTATTTGGGGAACAAATAGGATTAATTAAAAAGCCAAGAAATATATATGGGTTTTTAAATATCTGGTCTCCTTAGATCATGGAACTAGAGTTATGAATCAGACTCTATTTCATTAAGATTCTGTTAGTGCAGGAAACAAAAAAAACCCCAAGATCATGATCAGTACTGGCCTTGGGCATCCTCTAAACAGCTCAGTTCTTTGAAACCTGATAAAGAGAAAGCTAATCGGCTAGAATCAGGTGTGTTTCACTAGTGACTAAGCAAATCCAACATGATTACTAATAGCAGGGTAAAGTCTGCACGTCCTTTCAGCCCCAGCTCTGGCATCGCAGGGCTTATCACCCATTCTACAGGCAATGTGGTTAAGGGAGGGAGAAAGAGAGACACTGTTCAGTCTATTTCTTGGAATCATTCATTGATTTTTGAGAGTTGATGAAGTTTCCCTATCCTAACATCTGAATTTTACATAGGAAAGAACAAAACTGACTTTATTGCTAATGTCGACTTTAAAAATGTACACCATACGAGTTGCCAGTTTTTAAGTTTCATTTGAGACCAAATGAGGACTGCAGCCCGGGAGACAGCACCTCAGACAGCTCTGAGAAACTGCTCCCAAGAAGCCGGGCGGAAGGTCAGGGTATATGGAATTTTGGTGACAGGGGAGTACATGACACCAGCCACATACTCTTCCAGAAGGTTTTGACTAGTCTCATGAAGCTGTTGCTGGTCATGAGGAACAGTCATCAGCATGAATGATTTTAGTAACTGTCTAGATATGGAGAGATCCAAGAATTGGGCTTGTAAAATCGGCTCCTGAGGATATCTAACTACCTGAAGACCTGTCCTGCCAGTCTCCCCCAGCACAGGGTGCCTCACTTGTGTTCTCCACCCTGAACTCCTTCAGGGGGTGTTGAAGGTCAGCAGCTGCATTAGCACATGATTTAATCCTTGTGGAGGTAGATGGTGAGCACCCAGGGCAAGTGCCAATTTGTAGCTGACACTGGAAAAGCAACTGGATAGCTTATCACAGAATTTAACAGGGAAAGAAAAAACTTAAAATAGTAAATAAACAAGGTCAAAGTATTCAGGAACTAGAGTAGGCAACTACCTACAATTTATCTGCAATGTGATCCATCATTTGGAACACCAAAGGTGCTATGTAATTAACATTCCAAACGTGCAATTCTGAGAAAACAAAACCAAGAAAGTGTGGCTTCATAGACTTTGGTGAAAACAAGAAAAACTGCTATGCAAATTAGTTGGCTTTTGAAAGGTTACATTCATTTTGGAAGTGAGAATTTTTGTCATGTACATTTTGATTTTATATCGTTAGCTCCCTTCAGAAAATTTGCGAGTGAGGCATTTCCAATTAGTTGTAGCAAGTTGTACATGTTAGCTGCTCAAAAACGCAAGAAAAATGGGGAGCTGACCAAAAGGGTCTGTGGCTTTCGCAAAGGTATGGTGCCTTAAAATATGAAAATGAGATTTTGAGCTGGAGAAATGAAGACTAGTATCCTTTTTAGAGGAAGAGTTTGCAATAAGCAGGACCTGGAAGTATCTGAATTATTGATGTGTTTTTATTTCCCAGGATATTTGGAAGAAGGTAAATATATTTTTTGCAGGGGAAGGCAGCTCTTTTCTGTATTAAAGAACCTCTGATTATTTTATCTCAGTGCATACCCACACACTATTAATAACTCATAAAATTACTTAGCACCCAACAGTGAGCAGAGCTGGCACCTGAAAAATCCACAGGACAGAAACTTGGCCCCTATCTAGACACCGTTCCCTAGACAGGAGCCCCTTTGCTCAGTCTGAAAGCCCTGATGAAGTTTAGAAATCAGGTAGCTGATTGTCTTACAGGGAGACAGCTGTGCACCCTCGGTAGACGCCTGTGTGGTTTGCAAAGTCCCCATTAGCAATTACAAATCCCAGCAGCTGATAGAACTTTTTCTGTACATGCAGGTGAAGACATTCTCACCATGCCAATGTTTCTCTCCCGCTTTCTCCCTATAACACATATGTATAAAAATGCTTCTTTAAAATTCACAAAAGAGTTCCAAGATTTCTGCCTCATTTAAGTAAAATCGAAGAGGAATCATAAGAGAATCTCACTTGCGGTTCAGAAAAGCTTCCACGGATCTAAGCTGCTTTTAACCATGAACAGAGCTATCCTTTGCTAGTTTTTGAAACAAAATAAATCTGTATGAAGCAGAAAATCCAATAAACCATATACATTTTCCTCCATGTTTTGGATTCACAGTAATTTACCTAGATTTACTTTTACATAATAGACAGATGGACTTCATGTAATTAAAACGCTCCAAGCAATTATATTTCAAAATATCGTGACTTTGCAAACCCCCAAATGTATTTTTGAGGTAAAAAAGCAGTACTCCACTTAAATATAGTTGTTTTAGCAACACTTCAGTTTAGAGCGCGTTCTCTCCAATTACGAATCCGTTTTGCCTCTCCGTTTAACAGTTTCATCCATCTAACTGGAAGCATTACTTGTTATTTAGAAACTGAAGAATTACTAGTCTTCCCACTAAGAAAGAATATTTCACTGTTACTACCTTTTGAGTTTAACATTAAAAAATATATATGCCAGCCCTCTCGCTTTCCTTCTCAAGAATCTTTGCAATAACTTATTTTATGTTACTGCATTTTAGTTCATACTGTATCTTTGCCCCAGGACGCTTAAAAGCCAGGCGCTCCAAAATCTGGCTCCCTGCGCCCACCGAGGCTGAACCAGGGGTCTTGGCCACTGAGCCTAAACGGCGAGTTCGAGCCCCTAAATGCCCTAGAGTTTTGGCGCCCCGCTGGGGGCTACCTCCACACTAACCCGAAGGCAACCTTCTGGTCCCGCCGCCAGTTTCCCCAACCCAGGGCAAAGGCGCGGACCTCACCAATTCCTAAAATCGCATCTTTTGTTCCAAAACTAGACCTGCAATTCTGAAACTTAACGGGATTTGGGTCATGGACTGCCCTCGGCGGTCAAGGTCACTCAGGTCAGCGACCTGGGTGAGTAGACCCCTGGCCGAGTCTCCACTCCGGTGGTTGCGCGCAGCGCGCTCAGGCGCCGCGAGCAACGAGCGGCGGAGAGTAGTCGACGCCGGGGAACTTTCCCCGAGACGCGCGGGCTCGGGAGCCCTGAGTGGCTCGAAGGGTACCAGCTGTCGCCATCTCCTGGGATCTGTGTGCTCCCGCCGGGCACGCGATCCCCTCCCTAAGGGTTCACCTCCTTCCCTCTGGAGACGCTACGTCGCCGTCAGTGCCCAACATCGCCCAGCCCCCCGGCAGCCTCGCAGGCATCCTCGGAGCCGCTGTTCCGGGGGGACCCCCGCGGACCCGGCCAGACCCTCTGGGAACAGGCTCTGGATGTCTGGCAGGTCTGAGCTCGCGGCACTCCCTGAGCCCAGAACCGGGGTGGGGGTCAGTTGGCTTGCGGGAGGTCTCCAGGCGCCAAGGGGCCGCCTCTGCGCGGAGCCGAGCGCGGCAATGCTCGCGGACCCCAAATAGCGGCTCTCCGGTGGCGCCCACCCCGACGGCCCGCCGGAGGAGAAAGGACGTCACGGCCCCAGGCGGCTAAACCGCAACTAGTGTCCCGATACCCTCGGAGCCCTGTCCACCCCCCTTGTGGGGGGGGGGGGGGGAGGCCGCGCCTCACCTGTGAGCAGCAGACCGCCAAGCAGCGCGCACAGCAGGACCCCGGTGTCCCAGCAGCTGACCATGGTGAGCGCGACGCGGCCTGCTCGCCTGGTGCCCGCGCTCCTAGCTGGCGCCCACCGCAGCCGGTTCCTTCTCGCTCCGCCGCCGCCGCCGGCCCTGCTCCCCGGGCGCCCCTCTCCGCAGCCCCAGCGAGAGACAGCCACTTCCCCCGGTAATCCTCGGAGCCCGGCGTTCTCTGGCCGTAGAGTTCCAGCCCCGGAGCCCGTTCCGAGCCGCCGCCGCCGCCGCCGCCTGGGAGGAGCCAGGAGGAGTGTCGCTCCGGCGCGCTCCGAGCCTCCACCGGACCTCGATGAAGAGGAGCCGAGGGCGGGGGCGATTTTTAACCTTTCCCCGGCCCACTTCCTACCCCGGCACCTCCTTCCAGTGACGTCAAGGGGTCCCCCACCCCTCATCCGCCTCCCCCACCTACCCTCTTCCTCCGGGACCTGACTCCCTACGGCTCGGGAGTGGGCGGGGGCCGCGGCGGGCGGGGGGCGGGAGCGCGCGTGGGGAGACGCGGGCGGCGGCGCCCGGGGGGCATCGACCTGCAGGTTCAGGGTCCTGGCTCCGGGCTCCTGCCCCTCTCCCCTCCTCCTCCCCTTCGCTCTCAGGAAATCCTTGCTGTCTCCCTCCGCCCGCTTACTCAGCCCTGGGGGCCGCCCGAAGCTGGGAAGGGGACGGAGCTGGCCCTCCACTGCCCGGCTCCGGGGGCGGAAAGTCCGACCCTGGGAAGCGAGCCGCGCCTCCGAGACGGTGTCCTTGGCACGGAGGGGCGAGGCGCAGGCCGGCTCCCTCCCCGTTTCCATGCTCTTCCCGCGCCGTACCGCCGCCCGCCCCCCACCCCCCGCGACTCCCCTGACTGTCCCCAGACGTCTAGGACGGCGCCGGACACCCTAGGCACAGGGGTCCGCGCCAGGAGCGCCCGCGGGACCCGACGCTTGGCTGGCACCTTCGAGATGACCGCGAAGCCGCCGGGGTCCCTGGGGAGCGCGTCTGTGTCTTTTCGGCTTCACAGATGAACCCGCCCAAGTCATTTCCTAAACCCGCCGCTTCTAGAAGCAAAACAAGCAATAACATCACGACACCTTTTCAAAGGCTGAAACGTGAAGCTGCTCCTGCAACGTTCAAGGGCCGAGCGCTTGAACTTGATTAAATGCTCGAAAAGAATCTTTTCTGACGGCAGCTTGCTCCGCAAGGCGAGTTACTCCACTGCTCTTCGAACAAAACCCAGTGAAATTAACGCGAGGCACTAAATCATTTGGGATGACACTAATTCCACCTTGTTCCCCAATTATATCTCCATTACCTCATAGGCTGATATGGTCCCAGGCTCCACGGAGCAGCCCAGTCTTGCCCCTGTAAATAGCGCTGGTTTGAAAAATACTTCTATTGGAAACCGCCAGATAGTGACGATAAAAGGAGTGTGAAGGCTCCTAAACCCGGGGCCAGCGACTCTTCCTGAAGGACTGGACGGCCTCCCGCCTGGCAAGGTTAGGCAGACCTGGAGTTGCCACACCTCTGGGTGGCAGTGCAAGGAGAGGTCCCCGCCGCGGGCGCTCCACGCGGGAACAGCGCACCGGGCGCTGGGGCGCGGGAGTCGGAGCCCCACGCGGCTCCGAGGAGAGAAGGACCACGCGGAACCTGGGCGCGCCTATCGGCTTCTCCACTTTTGCTGCTTTTCCAGGGCTCCTCTCCCCTTTCCCTGGCTCTTCCTCTCTCCCTACCTCAAGCTTGACTCCTTCAAAACCGCAGTATCATTCCGCGAACACTTCGTTAATTACGAATCGCAGGGTTAGAGACTGATAACTGATCTTTCTTGCGACTGATCCTCCCACCCTCGGTCACAGTCTGGGACACACCCTCAAAGCCAAGGTGTCCCCCTTGCCTCACTTCAGAGCTGCTTGTCCGTCCCATGCTCTATCCCCGGAAGAGACTCCGCATCGCCCTTCTACAGCGCCTCTTGGAGCCGAGCATCGTGTTAGGGCCCCAAACGCTGAGATGAGAAGATGTCTTCCCAGGGGCTTAGTGCTGGAGAGGAGATTGATGCGTCAAGAGTATATGACATGACAGTTTGAGGATGCCAGTGCTGGAGGGAGCTTGAGTCCGAGATGGGCACAGAGATGAGGCGGTCTTTCCAAGAGCTCAGGAATGTTTCTTAGGAAAGACACTTAGCTGACTCCGGGGTGGGGCTGTGTGTGTTGGTGGCGGCGGCCGGGGGCGGGAGCAGTCCATAGGACAATCTATAAAAATTGATTACAACCCTTCAAATGCTATTTGAGACACAACCCTCCACATGCCTGCTGCCAGAAATGAATCTACATCGAGTTTATTTGTGAAGCCAGAAAGGTTATTTGATGGACAGCTGAAACAATTTCATAACCTCAGACGTCCATCAACAATACTAGTATATTGTACATGCTCTGTCGCTCAGTCGTGTTCCCACTCTGCAAATCCATGGACTGTAGCCCGCCAGGCTCCTCTGTCCATGGGATTTTCCAGGCAAGAATACTGGAGTGGGTTGCTGTGCCCTCCTCCAGGGGATCTTCGCCACCCAGGGATGATCTCCTCCATCTCCTGCGTTGATTGGCAGGCAGATTCTTTACCACTGAGCCACCTTGGAAGCCCATAAGCCACCTGAAAGCCCACATAAGCCTGGAATATTGCTCAGCAATTTAAGGTTAAAGAGTCCCAGTGGAATCTAACTTAATTTACACCAAAAACATTCTGCATTGAATGATCTCACACAAATTTTCCAACTATCCTCTTGAAAATTGCAGGCTTTTATAGTCGATGGCCACCTGGTGGCTCAGAGGTTAAAGAGTCTGCCCGCAATGCGGGAGACCTGGGTTCAATCCCTGGGTCTGGGAGATCCCCTGGAGAAGGAAATGGCAACCCACTCCAGTATTCTTGCCTGGAGAATCCCATGGACAGAGGAGCCTGGTGGGCTACAGTCCATGGGGTTGGAAAGAGTTGGACACGACTGAGCGATTTAACTAATACAGTCAACCATTTATTTACTATTTCTTATTTTGTTACTTGTGCTTCTCTGGTGGCTCAGACGGTGAAGCGTCTGCCTGCAGTGCAGGAGACCTGGGTTCGATCCCTAAGTCAGGAAGATCCCCTGAAGAAGGAAATGGCAATCCACTCCAGTACTCTTGCCTGGAAAATTCCATGGATGGAGGAGCTTGGTGGGCTACAGTCCATGGGGTTGCAAAGAGTTGGACACATTTTGTTACTTGGATTAGCCTCCTCACAGAGAACTCAAGATGCTACAAGTTGTCACAAGGTTTTGTTCTCATTTCACTCTAGCTCATAAATTTTAGCTTTGAGAAAAACAAATAGCTAAAATGATGGAAAATAAAGGTATGGCTCGCAGCCCTCCCCACTGAAAAGAGATAATACTTTTGAATGAGAATAGGCTGCAGCGCTCTTCCAACTAAATCACAAACGAAAAGGGGTTTTATAGATAATAGTGATGGAAAAGATCAATTTCAATGTGCCTGGTGGGTATAAAAAGCTATTGAAATACACTATCTGCTTGCTTCCTACTCAGATACAAAAGAACATTTCATCTCCTGCAAAACCAGACACTCTCTCTTGTTATCAGCTACAAACATTCTCTTGAGGATTCCTATTCAGAGGCAGACTGTTGGTAAAACCAACAGCTTTAATATTCAAGACTGAACAATGATATGGGAGCATCGTGTGAGAGGCAGGAGGGGACCCAGGGCCTTGTCCTCCTTCAGTGGACCAAATGTGGAGCCGATCAGCTTCTAGTCAGAAAGGCTCAGTCAGGACTTCTTCGTCCCCTCGTAGGTTAGGTGGCTTCAGAGCAAAGAAAAACTGCTCCACGCTACACACTGCATAGCATACTTATGTGTGGTTGGTTACAAGAACCAAATGACTTTTTAAAACCCTTCTGTGTTATATGAAAAAAAAAAAAAAAAAAAACCATCTCCCAGCACATCTCTGCTTCACAGCTCAGCCTCTGAGATCTGAGTAGCACATGCTCACAATCTTCCTTAGGGAAACTGCTGAGTTCACCAGGCAGGTACACCCATGGTTCCACTTCTCCAATGCTATTAAGTTCTGATGGAGTTCCTTAGGGAACCTCCACCTCCCCACCACTGTTCTTTTGGCTCCACCTGCTTCACTCCATCCCTGCCCACCTGTTCCTCACCTAGGTTGGTGCTGCTGCTGTTTATCTCATTTTGACTGATTCAGGCATTCAGCTTCTTTTGGAGCCCGTGTCTCCCAGCTCACTATACTTTTGTTACTGCAGCCTAAGATCAAAGGAGCCCTTTCTGTCAGCCACTTTGTACCCTGGAGGCTTACGGGACATGCTCTTGATTAAAAGACCCAAGGCTTTTTCATCGGGAGCCGTGTGGTCTCGCTATACTGGGCCAGTCATAGTGTTTGATGACCCATATTTCAGACACTTTGACACAGTTTTTTAAATGTTCTTGTTTCATGTAGTCTATCTTTCTGGCCTGTTGAAATCTTTCTGATCTCCAATTCTGCCATTCAGCACATTTTTTACATGTCCTACTTCACATTATCCAAAAAATAGGATAAATGTACCTTCTGTCTCATCATTAAAATCACTGCCTAGGGCAGAGTTCAATGAATAGAGAGAGGGAGGAGTCTGCAGAAGTTAAGTAAACCAAAGTATTCTGTGTCATTTTCTCTAGCTGTGGGCTTCCCAGGTGGCACATGGTAAAGAATCCTCCAGCTAATGCAGGAGATCCTGGATCGGGTAGATCTTCTGGAGAAGGAAATGGCAATCCACTCCAGTATTCTTGCCTGGAAAATTCAGAGGAGCCTGCTGCATCTTCACCATGGGAGGCTGCATGTCAGCTTTTACCCATTTACCATGTTATTATTCAGGAATGGTCCTTGCAAGAGGTAATAAAACAGGTGAGTTTTATTCAAGGTATTTTAGGAAAGTTAAAAAAAAAGCTCAGAAGGAGATAATCAGAGAAGACTGGGGCAGGAGAAAAGGCAAAACAGAAAAAGGACAAATACCTAAAGGAAAAGCAGCTGGCTAAGGAAGCCTGCATAATGGTTATCTATTCAGTAGATTGAACAACTTTTGCCAAAGATTAGTTTTATCTCAGTCTATAACTTTCGGCTACTGATTTTTACTTATTTTTTTTAATGATATTACTTTTAATATAGGGCTTCCCTGATAGCTCAGTTGCTAAAGAATCCACATGCAAAGCAGGAGACCCTGGTTCGATTCCTGGAAGAAGATCCACTGGAGAAGGGATTGGTTACCCACTGTACTTTTCTTGGGCTTCCCTGGTGGCTCAGCTGGTAAAGAATCCAACTGGAATGCAGGAGACATGGGTTTGATCCCTGGGTTAGGAAGGTCCCCTGGAGAAGGGAAAGGCTACCCACTCCAGTATTCTGGCCTGGAGAATTCCATGGACTTTATAGTCCATTGGGTCGCAAAGAGTTGGACACAACTAAGTGATTTTCACTTTTAATATACTCTTAGTTATAAAACATTTTAGACAAATACAAAGATGAGGAGAGGGCTGGAGGATGAATCATAACCCCATCATCTCAGAAAACCTACTATGATGTCTTTGGTATATTTCATGTTAATCTTTTCCCAGAGAGTGCATTTTTTTGTTTCTAAGAGCCTTCATAATTACTATATTTAATAGCTATGAAATACTGTCCTACCACTGGACACTTCACTTTCACCATTATAAATAATTCCAAAATGAATTTAATTTGACACTGGAATGTTTTTTAGTCAGTTAGGCACATACAGACACTCAGTATCCATTCCTCTCCTTCCTACGAGCTGCTTTCATATACAAACACACACTCACTCACACACACACACACACACAAGTTAATATTCTCGCCTCATTTGAGACTTGCACCAGCTTAGTCCAACAGTGACCTGGCAACCGATCAGAAGGAAAAGTTTTGTGTTGTGGTGCATAATCCAGAAAATGTATTTTCTCATTCAGTAACGAGAAAAAAAAATTTTTTTTTTTTTTTGCACCCATACACAATCCCAGGCCAGTCTTGTTGAAAACAGTAGTGTAGAAGGTTTAACGATTGCCCTCGAAGGCCTTACAGTTTGAGACAGCCAGATTTCATGAAACATTAGGAAATAATTTACTGCAATTAAAGCAATTCTACGGCAAGAACAAGATACAGTTGTGAGCACAAAAGGAATTACTGATCACTGGACTGGGAAACAGTTTTGATGGTAGTATCAGATTTGTGTTGGCAGAGATGGGAAGGCGTCCTGACAAGGAGTAAAGGGAAGAAACCCAACTCCGATGAGGGGACTGTGTGGGGCAGGGGTGGCCAGTGGAGGAGGGAGAGGACCAGGGAATGGGGAGACAAGCTCCTGCAGGTAAGGCTGAGGGACCTGGACCACCTGGTGTGTGTGCTCAGTTGTATGCTGCTAAGTCGCTTCAGTCGTGTCCGACTCTGTGCGACCCCAGAGACGGCAGCCCACCAGGCTCCCCTGTCCATGGGATTCTCCAGGCAAGAACACTGGAGTGGGTTGCCATTTCCTTCTCCAATGCATGAAAGTGAAAAGTGAAAGTGAAGTCACTCAGTCATGTCCGACTCCTAGCGACCCCATGGACTGTAGCCCACCAGGCTCCTCTGTCCATGGGATTTGCCAGGCAAGAGTACTGGAGTGGGTTGCCATTGCCTTCTCCGGGTCAGCTGTATAGGTAAATTTAAATGTGTTCCATCCTGCCAGTCCTAGGAAGGGATGGTTTAGGATGGTTAGACTAGCATATAGGGGATTAAAGGGAAATAAGACTGAAATGAACTGAATAAACTATTAAATAAACCTATGAAGGAACAAGCTATTAAGAGGCAATAGTTCCCTGAATCACACAGCAAATTCCCACTGGCTATCTGACATACGGTAGTGAGTATGTTTCCATGTTACTCTCAATTCGTCCCCCCGTCTCCTTCCCCCTCTGTGTCCATAGATCTGTTCTCTATGTCTGTGTCTCCGTTGCTGCCCTGCAAATGGGTTCATCGGTACCATCTTTCAGGCCGGGGCTCTGTGACAACCTAGATGGGTGGTAGGGGGTAGGAGGTGGGAGGGAGATTCAAGAGAGAGGGGCCATATGTATACTTATGACTGATGCATACTGGAATATGGCAGAAACCAATACAATATTGTAAAGCAATTATCCTTCAATTTAAAATAAATTTTAAAAAGAAACAATAGGATAGAACTGTAACAGTTATGGGGAGAACAAACCAAGAGGACAGGTGGCTCTGGTGAGTAGATCAGAGATGGGATGGAGAGAGAAATTAACACCGAGGTTGAGATGAGGAGGACAGAGGTGCCAAGAGAACCCCAAGTTTCCAAGGAGGACTCCGAGATCTCTGAACATTGCCAGGAAGGGGAAGCTGTTGCGATGGGGGCAGGGGTGGGGGTGGGAAATGCAGGGATAGACTTATTAGTTTCAGCCAGGTTGAGGTGAGTGGGCAATTGAAAGCAGCCTACTTTATTTTCCTGCCTGAGCCAGGACAGGGTTTAAAGTGATCCAGTGGCTCAAGTCCAGACATTTTAAGGAAGTCAAAATTCATCATCCGATCGCTGTATCCTAATGCTGGACCAAAATCTTATTTACTCAGAATGTCTGAGTTTTATGCAATGGCCAGGCTGTAACTAGGAAGTTTACTAAAAGCCATGAGTTGGATTCCCATGTCTGGGTGAGCAGCAGAGCTCTCCTCCTTCAGCCCTTACGTCTTCCAAAGTTCCCCTTCCCCAGACACAGCCTCTGGGCAGGTCTGCTGGCCACTTCCGTGGAAGACCATCCCTTTCCTTCCTGCATCTCTTCCAGACTCCTCCCAGATGTACTTCTCATGCATGTCAGCAGCAGCAGAAGTCAAGGAGTCATTCTCTACCCTGGACTGTGGGACCATCTGAACCAGAAGTCAGCCAGAAGGCAGGAGTGTGGCCCTGGAACTTTCAAAGATGCAAAATCTGGCAAAGCTGGCATCAGATGCAAAACGAAACAGGCTTTCTTGGCAAGCATCCTAGACAATTTAGGAACAGAAAGACGATACTGTAAGACATTTGGCCGATTTTTTTTCTAGAACGTGTGAATAAGCTGCAAAGGTTGGAAAAAGAAAGATTCCAGAAGACTGAAGAAGATAAAACATGGAATCATAAAATTTTAAAGTACAAATGAACTTCAGAGAAGATCATGTCCACACACTTGATCTCTCTTTAAGGAAACAGGCAGAGAGGTGATGAGCTTTGCCTACAGTGAACCTGAATCTGCAGAACCTCTTTGAGCTTATGGATTAGACTCCACCCCCGCCTCCTTCCCCAGTCCCCAGCCCTTCTGGTCTCTGAATACCAAGTCTATTAGATGGAAGGTGAGTGCTGGTCCCTAAAGACCCACTGCTCCATCCCCTGGATGAGCATGAGATGATCTGATGAATCAGCTGATGCTAGGAAGGACCTGCCCGCAGGTCAGCTCAGATCTGTCAGGTCAACGTCACCACCTTCGGGCAGATGGTCACCTGCACTCAGAAAGCAATCTTAAACAGAGAGCCCAGCACTTCTGCTAGTCTAGGGCAATGGGCAGCTCCTGGGGCAAGCCTGCCAGGGGTGCTGTCCCTCTGGCTGGGCATATGACCTTGAGCAAAACCACTTAACCTCCTTGGGCCCCAGTCCCTTATCCTGGGATGTCAGCAGGGCTGATGATATAATGGGGTTGTCATGAAGACTAAAAGAGAAATCCTTTTAAGCACTTATAATAGTGCCTGGACCAAAATAAACACCAAGTGCTAGCTCTTAGGACTTGAGTAATGTTTGTTTGGCATGCCCCCTGCACTCTCCCTAACTAGTCCTCTACTACCTATCCCCAGGGGGTGGACTGCACACCTGCTAAGTTCAAGGTCTCCCACGGGATTGGGCCTTGAATGGCCCACCACACTGTCCACACGTCCAAGGCTTGTCCCAACGGGCAAACCTGCTTTGTCTGACCCTAGGGGATCATTTGAGACCTTATCTCCTGTCTGACTTCAAGTGTCCTCTGATGATGATGGCCTCAAGTTGCTGACCTGATTCTCAGATGCCTGTCTGCTGAGTAGCTGTTTTGGTTTTTTATAATTAAAAAACAATTTTATTTATTTTTTTTTTTACCATGCTGTTTGGCTTGTGGCATCCTAGTTTTCTTGACCAGGGATTGAATCCACATCCCCTGCATCGAAAGTGCTGAGTCTTAACCACTGAACTGCCAGGAAGCCCCCTGCTGAGTAAATGGTACCTTTCATAGCCATTCCTAGGCCCAGCTCATTTCATCACATTCCACTGCTTTCTTTCCTCTCCACCCTGCCCTGGTTGGCCTGCCCATCCCCTCTCTCCATGGGCCTCTGCTACAGAAGTTCTGGCGTAAAACCTTAAACTTCATATAAGAAAACCTCTCCTTTAATAGGCAAAAATCTTGGTCCATGAAGTTCAGCAGTGATGGGAGACATCTTGGTGAAGCCTCTCCTTCCTCCTTTCATCTCAAGATCTCCTTTCCTGAATTTCCCATTAATCCCCACTACCATCATGGAGCTGGTCTTTGGGGGCCCAGCGTTGCCCTGCAGCATCCCACAAGTGTGGATAAAAGTTTCCCTTACCTGCCATGAGCTGATCTGAAAATGGCTGTCAGTGTTATTGGGACCCCACGAAGGGATCGGATAAGATGACGGCAGAGGCGGCCCCCTTCCGAGCACCCCACAGGATGTTCTCCTGTCCATGCTGATATTCCATGTGACCTGCCTGAGCTCAAGGACTAGGAAGAATCATAGTTTCTAAAATCATAGTTTTAGAAAAAGCTGCTGGCCTGCTTGGCCCTCCGGTGACCACTGTTCCTTCTGCTCGACTGGGCAAACTGCAGCTTGCTTTTGCCTTTGCCTATGGGCTTCCCTGGTGGCTCAGACAGTAAAGAATCTGCCTGTAGTGCAGGAGAGCTGGGTTTGATCCCTGGGTCGGGAAGATCCCCTGGAGAAGGAAATAGCAACCCACTCCAGTATTCTTGCCTGGACAGAGGAGCCTGGTGGGCTACAGTCCATGGGGTTGCAAAGTCTCAGACACGACTGAGTGATAATTTTTTTTTCACATTTGTTCTCTAGGCTTAAAACATCCCTCTTTAAAAATGGTCAAGAGGATAAAGGAGGAATCCGGTGATTTCAGTATCTAGAAAGAACAGCAGTTATAATTAACAAGCCCTTCAAATATGAACTCAGTTTAGGAAAGCCCCAGTGACTCAGTCCTTACAAATGAAGAAAATGAAACTCAAAGTTTTAAGTGATGCATCCAGCTAAGGCCACGGGACTCAGCCTAGGACATGCGTACAAGAGAAAGAGTCGGGGTTTCCATCCACAGCGACAGTGTCAGGCCTTTCAGATGAAGACTCACTTGAAAACATGGTTTTACGTTTTGTCCTGTGTGTTATCTGCCGTCATTGATAGAGATAGATTTGAGGGCCCTGACCACACCTAGAAAATGAGACATTCACAACAGGACAACAGGAGTGCCATTAGCTTAAGAGACTCTCTAGGATTATGAAGAAAATTTCCTGACCCTCAGCCTGGTCCCCTGATACCAAAATTAAGAATGGCCAGGGAGAGACTTCCCTGGTGGTCCAGTGGCTGGGAGTTCCCCTCACAATTCGGGGGACACTGATTTGGCCCCTGGTTCGGGAGCACCCCACATGCCACAGGGCACCTTGGCCCCTGCTCCACAAGTGCTGAGCCCAGGGCACCCCAACGATGCAGTGTAGCAGGAGAGGCGGCCTCAGTGAGAGGCCCACATGCCAAAACTAGAGAGTGACCCCCGCTCTCTGCAGCTAGAGGGAGCCATCGAGCAGCAACGAAGACCCAAGGCAGCCAAAAATAAAATAAAACGTAAATTAATTTTAAAAATGCATTACTTTTTTTAATGACATGGAATTCCCTGGCTGTCCAGGGGTTAGGAATGGACACTTCCACTGCAGGGGGCGTGGGTTTGGTCCCAGTTCGATTCTGGAAACTAAGATCCCACTAGCCATGTGGCAGGACCAAAAAGAACTAAATTTAAAAAAAAGAATACACAAAATTAAGAAAGGAGATAAAGATCTCCGTCTCATGAGGAAGATATGGTAGGAAGACAGGGATCCCAGTGAAGAGCAAAGCCACACCTCAAAGCCTGGAGTTGGTGTGAACGAGGACTGTTGAGGTGCTTCTCCACTGCAGAGCCTCAAACCTCTGCCTGGGCTGGCTCCACCATCCACCATCCATCATCCACCAACCACCACCCAGCATCCAGCATCCAACATCCACCATCCATCTATCACCCACCATCCATGTATTACCCACCATCCACAGGGCTTCCTGGAAGATGGAGAGCATGACTTTCCATGGGATCAGGGAAACAGGCCACATCCTGGCAGGAGTTTTTCTGTTTTTTAATTAATTTATTTTAATTGGAGAAAAATCACTTTACAATATTGTGATGGTTATGAATCAGTCATGGGTACACATGTCCCCCTATCCTGAACACCCCTCCCACCTCCCTCCCCACCTCATCCCTCTGGGTTGTCTCAGAGAACTGGCTTTGAGAACTGGCTCTGGTCATCTATTTTACATATGATAATATACATGTTTCAGTGCTACTCTCTAATCATCCCACTCTTGCTTTCTCCCAGAGTCCAAAAGTTTGTTCTTTACATCTGTGTCTCTTTTGCTGCCTTGCATATAGGATCGTTACCGTCTTTCTAAATTCCATATGTATGTGTTAATATACTGTATTGGTGTTTCACTTTCTGACTTACTTCACTCCATATAATAGGCTCCAGTTTCATCTTTCTCATTAGAACTGACCCAAATGCATTCCTTTTTATAGCTGAGTAATATTCTACCATGTATATGTACCACAATTTCCTTATCCATTTGTCCCCCAGTGGACATCTAGGTTGCTTCCATGTCCTAGCTATTGTAAACAGTGCTGCAATGAACACTGGGGTACACATGTCACTTTCAATTCTGGTTTCCTGGGTGTGTATGCCCAGCAGTGGCAGGAGTTTAAATGCAGGCTGCAATCCTGTTCCATAAGGCATGAGAAGGATTTGACATCGTTTGCTCCTACTGGGACCTTCCACCTGCCCGAGAGGCACCTGACAGGTTCCTCTGCCTGTTCAGCTCTCACCCACTGTGCACCTCCTGGTCCAAGTGCCACAAGTGCTCTGAAGACTCCCTAAGCATGCCAGTCAACCAGACCTCTCTCCCCTGCTCACCTCTAGAATATACAGTTCTGCATTTTTCTCTTGTACTTTCTTGCTTAGATGCTGTGCTGCTGCTGCTGCTGCTTCGTCGCTTCAGTCGTGTCTGACTCTGTGCGACCCCATAGATGGGAGCCCATGAGGCTCCCCCATCCCTGGGATTCTCCAGGCAAGAACACTGGAGTGGGTTGCCATTTCCTTCTCCAATGCATGAAAGTGAAAAGTGAAAGTGAAGATGTTCAGTCGTATCCGACTCTTAGCCACCCCATGGACTTCAGCCTACCAGGCTCCTCTGTCCATGGGATTTTCCAAGCAAGAATACTGGAGTGGGTTGCCATTGCCTTCTCCTTAGATGCTATAGAGAACCGAAAAGACGTTTTTAGGCATTTAAGTGCTTGTTTGAAAAGCAAAAATTAGGCACACTTTGGGTTGCAAGCAACAGCATACTTGGCCTTCCCAGGTGGCTCAGTGGTTAAAAAAAAAAAAAAAACCCGCCTGACAATGCAGGAGACTCAGGAGATGCAGGTTCAATCCCTGGGTTGGGAAGATCCCCTGGAGGAGAGCATGGCAACCCACTCCAGTATTCTTGTCTGTAAAAGCCCATGGACAGAGGAGCCTGGTGGGCCGCGGTCCATGGGGTCACAATGAGTCGGACAGGACTTGCTGACTGAGCACACGCATGCACAATAGGACACTTGACTAAAAGTGAATTAATCAATAAAGACAAATCTTGTGTTGCTGCACATATAGCCGTTTTGCATTTCTTTGCCTTTCTTGTGATTAATACTAACCATCTGACTACTTCTGGGCAAAAAGTGGACATTCTAGTAATAAATGTTAGCGGTGTGTGACAATTGCTGGCCAGTTCCAGAAAATTTCAGGTCAGCAGGTATGCATTTATTACAGTGTCATTTCCTCCTGCCACGGCAACTTAGAAGCCTGTGGTGGAACTTTAAGATGCAAGTATCTTGGAGAATGAATCCAGAGTTTTCATCACAGGCAAAAAAATATATTTTTTCTATTTCTTTAATGCTGTGTATCTTTAGGAAATGATGGATGGTCACTCACTGAACTTATTGTGGCCATCATTTCACAGTGTGTGTAAGTCAGATCATTACACCATACATCTTAAGTTTGTGAAGTACTGTACGTCAATTATATCTCAATATAACTGGAGGGAAAAAGAAGATGCAAATATCTTGGGCTCTGAATTATCTCTTGGAAAGAAATTAGCCTGGAAATTCTCAGTGAGCCCTCAACTGACATTGCATGAGAAAAAAAATAATAAACCCATATGTGATAAGCCACTGGGAATTTGTAATTAACTAATTACTGTAGCAAAACTTCCCCAGTACTAGACCTCCCCAGTGAAGTTGCTCAGTCGTGTCCGAGTCTTTGTAACCTACCAGGCTCCTCCATCCATGGGATTTTCTAGTCAAGAGTAGTGGTGTGGGTTGCCATTTCCTTCTCCAGGGGATCTTCCTAACCCAGGGATCCAACCCAGTTCTCCCGAATTGCAGGCAGATGCTTTACCGTCTGAGCCACCAGGGAAGCCTAATAGCAAAACCTAGCCCATCCTAATATAGTGAAACAACAAAATGAAATTTAAAGAGTTTGCAGACATAAGGAAACTAATGGAACTTCCAAACAACATCATTATAAAATGAACACTTTAATTAGGAGCAGAAAGAACAGGCAGATACCACTGAGAATCTAACTACTGACATAAAGGAAAGTCTTGAGATATAACACACCTGAAAAAGACAAAGATATGAAAGCGACTAACAGGATACTAATAGAAATGGAAAAAGATTAAGTTATTCCAACTTAAGATAATTGATGTCCCTGAAGTAAAGAATCTAAATATTAAAGAGAATATTTATTAAAATATGAAAGAAAAATTCTGTGAAAGACCTGACTGTGCAGATCAAGATCACAAATTATATACCAGGAAAACTTAATACAGTATGATACCGAGGAGATATCTTCTAATTCAACTATGGAACTTTAAGGATAAAGAAAGAATTTGTCAGGTGTTCAGGCAGAAAGAGTCGACAGGACTGAGCGACTTCACTTTCACTTTCAGGCAGAAAAGCAAATTGCTTGTAAGGGAGAGAAATTAGACTGGCCACACATTTCTCCCTCAGTGATAGAAGACAGGTGAGTTTCAAAGGAAAGGATCCTAGGCCAGGCCAGGATGTTGCTGAGGTAGGAAGGCAGAACAGGCATCTCTCAGACATGAAAGAATCCGGAGAATACAAAGCCATGACTCTGCGTGGGAAAGCCACATGACTTGACAATAAATCCAACCAATCAAAAAATTAACCAAATATAAGAACTCAGGAATGAAGAGACCATGGTAAAAAGATGTAAAATAAACATTAAAACCACTTGAAGGTATATAAACACACACACGTTTCTCAGGTGGAACAGTGGTAAAGAATCCACCACCCAGTGTGGCAGACACAGGAGACAGTCTCGATCCCTGGGTCGGGACAATCCCCTGGAGAAGGAAATGGCAATCCACTCCAAAATTCTTGCCTGGAAAATTCCATGGACAGAGGAACTTGGTGGGCTACAGTCTGTGGAGTCGCAAAGAGCCAGGCACAACTGAGCACACACATATATGTGTATGTATACACTCGCATAACTCTGAGAATTACACTCCTTAGTAGAATGTAAATGTTGTGAATGGAAACAAAAATCAGGAGGGGAAGAAAAGCATCAGGAAGTAAGATACTCTTACGGCAGGGGGTCCACTGACACTGTCTAAAATTTTTTTAATGTAATTTTAAAGACACAGTATATCTAATACCTTGTGTCTTTTTAAATTCTATTCTTCAGTTTTGAGAAAAAGCTTGACTTGAAGAGACTCCTTTGCTGGTTTAAAACAGTGAACCTTGACTAAGTGAAAGAAGCTAGTCTGCAAAGGCTACAGACATATGGCTCCAACTATATGCTGTGCTGGAAAAGGCAAGCTATAGAGCCGGTAAAGAGATGATGGTTGCTTGGTGTTGGGGAGGGAGGGGTGAAGAGTGGAGGACGGAGCGTCTGGGGCAATGAAACTACTTGGTGCAGCCCTGCAATGGTGGCTACACGGCAGTACCCATTTGTCTAAACCCACGGAACACGCGACACCAAGAATGCACTCTGATATGAGCCAGGGACTCCGGGCGATGGTGATGTGTCAGTGCAGGTTCACCTATTGTAACAGCAGTACCGCTGGTGGGGGATGCTCATAGTGGGGACTCAGGGTAGTCGGAGCACTACAATTTCTACCCAATTCTGCTGTGAACCTAAAATGTCTCATAAAAAAAATAAAGCCCATTAATGTTCATTGCAGCACGATTTACAATAGCTAGGACATGGAAGATCCCCTGGAGAAGGAAGTGGCAACCCACTCCAGTGTTCTTGCCTGGAGAATCCCAGGGACAGGGGAGCCTGATGGGCTGCCGTCTATGGGATCACACAGAGTCAGACACGACTGAAGTGACTTAGCAGCAGCAGGACATGGAAGCAACCTAGATGTCCATCAACAAATGAATGGATAAAAAAGCTGTGGTACATATCCGTCCATGGGATTTTCCAGGCAAGAGTGCTGGAGTGGATTGCCATTTCCTTCTCCAGGGGATCTTCCCGACCCAGGGATCGAACCTGGGTCTGCCCCAGTGCAGGCAGACGCTTTACCGTCTGAGCCACTAGGGAAGCCCACAATGGAATATTACTCAGTCATAAAAAGGAACACATTTGAGTCAGTTCTAATGAGCTAGATGAAACTAGAGCCTATTATACAGAGTGAAGTAAGTCGGAGACAAACAAATAGCATGTATTAACATATATATATATGGAATCTAGAAAGATGATACTGATTAACCTGTTTTCAGGGTAGCAGTGGAGAGGCAGACAGAGAACAGATTTGTGGACACAGTGCGGGGGAAAGAGAGGGTGGTACGAATTGAGAGTGTAGCATTGAAACATATACACCACCACATAAAATAGATAGCCAGTGGGAATTTGCCGTATGATGCAGGGGACTCAACACTGTGCTCTATGACAACCTAGAGCGGTGGGATGGAGTGGGAGGGGGGAGAGGGAGGGGACATATGTATACCTGTGGCTGATACATGTTGATATATGGCAAAAGCCAACTCAATATAAAACAATTATCCTCCAATTAAAAATAAATAAATAATAAATAAAGCCTGTTAAAAAATGTAAACCTATTAAAATTTTTTCCATAGTTTATTGTGATCCACACAGTCAAAGGCTTTGGCATAGTCAATAAAGCAGAAATAGATGTTTTTCTGGAACTCTCTTGCTTTTTCTATGATCCAGCGGATGTTGGCAATTTGATCTCTGGTTCCTCTGCCTTTTCTAAAACCAGCTTGAACATCAGGAAGTTCACGGTTCACATATTGCTGAAGCCTGGCTTGGAGAATTTTGAGCATTACTTTACTAGCATGTGAGATGAGTGCAATTGTGCGGTAGTTTGAGCACTCTTTGGCATTGCCTTTCTTTGGGATTGGGATGAAAACTGACCTTTTCCAACCTTGTGGCCACTGCTGAGTTTTCCAAATTTGCTGGCATATTGAGTGCAGCACTTTCACAGCATCATCTTTCAGGACTTGGAATAGCTCCACTGGAATTCCATCACCTCCACTAGCTTTGTTCGTAGTGATGCTTTCTAAGGCCCATTTGACTTCACATTCCAAGATGTCTGGCTCTAGGTCAGTGATCACATCATCATGATTGTCTAGGTCTTGAAGCTCTTTTTTGTACAGTTCTTCTGTGTATTCTTGCCACCTCTTCTTAATATCTTCTGCTTCTGTTAGGTCCACACCATCTCTGTCCTTTATCGTGCCCATCTTTGCATGAAATGTTCCCTTGGTATCTCTGATTTTCTTGAAGAGATCCCTAGTCTTTCCCATTCTGTTGTTTTCCTCTATTTCTTTGCATTGATCACTGAAGAAGGCTTTCTTATCTCTTCTTGCTATTCTTTGGAACTCTGCATTCAGATGTTTATATCTTTCCTTTTCTCCTTTGCTTTTCGCTTCTCTTCTTTTCACAGCTATTTGTAAGGCCTCCCCAGACAGCCATTTTGCTTTTTTGCATTTCTTTTCCATGGGGATGGTCTTGATCCCTGTCTCCTGTACAATGTCACAAACCTCATTCCATAGTTCATCAGGCACTCTATCTATCAGATCTAGGCCCTTAAATCTATTTCTTACTTCCACTGTATAATCATAAGGGATTTGATTTAGGTCATACCTGAATGGTCTAGTAGTTTTCCCTACTTTTTTCAATTTCAGTCTGAATTTGGCAATAAGGAGTTCATGGTCCGAGCCACAGTCAGCTCCTGGTCTTGTTTTTGCTGATTGTATAGAGCTTCTCCATCTTTGGCTGCAAAGAATATAATCAATCGGATTTCAGTGTTGACCATCTGGTGATGTCCATGTATAGAGTCTTCTCTTGTGTTGTTGGAAGAGGGTATTTGCTATGACCAGTGCATTTTCTTGGCAAAACTCTATTAGTCTTTGCCCTGCTTCATTCCGTATTCCAAGGCCAAATTTGCCTGTTACTGCAGGTGTTTCTTGACTTCCTACTTTTGCATTCCAGTCCCCTATATCTGCCTCTTAAGAAATCTGTATGCAGGTCAGGAAGCAACAGTTAGAACTGGTCATGGAACAACAGACTGGTTCCAAATAGGAAAAGGAGTACGTCAAGGCTGCATATTGTCACCATGTTTATTTAACTTATATGCAGAGTACATCATGAGAAATGCTGGACTGGAAGAAACAGAAGTTGGAATCAAGATTGCCGGGAGAAATATCAATAACCTCAGATATGCAGATGACACCACTCTTATGGCAGAAAGTGAAGAGGGGCTAAAAAGCCTCTTGATGAAGGTGAAAGTGGAAAGTGAAAAGGTTGGCTTAAAGCTCAACATTCAGAAAACGAAGATCATGGCATCTGGTCCCATCACTGCATGGGAAATAGATGGGGAAACAGTGGAAACAGTGTCAGACTTTGTTTTTCTGGGCTCCAAAATCACTGCAGATGGTGACTGCAGCCATGAAATTAAAAGATGCTTACTCCTTGGAAGGAAAGTTATGACCAACCTAGATAGCATATTCAGAAGCAGAGACATTACTTTACCAACAAAGGTTCGCCTAGTCAA
Source organism: Tragelaphus eurycerus (assembly GCA_935064755.1). NCBI lineage: Eukaryota > Metazoa > Chordata > Mammalia > Artiodactyla > Bovidae > Tragelaphus > Tragelaphus eurycerus. The sequence continues at coordinate 34,355,042 of CAKXYN010000007.1, read as the reverse complement.
GGCTATGGTCTTTCCTGTGGTCATGTATGGATGTGAGAGCTGGACTGTGAAGAAGGCTGAGCACCGAAGAATTGATGCTTTTGAACTGTGGTGTTGGAGAAGACTCTTGAGAGTCCCTTGGACTGCAAGAAGATCCAAGCGGTCCATTCTGAAGGAGATCAATCCTGGAATTTCTTTAGAAGGAATGATGCTAAAGCTGAAACTCCAGTATTTTGGCCACCTCATGCGAAGAGCTGACTCATTGGAGAAGACTCTGATGCTGGGAGGGATTGAGGGCAGGAGGAGAAGGGGACGACAGAGGATGAGATGGCTGGATGGCATCACTGACTCGATGGATGCGAGTCTGGGTGACCTCCGGGAGCTGGTGATGGACAGGGAGGCCTGGCGTGCTGCAGTTCATGGGGTCGCAAAGAGTCGGACACGACTGAGCGACTGATCTGATCTGATTAAAATTTTTTACCCTATTAAAACTTTTAAACTTATTTTTGAAAAGTGAATTTTCGTCTTCTTGCTTCACTAATTGATGAGTACTGCAAAATTGAGTTTTCACTGTTTTTGGCATTCATAGAAATCTGAGGCCTAATTTTGCTCAAGATTTCCCAGTGTCTGACAAAGAGGTTCGACTAGATATTACTGTCGTATAATTAAAAGTCACGAAATGCCATTACGTGTAAAAAAGAAAAAAATTAGAGAGCATACGTGGAAAGTCACACAAACGAAAAGAGAAAAACATTAACCTAAAAGTGGTGATGAATTTGGCAACTTGAGGAAGACAACCCCACCTCAGACACAGCTGCTGTGTGTGCAGAGCACACGCACTGTGACCCGGAAATAATCCTGATTCATGGTCATTTTCATACCAATTCCATTGTGTTTGGAACAGTTACTCACCTTCACATTCATCTTGGGAATTTTCTGAACCTCCTTCCTTTCATTCAGCTCCTTTCCTAAATTTGCTTAGTGTTTTTCTCTGTAAAATTTAGGAGAATGTAAAAGAATACTTTTTTTGTTCCTGAGATGTGAAGTAGGCTTCAGATGCTTTTGAGACCAAAATGACTTATCAGTTTAAAACAAAAAAGGGAGGCAGAGGAAGTGAGGGTGGCAGGAACTGAGAGCTCCAGGGTCCAAGAAAAGCTGAATGGTCTGCTTCAGAAAGCAGAGAGTGGCTCTTGCTCTCTTGCCCAACCAGGGATGAAGGAAGCTGGTCATCTCTGAAGCGGCGTGATCCTGGCAAATGACAGAACTGCTCTGAACCTGTTTCCTCGTTTGTAAGACAGGGATGAGACTGCCTGCCTCCTGAGGCCCTAGTGCCAGAGAGGCAAGAGATGCCTTATGCCAGATTCAGCCTCCCGGACTGTTCTCAGTGGGGCTTCCCCACTGAAATGACTCACGTGTGGATATTCTCTGCCTGCATCTCTGCACGATCTAGACTGTCAAGCTTGTGTCTTGCCGGCTCAGTCAAGCCTGCAGATTGGTTTGCCCTGGTGCAGGTGACAGATGTGCATGCTTGTGAGTGAGTGTGTGTGTCTGGACCCCTGTGTCCATTGAGCAGAGGTGTGCACTGGCATATTTGATGCCTGAGCGTGAACTCTGACTTCCAGTGGCAAAGAGCCTAGTTAAGAAATGTAGCCAAAATGTAAACTCTTCTTTTTTTTAAAAAATTTTAATTGAACTATAGTTGATTTACAGTGTTGTGTTGATTTCTGTTGTACGGCAAAGTGACTCACTTTTACAGACATATATTATTTTTATATTCTTTTCCATTATGGTTTATCACAAGATACTGAATATGCTATGCTATACTAAGTCACTTCAGTCGTGTCCGACCCTGTGTGACCCCACAGACAACAACCCACCAGGCTCCCCAGTCCCTGGGATTCTCCAGGCAAGTACACTGGAGTGGGTTGTCATTTCCTTCTCCAATGCATGAAAGTGAAAAGAGAAAGTGAAGTCGATCAGTCATGTCTGACTCTTAGCGACCCCGTGGACTGCAGCCCACCAGGCTCCTCCGTCTGAGGGATTTTCCAGGCAAGAGTACTGGAGTGGGGTGCCAGTGATAGTTCCCTGTATAAATTTTTCTTCTGATTAGAAAGATGAGGACCCTGGTATCCACACTGTTGGCCTGCATACACCATTTCATCCTTTCTGCTACTTCATTTAGAGGTCTTGAGAGGAAAACAAAGAGGGAGGAGGCATTTACAGAAAACGTTCAATCTTCCTTGGGGAAGGACAGTGTTGCTGTTATTAAAACCCAGAATGAACACAGGGAAGAGGCTGGTGGGAAGGTAGGTACAGTGCTGAAAGGTTTCAGGTGAGATAAAAGGCATTTTCAGCTGAGGCTTCCCTGGTGGCTCAGAGGGTAAAGCATCTGCCTGCAATGCAGAAGAACTGGGTTCGATCCCTGGGTCAGGAAGAGTCCCTGGAGAAGGCAAAGGCAACCCAGTCTGGTACTCTTGCCTGGAAAATCCCATGGACAGAGAAGCATGGTAGACTACAGTCCATGGGGTCACAAAGAGTCGGACACGACTGAGCGACTTCACTTTCACTTTTCATATATACATAAAGTATAGTGGCTCAGTGGTAAAGAATCTGCCTGCCAGCGTAGGAGACATGAGTTCAATCCCTGGGTCGGGAGGATCACCTGGAGGAGATGGCAACCCACTCCAGTATTCTTGCCAGGAAAACTTCATAGTTGGAGGAGCCTGGTGGGCTACTGTCCATGGGGTCACAAAGAGTTGGACACAACCAAGCGACTTTGAGAGAGAGAGAGATACATGAGACCAGGGTCTGAACACAGCTGAAGACCGATGACAGAGTTACTGAATTGTATTTATTTCCATCTTTTATCTAGATGTTTTATTTAATTAAATCATGCTGAAAGTAATACAATAAGTTTAAATTAACTTCTAGATCCCCAATTACTTAGGACAGGGTAGAGCCATTTGGAAGCGAAAGCTTATTTCCTGTGTGTGTGCTATGTGCTCAGGTGCTCAGTTGTTTCCGACTCCTTTACCACCTCATGGACTGTGGCCCGCCAGGCTCCTCTGTCCATGGGATTCTCCAGGCAAGAATACTGAAGTGGGTTGGCATTCCCTCCTCCTGGGGATTCTCCTGACCCAGGGATTAAACCTGAGTCTCTTGCATCTCTGGCATTGGCAGGCTGATTCTTTACCACTGTACCAGCTGGGAAGCCTAGGAGGTCAATATATTGTTCTTTATGATTTTCAAAGAATGTTTACTACACTAAGAATTTCTGTATTAGAGGTATCTTCTTTTATATGCATAACTTGGTCAAGCCCACATTGCCTGTGGATTCACTGACTGTAATGTGGGCTAATCTAACCACGTGAAAATCGAAGTCATCACTGCTCACCAGGTGGCAGCTTGCTAAAGATGCAGGCAGAATTTCCAGGGGAAAAATCATCGTACTGGGAACCCAGGCTTGCAGACTGAAACCTGAAAGGCGACTGCAAACATCTTGGGTATTTTCAAGTCTTGTTGCGGTTCATATTGCTTGTTTTTTCGGGTGTCATAACACTGGCCCTCTATTAATCCTTCCCTGGTGGTCCAGTGGCTAAGACCCTGTACTCTCAATACAGGCAGCCCAGGTTCTATCCCTGGTCAGGGAACTAGATCCCACATGCTGCAACTAATAGCCAGCACACCCAAATAAAATAAATAGGTAAAGATATTTTTTAAATTATTTTATGGAGTAGGAAATGGCAACCTACTCCAGCATTCTTGCCCGGAAAACTACATGGACAGAAGAGCTTGGTGGGGCTACATGGGGTCACAGGGTCAGACACAGCGACTATATACACACGTGATATGTAATTTTTATTGCTGTGTAAAGCAAATAAAGGTCTTTCTCAAAATAAAAAAAAATTTTTTTTTAATTTACACCTGCCTCCTTTCAGAAAGATTTTGAGCTGTCACTGGGTCCAGTGCAGAAATGGTCAGATGCTTGCAATAAACTGAAGTAAGTAAAGAAGAGGAAGACCCTCCTCTAAGGGGCAGAACAGAGGCCAGGAGAGCTGATCTGCTGTAGATGTTCACGTGAGAGGGGCGTCCACAGGTTATTGTAGTCTTTGGTCCAAGTCCAGGAAATGAGCCAGCAAAGAGGGAGGAAGCCTAGGATGAAGGGAAAGAATGCCTGAATATGTGAGCAGAGGACCACAGAGGGAAGTCAGGGTAGACCTATTTCATAGGAAGCAGTGGGCAAGGGGCTCTCAACCAGGTCCCAGCACTGGGACCCAAGTTGGGGTAAAGGGACCTGGCAACCGTCCTAGAAGAAGGTCACAGGCGGGACCCCAGGGTAGGAAGGAGCAGATCAGAAGCCCTGGAATAGAGTGGGAAGTGGGAGCCAGAGGCTGCTGTGTGCTGAGTCGCTTCAGTTGTGTCTGTCCAGCTCTTTGCGACCCCTCTTTGGACTGTGGCCCACCAGGTTCCTCTGTTCATGGGATTCTCCAGGCAAGAATACTGGAGTGGGTTGCCATGCCCTCCTCCAGAGGATCTTTCCCAACCCAGGGATCCAGTTCACATCTCTTATCCCGCATTGGCAGGTGGATTCTTTACCGCTAGTGCCAGAGGGCTCGTGTTAGCAACCTGAACGAATTTCTTTCAGACAGACTCCGTTTAGTGGAGCCAAGGAACAGCTTGGCTGTTTAAGCAATCCATGAAGAAAAGAAAAGATCCAACTCTAGTTACTTCCACGAGTTAAGCCAACGTCAACAGCCCATTGAAAGAGATGTGACCATCTGCATCTGCCAGCTGCCAAGGCGCCCTGAAATTCTCCCAACTGGAGGTTATCAAAGATGACACACAACTCAGGAAGCCCCTGACTTGTTTAGTTTAAATTCAGGCTAATTCTTTTATGAGATGCACAGGGAGGATGGAGGAGCCGCCTGCCTCTCTGCTGACAGCAAAAAAGTGAGGTGGGAACACCACCAGTCCAATAGCATGGGGATCAGTGTGGCCTAGTAAGTCAGAGCTGCTGGGAGCCAGCAACTATTTCTATCAAAGAGAATAGAGGATTAAAACCTTCCTCATTCTCTCCAAGTTTGGAGCATTTCTTTTCTGAAAATTTTTCTTTCTAGTTCATAGAATATAGAGGCGCATAATCCAAAAATTTCCGTGGTTTTTTGGACTTTGGTTGGTGATAGGGAAAGCTCCGTCTTAAATATTTCCTCCATTCATAGGTTTGGGACGGCGTTCTGCTTTTATCTGCTGCTGTGATTCTTCTAAGGGGGATGTTGGCAAAACTGTCCTGAGCAGCAGGCCTTCAAATATAAAAGCACTTCAAATATAAAAGCACGAGAGCAAGTGTCCCTCGATACTTCCCTTCTCCCTGGTCCCTTGAAGCACATCCATGGAATGCCACTGGACATCTGCCACTGGAGGGCATTAGACATCATTTAATTTGCTACACAATGACTTTTGACCTCTGCATTTGATTCACACGGGTCACTATCTTGTTCTCATTGTCATGGTCAGACATTTATTCATCTGTGTCCATGTGCAGAAAACAGAAATAGATCTGTAGATTCAGGATGATCCTTTAGGCAGCTCTCGGTCTAATGGGAACACACATATATAAAGGTAAGTAACAACTGCTGCTGTGCCTAGTCGCTCAGTTGTGTCTGATTCTTTGCAACCCCATGGACTGTAGCCCACCAGGCTCCTCTGTTCATAGGATTCTCCAGGCAAGAATGCTGGAGGGGGTTGCCATGCCTTCCTCCAGGGAATCTTCCTGACCTAGAGTCTCTGATGTCTCTTGCGTTGACAGGTGGGTGCTTTACCACGAGCACCACCTGGGAAGACCCACTATGGTAGGGTCAAATCGGAGTGGCACACACTCTGTCAAAAAGCCCCAGCAACACGGTTCTCGGGGCGGGGGGGGAGGCGGGGGGCAGTGAGCATTTTGAGAAAGCCACGCGGACCCCCCATGAGGACCCTACTAAGAAGTGGACTCCATCATCCATCTTGGCTAGCCATAGGAACAGGCCAACTTCTTCATTATTACAGACTGTTGAGCAATTTGGAAGCACCCATTTCAGGGATCACTCCATCTATTTCTCCCTAAATTTATTCCTAGACACCACAAGCTACAAATCTCTTTTCTAAGCGTATAAATAGAATAACATGTAAATGAAAAATAGAATAGAATATATGATCCATTATTCATTCATTCAGGAAGCATAAAGCAGCCTTAGCTTTCAGCCCTGGCTCACCTCAGAGGACAGTAAGAACTGAAATAACTAGGAGCAAAGCAATTAGAGGATGATTTACACTTTACAAAGAGTCCCAGGGGCTCCTTTTAGTGCTTCCCTAGGGGATTTAAGTACTGTTTTACAGGCCGTTAACTCTTGCAACTGGAGGAGGAAGAAGAGATGGTGGTCAGGAAAAGAGCAGATTCAAACCTGGAGGATTAGAAGGCAGGGCCCACAGTAGATCAATAAGTCCAATAACTCTTATTCATATCCTGCTCATGTAGGATAGAAAGTCCTCAAAGCACAAAACAAACATTCTCTATTTTAATCTTAACATCAATTAGGCATGATGATAAATTCAAAAACTGAGCAGTTCAAGGGATGAGTAGATGTACCATAGAGGATTTTTAGGGCAATTGAGCTACTCTGAATGATACTATCACGGTAGATACAAGCCACTGTACATTCAACCAGACTTGTAAAAGGTACAGCACCACGAGTGAACCTTAATGGAAACTCTGGACCTTAGTGATGATGATCAACCACGTAAGCCCACTGATCATAACAAAGGTACCACTCTGGTGGGGTTGTTGTTACCAGGCGGGGGGGTGGTGGGGGCGGAGGAGTCCCAGAAATCTTGTACATCTGCTCAGTTTTGCTGTGAAGCTAAAACTCATTTTAAAAATAAAGTCTATTTTAGAAAAGTGAGAGTTTAAATTTTGACGAGGAATAACATTTTCAAAAACCCCCATCAAATGTTTGAAGAGTTTGTTGCAGAAGGTTAATGAGAGGCAGAGGTGTACCTCTCATGGGTTTGAAATGGAGTTTCAATTTCCTTCTCTACAGATGGTCATCAGGGGAGGGTAGTGGAGAGCTGAATGGTAAGAGCACTACAGTTACTAAATACATGTTGCAGTACACAGTGTAATGTGTAAAAAATAGCATGTAAATTACCTGTATGTGCAAATTCTTTGTACATTCAGTAGTCAGCTGTTAGTATTCCCAGGTTACAAACAGTGGGAGATGGTAGCAGGGGTAGCCAGTTAAGTTCGGTTCAGTTCAGTCGCTCAGTCATGTCCGATTTTTTACAACCCCATGAATCGCAGCACACCAGGCCTCCCTGTCCATCACCAACTCCCGAAGTCCACCCAAACTCATGTGCATCGAGTCGGTGATGCCATCTAGCCATCTCATCCTCTGTAATCCCCTTCTCCGTCTGCCCCTAATCCCTCCCAGCTTCAGGGTCTTTTCCAATGAGTCAACTCTTCGTATGAGGTGCCCAAAGTATTGGAGTTTCAGCCTCAGCATCAGTCTTTCCAATGAACATCCAGGACTGGTCTCCTTTAGGATGGACTGGTTGGATCTCCTTGCAGTTCAAGGGACTCTCAAGAGTATTCTCCAACACCACAGTTCAAAAGCGTCAGTTCTCCGGCGCTCAGCTTTCTTCACAGTCCATCTCTCATATCCATACATGACTGCTGGAAAAACCATGTGAAGTCGCTGAGTCGTGTCCGACTCTTTGCAACCTCATGGACTGTAGCCTACCAGGCTCCTCTGTCCATGAGATTTTCCAGGCAATAGTACTGGAGGGGATTGCCATTTCCTTCTCCAGCGGATCTTCCTGACCCAGGGATCGAACCCAGGTCTCCCGCATTGTAGACAGATGCTTTACCATCTGAGCCACCATGATTAAACGGACATTTGTTGGCAAAGTAATGTCTCTCCCTTTTAATATGCTATCTAGGTTGGTCATAACTTTCCTTCCAAGGAGTAAGCGTCTTTTAATTTCATGGCTGCAGTCACCATCTGCAGTGATTTTGGAGCCCCCAGAAAATAAAGTCTGACACTGTTTCCACTGTTTCCCCATGTATTTCCCATGAAGTGATGGGACCAGATGCCATGATCTTCGTCTTCTGAATGTTGAGCTTTAAACCAACTTTTTCACTCTCCTCTTTCACTTTCATCAAGAGGTTTTTTAGTTCCTCTTCACTTTCTGCCATAAGGGTGGTGTCATCTGCATATCTGAGGTTATTGATATTTCTCCCAGCAGTCTTGATTCCAGCTTGTGCTTCTTAAAGCCCAGCGTTTCTCATGATGTACTCTGCTTATAAGTTAAATAAGCAGGGTGACAATATACAGCCTTGACGTACTCCTTTTTCTATCAGTGGTGTCCAATTCTTATGCCACCCCTTTTACTGTAGCCCGCCAGGCTCCCCCGTCCACGGGATTCTCCAGGCAAGAATACTGGAGTGGGTTGACATTTCCTACTCCAGGGGAGCTTCCCGACCCAGGGATCGAACCCACCTCTCTTACGTCTCCAGCACAGGTTCTTTACAAGTGCCACCTGGGAAGCACAATTCAGTACAGAGGGAGAAGACTACCCCCAAATAGAAGTATTGAGTGGGTGAGGCATAGTAGACTTTTTGTGGGCCTAACAACTGTTCAGATTTGTACATTTGGAGACTGCCTGGCAACGCATCCCACTGCCCAAGCTTAGGAGCAGACCCCTGGGGCCTCGGGAGTCGGGGTACTGGGAAAACAAACCGAATTCTTCCAGGTTTTACTTCCAGACAGAAGGGGAGCAGGAGGGCCGGCAGCATGGCACTCGGGGTCCTGATAGCCCCAGCGGGAGGGTCACTGCTGAGACATCCAGCCCCATCTCATTGTTCCGCGCCGGAGTTTCCTCCTTGGGCAGCGGCCCGGAGCCGAGCCGGGAGCCGAGCGGGAAGGGGACGGACCGGGCGGGAGTGTGGGGTGTCTATTGCGGCCGCTCCTTCCCCTCTCCGGGAGCTCGGGTTTCCCGGGGTGTGTGCGGATTCTCAATAAAAAGGGAAAAGCACGATCCAAGTTAATTTTCCAGCGCCGAGAGGAAATGCTGTTTCCTGCATCGTACAAAACTGGTGCCAACAAGACTGACACAGGAGCCCATTGTCCCTCTAACAATGTAGTGATGGGGGGAGGACGCCTGAGAAAACAGACCTCGGGCCGCCGTGCGCGTTTGATCTTCCAGCGTAAGTGCGAGTGTGAGAGCATGTGTGTGTGTGTGTGTTGCGCGCGCGCGGTACAAAGATACTTAGGTTGGTAGAGATGGGCCCCGCGCTTTTCCGTCCTGTCTTCGTCTCCAACGATGCCAAGAGAGACCTAGCCCCCCAAAGCATCCAGGGCACAAAAAAAGAGACAGGAAAAAAACGATAGAAAGGAAAGAAGGAAAAAGGCAAGACTCACCCCAAACTCACCCTACAGGCTCATCTCAAACCCTCCAAGGCCTGGGTCACAGGCAGACCCAAAACTTCCAACTCAATTCCACCCCAGGTCAAGTGCTCTCCTCCCGCCAACTGAGCTTAGGGTGATCCCACGCAGAGCGAAGCGGGGGTGGCCAGGCCGAGGGGCAGAGTCTCACGTAAGATGTCCCTGGAGAGCCGAGCCCCTGGGCAGCGCTGACCCGCTGGCAGCGCGCTCCGGGGGCGCCCCGGGCGCTGCGCCTCTGGGTGGCCCCCGCCCGCCTCCCTCCCCAGCCCCTCCGGCTGGAGGGTGCGGCGGTGACTTGAAGACGCCCGCGCTGTCTGGTTAGTTTCACCTGGGCGCCCCGGGGTCAGAGCTTCTGCCTGAGGACACGTTGCTACAGGCTCCAAGAGGACGCGGGTTCATCCCAGCGCCCAAATGTAACCTCCCCGCCCTTCGCCCGCTCACGTAGCCCGGGGTTTGGGGACGTGAAGTGCTGGCGAGGAGGCGGCTCCGGCCACCGCATGGGCTGGGCGATAAACAATCTCACAGGATACACAACACCCTGGACTGTCACAAGTCCCTCGCAGGAAAAGATAAATAACATCTGAGGAGCCGCGTCGCAGCTTCCCGGGGAATAAAAACTCTGGGAGAAGTAAGTAAACAACAGAACGAAAAGAGTTTCCCCAGCCTTGGCCGCAGGGAAATCAGATGCACTGCCCTTCCCCCTGCACTCCCTGACGGGGCTTTCTTCTGGGGGGGGGGGGGGGCGGGGGAGGCAAAATAAACCCTACACAGTGCACTTTGTCCTTTAAACCAATTGGCAATCGTCACTTTCTGGGTAAGGACCCTGTTTCCTGGGCACAGTAGGAAGTCTTTCTAGAGCAGGGGTTGAGATGTCCTCGGTTTTCTAGAAGAGGAGGCCAAAGAAGAATTTCCTGAGGAAACAACTTTTTTTTTCCCCAAGGTTTGCTCCTCAGGATTGGAGCTGTCAGCTACAAAACCATCCTCGCATCTGTGGCTCCATCTTGATTTTTTGTAAACAATTTGCCAAATCAGAGGTGAGGGTATGATGGGGGGAAAATTGAGATGGGGACAAAATCCAGACCAGAGGATTATAAATGCTCAGTGGGTACAATTAAATGGCTGTTAAAAATGCACACCTATAGCAATCCCACTCCTGGATATGCCTGTATGCCTGAGTGCTCAGTGGTGTCTGACTCTTTACGACTCCGTTAACTGTAGCCCACCAGCCTCCTCTGTCCTTGGGATTTTTCAGGCAAGAATACTGGAGTGGGTTGCCATTTCCTTCTCCAGGGGATCTTCCCAACCTGCATCTCGCATTGGCAGGGGTATTCTTTACCACTGCACCACCTGCAAAGCACGTCTCGGCATATATCCAGAAAAAAACATGGTCTGAAAAGATACATGCAGCTCTATGTTTACAGCAGCACTATTCACAAATGCCAAGACAAGGAGGCAACCTAGATATCCATTAACACATGAGTGAATAAAGAACATGTGGTACATATATACAACGGAATATTTCTCAGCCATAAAAAGAATGAAACAATGCCATTTGCAGCAACATGGATAAGCCTAGACATTAGAGTAACAGGCATATTTGGCCTTGGAGTATAAAACGAAGCAGGTCAAAGGCTAACAGAGTTTTGCTAAGAGAAGGTACTGGTCATAGCAAACACCCTCTTCCAACAACACAAGAGAAGACTCTACACCATCATCTGGACATCACCAGATGATCAATACTGAAATCAGACTGATTATACTCTTTGCAGCCAAAGATGGAAAAGCTCTACACAGTCAGCAAAAACAAGACCAGGAGCTGACTGTGGTTCAGATCATGAACTCCTTATTGCCAAATTCAGACTTAAATTGAAGAAAGTAGGCAAAACCATTAGACCATTCAGTATGACCTAAATCAAATCTCTTACGATTATACAGTGGAAGTGACAAATAGATTCAAGGGATTAGATCTGACAGAGTGCCTGAAGAACTATGGATACAGGTTTGTAACATTGTACAAGAGACAGTGATCAAGACAATCCCCAAGAAAAAGAAATGGTAAAGGCAAAATGGTTGTCTGAGGAGGCCTTACAAATAGCTGAGAAAAGAAAAGACATGAAAAGCAAAGGAGAAAAGGAGAGATATACCCATTGAATGCAGAGTTCCAAAGAATAGCAAGGAGAGATAAGAAAGCCTTCCTCAGTGATCAGTGCACAGTAGTACAGGAAAACAACAGAATGGAAAAGACTAAAGATCTCTTCAAGAAAATTAGAGATACCAAGGGAACATTTTATGCAAAGATGGGCACAATAAAGGACAGAAATTGTATGGACCTAACAGAAGCAGAAGATTTTAAGAAGAGATGGCAAGAATACACAGAACTATACAGAAAAGATCTTCATGACCCAGATAACCACGACGGTGTGATTGCTCACCTAGAGCCAGACATGCTGGAATGTGAAGTCAAGTGGGCCTTAGGAAGCATCACTACGAACAAAGCTAGTGGAGGTGATGGAATTCCAGTTGAGCTATTTCAAATCGTAAAAGATGATGCTGTGAAAGTGCTACACTCAATATGCCAGCAAATTTGGAGAACTCAGCAGTGGCCACAGGACTAGAAAAGGTCAATTTTCATCCCAATCCCAAAGAAAGGTAATGCCAAAGAATGCTCAAACTTCCACACAATTGTACTCATCTCACACACTAGCAAAGTAATGCTCAGAATTCTCCAAGCCAGGCTTCAACGGTATGTGAACTGTGAACTTCCAGATGTTCAAGCTGGATTTAGAAAAGGCAGAGGAACCAGAGATCAACTGCCAACATCCGTTGGATCATCGAAAAAGTAAGAGAGTTCCAGAAAAACATCTACTTCTGCTTTACTGACTAGGCCAAAGCCTTTAACTGTGTGGATCACAACAAACTGGAAAATTCTTCAGGAGATGGGAATACCAGACCACCTGACCTGCCTCCTGAGAAATCTGTATGCAGGTCAAGAAGCAACAGTTAGAACTGGACTTGGAACAACACACTGGTTCCAAATAGGAAAAGGAGTACATCAGGGCTGTATATTGTCACCCTGCTTATTTAACTTATATGCAGAGTACATCATGAGAAATGCCTGACTGGATGAAGCACAAGCTGAAATCAAGATTGCTGGGAGAAATATCAATCACCTCAGATATGCAGATGACACCACCCTTAGGGCAGAAAGCAAAGAAGAACTAAAGAGCCTCCTGATGAAAAGTGAAAGAAGAGAGTGAAAAAGTTGACTTAAAATTCAACATTCAGAAAACTAAGATCATGGCATCTGGTCCCATCACTTCATGTTAACTAGATGGGGAAACAGTGGAAACAGTGTCAGACTTTATTTTTCTGGGCTCCAAAATCACTGCAAATGGTGACTGCAACCATGAAATTAAAGACACTTGCTCCTTGGAAGAAAAGTTATGACCAACCTAGATACCATATTAAAGAGCAGAGACATTACTTTGCCAACAAATGTCCATCTAGTCAAAGCTATGGTTTTTCCAGTGGTCATGTATGGATGTGAGCATTGGACTATAAAGGAAGCTGAGCACCAAAGAACTGATACCTTTGAACTGTGGTGTGGGAGAAGACTCTTGAGAGCCCCTTGAACTGCAGGGAGATCCAACCAATCCATCCGAAAGGAAATCAGTCCTGAATATTCATTGGAAGGACTGATGCTGAAGCTGAAACTCCAATACTTTGGCCACCTGATGTGAAAGACTTACTCATTTGAAAAGACCCTGATGCTGGGCAAGATTGAAGGCAGCAGGAGAAGGGGACGACAGAGGATGAGATGGTTGGATGGCATCACTGACTGGATACACATGAGTCTGAGCAAACTCCATGAGTTGGTGATGGACAGGGAGGCCTGGCGTTCTGCAGTCCATGGGCTCACAAAGAGTTGGACACGACTGAGCAACTGAACTGAACTGAGAGATTATCATACTAAGTGAAGTAAGTCAGAGAAAGACAAACATCATATAATATCACTTATATGTGTAATCTAAAAATATGAAAAATGAACTTATTTACAAAAGAGAGACAGATTCACAGACGTGGAAAACAAATTTACAGTTACCAAAGGTGAAGGGATAAATTAGGAGCTTGGGATTAGCATATGCACACTGCTATATGAAAATAGATAACCGACAAGGGCCTACTGTGCAGTACAGGGAACTCTCCTCAATACTCTGTAATAATCTATATGGGTCAAGAATCTGAAAAAGAATGAATATATATGTATTGTAACTGAATGTGTATGTAACTGAAGCCCTTTGCTGTACCCCTGAAACGAATACAACATTGTAAATCAACTCTACCCTGACAGAATAAAATAAATAACTCAATAAGATTTTTTTTTTTTTTTTAAAGCACACACCTAAAGGGTTTACCATTCTCCCACCTGGAATTGAGTACCCAATACAGTCTACTGCCCTCGGTGAGAGAGCCAGGTCCAGGCCTCTGAAAGTCAGTGCTAAGGCACTGGGCCTCTTCTCCTCCTTGCTTCTTCCTGCAAAAACTCAGGTAGCACCTAGATTGCCAGTCTCCACAGCCCAAGCAGAACCTCTTAAGTCCATCCCCAGACCCATATTTCCATCATTCTCTTTGTTGTTGTTCAGTCAAGTCTGACTCTTTGCAACCCCATGGACTGCAGCATGCCAGGCCTCCCTGTCCTCCACTATCTCCTGGAGTTTGCTCAGATTCATGTCCAGAGTCAGTGATGCCATCTAACCATCTCATCCTCTGTTGCCCCCTTCTCTTCCTGCCCTCAATCTTTCACAGCATGGGGATCTTTTCCAATGAGTTAGCTCTTCACATCAGGTGGCCAAAGTGTTGGAGGTTCAGCTTCAGCATCAGACCTTATATTGAAGACCCTATCGTTCTGCCTTTTCCAAATGTCAAGTAAATCACACAGTATGAGGCTTTTGTGTCTGGCTTCTTTCATCTAGCAAAATGCTTCTGAAATTCATCCATATTGTTTCCTTATCAGCAATTCATTCCTTTTTATTACTGAGTAGTATTCCATTTCTGGATGTATCACAGCTTATTAACCCGTTCACTAGGTGATGGACATTTGCGTGGGTTCCAGCTTCAGCATTATGAAAAAAAAAAAAAAAAAACTGTTACAAACATTTGCATATGGGTCTTCGTATGAGCATGAATTTTCATTTCTCTTGGATTAATACTTAGCAGTGGGATTGTCATTTGCTGCTGCTGCTGCTGCTGCTGCTAAGTCGCTTCAGTCATGTCCGACTTTGTGTGACCTCATAGACCTCATAGACCAGTCTCCCCCGTCCCTGGGATTCTCCAGGCAAGAACACTGGAGTAGGTTGCCATTTCCTTTGGAAACCAGCAATTAACAAGAAACTGCCCAACTGTTTTCTAAAATGCTGTACCTGTTTGCATTCCTACCCACAATATACACAAGTTAGAGTTGTTCTGTGCCCCTGCTGGCCAGATAAAGCTTTTCACAGATATCAACATCTTAATTACTTCAAACCTGTTACATTCACGATCATTGTATCATCAGTAATGTGTGACTATATCTTAAACTTCTCACTCTATAAGCTGAAATTGGATTTTAGGTCTAGTCCTTATTCCAAAGTAATAAATCTCATGTAATACAGTTTGGGCAGTGCCTAGAGTTGACTCATTGGAAAAGACTCTGATGCTGGGAGGGATTGGGGGCAGGAGGAGAAGGGGACGACAGATGAGATGGCTGGATTGCATCACTGACTCGATGCACATGAGTTTGGGTGGACTCCAGGAGTTGGTGATGGACAGGGAGGCCTGGCATGCTGTGATTCATGGGGTCACAAAGAGTGGGACACGACTGAGCGACTGAACTGAACGGAACTGAACTAAAGGACTGGGAGTTGGACCATAAAGAAGGCTGAACATGGAAGAATTGATGCTTTTGAATTGTGGTGCTGGAGAAGACTCTCGAGAGTCCCTTGGACAACAAGATCAAACAAGTCAATCCTAAAGAAATCTTGACTATTCATTGGAAAGACTGATGCTGAAGCAGAAGCTCCAATACTTTGGCCACCTGATGTGAAGAGCCAACTGATTGGAAAAGAACCTGATGCTGGGAAAGATTGAGGACAGGAGGAGAAGTGGGTAACAGAGGATGAGATGGTTAAATGGCATCACCAACTCAATGAACATGAATTTGTGCAAGCTCCGGGAATTAGTGAAGGACAGGGAAGCCTGGTGCCCCACAGTCTACTGGGTCACCAAGAATCAGACACAATTTAGCAAATGAACAACAACAACAAAATAGGGGCAAAATTCAGATTAATGGTTGCCAGGTCCTGGTGATGAGGGGAGGGTTTTTCTACAAAGGGGCACAAGACAACTCTTTGAGATGATAGAAATATCCTGGATCTTGATTGTGGTGATGATTATGCAATATACATTTGTCAACTCATAGAACTGTACACCCGGAAAGGTAAATTTTATTGTATATAAATTATACCTCAATAAAATGGGCTCAGAAAAAGCTCTGTCCTCATTTTTAATAGTTATTTTCAAGTGACTTGCAGGGAAATAAAAGACAGTAAAAGTGTGAAAAGTGTTAGTCGCTCATTTGTATCCAACTCTTTGTGACTCCATGGATGGTAGCCCACCAGGCTCTTCTGTCCATGGGATTTTCCAGGCAAGAATACTGGAGTGGGTTGCCATTTCCTTCTCCAGGGGACCTTACTGGCCCAGGGATCAAACCCAGGTCTCCTGCATTGCAGGCAGGTTCTTCACCATCTAAGCCATGAGCGGGGGCTAGTGCAGGGAGATAGCATTCAGTAGATGTTTGTTGGATGAATGAATGAGTCTCTATGGAAGTTCTGCCTTTTGATGAATTTATATTGTACAGTTCCCTTGTGGCTCAGCTGGTAAAGAATCTGCCCGCAATGCAGGAGACCTGGGTTCGATCCCTGGGTCAGGAAGATCCCCTGGAGAAGGGAATGGCTACCCACTCCAGTATTCTGGCCTGGAGAATTCCATGGACTGTATAGTCCATGGGGTCACAAAGAATCGGACACGACTGAGTGACTTTTGTTTTACACTGTATATTGTACAGAAATGAAAGTAGAAAAGAGTAGGTACCCTGGTTCCCTCTGGTGCCCTGCTCTCTGCCTGAGGAAACTGCCTGCTCTGCAACCCTCTGGAGGAAGCAGCGCCTGGAGGATGAAGTCAGCTTTCCGAGGAAGTCTTACTCGTCTGGAGTTGGAACAGTCATCTGGCAAACACCCAGTACTGGAACAAGCAGATATTGTTTGGAGGATCTGAGGGTACAAGGCTGCACTGGGCATGCCCCACACAGGAGAAATTCCCATTGCAGGGCAGGCGAGGATTCTAAAAATACAAGTGTCACCCCCAAGGATCGAGATTTCCTTCTACGTTTCTAATCTAGCAACTGTCTTTCAAAATTTATTACAGAATAGGTAATAAAACAACCCTCAATTTAAATATTAATAATATACTACTACTAATTACTGTGCGAGTACAGCTGACTTTAGGAAAATAGGAGAATATGTCCATTTGTATTTCTAGACCAGTTACTTTGTAGCCCTTTTTTCTCTACAAATATCATCAGTTCAGTTCAGTTGCTCAGTGGTGTCCAAATCTTTGCGACCTCATGGACTGCAGCACACCAAGCTTCCCTGTCCATCCTTTTTCAGAAAAAATATTTATTTATTTATTTACTTGGCTATACTAGGTCCTAGTGGCATACAGAATCTTGAATCTTAGGTGTGGAGTCTTAACCACTGGACTTGGAGAAGGAAATGGCAACCCAGTCCAGTATTCTTGCCTGGAAAATCCCATGAACAGAGGTGGGCTACAGTCCATAGGGTTGCAAAAGAGCTGGACACAACTTAGCCACTAAAGAACAACCACTGGACCACCAGGTAAGTCCACTCTGCTCACTTTTAAATCAGGTTGTTTTTGTTGTTGAGTTTGTAGAAGTTTTTTATATATTTTGGGTGTTGTTGTTCAGTCACTCAGTTGTGTCCAACTCTTTGCAACCCCACGGAGTGCAGCATGACAGGCTTCTCTGTCCTTTGCTATCTCCCAGAGTTTGCTCAAATTCTTGTCCATTGAGTCAGTGATGCCATCCAACCATCTCATCCTCTGTTGTCCCCTTCTTCTGCCCTCAATCTTCCCTAGATCAGGGTCTTTTCCAGTGAGTCAGTTCTTCACATCAGTTGGCCAAAGTATCGGAGCTTCAGCTTCAGCATTAATCCTTCCGGTGAATATTCAGGGTTGATTTCCTTTAAGATTGACTGGTTTGATCTCCTTGCTGTCCAAAGGACTCCCAAGAGTCTTCTCTAGCACCACAATTCTGGATATTAACCCCTTGTTAGATATATTATTTTTAATGTTCTGTGTTTTATTCATCTCATTTTAAAAGGAGACTGGAACTACCCTGCTTCAAAGAGGACAATTCTATGCTGACATTCTAGTTTCAGAGCACTGGTGGGGTGAGGCTGAGGGGGACTTCAGCTGAAAGCACATCTTTTCTTAACCTCCCCTCTTCCCTCACCCCTAAACCTCCCCCCGCCCAGGGTCTTCCCCCAAGACAGCACTTATACCAGAATACCCATCTCAGCTCTGCTTGCAGACAGCAGACCCACAACTTCAGTCTTAACTGATACTTGCAAAGGGGAGAAAGCTTGGAAAGACCGTCTACACTCCAGCAAGGCCCTGGCCCCTGAAAGAACATGAGCTGTCCACACAGAGTGTCTCTGCCTATGACCACTGTCCCCAGGGTGCTCAACCAAAGCCATTGTGCAAGGGATCAATGAAGAGAGTATACAAGTGTTACTTTACCAACCAGACAGGAAATGCAAGATATTGCTTAATCTTTTTTTTTAAGATTTTTTTTTTTTGGCATGGACCATTTTAAAAATCTTTTTTGAATTTGTTGCAATACTGTCTGTTTTATGTCTTGGTTTTTTGGCTGAGAGGCATATGGGGGTCTTAGCTCCTGGACTAGGGATCGAACCTGCACCCTCTGCATTGGAAGGTGAAGTCTTAACCACTGGACTGCCAGGGAGGTCCCTGATTTACTTTTAAAGAGAGACGATTTGCTGACTGTTTGCCTGTCAACCCATGTTACTCTATTAGACCCTCTTCCTGCGGGGCTCTTTTAGGAAGAGAGGTGTGTGTGTCAGGGATAGGCCCTGAAAGATGAGATGCAGTCAGCAGAAGATGGACAAGAACTTGTCCCTGGACAGAGGAGAGAGACTGTTCAAAGGCCCTGAGGCAAAACCAAAACCCCCCAAGCATCCAACACTAACCAGAATAGCAGAGTGTCTCGGAGACCCAGGAAAGCCAGTGTGCCTGGTGCTTGTGGAGTCCCAGATAAAGGAGGATGGGGTAAAGCTGAGAGGAAAGCAAAGCCCAGATCACACAGGGCCTCGTTGGAAACGCATATGGATCTTATCTGAGATGTAATGTAAAGGTCTTAGGGATCATGATAAAGCAATCTGTTTTCCATTTTTATAAGGCTATTTGATTCCGGAATTTCTTGTGTTAATAAGGAAGCTTCTGCAAGTTTAAAAGAAAAATGATCAACAATTGCAAGGGTAAGAGATGCATTTTTCCATGTATCCTTGAAATTGTTAAACCTATTTAGGTACTTCCTTGGCGGGCTACAGTCTATGAGATCACAAACAGTCAGACAGGACTGAGTGATTCAGTGCGCGCGCGCGCGCGCACACACACACACACACACACACACACACACACACACACTGGTGGTCCAGTGGTTAAGAGTCTGCCTTGCAATACAGGGGATGTGGATTCAGTCCCTGGCTGGGACTAAACTAAGCCCATGCTGCAATGAAAGATCCTGTGTGACACAATTAAGATCTTGGGCCACATCTAAGACCCAATGCAGCCAAATAAATGAATATTAGATTTTTTTCTAAAAAAAGCTATTTAAATTTCCAGGCTAGTACAGGAAGGGCTAAGGAGAGTAGCTGGTCTGATTTTAAACGTAAACTGATCCAAGTCCATAGGTATATGAAGCCATTTGAAGATTTCAATTTTCTCTTTGTACTCTAGTGAAAGATGAACATTAGTTGAACAATGTTTATTTGATTAGAGAATTTTAGGCAGATCTTAACATTCAGGAGGCTTATTTTGATAAATAATATGCAAATGGCTTCGGTGATCTTTGGCAAAAATACAATTAAGCTTTGAATTTGGAAATTCTGCTTGCATGTATTGCCATTTTTAAAATGACAGCTACTATTTGAAAGCCTAAATGAATATAACAGAAATCATTATTTAAATGAAAGATAAAAGGGTGACTATGCAAATTCTATCCATTTAAAAGATGAGTAATTTCCATCAAACTAATTTCCATCAAAGTCTTCTGTTATACTTTCCTTCTTGAAATCTTAAATAAACTCGTTCATTTCTCTGCAATTGAAAATGTTGTATGGGTGACTTATTTGCCATAATCTTTTTGCAACTGACAGTTTCAGTAGTGAAATAATTGTTTTTCCGTGTATCCCTAAAGCTGTTAAAAGGCATTTTAATCACCAGCATTTTCTTTCTTACAAGTTTTACTCTGGCTGTTTTGCGGAGAATATTTTAAGCACAGGTGGCAGTGGAAATGAAACCAGTAAGAAGGTCACTGGGCACATACAGGTGAGACTTGGGGGTGGCTCAGACCATGTTATGGAGAGAGGCGGGGGCTGAGATGAAGGAATCCTGGATGGTGGCCATGTTTCTGGCTTGAGCAGATGGCTGAACAGTACCACCAGGTACCAAGGTGGGGAAACTGGGAGAGACACTGGTTTGCCAGGGCAAAGGAATCCAGAGTTGCCCTACGACATGTCACCTTTAAAACAGAGCCTGCATCCAATCAGGGTCCTCAAGTAGGAAGGGTGATCAAGGAGTCAGGAAGCTGGAGAGGTTTGAAGGACAAACCTAGACAGTGTATTAAAAAGAGCAAAGATATCACTTTGTCGACAAAGATCCATATAGTCAAGTCTATGGTCTTTCCAGTAGTCATGTACAGATGTGAGAGCTAGACCATAAAGAAGGAAGAGCACTGAAGAATTAATGCTTTCAAACTGTGTTGCTGAAGAAGACTCTTGAGCGTCCCTTGGACTGCAAAATCAAACCATTCAGTTCTAAAGGAAATCAGCCCTGAATATTCATTGGAAGGACTGATGCTGAAAATACAATACTTGGGCCACTTGATGTGAAGAGCTGACTCCTTGGAAAAGACCCTGATGCTGGGAAAGATTGAGGGCAGGAGGATAAGGGGACAACAGAGGATGAGACGGTTGGATGGCATCACCAATTTAATGGACAGGAACTTGGGCAAACTCCAGGAGATGGTGAGGGACAGGAAGGCCTGGTGTGCTGCAGTCCACGGGGTCGCAAAGAGTCGGACACGACTCTGCAGCTGAACAACAACAATAGAGTATGTAAGTCACAAGACAAGAGGAGGTCACATGGAGAGAAAGGACAGAGGAGAGGGCAGAGCTCAGGACAGCACTGGAAGCCAACCTTTAGAAGTCGTGTATGAGTCTAAACAGGGAAAGAGAAGCCTGTAATAGATTCTGCAAAAGAACTGCCAGAGAAGCAGGAGAAAAACGGGAAAGTTCAGCCTCAGAGGAGCCGGGAGAAGAGCCTGCTTGAAGATGAGGATGTGGGTCGGGAAGATGGATGCACAGACAAAGTGAGATGAGAACAGACAGAGTGTCCTCTGGCTTGGGAGTCAAGAGGAGTCTGGCAACTCTGACAAGGACAGAAGTGAGGTTGGAGTGGGTGTGAGGAGTGAGTGAGAGGCACCTCTTGAGAAGTTTTGCTCGAAGGAGAGCAGAAGCTGGAGGAGAACAGAGAATCTCATGTCAGTGGTGGTAGGAGGGTGCTGGGGAAGCCAGTGATGAGCTGGGAAGTGCTTAACAACCCCCACCTTTGGAAACCAAAATCTTCACTCGGTATAAATATCTGGGCTTCCCAGGTGGCACTAGTGGTAAAGAACCTGCCTGCCAGTGCAGGAGATGCCTGAGACAAGGGTTCAATCCCTGGATCAGGAAGATCCCCTGGAGGAGGTCATGGCAACCCAGTCCAGCATTCTTGCCTGGAGAATCCCAGAGGAGCCTGGTGGGCTGCAGTCCTTGGCATTGCGAAAGAGCTGGTGACGATTGAGTGACTGAGCACACAGACACAATACTCTGTGCGTGGCCAATTCCAAGTCACCAACACGATGTCAAAGAAGCAGTCATGATGTCAACATGATTGCAAAATACCTGAAAATTTAATAACTGGCTCTGAGGAGCCAGGGCAACCCATCTCTTGAGAGAGACAGAGTGTTGTTTCAGGACAAAGGAAGCATAAACGAGGGAGGTGAGATGGGGGTGGGAGAGTTGAGGGTGGGGGAGTGGGGACAAGGTTCCCATTAGGATGGAGTCCTTGCCAAGTAAGCGCATGCCCAGGGATGCTGGTGCTGGCAGAACGGAAGTGGTGTTGGAACAGCTGCAGCAGGGAGGGCTAGTGGGAGACAGGGGTGTGGGGTTACAGTCCGGGGCGGACAGGGTGACCCAGTCCAGGGGTGGGCGGCTGCCCCCTGGAATGTTGAGGAATCAGAGTCTGAGAAGCCAGCAAGGCAAATGCGTCATCTCCACTGACATTGAAAGAGGCCAAAAATGGTACACAAGTTGAGTGACCAAGCATGTCAGCAGTGGGCAGCTAAAGCCTTCAGGATGTGAGGCAAATGTGTGAGTGTGTGGTGGGTGGTGGGGTGGTTCTCTGGAAGTCTGTACATGACCGCCATCGGTGGGGAGGAGGAGGAGGAGGAGGGGGTTTGTGCAATAGAGAGGAAGAGATGTGGTCTGCGCATGGCCATGGTGACCCAGGAAAACCCAGCTTTGGCTTGTTGTCCTGAGCTTCGAGAGGTGAGATAGCAAAATAGCCCCCATTTCCGGGACAGCCGTGGCACATTCTTGGGGTGAGCTGGGTGCTCCTGAAGGAATGGGATAGAGCTGAGGGGTTTGCTGATGGCAAAGTGGAGTGTCCTTGGAGTGAGGGAAGGGGTAGAAGGATGGAGGGGAGGTGGTGCTGGGATTGGGTCTGACTAGGGTGGCACAGAGCAGTCTGGGGTGTGCTTCTGGGTGAGCAGAGCCTTGGGTTTCTGGCAGTGGCTATGTTAAGAATTAATTTGAGACATGTGTCCTCATTTGAGTACAACAAATTCCACACCAATATGCCTCCAACATCATCAACAAGATGCCAGACTTGAGATCCCCTGAAACGTTGCCTGATTTAACCTCTAAGCAGGCTGAAAGGCTCTCAAGCGTCGTTCAGCATCCCCCACTCATGGAGCCCTTAATTCCCTCACTTTGGACCTCCAGGGCTCTTGCCCAGGTTTCTGGCATCCAGTTTAGATTTCTTGGCCCAACACTCCTGCCTTAGAGAGTTTTTCCTTCTGAAATTTAATTTCGAATATCTTTCGTGTGTCCTCTTTAGCGTTCTTCTGCTAACCCTATCCTGTAATGTGTTAAAACGGTTTCTCTGATGGGATTCCTTTTCCCTCAGTTGACAGATTAACTCATATCATACTTCTTCCAAGGGGATTTTGTTTGATTCCTCAAACTTTTCTTTTGAACAAAAGGGAGGTTTAAAAACAATAACCGGTTGAAACCTTCCTACACTGTTGGTGAGAATGTAAAGGGGTACAATCACTAGGGAGAACAGTAATGGAGTTTCCTTTAAAAAAAATAAAAATAGAACTACCATATGATCTAACAGTCCTGCTCCTGGGCATATATCTGGAGGAAGACATACTTTGAAAAGATACATGAACCCCAATGTTCATAGCAACACTATTTACAATAGCTGAGACATGGAGACAACCTAAATGTCCATCAACAGAGCAATGGATAAGAAAAATGTGATTCACATATACGATGGCATAGTATTCAGCCCTATAAAGAGCAATACAGTGCCATTTGCCGCAGCATGGATGGACCTAGAGTTACCACAGTAAGTCAGAGAGAGGCAGATACCATATGATACCACTTATATGTGGACTCTAAAATATGATACAAATGCACTTATTTACAAAAGAGAAATAGACTCACAGACAGAGAAAACAGACTACAGTTACCAAAGGGGAAATGGCGGGGGGAGGATAAATTAGGAAATTGGGATGAACACACACACACTGCTGCATACAAAATAGATAATCAACAAGGGGCTACTGGATAGCACAGGGAACTACACTCAGTATTCTGTAATAACCTAAATAGCAAAAGAATCTGAAAAAGAATAGATAGATGTACTGGTTCCAAATAGGAAAAGAAGTACGTCAAGGCTGTATATTGTCACCCTGCTTATTTAACTTATCAGATCAGATCAGATCAGATCAGTCGCTCAGTCGTGTCTGACTCTTTGCGACCCCATGAACTGCAGCACACCAGGCCTCCCTGTCCATCACCAACTCCCGGAGGTCACTCAGACTCACATCCATAGAGTCAGTGATGCCATCCAGCCATCGCATCCTCTGTCGTCCCCTTCTCCTCCTGCCCACAATCGCTCCCAGCATCAGAGTCTTCTCCAATGAGTCAACTCTTCGCATGAGGTGGCCAAAATACTGGAGTTTCAGCTTTAGCATCATTCCTTCCAAAGAAATCCCAGGGCTGATCTCCTTCAAAATGGACTGGTTGGATCTCCTTGCAGTCCAAGGGACTCTCAAGAGTCTTCTCCAACACCACAGTTCAAAAGCATCAATTTTTCGGCACTCAGCCTTCTTCACAGTCCAGCTCTCACATCCATACATGACCACAGGAAAGACCATAGCCTTGATTAGACGAACCTTTGTT
The DNA here is from genome assembly GCA_935064755.1 of Tragelaphus eurycerus. Taxonomy (NCBI): domain Eukaryota; kingdom Metazoa; phylum Chordata; class Mammalia; order Artiodactyla; family Bovidae; genus Tragelaphus; species Tragelaphus eurycerus. The sequence goes on along the minus strand of CAKXYN010000007.1, from coordinate 34,330,714 downwards.
GGCAAAGTAATGTCTCTGCTTTTCAATATGCTATCTAGGTTGGTCATAACTTTCCTTCCAAGGAGTAAGCGTCTTTTAATTTCATGGCTACAGTCACCATCTGCAGTGTTTTTGGAGCCCAGAAAAATAAAGTCTGACACTGTTTCCACTGTTTCTCCATCTATTTCCCATGTAGTGATGGGACCAGATGCCATGATCTTCGTTTTCTGAATGTTGAGCTTTAAGCCAACCTTTTCACTCTCCACTTTCACTTTCATCAAGAGGCTTTTTAGCCCCTCTTCACTTTCTGCCATAAGGGTGGTGTCATCTGCATATCTGAGGTTATTGATATTTCTCCCAGCAATCTTGATTCCAACTTGTGTTTCTTCCAGTCCAGCATTTCTCATGATGTACTCTGCATATAAGTTAAATAAACATGGTGACAATATGCAGCCTTGATGTACTCCTTTTCCTATTTGGAACCAGTCTGTTGTTCCGTGTCCAGTTCTAACTGTTGCTTCCTGACCTGCATACAAATTTCTCAAGAGGCAGATCAGGTGGTCTGGTATTCCCATCTCTTTCAGAATTTTCCACAGTTTATTGTGATCTACACAGTCAATATGCAGAGTAAATCATGAGAAACGCTGGGCTTTAAGAAGCACAAGCTTAAATCAAGATGGCCGGGAGAAATATCAGTAACCTCAGATATGCAGATGACACCACCCTTATGGCAGAAAGTGAAGAGGAACTCAAAAGCCTCTTGGTGAAAGTGAAAGTGGAGAGTGAAAAAGTTGGCTTAAAGCTCAACATTCAGAAGACAAAGATCATGGCATCTGATCCCATCACTTCATGGGAAATAGATGGGGAAACAGTGGAAACAGTGTCAGACTTTACTTTTTTGGTCTCCAAAAACACTGCAGATGGTGATTGCAGCCATGAAATTAAAAGACATTTACTCCTTGGAAGCAAAGTTATGACCAACCTAGACAGCATATTAAAAAGGAGAGACATTACTTTGCCAACAAAGGTCCATCTAATCAAGGCTATGGTTTTTCCAGTGGTCATGTATGGATGTGAGAGTTGGACTGTGAAGAAAGCTGAGCACTGAAGAATTGATGCTTTTGAACTGTGGTGTTGGAGAAGACTCTTGAGAGTCCCTTGGACTGCAAGGAGATCCAACCAGTCCATTCTAAAGGAGATCAGCCCTGGGATTTCTTTGGAAGGAATGATGTTAAAGCTGAAACTCCAGTATTTTGGCCACCTCATGCGAAGAGTTGACTCATTGGAGAAGACTCTGATGCTGGGAGCGATTGTGGGCAGGAGGAGAAGTGAATGACAGAGGATCATTTGGCTGGATGACATCACCAATTCAATGCACATGAGTTTGGGTGAACTCCAGGAGTTGGTCGGGGAAGGCGATGGCACCCCACCCCAGTACTTTTGCCTGGAAAATCCCATGGACGGAGGATCCTGGTAGGCTCCAGTCCATGGGGTCGCTAAGAGTCGGACACGACTGAGCGACTTCACTTTTACTTTTCACTTTCATGCATTGGGGAAGGAAATGGCAACCCACTCCACTGTTCTTGCCTGGAGAATCCCAGGGACGGGGGAGCCTGGTGGGCTTCCTTCTATGGGGTCGCACAGAGTCGGACACGACTGAAGCGACTTAGCAGCCAGGAGTTGGTGATGGACAGAGAGGCCTGGCGTGCTGCAATTCATGGGGTCACAAACAGTCGGACATGACTGAGCGACTGAATTGAACTGAACTGACATGTATAACTGAATCACTTTGCTATACACCTGAAAGTAACACAACATTTTAAAATAAACTCTGGAATAAAATTAAACTATAGATTAAAAGTAAATTAAACCCAAAATCCAAAAATAAAATTAAATATAAAATAGAATAAAATCATGTACTGGTATTATTAGGAATATATACAGCAGTAGCCCTGTTGTTTCTATATATCCTTTAAAAGAGTAGGAGAGGGAATTCATCCATCACAAGTATTTTTCTAGCCAATATTTTGGTGGCACCATGCAGCTTGTGGGATCATTCCCTGACCAGGGATTGAACCCAGGCCCTCAGCTGTGAGAGCACCGAGTCTTAAGCACCAGACCGCCAGGCAATTCTAGGACTTCGAAGACCCTTAGTAGTCAACCAAATATGATAATGCAATCTGTTTGTTGCACTAATGTAATTGGTAACACAGCTGCCAACTCCTATTTCAGAGGGAAAAGTATCACATTGTGATGAAGACAGCATTTCAAACACTCGATTTTATAACCTGGAATTTTCCATCTTAAAACCCAGCCTCGAGAAACAAGAGAAATGCTATGTTGGGTTCCTGTTTTCCAGGGTGATGGCATTCAGTGGAGTAACAGTATAAATGAGAAATTCAACAAGGTTACAGGAACTGCTGATAGAAAGAAACTGCTGAGTCAGAGTCAATTTGGTGTAGGTGTCGCCAGCATTAACTTTTAGTTTTATATTCCTTCACCACAGAGTGTCCTCTGATGAAATTTTCCATGTACTTTAGAATTTGTTTTTTTTTAAAAAAGCAAACCAGATTCCCCAACCATTCTGTAGAAGGTGTCCAACCATCAAAGAATAATCATTTTAAATAAAGCAACTTCCTGACCCTACATGACCATATTCAGAAATCTCAGCCTGAAAGATAGAGTATTTCTGTCTGGAGTAGACTGATTCCTTTGTTTTGATAGTGTTTGAGGTCTACAACCTAAGCCTGTTTTTTTTTTTTTGGCTGCACTGGGTCTTAGTTGCAGCATATGGGATCTAGTTCCCTGACCAAGGATTGAACCCAGGCCCTCTGCATTGGGAGCCTACAGTCTTAACCACTGGACCACCAGAGAAGTCTCTAAGCTTGTTTTGATGATCCATTTTGCTGTTTATATTTATTGTCTACAATGTTTTAGGGGACTCCATGTACATAAATTATGCTATGCTATGCTAAGTCACTTCAGTCGTGTCCGACTCTGTGTGACCCCATAGACGGCAGCCCACCAGGCTTCCCCGTCCCTGGGATTCTCCAGGCAAGAACAGTGGAGTGGGTTGCCATTTCCTTCTCCAATGCATGAAAGTGAAAAGAGAAAGTGAAGTCGCTCAATCATGTCCCACTCTTAGCGACCCCATTGACTACAGCCTGTACATAAATTATAAGTAGTTGCAAAGGTCCGACCTTTTTCCAGTGGTCATGTATGGATGTGAGAGTTGGACTGTGAAGAGGGCTGAGCACTGAAGAGTTGATGCTTTTGAACTGTGGTGTTGGAGAAGACTCTTGAGGGTCCCTTGGACTGCAAGGAGATCCAACCAGTTCATTCTGAAGGAGATCAGCCCTGGGATTTCTTTGGAGGGAATGACGCTAAAGCTGAAACTCCAGTATTTTGGCCACTTCATGCGAAGAGATGACTCATTGGAAAAGACTCTGATGCTGGGAAGGATTGGGGGCAGGAGGAGATGGGGACTACAGAGGATGAGATGGCTGGTTGGTATCACTGACTTGATGGATGTGAGTCTGAGTGAACTATGGGAGTTGGTGATGGACAGGGAGGCCTGGTGTGCTGCGATTCATGGGCTCACAAAGAGTTGGACACGACTGAGCGACTGAACAGAACTGAACTGAATGCAAGATGCATGTGATAAGATATAAGGAAGACCCCAAACAGTGTGGGGAGTTATAGAAAGGAGCACTTTTATTTGATATTGGAGTGTAACAATGTGGTGTTAGTTTCAGAGGTACAGCCAAGTGATTCAGTTATACATATACATGTATTTAGGCATGTGTGCCCAGTCAGGCAGTCATATCTGACTCTTTGCAACCCGATTGACTGCAACCTGCCAGGCTCCTCTGTCCACCGACTTTTCCAGGCAAGAATACTGGAGAGAGTTGCTGTGCCCTCCTCCAGGGGGTCTTCCTTACTCAGAGATCAAACACGTGTCTCTTATGCCTCCTGCCTTGGCAGGTGGGTTCTCTTTACCACTAGCACCACCCGGGAAGCTCCCCATACATCTGTCTATTCTTTTTCAAATTCTTTTCTCATTTAGGTGATTACACTGTGTTGCACAGAGTTCCTGTGCTATACACTGAGTCCTTGTTGGTTATCTATTTTATTTTTTAAAAAGCTTTTTGGATGTGGATCATTTTTAGAGTCTTTATTGAATTTGTTACAGTATTGCTTCTGTTTTATTTTTTGGTTTCTTGGCCCCAAGGCATGTGGGATCTTAGCTCCCGAAGGAGGGATCAAATCTGCATTCCCTGCATTAACCTCTAGACCACCAGGCAAGTCTCAGTTAGCTATTTGAAATGTAGCAATATATACGTGACAGTCTCCAAAAAGGTGGTGGAAAGAGCAGCGAAGGCAGAGGAATTAATGAAAACAAAGATGTGTGGCATGTTTGGGAAACACCAGGTAGATTTGCCTTGGGAAGAGCACAGGATGCAAAAAGAATAAAGACTAGTTTACAGCCAGACTCGTGTGGATACCAGGCTAAGCAATATGGTCTCTGTGAGAAAGGTGATGCAGACCAGTTTTAAGTTGAGGGTATATGATGCTCTCAGAGGTCAAATCCCCCAGTGTGTGTCAGATGATCTGAAGTGGTGCAGGGCCGTCAGCTGACACTGCATGTGTCCCATGTGTAAGATCTTTTCTATTATTATTTCACTGTAATTATTAATATCATTATCATCATCTTTCACAGTCATTTATTATATGCCCACATGTGCCAGGAACACTTGTCAAGCCTTGAGGGTCAAGACAGAATGTAAGAGAGTGGATAATCTCATTGGAGTCATCAGACAATAAGCAAAAGTGAGGAGGGAGATTTTCATATGAATAAATTGTACTATGAAAATCAAAGGACTTCCCTGGTGATCCAGTGGTTAAAAATCTACCTTCCAATGCAGGGGACACGGGTTCGATCCTTGGTCAGGGAATTAAGATCCCAAATCATTGGAAAAGACTCTGATGCTGGGAAAGATTGAGGGAGAAGGGGGCGACAGAGGATGAGACAGTTGGATGGCATCACCAACTCAATGGACATGAGTTTGAGCAAACTCCAGGAGACAGTGAAGGACAGGGAAGCCTGGTGTGCTGCAGTCCATGGGGTTGCAAAGAGTCAGACCCAACTGAGTGACTGAACAACAAAATTCGGGGGGAGGGGAGGGGGTGCAGCTAAGCCCATGAACCGCAACTACTAAGGCCACGTGCTCTGAAGCTTGCTTGACACACTAGAGAGAATCCCCTGTGGCTTGATGAAGACTGGACGTAACCAAGAATATCCTTCCCTTTCGGGAACAGGGTTGGGTAGGCTATATAAAACAGCCCTTCCATGGATAACACCTAAAACTGCTGGGTCAAGCATTGGGTTGGCAAAAAAAAGTTCGTTAGGGTTTTTTCCATGTGATCTTACAGATCAATGCATTCTTTAAAAACCCAGTACATTAAAAAAAAAAATCTTCTTAAAAGCTCAGATACCCTAGAAGGAATTTTCTAGGTTGAACTCTGTAGGAAAGTGGAGCTTGAAGAAATTCAGAGACTCTCGCAGCTGCTGTTGCCAAAAAACAAAGGCAAACCAGAAGAAATTGAATTTGGGATTTGAGGGCCTAGGGCATAGAAGGGAACATCTTAGTTTCTCAAATTGGTGTCCTCCTCACACCAAGTGGGAATTAAGATATGAGTCAGTGCAAGTGGAAGCTTCAACCACCAGTAAGCCTTCCCACACCCCTGTCTGAGACCTCGTCTCTACCCCAAACCCTAGAGGACTCAGTCCCTTTTCAAACATGCAATTAACTTTTTCTAGAAAGTTCTTCTGAACCTTGAAGATCAGGAAGACTATCTGAAGTGAACTACCAAGTTTCAGTTATTCAAATTCTCGGTTCCATTCTGAGTGCTTTGTGGATGGGGAGACTGAGCAGGACCTGGGAGGGCTCCCGGGCACAAGAGTCTTTCTGTGCTCCACCCCCCCACACGCATTTTTTTGTTTGCAGGAAATAGGCTTCATTCCACCTCTGTGACCTTCCCTGGGTTCCAAAGGGTGGGTTCAAACAGTTGCTAATCAGGGAAGGGAGGGGGTTTGAGGAGCAATCAAAAGACAATAGTGTAGCCTTGGGGTAGGGTCCTGGTTCCCCCTCAAGGGATATACATAACAATATCTTTGAGATGCTTTACAGATACTAAAACTCCCACGAGGTGAAAGAAGGTTAACTGCGTGCCGCCCACAAGCACGCAGACCCCAGACAGGCTGGAACCAGGTTGATGACGCCTACTCCCACTAGTAGTAGTATTAGTCGCTCAGTCGTGCCCAGCTTTTTGTGACCGCATGGACTGTAGCCTGCAAGGCTCCTCTGTCCATGGGATTCTCTAAGCAAAAATACCTATTTCCTCCTCCAAGGGACATTCCCAACTATACATAAAGGAGACTTCATCAATGTGCATTAGAGGATACCCCAGGTTAACTTGTTATAAAAACGTGTCTCTTGAGTCTTTAAGTTCTATACCAGTCCTATACCTCTGGTGGGCAGATTGTTTGTTTCTTTATTTAGGTTTTAAGGTGAATGACCTGGGGCTATTTGTTTCCATCAACCTGTCTGTGAATCTAAAGGTGCAGTTGAAATGTCTATTTTTCTTGCCATCCTCAGAAGAGATTGCTGCACATCTACTCTATGATTCTCATTCTTTTCAGCTTACCAAATAACTTATTATTTTTTTGCAACCGATGTCTTATAATAAAGCAGTGCTGAAAAATTAAATAGAAGAAAGTTCAGTTGCCATATAGGCTATGAAAATGATTTGCTGGTGGTGATTTTAAAGCTTGATTCCAAATAGATTTACGAAGAAGGGCACTTGGAAGACGTGGTTCAAATTTTCCTATTAACATATCTTGAAATTACAGGCTTGTTAGGGGAAGCACACTGACTGCAACCGCCCAGCCTGGCCAGGCACCATAGTAACCATTTGCATGAGCTGTTTCATGACAGGAGGTCCTGGTAAGGAACATGGAACTAATAGGCCACCACCAACGAGAAGAGTTTGGCAAAGGTCAAAAGGAGACACCACATGTCTGACCACCTCCCAGAATCCTTCTTGCTGGCATCCGTATTGGCTGAACAAGGCGTGTACCACCAGGAAGGACTCTGAGTCAGAATGATTGACTAAAGACAACCCAGAAATGAATCCCATCACCATAAAACCTGAGACTTCAAGCCATGTGGCAGAGCTGTTATCCTGGGTTTCCTTACTCTACTACTCTCCACCCAGGCACCCTTGCCCAATAAAGTCTCTTGCTTTGTCAGCACATGTGTCTCCTCGGACAATTCATTTCTGAGTGTTAGACAAGAGCCCAGTTTTGGGCTCTGGAAGGGGTCCCCCTTCCTGCAACAGGCTCACTCTCCCTAAAATTTCAAAAAGCATAGAGCTTAGGCTCTTAAGGTTATAGCAGTGATAAAAGCTTTCATAGTCATTTCTAAAAAGCAACGCTTCATATTTTTCTCTCTCTAATGGTTCTCTAATATACTTGCAGAAGGAAGGCAATGAAAAACCAAGAATAAAAATAGTTGAGCTCGCCACAATTGGGTTTTCTGTCTACTTTACCTGTTCAAAAAAAAAGAGGAGACACCATCTTGCAACAGAGGCTTCATAGACAACGGGGCTTCTTCAGTGACTCCCATTACCCCACCACCAAACAGCCAGAAGAATGTATACAAGCTGATCACACTCTTCTCTTCAAAACCAGGACTGTAAAATTCTTCACTACCCCCTCTTCCTGGTGGCACAAAAAGTTTTGAAGGAATTAGCCCAGTGTGGCCCCCTTTGCCTGGTGAAGCAATTAAGCTATTCTTTTCTACTTCACCCCAAACTCTGTCTCTGAGATTCAGTTAGGTACCTGGGTACAGAGGCTGAATTGCAGCTACAATAGGCAGGAGAAAACTCCACTGGAGACAATTGGAGGGCATGGCAACCCACTCCAGTATTCTTGCCTGGAGAATGCCCTGGACAGAGGAGCCTGGTGGGCTACAGTCCACAGGGTTGCAAAGAGTTGGACACGACTGAAGTGGCTTAGCACGGTCTCCTGTAATGAGTAACAGACTTTATTTTCTTGGGCTCCAGAATGACTGTGAATGGTGACTGAAGCCATGAATTAAAAGACACTTGCTTCTTGGAAGGAAAGCTATGACAGATCTAGACAGCATATTCAAAAGCAGAGACATCACTTTGCTGACAAGGGTCCATATAGTCAAAGCTATGGCTTTTCCAGTAATCATATATGGATGTGAGAGCTGAAACATAAAGAAGGCTGAGCACCAAAGAATTGATTCTTTTGAATCCGAGTGCTGGAGAAGACTCTTAAGAGTCTCTTGGACTGAAAGGAGATCAAACCAATCAATCCTAAAGGAAATCAACCCTGAATATTCATTAGAGAGACTGATGCTGAAGTTGAAGCTCCATCATTTTGGCCACCTGATGCAGAGTTGACTTATTGAAAAAGATCCTGATGCTGGGAAAAATTGAGGGCAGGAGGAAAAGGGGGTGGCTGAGGATGAGATGGTTGGATGGCATCACTGACCCAGTGGACATGAGTTTGACCAAACTGCAGGAGATAGAGAAGGACAGGGAAGTCTAGTGGGCCACAGTCTATGGGGTCACAAAGAGTCAGACAAGATTTAGCAACTAAACATCACACCAGCATGTAACCTTAGAAGACCTACTCTATCCTAACAAGTACAAAACCAAACACACCGAAAAATCAAGCACTCTTCTTAAATCTGAAAGAGAAGTGAGAACTCAGGGAAACTGCTAACCTCCCCAAAGTGGAAAGATACACAAGCAGACACAGAGAATCACAACTCACGAGAACAGAACTCCCTTGTCACCCTAGATTTCCCTGGGAACCAGTGCTGGGGTGGAAAAGCACAGAACATCCCAGCCATGACAAGACATGGGAGAAGAGGGAGTCAGGCAGAAGACAAAAATGGAAAATATCTTTAGGGCCATACTTCACTTGGTACCGATCCAGCCGGGAGAAAATTACTGCTAAACTTGACCAGTGCCCCCAACCCTCCCTGACTCTGCACACCAGTCAGAGGAGTGAATAATGGTGTATCTTCAGAACCCTTTCTAAGTTGGCTGCTCCCATGGATAAAGGAAAAGACCACATGAAAGCATCTTCTCCAGACTGCCTCTCAGAGTAGCCGCCTCTGGCAGAGTAACTGACCAGAGAGGTCAGGGTCGTTGGTCCCCACCCCTTTGCCTGATCTCGCCTCCTCCGCAGCAACCTCAGTTGGAACTAAGAAACATAGCAGTGGCCTTGACCTCTGAAAACACCTGAAGCCTCTGTTTCTATTCTCTCCTCAGCTGGGCTCCCTTCACACTCAGACCCCAGCCATTGCCACCCAGGCAGGTTAGACACTCTGCCTCAATATAGTTCACGACTGGGAACTTGATCTAGACCAACACGTGATCTCCAGCCAATAGGGTTTTGGCCAGATCCCAAGAGAGAAAGAAACTCGTATTCTAAGCTGAGGCTAATTGTTGCCTCATTATTTTGCGCTTCCCTGTGACATCAGCTTAGTGCATGCTTGAGGCAGGATAAGGCTGAGTTAGAGAGACTGTTAAAACAAAGCAGGCCTCTGCCATTTACAAGAAAGGTGAAAGCCAAGGTTCTGCAGAGCAGAAAGGTGGGGGATCGGTCATCAAGCAATTTTCTGGTTCTGAGAAGGGCGAATCCTAGTGATGCTGCTCCCTGAGAAATTTGTTATTGTTCATTGTCTAAGTTGGCTCTCTGTGACCTCATGGACTGTAGCATGCTAGGCTTCCTTGTCCTCCACTATCTCCCAGAGTTTGCTCAAACTCAAGTCCATTGAGTCAATGATGTCATCCAACCATCTCATCCTCTGTCAGCCCCTTCTTCTCCTGCCTTCAATCTTTCCCAGCATCAGGGTCTTTTCTAGTGAACCGGCTCTTCCATCAGGTGGCTAAAGTATTGGAGCTTCAGCTTCAGCATCAGTCCTGTTAATGAATATTCAGGGTTGATTTCCTTTAGGATTTACTGGCTTGATCTCTCTGCTGTCCAAGGTATTCTCAAGAGTCTTCTCCAGCACCACAGTTTGAAACCTTCAGTTCTTTACTGTCCAATTCTCACATCTGTACATGAATACTGGAAAAACCATAGCTTTGACTATATGGACCTTAGTGGCAAAAGGAGAAATTAATGCTTTCTTTTCTTCATGCTCACAGTTGAGCCTTGTGAAAAGTCAACTTATGTCAATGCTTTTCTGTTAGAAGCAAATTTTCAAATTCCCAGGAAAAATATTTGAGGATGTTAAAATCTTTGGGAAATATACAAAAAGAGTGAGGGAAGGGTGAGCCAAAAATGCCACCCACTCCTAAGAGTTTTTAAACAAGATTCAGGAAGAGATTTCAATGTACAGTGTTTAAAACATATGGTTCTTATTTGAAACATAATTAGAAATGTATCTTAGTATATAAGGCATTTTGAAAGCCGAGAGGAAGGACATTTCTGGGTGACCAAATGTATGATGTCAGAATCATGGCATGAAGAGGAATACCAAAGACACTTCAGCAATATTTTGAGAGATTTGCTTTTTCGTGTTGTTTCACTTTTTTAAAGTGAAAAGTTGTTTACAAATGAAACAAGAAGGAAGAGAATGAGATCTTATCAAACGCAATTTGGAACCAAGGAATTCCTAAACCTAGGCAGTATAGAGAAGTTTGTTGATGAGATACGGTTTCCAAATGCTAATCAATTATAAGTCAAATGCTTTGTGACATTTTCTTTCCATTCTCTGCCCTTTCAACAAACTACTGTTTGTTTTTATCTGATCCATTTTCCACTCTGGGAATAATAAAGAAAAAGAAGCATGTATTTGGTAGTTGTTGTTCAGTCCCCAAGTCTTGTCTGACTCTACGGCCCCATGGACTACAGCACACCAGTCTTCCCTGTCCTTAACTATCTCCCGGAGCTTGCTCAAACTCATGTCCATCAAGCTGGTGATGCCATCCAACTCTCTCAACCTCTGCCATCCCCTTCTCCTCCTGTCCTCAGTCTTTCCCAGCATCAGGGTCTTTTCCAATGAGTCAACTCTTCACATAAGGCAGCCAAAGTATTGAAGTATTTGGGTATTTGATTAGAGAACAACAAAAGGAAATACATGGTCACTGTTTGGCTCTTGGTCCAAGCTCACTTACCTGGCTGTCCGTGGCCAACTTGTAAAGTCCTGGCATCTAGACCTATTTTGTTAGAAACCGAGGGCCAGACCCAGGGATCAGTGTGATGGTAATTGTGCAGCCAAGGTTGGGAACCACTGTCATCAAGTCTGCAACATCAGGAGGGAGAGAAACCGCCCCCCGCCCCCACCCCACCCCCTCAGTGACAAAGTATTTCCCAGGCTTTTGTACTCACAGACCAGGAGTAACATCTCAAAGTGCACTTGGGGGAGCCAAGTATAGTTTGGTTTTTTGAGATAGTAAAAACAACAATGATCATTGCTTATCAGAGTCATTTCCTGAAACATGGGACATTTTAATATCAAAATAGCAGACAGGAGGGGACTTCCCTGATGGTCCAGTGGTAAACAATCTGCCTTGGAGTGCAGGGAAATGGGTTTGATCCCTGGTTGGGGAACTAAGGTGCCTCAGAGAAACTAAGCCCTTGAGCCACCACAAAAGATTCCTCGTGACTCAACAAAGATCCTGAGTACCACAACTAAGAACTGACTCTGTCAAATTAAAAAAAAAAGAAGTAGAAAGGATGTTAACATCAGAGTATTAAAAATCTGATTACATGTGTATACATACACACATACCTATATATCTGCTTATGTGTATATGTTTACATGTAGATTTCATCACACACATGAGAAGAGTTTCACTAAGAAGAATTCTCACTAAGGAACTGAGAAGAGTTAAGAGGAGTTCTCCGAATGCCTGGCTTGGGTACCAGCTCAGGTCCTGTGTGCAACACATCTACAGGAAGCTGACACCACGTGAGTATGTACTATACACCAAGCCCTGGTCTACTTGGTTTACACGTATTAAATAATTTCATTCTCATCACCCTAAAACAATAGGCACTGTTCTTAAATCCATTTTTCAGATAAGAAAGTCATCATATCAGGTGAAGCAATTTGCTCTGGGTTGCACAGTAAGTGATGGAGTCTGACTTTGAACTCAGGTACTCAGATTTCGGAGCTCCACATTCTCAATCACTTTACTGCACACGTTGCTGTCTCTTGGTGTATTGTACTATCAGGCAAATATTTATTAAGCAACGACTACATGCTTGGCACCATGATGACTTCCAGGTATACAGAGAATAAGGGGAGGATTAAAATCCAGGTGCTTGGTACCTAGGTGTGCAGATGTACTGTGCTCAGTGGTGTCAGACTCTTTGCAACCCCATGGTCTGTAGCCTGCCAGGCTCCTCTGTCCATGGGGTTCTCCAGGCAAGAATACTGGAGTGGGTTGCCATTTCCTTCTCCAGGGGACCTTTGTGGCCCAGGGATCAAACCCAGGTCTCCTGCATTGGCCGGCAGATTCTTTATGGTTGGGCCACAGGTGTATTGAGGACACACTTATTTCTGTTCTTCACATTTACACAGAAGGGAGGGGCTTCCCCTTACACTTTCCAGAAAGGAGATGAAGGAAGAGGCCTGTTTGACTTCTCTCCATCCCCCTACCCATTGCAGGGAAGGAGGGGCTTAAGGTGGTTTATCAGATTGTCCGTGATTTGGAAGGAGAAACCTGGTTGGGCAAGCAGCAGGTTTTCCAGGCCAGGCTCTCCCAGAGAGGGCAAGGTCCGCATTGTTCAAAGGGGCAATCTGACTCAGTCACTACCCTCCTGGAAGCCCGAATGGCCCCTTGGCTCCTGGGCAGCCTGGCCCCATGCCTGATCTCGACCGCAGCTGGGCTTCTGGGCACTGGAAAGAACACCTCGGGGTGATTAAGGGTCTATCTCCCTGGATGGTCATCAAGTAGAACTTAGTTTGTATTAGAGGATCTGCACTGAAATTTCAGGACCAGGCATCAGTGCCAAGATCCTCATACCCACAAGGGTTGCCAAAGGCCAGGAATCTCACATGTAACATGTGAGTACTTGGAAAAGTAAATCAGGAGGCTGGGGAGCCCGGAGCAGGGTTCCGAACCTAGACTTGGGGATAGGGTGCATGAGCTGAGTCCTGAAGGACCACAGGCGTTTTAGACTTTGAGAAGCAGGGTGGGGGTGGTAGGACACTCCAGATGGGGGTGAGAGCCTATGCAGAGGCAGGAGAGGATGGAAGACCATCCAGAATGAGCAGAGCACAGAGCATTCACAGCAGAGAGGTAGGGGGTGAGCCTGGACGGGGAGGCAGGGACAGAGTCATCGAAAGCCTGGAATGTCTGAAAGCGCTTTGTGTCTTTCAGCCTGAAGGCAGTGAGGCCGCTTGCAGAGGGTTTGAAGCAGAAAGTGAAATGATTCCTTTGACATTTGGAAAAGATGGCTCCAGCAAGAGTGTGGTGAGCTGCTCCCAGCACTGGACCTGCTGGGAGGCTGGAACAAAGCCCGGGAAAAAAATGATGAGGTCTGGAAAGGAGGGAGATGGCTGTGAGGATATAGACGGAGATTCAAAGAGGTGCCCATGGGCCATCATGACTGATCAGCTATGGAGATCTGGGGAAAAGGAGACTTAGAGACTGAGGGTATGCAGGTACAATCCTCAAGACAGGGAATCCAAGGAGCTCGGGAAGAGAATGGCGGCCAACTTGTGCCAGGTGCATTCTAGAAAGTGCAAGTGTTGGGTGCTCAGTTGTGTCACTCTTTGCAACCCCATGGGCTGTAGCCTGCCAGGCTCCTCTGCCCATAGGATTCTCCAGGCAAGAATATTGGCGTGGGTTGCCACTTCCTTAAATGGGACCTTACTGGCCCAGGGATCAAACCCAGGTCTCCTGCACTGGCCTAAATATTCTTTACGGTCGGGCCACAGGTGTGTTGGGGACACACTTAGTTCTGTTCTTCACATTTCGCCGGAAGGGAGGGCCTTCTCCCTCCACTTTCCAGGGAGGAGATGAAGGAAGAGGCCTGTTTGACTTCTCTCCATCCCCCTACCCATTGCTGGGAAGGAGTGGCCTGAGGTAGTTTACCAGATTGTAGGTGATTTGGATGGAGAAGGCGATGGCACCCCACTCCAGTACTCTTGCCTAGAGAATCCCATGAATGGAGGAGCCTGTTAGGCTGCAGTCTGTGGGGTCGTGAAGAGTCGGACACGACCTTGCGACTTCACTTTCACTTTTCACTTTCATGCACTGGAGAAGGAAATGGCAACCCACTCCAGTATTCTTGCCTGGAGAATCCCAGGGATGGGGGAGCCTGGTGGGCTGCCATCTGTGGGGTCACACAGAGTCGGACATGACTGATGCAACTTAGCAGCAGCAGCAGCATGTGATTTGGAAGGAGAAACCTGGTTGGGCAAGCAGCGGGTTTCCCAGGCCAGGATCTCCTCCCAGAGAGGGCAAGGTCCACATTGTTCCAAGGGGCAGTCTGACTCAGTCACTGCCATCCTGCAAGCCCAAGTGGCCTCTCGGCTTCTGGGGAGCCTGGACCCATGCCTGGTCTCTGTTACGGCTGGGCTTTCAGGCACTGCCAGCAACACCCGGGGGCAATTAAGGGTCTGTCTCCCTGGATGGTCATCAAGTAGAACTTAGTTGGTACTGGGGGATCTGCATAAACACAAGACCAGGCATCAGTGCCAACATCCTCATACCCACAAAAATTGCTAAAGGCCAGGAATCTCACGTGTAACATGTGAGTACTTGGAAAGGTAAACCAGGAGACTGGGGAGCCCAGAGCAGAGGTTCCCAACCTAAACTAGGGGATAGGGTGCATGAGCTGAGTCCTGAAGGACCACAGGCATTTTAGACTTTGAGAAGCGGGGTGGGGATGGTAGGACATGCCACACAGGGATGAGAGCCAGTGCAGAGGCAAGAGAGGATGGAAGACCATCCAGAATGAGCAGAGCACAGAACATTCACAGCAGAGAGGTAGGGGGTGAGCCTGGACAGGGAGGCAGGGACAGAGTCGTGCAACACTTGGAAGCGCCTTGTGTCTTTCACTCTGAAGGCAAAGAGGAGGCTTGCAGAGGGTTTGAAGCAGGAAGTGAAATGACCACTTTGACATTTGGACAAGATGGCTCCAGCAAGAGTGTGGTGAGCTGCTCCTAGCATTGGACCTGCCGGGAGACTGGAACAAAGCCCGGGAAAAAAATGATGAGGTCTGGAAAAGAGGGAAATGGCTGTGAGGATGCAGACGGAGATTCAAAGAGGTGCTCATGGGTTGTCATGACTGATCAGCTATGGAGATCTGGGGGAAAGGAGACTTAGAGACTGAGGGTATGCAGGTACAATCCTCAAGATGGGGAATCCAAGGACATCGGGAAGAGAATGGCAGTCAACTGCACCCAGATTCTATCTAGAAAGTGCAAGTGTTGGGTAATCAGTTGTGTCAGATTCTTTGCAACCCCATGGGCTGTAGCCTGCCAGGCTCCTCTGTTCATGGGGTTCCCCAGGCAAGAACACCTGAGTGGGTTGCCATTTCCTTCTCCAGGGGACCTTACTGGCCCAGGGATCAAGCCAAGGGCTCCTGAAATGGCCAGCAAATTCTTTGGGGTCTGGGCCACAGGTGGGTTGGAGACACACTTAGTGCTATTCTTCACATTTCGCCGGAAGGGAGGGCCTTTGCCCTCCACTTTCCAGGGAGGAGATGAAGGAAGAGGCCTGTTTGACTGCTCTCCATCCCCCTATCTGTTGCTGGGAAGGAGTGGCTTGAGGTGATTTACCAGGTTGTCAGTGATTTGGAAGGAGAAACCTGGTTGGGCAAGCAGTGGATTTTCCAGGCCAAGCTCTCGTCCCAGAGACAGCAAGGTCCGCATTGTTTGAAGGGGCAATCTGACTCAGTCACTGGCCTCCTGGAAACCTGAGTGGCCTCTCGGCTCCTGGGGAGCCTGGCCCCATCCCTGGTCTCTGCCACAGCTGGGCTTGTGGGCACTGACAGTAATACCTGGGGGCGATTAAGGGTCTGTCTCCCTGAATGGTCATCAAGGAGAACTTAGTTGGTACTGGGGGTCTACAGTGAAAACACAGGACAAGGCATCAGTGCCAAGATCCTCACACCCATAGGATTGCCAAAGGCCAGGAATCTCATGTGTAACGCCTGAGTATCTGGAAAGGTAAACCAAGAGGCTGGGGAGCCCGGAGCAGGGGTTCCCAACCTAGACTGCAGGATAGGGTGCATGAGCTGAGTCCTGAAGGACCACAGGCATTTTAGACTTTGAGAAGCGGGGTGGGGGTGGTAGGACACTCCAGATAGGGGTGAGAGCCTATGCAGAGGCAGGAGAGGATGGAAGACCATCCAGAATGAGCAGAGCACAGAGCATTCATAGCAGAGAGGTAGGGGGTGAGCCTGGACGGGAAGGCAGGGACAGAGTCATGGAAAGCCTGGAACGTCTGGAAGCGCCTTGTGTCTTTCAGCCTGAAGGCAGTGAGGAGGCTTGCAGAGGGTTTGAAGCAGGAAGTGAAATGATCCCTTTGACATTTGGAAAAGATGGCTCCAGCAGGAGTGTGGAGAGCTGCTCCCAGCACTGGACCTGCTGGGAGGCTGGAACAAAGCCCGGGAAAAAATGATGAGGTCTGGAAAGGAGGGAGATGGCTGTGAGGATACAGACGGAGATTCAAAGAGGTGCCCATGGGTCATCATGACTGATCAGCTATGGAGATCTGGGGGAAAAGGAGACTTAGAGACTGAGGGTATGCAGGTACAATCCTCAAGACAGGGAATCCAAGGAGCTCGGGAAGAGGATGGCGGTCAACTTGTGCCAGGTGCATTCTAGAAAGTGCAAGTGTTGGGTGCTCAGTTGTGTCACTCTTTGCAACCCCATGGGCTGTAGCCTGCCAGGCTCCTCTGTCCATGGGGTTCTCCAGGCAAGAATATTGGAGTGGGTTGCCATTTCCTTCTCCAGCGGACCTTATTAGCCCAGGGATCAAACCAAAGTCTCCTGAAATGGCCGGCGTATTCTTTATGGTATGGGCCACAGGTGTGTTGGGGACACATTTTGTGCTGTTCTTACATTTCCTTGGAAGGGAGGGCCTTCCCTCTCCACTTTCCAGGGAGGAGATGAAGGAAGAGGCCTGTTTGACTTCTCTCCATCCCCCTACCCATTGCTGGGAAGGAGTGGCCTGAGGTGGTTTACCAGATTGTCGGTGATTTGGAAGGAGAAACCTGGTTGGGCAAGCAGCAGGTTTCCCAGGCCAAGCTCTCCTCCCAGAGAGACCATTTTTCCAAGGGTCAATCTGACTCAGTCACTGCCCTCCCGGAAGCCTGAGTGGCCTCTCAGTTCCTGGGCTCCTCGGATCCATGCCTGGTGTCTGCCGCAGCTGGGCTTCTGGGCACTGGCAGCAACACCTGGGGGCGATTAAGGGTCTGTCTCCTTGGATAGTCAAGTAGAAGTTAGTTGGTACTGGAGGATCTGCAGTGAAAACACAGGATCAGGCATCAGTCCCAAGATCCTCACACCCACAAGGGTTGCCAAGGCCAGGAATCTCACGTATAATGCGTGAGTACCTAGAAAGATAAACCATGAAGCTGTGGAGCCTGGAGCAGGGATTCCCAACCTAGACTGGGGGATAGAGTGCATGAGCTGAGTCCTGAAGGACCACAGGCATTTTAGACTTTAAACAGTGGTGTGGGGGTGGTAGGACACGCCACATGGGGGTGAGAGCCACTGCAGAGGCAGGAGAGGATGGAAGATCATCCAGAATGACCAGAGCACAGAGCATTCATAGCAGAGAGGTAGGGACTGAGCCTGGAAGGGGAGGCAGGGACAAGAGTAGTGCAATGCCTGGAAGTGCCTTGTGTCTTTCAGCCTGAAGGCAGTGAGGAGGCTTGCAGAGGGTTTGAAGCAGGAAGTGAAATGATCCCTTCGACATTTGGGCAAGATGGCTCCAGGAGAGTGTAGTGAGCTGCTCTTGGCAGAGGACCTGCTGGGAGGCTGAACAATGCCCAGGCCAAGTCCATTCTGACGGAGATCAGCCCTGGGATTTCTTTGGAAGGAATGATGCTAAAGCTGAAACTCCAGTATTTTGGCCACCTCATGCGAAGAGTTGACTCATTGGAGAAGACTCTGATGCTGGGAGGGATTGGGGGCAGGAGGAGAAGGGGACGACAGAGGATGAGATGGCTGGATGGCATCACTAACTCGATGGATGTGAGTCTGAGTGACCTCCGGGAGTTGGTGATGGACAGGGAGGCCTGGCGTGCTGCGGTTCATGAGGTCGCAAAGAGTCGGACACGACTGAGCGACTGATCTGATCTGATCTGATCTGATCTGATAAAGGAGGGAGATGGCTGTATGGATGCAGAAGGGAGAGATCAAAGAGGTGCCCATGGGTCATCATGACTGATCAGCTATGGAGATCTGGGGGAAAGAAGACATAGAGAATAAGGGTATGTAGGTACAATCCTCAAGACGGGGAATCCAAGGAGCTTGGGAAGAGGATGGCGGTCAACTGCAGCCAGGTGCATTCTAGAAAGTGCAAGTGTTGGGTAATCAGTTGTGTCAGACTCTTTGCAACCCCATGGGCTGTAGCCTGCCAGGCTCCTCTGTCCATGGGGTTCTCCAGGCAAGAATACTGGAGTGGGTTACCATTTCCTTCTCCAGGGGACCTTACTGGCCCAGGGATCAAACCCAGGTCTCCTGCATTGGCCGGCAGATTCTTTACATTCTGGGCCTCAGGTGTGTTGGGGACATACTTAGTTCTGTTCTTCACATTTTGCCAGAAGGGAGGGCTTTCCCCCTCTACTTTCCAGGGAGAAGATGAAGTAAGAGGCCCATTTGACTTCTCTCCATCCCCCTACCCATTGCTGTGAAGGAGTGGCTTGAGGTGGTTTTCCCGATTGTCGGTAATTTGGAAGGAGAAACCTGGTTGGGCAAGCAGCGGGTTTCCCAGGCCAGGCTCTCCTCCCAGAGAGGACAAGGTCCGCATTGTTCCAAGGGGCAATCTGACTCAGTCACAGCCCTCCTGGAAACCCGAGTGGCCCCTCAGCCCCTGGGCAGCCTGGCTCCATGCCTAGTCTCTGCCGCAGGTAGGCTTGTGGGCACTGGCAGCAACACCTTGGGGTGATGAAGGATCTGTCTTCCTGGATGGTCATCTAGTAGAACTTAGTTGGTACTGGGGGTCTGCAGTGAAAACACAGGACAAGGCGTCAGTGCCAACATCCTCACACCCACAAGGGTTGCCAAAGGCCAGGAATCTCACGTGTAACACGTGAGTACCTGGAAAGGTAAACCAGGACGCTGGGGAGCCCGGAGCAGGGATTCCCAACCTAGACTGCAGGATAGGGTGCATGAGCTGAGTCCTGAAGGACCACAGGCGTTTTAGACTTTGAGAAGCGGGGTGGGGGTGGTAGGACACTCCAGATAGGGGTGAGAGCCTATGCAGAGACAGGAGAGGATGGAAGACCATCCAGAATGAGCAGAGCACAGAGCATTCACAGCAGAGAGGTAGGGGATGAGCCTGGACAGGGAGGCAGGGACAGAGTCGTGCAAAGCCTGGAACCTCTGGAAGTGCCTTTGTTGTAGCCACGCGTTCCAGGAAACAAACTCACTCAGAAGGACAATGTAGATAGTGGAGCGCAGTTTATTACACTGGCAGGCCCAAGGCAGAGTCTCCTCTTAGCCAAGGAACCCGACCAGCATTTGTGAAAATCTTTTATACCCCATGTGTACGTGTCTGAACCCACCACTCCAAATTCCTTGAGACTTACATAAACCAAGGAAAATACAATTCCAATAACCCCATCATTCACGTGCTATGTGCTCATGTGCTCAAACAGTCAAACAATTAGCCAATAATCAATAAACCTGAGGTTACACTCTGATAGATACAGAAAAATTTATGGCCTGTGTGGAGGAAGGGGTGATTAGTGTATGTTTTCTCTTAGGTGATGAGTAACCTAGATATGATCTTCAAGGTTCCCCTGTCTGGAGGGGGTCTTATCCTTCTGTTGTTGTTTTCATAGGCACTAAACACAGTGTTCAGAGTCCATTGGAAAGGTGGCTGAGCATGATCAGCATGAACAGGCCTAAGATGGAGTCCAGGCCCTATGAATTCCTTCTTCATTCTCCCCTCTTGATGCTCTTAACTCATATTATGAGCATCATTCATAGGGATATATTGCACCCTGGCTTTCCAACTGCCAATTTGGGAGAATGACATCGACCTTCGGGTTACTAAGTTCATGCTGCTGCTAAGTCGCTTCAGTCATGTCCGACTCTGTGAGACCCCATAGAGGAAGCCCACCAGGCTCCCCCGTCCCTGGGATTCTCTGGGCAAGAACACTGGAGCGGGTTGCCATTTCCTTCACCAGTGCATGAAAGTGAAAAGTGAAAGTGAAGTTGCTCAGTCGTGTCCGACTCCTACCGACCCCATGGACTGCAGCCCACCAGGCTCCTCCGTCCATGGGATTTTCCAGGCAGGCGTACTGGAGTGGGGTGCCATTGCCTTCTCTGAAGGCAACTATAACAGTGGTAAATATAATTTTCCACCAATTGCCCTTCACCCAAGATAGGACCGAAGTCCAGAAAGGAATGTTTTCATTTGACAATGCTTTTACCCGGTTTTTCATGTCATCTAAAGCAGTCGATACATTGCCAGACAAGTCAGGAATGTATACATAACATTCAATCTTAATTATGGCACAGGTCCCTCCTTGAGCAGCTGTGAGTATGTCCAAAGCCATTCTGTTATGAATTACCGCTTTTCTCATTTGGATTTGCTCTTCATTTAAGGCTTGGATGGCTTTTATTCTATCTAGGAGGGCCTGTTTTGTGAAATTAGTCAAGGCCTCTACTTTAATCATGATATCTGTTGTCCCTATAGAGGATACGAATAAGGCAGCAATATACTCATATCATTGAAACATGGATCTTGTCCACCTAGCATGTAAATAAAGTAGATTTACTGGGGCTACCGGGGTAGATTTACAACATGTAGGTTAGGCTTTTGTTACACTGGCATTTATATCAAAAGTAACCCCATGATCCGAGTCTATTGACTGTAGGTCTTACACCAAGAGAGCAAAGAGAGGTTATGATTGACAAGAGAAAGGAAAGTCTCTTTTTGTCATCCCAGAAAAGAGCAGAGTGGTTTAAAATCTCCTTGGCAGAGTGGTGATGCCCACCAAAGAAGTCCATCCATCACTGACAGAGGCGTAGCCCTACATACCCAGCAGTTGAAAGTGTTGTGGAAGTCTGCGTAGGAATGTGCCCATGAGATGAAAACATTGTCCTGAGTTGAAATGGAAGTTAAATTCAAAATCACGTTGATGAGGCCAAGCAGCAGGAGTTGATTGTGCGGCTTCATCCTGAAGGGGCTCGTCCAGGATCTTTTTTCCTTCTTCTTAAGGATAGTCTTAGTCTCTCGAGGGTCAGTGGAATCCCTCTGTGCAGTCCACTCAGTGTTTTTTGGGTCTGTGTGGTATGTTCTCTTCACCCTTGTATGATGGATCCAAGGGACAATACCTGCAACTCTAACTGCAGCAGGGGTAGTTAGAATAACATAAGGGCCCTTTCACCAAGGGGCTAGCAAATCATGTTTCCAATCTTTGACCCATACTTGGTCACCAAGCGTAAACTCATGAATCTGTTCCCCAAGGGAGAACAACACCCTTTCTTGTAAAAACTTAGTTACCCGATTATTACCTTACCCAGTTCCATCTGCCGTGAAGTCCTATCCCCCTCACCTCACCTGAGGCAAATTTGTTGACACCTGTTTTATTATGGGAGGGGGCCTCCCATACACAATTTTATATGGAGAATAGCCTTGGGACTGTGGGGTCATCCTGAGTCTGAGCAGAGCCGTTGGAAGCAAGTCCACCCAGGAGCAGTCAGTCTCTATGATCCACTGGAGAGTCTCTTTAATGTCCGGTTGGCTCATTCCACCGTCTCAGAACTCTGGGCCTGTATGCAGTGTGCAGTTTCCATTTGATGTTTAAAGTTTTGCTTACTTGTTGTACTAAATCAGCTATAAAAGCCGGGTCATTGTCTGAACCAATGCTGGTAGGAAGTCCAAATCTGGGAACTATTTCCCTAAGCAGGCACTGGGCTACTTCTGATGCTCTTTCAGTCCAGGTAGGAAAAGCTTCTACCCATCCCGAGAACGTACATACCATGACCAGCTGAGTAGTGTCGCTGAGGTTTCATTTCAGTGAGGTCCATTCCCAGGTGTTCAAAGGGCAGCGTGCCTTTCAGCTGAATACCCGGAGGTTTTTGTCTGAATAGCCGAGAGGCAGCATTAACCTGTGAGCAGGCAGCATGGCCTAGGTGGGTCGCTTGGTGTGTTAGGCTTACCAGATTGTGTGCCAGCTTCTCTGGTACCAATAATTTGCAACTTGGCAATTCCCACCATCCCTTTTCAGTCTTGATGGTCCCTTCCGCTTTGGCTAACCTAACAGCCATTGTCCTTGTTTTATCAGGCTAGTGCCATCAGTATAAAGGACACAACTAGGGTCTGGAACCTTGTGTCCTTCTTTAAAACAAATCCCAGATATCTTACCTCCTCCTTGCAGATCTGTGCCTTCTTCTTCGACACCCGGTAACCTGCTTCCATCAGCAGCTGGAGCAGGGCTTTTGTCCCTTCCCAGCACTTTTCCTTGGTCTCAGCGGCCAGCAGCAGGTCATCCCCATATTGTAGGAGCCAACATCCATACTCTTCCGGATGGAATGAGTTCAGGTCAGAAGCCAAGACTTCCCTAAAGATGGCTGGGGAGTTCTTAAACCCTTGTCGGGGAGTCCAGATGAGCTGTTGCTTGGTGCCCCTGACTTGATCTTCCTATTCAAAGGCAAAAATGGGCTGTGACGCTGGGGCAAGGTGTACACAGAAGGTATTCTTGAAATCTGCTAAGCTGCTGCTAAGTCGCTTCAGCTGTGTCTGACTCTGTGCGACCCCAGAGATGGCAGCCCACCAGGCTCCCCCGTCCATGGGATTCTCCAGGCAAGAACACTGGAGTGGGTTGCCATTTCCTTCTCCAATGCATGAAAGTGAAAAGTGAAAGTCAAGTCACTCAGTCGTATTCGACTCTTAGTGACCCCATGGACTGCAGCCTACCAGGCTCTTCTGTCCCTTGGATTTTCCAGGCAAGAGTACTGGAGTGGGGTGCCATTGCCTTCTCCGAAATCTAGGCGAGTATAAACTTTAGTCCTCAGCAGGAGGAGGCTAAGTAAGGTATAGGGGTTTGGAATCAGATCAGATCAGTCGCTCAATCGTGTCCGACTCTTTGCGACCCCATGAATCTCAGCACGCCAGGCCTCCCTGTCCATCACCACCTCCCGGAGGTCACTGAGACTCACATCCATCAAGTCAGTGATGCCATCCAGCCATCTCATCCTCTGTCGTCCCCTTCTCCTCTTGCCCTCAATCCCTCCCAGCATCAGAGTCTTCTCCAATGAGTCAACTCTTCACATGAGATGGCCAAAATACTGGAGTTTCAGCTTTAGCATCATTCCTTCCAAAGAAATCCCAGGGCTGATCTCCTTCAGAATGGACTGGTTGGATCTCCTTGCAGTCCAAGGGACTCTCAAGAGTCTTCTCCAATACCACAGTTCAAAAGCATCAATTCTTCGGCGCTCAGCCTTCTTCACAGCCCAGCTCTCACATCCATACATGACCACAGGAAAAACCATGGCCTTGACTAGATGAACCTTTGTCCGCAAAGTAATGTCTCTGCTTTTGAATATGCTATCTAGGTTGGTCATAACTTTCCTTCCAAGGAGTAAGCGTCTTTTAATTTCATGGCTGCAGTCACCATCTGTAGTGATTTTGGAGCCCAGAAAAATAAAGTCTGACACTGTTTCCACTGTTTCTCCATTTATTTCCCATGAAGTGATGGGACCGGATGCCATGATCTTCGTTTTCTGAATGTTGAGCTTTAAGCCAGCTTTTTCACTCTCCACTTTCACTTTCATCAAGAATAGTGGGGTGTAAAGTCACAGTAGCCTGGTTGACTAGCCTAAGATCCTGTACAGGCCTATAGTCCTGTCCTCCTTCCTTTTTGTTTGTTTGTTTTTAATGTAATTTTATTTTATTTTTTAACTTTACAATATTGTATTGGTTTTGCCATATATCAAAATGAATCCACCACAGGTATACATGTGTTCCCCATCCTGAATCCTCCTCCCGCCTCCCTCCCCATACCATCCCTCTGGGTCATCCCAGTGCACCAGCCCCAAGTATCCAGTATCGTGCATCGAACCTGGACTGGCAACTTGTTTCATATATGATATTATACATGTTTCAATGCCATTCTCCCAAATCATCCCACCCTCTCCCTCTCCCACAGAGTCCAAAAGACTGTTCTAACCCGGTTCTGCCTTCGGAGGCTCATGAAACCTCCACTCATCTTGGGGGGGTCTTGAGAGAGAGAGCAAATAAGTCATAGTGTCCATCTGGAAGGTGGGCCTCTCCTCGGGAGAAAGTCACTTGTGCCCCTAGTTTGGAGAGCAAGTCTTTTCCCAACAGGGGTACTGGGCACTCAGGAATGTAGAGGAATTCATGAATCACTTGGTGCCCCCTCATCTGACATTTTCTGGGCTGGCAAAACGATTTAATCATCTCTTCTCCCGATACTCCAGTTACAGCGGTAGTCTTTTTGGACAGTGGTGCCACAGTTTTTACTACCGACAGTTCTGCTCCTGTGTCCACCATGAAGTCAATGTTTTGGTCCCCCACTTTTAAGGTTACCATAGGTTCTTGGGGACCTGATATCTCTGAGCCCTGGCAGCCCTATTTAATTTCCAAGTCAGCAGCAAGCCCCACAACTTGGGAGCTTCCTCTTCCTTCCTTGCCTTAGGGCATTCATTCTTCCAGTGGCCAAAAGCTTGGCACCAGTCACACTGGTTTGGCTGTAACAGGGCCCAGGGACTCTGTTGGGACCGGTTGAAGGACTGTCCTGTCAGTGGGGCAGAGGAGGTTTTCAGGAGGGCCTGAGATGGACTTTCCCAGAGCAGCAGCTAGCATTGTAAATCTCTTTGTTCTCTTTCATTCCCTCCGGCTCTCTGGCAGAGCTCAGTTTCTGCTTAATTCCAATGTCTCCCTCCCCTTCTTGATAGTACTCACCGGGAGAGGCGGGTATAGCTTGGGCAGTTCGGCTGGAGCCGGATCCTGGAAGTGCTGGCCAGAGGCTTCTGTCACCGGGATCGGAGCCTGCCTAGGTGGCGGCTCTACGACCCTGGGGAGAGCTGGTGGAGGAGCAGTGGCTGCTACAGGACTTCACCTGGCCCTGGATCGGGCAGTAAGGCGGCCTCCGGTCCTGGTGGAGCACTGAGGCAGGAGCGTCATTATCCAGTATGGGGGAAGAGTCAGGTCGTCCCCGTCCAAATCCTGTAGAATTTCCTTTTTTATCAACAGTCATTTTTTGTGCCATTAATATTTTTCCCTTTCCCTTCTGGATACAGAACCTTGTCCAAGTAGGAGGGTCTTGAGCTAACCCTAGCCATGAGTCTATATATGGATATTGATCTAAGTGTCCTGGCTATCCTGTGACTACTGTATAGACTGCTTCCACTATTTTTAAGTTCATGGTGTTCTCTGGTGGCCATCCTATCCCATAGGGGGCCATTCGACCTCACAGAGTATGTGGAGGTGGTTAGGCTTCATCTTCACCCCATAGTCTCCTCTGAATCCCTTCTTAAAATTTTTAATCATGCACTCCAATACAGTTGCCTTAGATTAACTTCCTCCCACCTCGCTTACCTTCTCGGACCTTCTTCTACTTTTCCTTTTCGTTCTGTCTACGAAGTTCTCAGTACCCTATGTACTTCTGATATTTCCACTCAATGACATTTAAATTGCCATTCTGCCTCCTTCCTAACTAGGGTGAGAAGAGCCTTACCTGCCAGATCCCAGAGGGAGGAGGGGGATGGGCGTGCCTTCACCTGCAGGTCAGCATAGCCGAACCAGAAACCACGTGGTCCAAGACTGTTTCTCTCTTTAAAGTCCGTTTTTCCTTGGTGGGCTTGATCAGGTGCAGATGAAAACACAGATGGGTTAAATATCCCATGTCCCAGGCCATCTCCGGGAAAGCCAATTTATACTCACTTATGTATCCCCTTCCTTCTAGCCTAACAATTCCAAGAGGGCTAAGAATTTCACAGCAGATGGGACACCTCCTGGGGGAGGGCAGAATACGAGCATACAAAGACCAGTTTCCTATCCTAAAAATCCCCTGGTGATTGCTGGTAATAATTTTCCCTGAGATGGCATGGACACACCTCCTAAATGACCTTCACAAATTTCCTTCCTAAACCATAGCATGCTCGTCGACCTGTGTACCAAGCAATCACTGCTGCCTGCCTATTCCAGGCCCCTGTGGGTCCGTGCCCCTTCTAATCCCTCCCAGGGGGGTGATCAGGCCCCCTCTTCCACCCTGCCGGGTGGGTTCCTCCTCACCTGAGCGCTCAGTTCCCTTGCTGCCGTTCACTACCTGCCAAAGTGAAGAAACCAGGCGTTGAAAGGCTGAATTCTTCCAGAGGGGCGAGGCGCCTTCCTCTCTCTAGGAGATTCAAGTCACAAAGCTGCGGGGTGGCCTCAAATGAGACCTGTCTCCTCAAAGTGAGGCGTTTCCCCGTCCATGCACCAAATGTTGTAGCCACGCGTTCCAGGAAACAAACTCACTCAGAAGGACAATGCAGATAGTGGAGCGCAGTTTATTACACTGGCAGGCCCAAGGCAGAGTCTCCTCTTATCCAAGGACCCCGACCAGCATTTGTGAAAATCTTTTATACCCCATGTGTTCGTGTCTGAACCCACCACTCCAAATTCCTTGAGACTTACATAAACCAAGGAAAATACAATCCCAATAACCCCATCATTCACGTGCTATGTGCTCATGTGCTCAAACAGTCAAACAATTAGCCAATAATCAATAAACCCGAGGTTACACTCTGATAGATACAGAAAAATTTACGGCCTGTCTGGAGGAAGGGGTGATTAGTGTATGTTTTCTCTTAGGTGATGAGTAACCCAGATACAATCTTCAAGGTTCCCCTGTCTGGAGGGGGTCTTATCCTTCTGTTGTTGTTTTCATAGGCACTAAACACAGAGTTCAGAGTCCATTGGAAAGGTGGCTGAGCATGATCAGCATGAACAGGCCTAAGATGGAGTCCAGGCCCTGCGAATTCCTTCTTCACCTTGTGTATTTCACCCTGAAGGCAGTGAGGAGGCTTGCAGAGGGTTTGAAGCAGGAAGTGAAATGATGCCTTCGACATTTGGACAAGATGGCTCCAACAAGAGTGTGGAGAGCTGCTCCCAGCACTGGACCTCCTTGGAGGCTGAAACAATGTGCAGGCCAAAAATGATGAGGTCTGAAAAGGAGGGAGATGGCTGTGAGGATGCAGACGGAGATTCAAAGAGGTGCCCATGGGTCATCATGACTGATCAGCTATGGAGATCTGGGGGAAAGGAGACTTAGAGACTGAGGGTATGCAGGTACAATCCTCAAGACAGGGAATCCAAGGAGCTCGGGAAGAGGATGGCGGTCAACTTGTGCCAGGTGCATTCTGGAAAGTGCAAGTGTTGGGTGCTCAGTTGTGTCAGACTCTTTGCAACCCCATGGGCTGTAGCCTGCCAGGCTCTCTTTCCATGGGGTTTTCTAGGCAAGAGTACTGGAGTGGGTTGCCATTTCCTACTCCAGGGGATCTTCCTGACCTTGGAATCGAACCTGCGTCTCCTGCACTGCAGGCATATTCTTTACCATCTGAGCCACTAGGGAAGCCCTGGTGGGTTCTAAGGTGCCCAGGATGGGAGCTGGGAGCCATGCTCTGTGGTTGGCCACTCCCATGGGTCACTTCACTAGATGCAATTCTGCCAGCGTGCCACCAGATTCTCCCACAACTACTCTTGACACCTGTGAGACTGTGGTTGCTGTCCTGTCTTCTGGCCTGGAAACCATCTTCTTCCGCTTGTTGTGGGCATTGGTTAGAGCCTCCCTGCGGTTCCAGGCGTGGTTCTTGTTCCCAGGAGACGAGAGGGCCCCCCACCCCCAATGACACTCACTCTCCTTCTGCCTTAGGGAACAGGGTCCTCCTTCCTGCCACCTCTGCAGTAGCTGGTTCTACCGGTTTTCCAGAGCATTTTTCCTTCCTCCATGCCAGGTGAAAGCTTTCTTGATCAAATCCCTTGGCCTCAGGGTAAATACAAACAAGTCCTTCCCTTCCTCCTACTAACCACCCCATCCTAGCCAAGAAGCCACCATCCTGCTATTGACTCAGACGGTAAAGAATCTGCCTGCAAATGCAGGAGACCCAGGTTCAATCCCCAGGTCAGGAAGATCCCCTGGAGAAGGGAATGGCTACCCACTCCAGTATTCTTGCCTGAAGAATCCAATGGACAGAGAAGCCTGGTGGGCTACAGTCCATGGGGTCACAAAGCAGACACAACTTAGCAACTAAGCACACAGGGCTAACCTGGGGTCAGCAGAAGGGCTTGGGCTTTCACCAACGTGGAGTTAGAGCAACACCAAGAATCTTCCCAGTGCCTCAGCCCAGACCCAGCTTTGGCCAAGAAAGAGTCATCTAGTCTGTCCATTCCCCTCTCTACCCTCTGGGACTGGGCTGAGCTTGGGAGAAGATGGATGGATTCTGGGTTCATCTGAAGATTACAGAAGCAGCTAATTTTAGTAGACAATAGAGAAGTTAAGTTCAGGACTGCACTAAGTCTTGAATTTCCCTCTGAACTGTGCAGCTCAGAGGACCTGCCTTCCAAATGCGGTTGATTGACTTCGCCAGGGCCCGCCTGGAAGGTGTCACAGCCTCAGGACTGTCTCCTGGGTGTCTGGCTGCCCAGCGCTGTCTTCTCTAACCTCATATGTTTCCATCCAGGAGGCTTCATTTTGGTATCACAGATAGAGCCTTCCATCTTGGACACGATGGAAGCACTTAGCACCTACACGCATGGCTCAGTTACAGACAGAGCTCTGCACATGAAATGGAGTTGTTACACGAAAGCTGTCACACACAACCCAGGTGAAGGCAAGTGGTCCTACTGTCAAAATGCAAAAACATCACTCCATCCTCACTACTGCTCTGATGGGGCCGGCCAGCCAAGTTGTGGGAGCTGCCCCAGAGTAATAACTTTCAACTTCAATCTCTCTTTTCTTTCACCCACTCTGGGTGTGTGACCTCACGGGAAAGTGAAAGTGAAAGTCAGTCAGTCGTGTCCGACTCTTTTGTGACCCCATGGACTATATATAGCCCACTTGGGTCCTCTGTCCATGTCCTGGAGGGGTTCTAGAATGGGAACCAGGACATTTCCTGGGTCCCTGTTTTGTTTTTTTTTTTTTTAAATAATGATTTTAAGTACTGACAATTTGGTAGATACATTTGAGCTATCCTCATTTCCAGATTTTGCCTTTTTTTTTTTCTGAACCAAACCAATCTAGTGAAAAAAAAAAGTCCTTTTTGGTTGAATTATATCCCGTATTGAAAAAGCTGAAATAAAAATAAACTTTCCCAACCAGGTAAAATGTACCAGATTTCTCAAAATGCTTTGGATAACATGCATAAAAATGATGTGTATGAAGGAATGAAATGCATACAACTCAGAGAAAACAGTGGAACAAAACAATACAGATTTGAAGTAGATACTTTGTGCTTTGAGAGAGTCTTTTAAATTACATGATTGAACTAAAAAGCCTCTTGATGTAAGTGAAAGTTGAGAGTGAAAAAGTTGGCTTAAAGCTCAGCATTCAGAAAACGAAGATCATGGCATCTGGTCCCATCACTTCATGGGAAATAGATGGGGAAACAGTGGAAACAGTGTCAGACTTTATTTTTCTGGGCTCCAAAATCACTGCAGATGATGACTGCAGCCATGAAATTAAAAGACGCTTACTCCTTGGAAGGAAAGTTATGACCAATCTAGATAGCATATTCAAAAGCAGAGACATTACTTTGCCAACAAAGGTCCGTCTAGTCAAGGCTATGGTTTTTCCTGTGGTCATGTATGGATGTGAGAGTTGGACTGTGAAGAAGGCTGAATGCTGAAGAATTGATGCTTTTGAACTGTGGTGTTGGAGAAGACTCTTGAGGGTCCCTTGGACTGCAAGGAGATCCAACCAGTCCATTCTGAAGGAGATCAGCCCTGGGATTTCTTTGGAAGGAATGATGCTAAAGCTGAAACTCCAGTATTTTGGCCACCTCATGCGAAGAGTTGACTCATTGGAGAAGACTCTGATGCTGGGAAGGATTGGGGGCAGGAGGAGAAGGGGACAACAGAGGATGAGATGGCTGGATGGCATCACTGACTCGATGGACGTGAGTCTGAGTGAACTCTGGGAGTTGGTGATAGACAGGGAGGCCTGGTGTGCTGTGATTCATGGGGTCGCAAAGAGTCGGACATGACTGAGTGACTGATCTGATCTGATGTCATATCACTTCTGTTTTCTGCTGCTCTGTGCCAAACCACACCTGGCTCCTTGTTCTTATTCTGTCCCTTACTATAGGGTCCCTCTGGCCAGCCACTTAACTTCTTTGGGCTTCAGTCTCCTCATCTAAAAATATTAGCTTAAAAAAAGAGATCAAAGGAGATTAAATGAACAAACACACGTGGAAACCCTAGCATTCAGTACAAAGCAGTAAAACTAGAATTTTCTGTAAAGGTTGCTTCAAAGTACTGGTCATCTTTCATATACTAATTTAAATGTTTCCTTTTGATTAACGAGTCTGAGCAAACTCTAGGAGATGGTGAAGGCCAGGGAAGCCTGGTCTGCTGGGGTCAGAAAGAGTCAGACACAACTCAGCAACTGAACATCAACGACAACAGGCGCTCATCAACAGGCAGCTTTCAGTATCATCACGGTGTGAAGGGGGTCATTTTGTTGAATGGGTTTGTTTGTGCTTTTATCCCTCTGGTATTTTCTGTGACCCCCCCAATCCGATCAGACAATATTAAGAGGCTCTATTCTCACTGTCCTTGGACTCAATAGGGTTAAAGCAGAAATATAGAGAGAACAAAGAAAACCACACTCAGCTTTTGCATTTCAAAATAGATCTTGAATCTCACAGCAGAGATAAAAGTTTTTTGAGTCTCAAAAGAGCAAGGTCTTGACGAATTTAGGGCATATAGCATTTGTGCCATAAGTGACACAGGTGAATGAATGAGCAGAGGAGAATGGGTTTTTGCACTGCACAGGAGTCGTGCAGACCAATTAGGGAGGGCAAGGGAGAAGTCATGCTGGGGAGGGGAGTGGGGATGAAAGAATTGCTAGGAATGTCACGTGACTGTAGACACAGATATGCTACCGTATCAAGGGTATCAGGTTTAGAGTGAAGCTCTCTCATGCTTCCCTGGTAGCTCAGTTGGTAAAGAATCTGCCTGCAATGCAGTAACTGGAGAAGGGAAAGGCTACCCACTCCAGCATTCTTGGGCTTCCTCTGTGACTCAGCTGGTAAAGAATCTGGCTGCAATGCAGGAGACCCTGGTTTGATCCCTGGGTTGGGAAGATCCCTTGGAGAAGGGAAAAGCTACCCACTTCAGTATTCTAGCCTGAAGAATTCCAGGGACTGTATAGTCCATGGGGTTGCAAAGAGTTGGACACGAATGAGCGACTTTCACTTCATTTCTCTCATGCTGATGGCATGAGATACAACTCAGGTAAAACTGGCAGCCTGGCCAACATGCATGGAGAAGGCCTAAGACAGCCCCACCAAGGGTCCTCCTCTGTCCCCAGTGTGTAGCATCCAAATATTTGCCATCTCTTCTTCCTAGAGGCGTGAGGAGATAACTGAAAGAGCCAGTAAAACTGCAGGTGAGGGCTAAGCATGACCCATATGGACCAACAGACGGGAAGAAGTATGATCATCTTAGCTAAAGTCAATCTTGGGACATGACAGCAACCAGGGACCTGGAAGAAGAGGGAGCATCTTGGCAGATGCCAGGATGGGGAGATGAAGATCACCAGGATCTGACTCCTTGAGGGTGTGGTGTTGGCACCCTAGCACTCAGACCTAATCCCAGGTCCATGGGCAGGTGGGGGGAAACTGAATCAGTCAAGGAAATCCTGATTCAGTTTACTCTGGAGTGATGATGTTTTTGCCACCCATAGAATAGGGGTTCAAAAACAAACGTAAATGCAGTCTAAAAAATTTAAGTTATACATACAGATTTTGTATCTCTGAATTTTGTGAATCAAAACTCCCATTCAATGGTCCGGTAATGCTCTTAAGAGGCCTCATGATCTTAAGAAAACTGAAGGTTAGATGAGCTTAAATGACAGAAATGGTATGGACCTAACAGAAGCAGAAGATATTAAGAAGAGGTGGCAAGAATACACAGAAGAATTGTACAAAAAAAAGATCTTCACGACCCAGATAATCACGATGGTGTGATCACTGACCTAGAGTCAGATATCCTGGAATGTGAAGTCAAGTGGGCCTTAGAAAGCATCACTACGAACAAAGCTAGTGGAGGTGATGGAACTCCCGTTGAGCTATTTCAAATCCTGAAAGATGATGCTGTGAAAGTGTTGCACTCAATATACCAGCAAATTTGGAAAACTCAGCAGTGGCCACAGGACTGGAAAAGGTCTGTTTTTATTCCAACCCCAAAGAAAGGCAATGCCAAAGAATGCTCAAACTACTGCACAATTGCACTCATCTCACATGCTAGTAAAGTAATTCTCAAAATTCTCCAAGCCAGGCTTCAGCAATATGTGAACCGTGAACTTCCTGATGTTCAAGCTGGTTTTAGAAAAGGCAGAGGAACCAGAGATCAAATTGCCAACATCCGCTGGATCATCAAAAAAGCAAGAGAGTTCCAGAAAAACATCTATTTCTGCTTTATTGACTATGCCAAAGCCTTTGACTGTGTGGATCACAATAAACTGTGGAAAATTCTTCAAGAGATGGGAATACCAGACCACCTGATCTGCCTCTTGAGAAATCTGTATGCAGGTCAGGAAGCAACAGTTAGAACTGGTCATGGAACAACAGACTGGTTGCAAATAGGAAAAGGAGTTCGTCAAGGCTGTATATTGTCACCCTGCTTATTTAACTTATATGCAAAGTACATCATGAGAAACGCTGGACTGGAAGAAACACAAGCTGGAATCAAGATTGCTGGGAGAAATATCAATAACCTCAGATATGCAGATGACACCACCCTTATGGCAGAAAGTGAAGAGGAACTAAAAAGTCTCTTGATGAAAGTGAAAGTGGAGAGTGAAAAAGTTGGCTTAAAGCTCAACACTCAGAAAGCGAAGATCATGGCATCTGGTCCCATCACTTCATGGGAAATGGATGGGGAAACAGTGAAAACAGTGTCAGACTTTATTTTTCTGGGCTCCAAAATCACTACAGGTGGTGACTGCAGCCATGAAATTAAAAGTTGCTTACTCCTTGGAAGGAAAGTTATGACCAACCTAGATAGCATATTCAAAAGCAGAGACATTACTTTGCGGACAAAGGTTCATCTAGTCAAGGCTATGGTTTTTCCTGTGGTCATGTATGGATGTGAGAGTTGGACTATGAAGAAGGCTGAGCGCCAAAGAATTGATGCTTTTGAACTGTGGTGTTGGAGAAGACTCCTGAGGGTCCCTTGGACTGCAAGACGATCCAACCAGTCCATTCTGAAGGAGATCAGCCCTGGGATTTCTTTGGAAGGAATGATGCTAAAGCTGAAACTCCAGTATTTTGGCCACCTCATGCGAAGAGTTGACTCATTGGAGAAGACTCTGATGCTGGGAAGGATTGGGGACAAGAGGAGAAGGGGACGACAGAGGATGAGATGGCTGGATGGCATCACTGACTCAATGGATATGAGTCTCAGTGACCTCCGGGAGTTGGTGATGGACAGGGAGGCTTGGTGTGCTGTGATTCATGGGGTCACAAAGAGTTGGACACCACTGAGTGACTGATCTGATCTGAAGGCTAGTGCTTATTTAACTTCTATGCAGAGCATATCATGAGAAATGCTGGGGAGGATGAAGCACAAGATAGAATCAAGATAGTGGGAGAAATATCAATAACCTCAGTTACACAGATGACACCACCCTTATGGCAGAAGCCAAAGAGGAAACAAAGAGCATTTTAGTTCCTCTTTAATGAAAGAGGAGAATGAAAAAGCTGGCTTAAAACTCAACATTCAAAAAACAAAGATCATGGTATCTGGTCCCATCACTCCATGGCAAATAAATGGAGAAACAATGGAAACAGTGACAGACTTTACTTTCTTGGGCTCCAAAATCACTGCAGATGGTGACTGTAGCCATGAAATTAAAAGACACTTGCTCCTTGGAAGTAAAGCTATGACCAACCTAGACAGTGTATTAAAAATCAGAGACATTACTTTGCTGACAAAGGTCCATATATCCAAAGCTATGGTTCTTCCAATAGTCATGTATGAATGTGAGAGTTGGACCAAAAAGAAGGCTGAGTGCTAAAGAATTGATGCTTTTGAACTGTGGTGTTGGAGAGGACTCTTGAGAGTCCCTTGGACTGAAAGGTGATCAAACCAGTCAATCCTAAAGGAAATCAGTTCTGAATATTCATTGGAAGAAATGATGATGAAGCTGAAGCTCCAATACTTTGGCCACCTGATGCGAAGAGCCAACTCATTTGAAAAGACCCTGATGCTGGGAAAGATTGAAGGCAGGAGGAGAAGGGGACAATAGAGGATGAGATGGTTGGATGGGATCACTGACTCAATGGACATGAGTTCAAGCAAGCTCTGGGAGATGGTGAAGGACAAGAAAGCCTGGCATCCTGCAGTCCATGGGGTTGCAAAGAGACACGACTGAGTGACCGAACAGCAATGAGGCTAGTGTTGGAGCAGCCACTGGGTTCCCCTGGCCAGGTGCCCAAGGCCAGAGTCAGGGTTCAGCTTTCCCGGTGTCCCCTCCTCACAGACCCCCTCTTACCCCACCCTCCACACAAATACTCTCAGCCTCCTGTTCTCATCTCACATTAAGGGTCTAAACAGAAAATTGAGAGAGAACCATATGAGATGGATAAAAGTCCAGGACCTGAGAACAGGGAGAGGGGAGGGATGGAAATGGAAAAAACGAAAAGAAAGAAAATAGAGTGATAACATTTAAACTCTACATGAACGCCCCTGCAATGATTGTAAGGCAGTGATTACCTTTTCCCAAGAGGACTCATTCCCCTCCTGGTGGAAAGGTTGGAAATCTAAAATAATGAAATATAAAATAATAATAATGACTGATACCTTGATTGAGTAATGACTGCTCTCCACTATGCATACACACACATATGTATACGTTCAAGAGAAATGTGGATAAACATAGGCATTATAAAGTTCAACAATTGCAAAGTAAAGATTCTTAATGTGTTAAGAGACAATGTCAACCAAAGAAAAATATTCTTGTTGGGGGTAAAGAGGTATTTCCTCATGGTTGCACACACACACACACACACACACACACAGAGAAAGTATATGTATATGTTGTAGTGTGTATTAAAGTAATTCACTTGCTTAGATAATTTGAAAGTAAATACACACATGCTAAATATGCATATATGTCATATTGTGTACTGGGCTTCCCTGGTGGCACTAATGGTAAAGAATCTGCCTGCCAGTGCAGGAGATATAAGAGGTGCAGGTTCGATCCCCAGTCAGGAAGATCTCCTGGAGGAGGGCACAGCAACCCACTCCAGTATTCTTGCCTGGAGAATCCCATGGACAGAGGAGTCTGGTGGGCTATAGTCCATGGGGTCACAAAGAGTCTAAGTGACTGAAGTGACTTAGCATGCGCACATTGTGTATTAAAGTCATTTACTTGTTTGGATAATTTGAAAGTAACCCTGTGACACTTTCTGAGATAAAATGCAAAATCCGAGCCAAGAACGAGTGGAAATCTGGAACCATTTCATTTTGGGGTCTTCGGCACAGTGAATTCTACTGCTTTCTAAAGATAATGATGGTTCTCTAAAGATAGCCCCCTCCCCAGCAGAGGCTGGAGCCTCTGACTCTGTTCCTCCTAGTCAGTCCACCCCAGTTTACTTGTGTCATGATGCCCCGCGGGGTTGCCAGCTCCTCTTCTTTCTCTCT
This sequence comes from Tragelaphus eurycerus, assembly GCA_935064755.1. Taxonomy (NCBI): domain Eukaryota; kingdom Metazoa; phylum Chordata; class Mammalia; order Artiodactyla; family Bovidae; genus Tragelaphus; species Tragelaphus eurycerus. The sequence goes on along the minus strand of CAKXYN010000007.1, from coordinate 34,294,609 downwards.
GTGTCCCTCCCTGACCCTGCACAGGGAGACCTTGGATGTCAGAAGGGCTCCATAAATACTGCTTGGTTGGTCGACTGCCAGCTGGACCTGGCCATTTCCTTCAAAACCAAGAGGATGACTTGTCTTGGCAGCTTATACCTTGAGGATAAAAGACAAGCCAGAGACTGATTTAAAATGCAGGTCCAACTGTCAGAGCCCATCGAGGTGGGGTGGAATGTGCTGGACTGGGCCCGAGGGTCCAACCATGTAGTCAGACAGCCATGAGGGCCCCCCACCCCACTCCCCACCTTGATTCCTTGATTCATGAAGGCCTGGCCATGTCCTCCTTTGAAAAGAGAACAGAGTCACTGCTGAGGGTGTGAAAGTCAGATGTGATTTTTCAATCAAATCAGTCACCAGTTTCCTGTGCTTCTCTCTGTGTCTCCTTCTTACTTTTTCTCTGTGTCTTTTTCTGTCTCTCTTTCTCTGTCTGTCTCTTGCAATCTACTACATTGAGTTCACTTGGGGCAGGTAAAAAGGAAGAAAAGGTTTGGCACTTCCTACGAGAATACAGTTATTTTATTCCAAAGAGGAGCAATGCTTGTTTTTATTTGTTTATGGCTGCACTGGGTCTTAGTTGAGGCAAGCGGGATCTTCCCTTGTGGCACACGGGCTTTCTCTCTAGTGCACACTGGCTTAGTTGCCGTTGGCACGTGGAATCTTAGTTCCTCAACCAGGGTTGGTACCCATGCTCTGTGCACTGGGAGCTCGGAGCCTTAACCACTGGGATGCCAGGGAAGTCCTTGGAATTCTTAAAAATGAGCTCATTCCAATCTAGACTGAAGATCGATTCTATCATCAACACGGACATCCTTTACTCCCAGAAAGTCCTTGATATGGTGTAACACTTTAAGTGGTGTCTTTTTTAAGCATCTTTTCACCAATGATTTCACCAATTCACCTGAGTTGCCTCAGGATGTGCTTGAATGGTGACCACTGAGGGGTTCCCCTTTCCTGGCTCACCAGACAGGTGGGGAGCTCACCCTTTGAAAGTCGGGGTGCCTTGTTCTGCCCCTGCACAGACAAAACCCTCAGGGTCCCCACCCAGGACTGACTGTGTTGTTTGGGGGACCTGGTGCAAAATAAACATGACAGGCCTGTTTCCAAATTGCAAGGAGTTGACAGTAGAGCACGGAGTCAAGTGCAGGCCCTTGGAAGTGCGGGACTTGGGGCAAATGAATTTGCTTGCCTATGAGGCCAGCCGTGCCCTACCCAGATAGAGACACACCTTGGAGAGGCACTGGCCACGTTCTCCTCCTCACCCCGCACCCTCAGCTCTGCAGCGCTTCTGCTCTTTCCTGGGCTCTGGCTCCATTCGCCTTGAACCGGTGTATCAGTGCATCTTCTCCTGTTTGAGCAATGTCCTTCTCTTAGCCCCTCTCTCTCAGGCTCCCTTTCTTTCTAACTCCAGCATTTTCATCCTTCTAGATGTGGCCTAGCCACTCTCTAGATTCAAATCCAAGGCCGTTCTAGCCTCAGATACATATGTGTCTTTCAAATCTCCCCCATTACCCAACAATCCTGCTCCTGGCTGTAATTCAAAAAGACAATCCAATGTTCACTGCAGTACTATTTACAAATAGCCAGGACATGGAAGCAACCTAAAGGCTCATCACTAGAGGAATGGAAAAGCAGATGTGGCACACACATACAATGGAATACTACTCAGCCATAAAAAGGAATGAAACTGGGTCATTTGTAGAGTCTGTTGTACAGATTAAATCACAAAGAAAAAAACACATGTTTTGGACTGTTGTACAGAGTGAAGTAAGTCAGAAAGATAAAAACATATTGTATATTAACACATGTATTTGGAATCTAGAAAAATGGTACAGATGATCTTATTTGCAAAACAGAAATATAGACACAGATGTAGAGGACAAATATATGGATACCAAAGGGTGGGGGGAAGGGGCAGTGGAAGGAATTGGGAGATTGGGATTGACATGCATACACTACTGATATGAGGTGTGAAATAGATAACTGATAAGAACCTATTGTATAGCAAAGGAACTCTCCTCAGGCTCTGCAGTAACCCAAATGGGAAGGAAATCTAAACAACATATGTAGAGCCGATTCACTTTGCTATAAGCAGAAACTAAGACATTATAAAGCAACTATACTCCAATAAAAATTAATTTTAAAAAACTTCCCTGTTATGACTAGGTTCCTCTCTTTGGTGCCAAACCAGAGTCAATGACCAAGTCCCAGCAAGTGTCATGCACAGGTGGGGAGGTGGGAGGGGTAAATCTGGGCCTCATTGCAGGGCCGAGAGAGAATCCAAGAATGAAAGGATGCTCCAATGCGATCCTGGACCCACACAATGAAGGGAACCACAGGGATGAAGGTCCCCCAGTGGGGCCGGGAACAAGGGTCCCCCCACGGCATCGCACACACCAGGGCCATGAACTTCCTCTGACACATGTTCTAAAGGAAGAGGAAGTGCTGGGCGCATCTCCCGGATTGCCTTTGTGGAAATTGGTTTTTGGTGATTCTCATCTGGCCACATGACTCACAAAAGCTTCTCTATTCATTGCCCGTTTCTTCAGAGTGCTCCATGACGTGACTCATGCCTCTATTTACTAGGTTTGATTGGGAAGGTTGGGTGAAATCCTTTCCCCTGGGAACAGGAAGTTTTTGATGTTTCTTCTACAGATTAAACCCCACAAGGGGACACGGCGGCATATGCCCTGTTGCCCGGCCTGCTTCCTACCAGGGATGCTGCGTCCTGTCCAGCATGGATCTGGGGGAGGCAGAGTGGCTCTCAAAGCACAGGCAGCACGGGCACGCTCTCAACAATCTGAATGCATGGGAGATAAGGCCCGACAAAATATTTCCTGTTTGGAACATTTAGAAGAGGGACTGAGAGTAAGGAAGGGCGGCAGGGAGCCTAAGGGCTTCCCAGGTGGCGCAGTGAAAAAGAATCCACCTGCCAGGGCAGGAGATGCAGGGTCAACCTCTAGATGGGGAAGATCCCCTGGAGGAGGAAATGGCAACCCACTCCAGGATTCTTGCTTAGAGAATCCCACAGACAGAGGAGCCCGGCAGGCCACAGTATATGGGGTCGCAAAGAGACAGACATGACTGGATATCTGAGCACAGCACAGCCTCTACCATATGGGCCTTAAACAAGGGGTGAGAATAATCATGTTAATTGAGAATAAACGGGAAAAATTCTGCCATTCCCAATAGTGCACCCTGAGGGGACTCAGGATGGAAAAGAACAGGATACTGGCCCCAGAGAGCAAATGATCAAAGGAATGATTTCTGTGACTGAGTTTTGGGAACTGAAATCCTTGATCTGGCCGACAGAGGACATTCGGGTGCCTGCAGTCACATTCGGGTGTCTGCAGTCAGTGCAAACTTGGTGAGACCTGGGGAGGCTGAGGCAGTCAGAGGTACCGCTAGGACCTCTGCCTGTGACCAAAGGGCAGGGCAGGAATTCACCAGCCACAGACTTCAGACTCAGAGTTCCTTCAACTTTACTTATAGAATGGGCTTCACTGGGGGCTCAGCTGGTAAAGAGTCTGCCTGCAATGCGGGAGACCTGGGTTCGATCCCTGGGTTGAGAAGATCCCCTGGAGAAGGGAAAGGCTACCCACTCCAGTATTCTGGCCTGGAGAATTCCATGGACTCTATAGTCCATGGGTTCGAAAAGACTCGAACACGACTGAGCAACTTTCACTCACTCACAGAACACCAATTCAAAGTTCTTAAGGATGTCCAGACAGTCACTGCTGCTGTTAAGTAGCTTCAGTTGTGGCCGACTCTGTGCGACCCCATAGACGGAAGCCCACCAGGCTCCCCCTGTCCCTGGGATTCTCCAGGCAAGAACACTGGAGTGGGTTACCATTTTCTTCTCTATTGCATGAAAGTGAAAAGTGAAAGTGAAGCCACTCAGTCGTGGCTGACTCCCAGTGACCCCATGGACTGCAGCCCACCAGGTAGTCACTGCGGAGCATTAAAACTCAACCCTCTGAGTACATACCTGTGCATCCGTCCTGAGCACACCCGTCTGTGATTTCAGTTGTGCCTCTTCCTTCCCCTCCTTAAAATCCTTCAGGGCCTCCCATCATTTCTTTAGGGGGAAAAAAACCACCCAAATGCTTTCGCCTGGCTTTTATCCACAGGCCTTCAGACACACCATTCTCACTGAGCAGAGCACATTCACCCCCTCCCCATGTCCCTTGGCTTAACTATTCTCAGTGGGGTCTTGTTTACCCTTTCTGCCAAAAACTTTCCATGACTCACTTGGTTTTCTATTTGTTTGCTTGTTTGTTTTTTGTTTTTAATTATGTTGTTGGCTGTGTCATATGCTGTGTGGGATGTTAGTTCCCCAACCAGGGATTGAACCCACCCCCTGTATTGGAATCGTGGAGACTTAGTCCCTGGATGACAGGGAAGTCCCTCATGAGGTTCTTGTTTGAGTACCTTTTTTATCTGACCCCATGACACCAAGATCAAACAGAGAAGGAATCTCACACAGAAAGGCCAGCCATGAGACCCCACCCAGAATGAGGGCTGCAGTGAGCACACAGCCTGGGAACTGGATCATCAGCCAAGAGATACAATGGGTGGCCCGGACTTTGTGGGGCCCGGGTTTGAGGCATTTGTGACCCTGCCTTTATTAACCTGTCCCTCTCCTGAGGCTGCACTGATCACGAGGGGGTGTAATTGCCTATGGGCCCACATTTCTGCTACTCGCTGCCTGTGTGCCCACTGTGGTGGCTGGGATTTACCCTCATTGCCTAACATGGTGCTTGCTACATGCTAAGTGCCCAGGAAATATTTACTGACTATATAAATGAATGAATGGGTTGACATCAATCAATGAATGGACAGAGTTGCATACTTTATTCGCAACATTCTAAGAGTGCAGAGCCTGCATCTTAATACCAGCATTTCCCCTGATAATGCAACCAGCCTCCAAAGGAGAGGATCTTAACTGGAAGTCCACCAGAATTCCAAGATATCCATGGATTAGGTTGGGTGGAAGGACTACAAAGTCCCAAAATTGAATGCAAAATTGTAAGGGTAAGCGTAGTTTGGGGAGGGAGATGCTTAAGAGTTTTCATCAGAAACTCAAGAGGTATCCTGAATCCCCAAGGTTAACAAATCTTTGCCCTGAAACAACAGTATGTGAAGGGAAAGCATCTTCGGCATGATTTGGAAACTTTATTACAAATGCACATTCTCAGGTCCCTCCCCCCACAAAACTGCTAAGTCGGAAACTCTGGGCAAGGAGCCCAGCGTGTATGTTGGGAAGGTTTCTTGGACATTCGGTGCACATTCAAGGTCAAGAACCACTCAAGAACTAGACACAGTATGGTGTATTCCCATATCCATAGAGGCAAAAAATAAAAATCAGGGAGAGCCAGGATATAAACTCTCACATTTATAGTCAAATGATTTTGGACAAGGTGTCAAGACCATTTCATGGTGAAAGGACAGTCTTTTCAACAAATGGTGCTGGGAGAACTGGATGTCCATATACAAAAGAATGAAATTGAAGCCTTCTCTAATTCAATATATAAAATTAACTCAAGGTGGAAAAACAATAACTCAAGACAAATTAAGGACCTAAAACTCATAGAGGAAAACAGGTCAAAAGCTTCTCCGACTTCCCTGGTGGCAATCCCCCTGCCAACTCAGGGGACACAGGTTTGATCCTTAATCTGGGAAGACCCATATGCCTCAAGGCAACTAAGCCTGAGTGCCCCAACTACCAAGCCTGCGCTCTGGAGCCTGGGAGCCAAAATTACTGAAGACCACGTACCCTAAAGCCCGTGCTCCACAACAAGAGAAGCCAGTGCGATGAGAAGCCCGTGAACCACAGCTAGAGAAAACCTGGTCGCATCAACAAAGATGCAGTGCAGCCAAAAATAATTTTTAAAAAAAATCTACTAGACAATGGATTTTGGCAATGATTTCTTGGTGACACCAAAGACCCGGGTAACAAAAGTGTCAAAGTGACTGACCCCTAGTGAGAACCCAGGACACCAAGACTGCTGTGAGCTTCCCTGGTTAGTGACAAACTGTTGCACACCCTGTGAGTGGGACTGGGACACCACAGGCTTTCTGCCCCTCTCCACAGAGCCTCATGGTTTGGGTGTGTGGGCCTGATTTTTATGTTACCCCCAGGGCAGGCTTGTCAGCAATTACTATCCCATAAAATTAATTCCTTTTTAATATATGACTACTCATCAAAGGCACCTACTTTACTCTAAGAGGTTTTTATATGGCCTCAAATTAGTAAGTCTTTTTTTTTTTTTTGGATGGCTTCACCCTCAAGAGAACTGGAGAAAGGTCAAGAGGCCACTCTTGAACACAAGATAAGAAGCAGGATATGCAAACTGAGAGTCCCATGGAGCCCGGAAAATACAGGGACAGACCTTCTGTGATCAGACAGAGTCATCAGCTGGGGCTGAAAAAAACGGACTCACAAGTTGACATCGCTTTGATAATGAGAAGAACGCATTTGACCTAAGATCAGGGGAGAAACGTCCCCAGGGGACTTTGAAGTCCTGTCTCTTTCCGGGGCTGAAACGAGCTGGGATTTCTCCAGCAACTCAAAGGGATGGGCAGATAGCAAGCGGATGGGAGATTAACATGCGGAGGATGGAGCTGTTTGAAGTCCAGACTTCACGTTTGATGGTGCTGGGTAATCGTTCAATTTCTCGGAGGCTAGATTTGTTTGTCTTGAACAGGAGAACGATAGAGTCACCTCCCTCAGTTGTTAGGATGAGGACATGAGGCGACACAGGAAGAGTCAGGGGGCGAAATAAGAACTCCTTAAAAGCTTCCCCTTCACCCCAGCATTGACTCACACGGATTCCAACTCGTTTTGTATTTCCAGGTCTCTAGCAAACGTGTCTAGAGCGACACTCACTTAATTTCACTAGGAAAAAAAAAAAGTACCTCTCCTTGCCCTGAAGTTGTCCTCTCCTTGGAATCCTCTGAATCTAAAACATCAGAAATGTTTATGTGTCCGCTCCCCTCTCCGTACCATCCTGGGATGTCCTGGGTCTTGTTTTCTCTCCCACTTTCCCGTCAGCGGTTCAGATGTTCTCTCAATATTTGTGTTTGCAAAGCTCCATCCCTGGGCCTGAGCTCCCTCCAAAGGTTCCATGGCCCAGATCCAAACAGCCTGCAAGTATGTCCCCTCACCTCACCCAACACTCCATGCTTGTTTTGCCAGCAAATATACTCAAAATGCTGCTAAGTGCCAAAGCCTGTGCCGGGACTGGGGTTTTCAACTAAATTAGAAACAGTTCAACCCTTAAGGAGCTCCTGTGCTGGGGGGAGCTGGATTATAGAAGGATGGGGGTACATCCCAGTGTCTGGGAGATGCAGTCGGCCAGGCGCTGCCTGAGGACAGAGGAGGAGCCATCCAGGCCTGAGGAAACATGCATCACCCAAGCTGCAAGGGCCTGGCCACGTCAGAGGGCCTGCCTGAGCGGGGGCTCCATCAGGAATCCCCGGGGGGACTGTCCACTCTGCAGACAGAAAGGGGAGCCGGAGGGGACAGTAGAGAGCCTTCATCAGGGCCCTGCTGCCAGAGCTCTAGCCTCGCCGATGCCCTGCACTCAGCTCAGCGGACGTGGGAACCACAATGCAGAATCCTGGCACTGAAAGAGCTCCCAGGCTCACCTGGGAAAAGATAGAAAGCGTGTTGTGTGGGCTGATGCTCTGCAAGGATTCTCAGTTAAGAGAATATCAGCGTGGACTTCTTGGTGGTTCAGATGGTAAAGAATCCACCTGCCAATACAGGAGACTTGGGTTCAATCCCTGGGTCAGGAAGATCCCCTGGAGGAGGACGAGGCAACCTGCTCCAGTGTTCTTGCCTGGAGAATCCCATGGACAGAGGAGCCTGGTGGGCTATAACCCCATGGGGTCACAAAGAGTGACTAACACTCTCACTTCACTTTGGCATGGACTCAGCGTGGGGGCAGTGGCCCTCAGCTCAGATTGCCCACCAGGCAACCTGCAGGAACGGGACACAGACTCAGCAACATCGCAGAAACCAAATCTCTGGGGAGAATTCCTAAAAGGATGAATGGAATGGACATGTGAATAAATAGCTGTAACACAGGTGCAGCGTCGCTCAGAAACTGCCATGCGCACGGTCCCTCGGCAATGGGAGGTGGTGAGGAAGACACAATCTGGGGCAGACCTGGCGGACTCGGTCCTAGCTCACACGTGTCATAGCAGGGAGGCCAGGGCCTCAGCGTCTTGCTGTCACCTGGGGCTGCAGGACGATTTGTGTGGACTTGATGTATGGAAGGTGAAGTGCCTGGTGCACATCAAAGATTCAATAAAGGGTCCTTGCAATGGTTTTTATTCCTGAGAGCTGAGTTCAGTGAGTCCTGCTGTCTCCCTGGTCTTCTTGTTCTGCACTGGGTCCCCAGACAAGTCCTGGGTCAGCCCTCCCATCTGCGCTCCTGTCCCGTCTGGTCATCTCACAGGCCTCCTTCCAGTCTCCAGTGCGAGGCCTGGCCTCCACGGCACTGGGCCTCCTCTGTTCACCTCCTCACAGCCTGCTGCTTGGGACCTGCCTCCACGTCTGCAGAACTGGTCCTCCCCAGCCCAGCTTATGGGGCCTCTCCCGCTGCTGTCGTTTACATTCTGCCTGCCACCTTGGTGTCCCGGCCCTGAGTCTGTCCTGACTCAGGCACAGGACTGAGGCTCCCAGTCAGTTGGCACCCAGCAGACAGCCCGGCCTCTGAAGGGCTCGCTTTGTGCTAAATGTCACTATGAAACCCTGCTCGTGTTAAATGTGTTCAGAAATGAATGGAAGTACTTTTTCCTTACACAGTTCCTTATACTAACCCACCAAGAGCAGGGTGAGTAAAGGTTTGTTGCTGTTGTTGTTTAGTCGCTAAGTTGTGTTCGACTCTGCGACCCCAAGGACTGCAGCACATCAGGCCTCCCTGTCCATCACCAACTCCTGGAGTTTACTCAAACTCATGTTCATTGAGTCTGTGATGCCATCCAACCATCCCATCCTCTGTTGTCACCTTCTCCTCATGCCTTCAATCTTTTCTAGCATCAGGGTCTTTTCCAATGAGTCAGCTCATTGCATCAGGAGGCCCAAGTATTGGAGTTTCAGCTTGAGCATCAGTACTTCCAGTGAATATTCAGGATGGATTTCCTTTAGGATGGACTGGTTGGATTTCCTTGCAGTCCAAGGGACTCTGAAGAGTCTTCTCCAGCACTCAGATTCAAAAGCATCATCTCTTTTGTGCTCAGCCTTCTTTACGATCCAATTCTCTCAGCCATGCATGACTACTGGAAAAACCATAGCCTTGACTATACAGATATTTGTTGGGAAAGTGATGTCTTTGATTTTGCTTTTTAATAAAGATTATCTGAGCCAGTTTCCCATGGACCGTATCCTCAAACGGCATGCATTTAGCACCTGAGTGTCTGTGTCGCTCTTGAAAGCAGGCCACCAAAACCACATCTTGTGGTCTCTCATTTTCTGGAATTTACGATATAAAACAGAACCTGATGCCGCACTCCAGGACAATCACAAGTCAAATCCCAATTGTAAACTCTGAGAGATCATAAAATACATAATAACAAAGATTACTTCTAATATGACAGTCTGGTTGGCTAGGGTTTCAAAATCTCTTGGTTTGTCAAGATAGACACTCTTATAATTTCATTTTCCTTGTGGCATTACCAGCCAACCTTGTAAACACTGAGTACGCTGTTGGCAGGGAAGAGGGGTGCAATTGTTAGAAGTGCCGCGGGGAGGAAAACATACCCAAGATTAAGAGAAAATGGACAGAGGAAATGAGGACAGAATAGGCAAAGTGGGGCATCAGATGGGGTTTGGTCAGCACAGTGTGCTATTTGGAGCCTGAGTTTCTTCTTCCTCTTAGTACTTCTTTCCCCCGGTTTGGACAGACCCTTAAGATGAGAGAGTCTGCTGAGAAATCCAGAAAGCAGGGCAGGCTGGCTGGGGAAACATTCGTGGACTATCCCTTAGGTGGTGGTGACTTAGTCGTTAAGTCATGTCTGACTCTTTGCAACCTCCTGCACTGTAGCCCACCAGGCTCCTCTGTCCAAGGGATTTTTCCAGCAAGAATACCAGAATGAGTTGCCACTTCCTTCTCCAGGGGATCTTCCCAACCCAGGGATCAAACCCGAGTCTTTACCAACTAAGCCACCAGGGAAGCCCATATCAGGTCATTCTTATTCTAAAGAACTTGGAAAAGGTAGGACCTGCTTATATAAAGGATGAATAATGGAAAAGGGTTGTCTTTTCTTGCCAAATTTCTGCTAATCGAAATTTCAACTAATGATCGGCACACAGTAGTTTCTCAGTAAAAGACTTCTGACTTCACTGATGTGTGTGCTGGCTGGTGGCTTCAGTTTGATTCCTGCCATGGGACATGGTGTTTTGTACATTTGAGGGCAAGGTTAGTTTCACTTTCAAGATTGTTCTGAAATCTTCAGCCCCATGGGATCTGAACAACTTTGCTGTTTCTTTAAAAAAAAAAAAAAATTTATTTGACTGCTCTGGGTCTTAGTTGCAGCACACGGAATCTTTCATCTTCACTGTGGCATGCACGATCTTCAGTTGTGGCATACGAGATCAAGTTCCCTCACTAGAGATTGAACCCAGGCCTCTCTGCATTAGGAACATGGAGTCTTAGCCACTGGACTGCTAGGGAAGTGAAGTCCCTGAAGAGCTTTGTGATGGAGGGACTCCATCAGGTCCCTGTGTCTCTCTTCCAGACGTCCAGCTACGTGTCTGCTAAAAGAGAAATATGAGCAGACAAAGCATAGCTCATTTTACCTTAAAAAAAGAAAAAAAAGGTCACTATGCCCCAGGGCACAAGTGACACATGATAAAACAGCAAATACCAATGAAGTGTTGGAATTGGGTTTTCGTTGGGCCATGGATGGAAACACATTTATACCTAATAAACAGGGGCTGATGGGCTGGATTCTATAGGAAATGACAAGTAAGAGGAGGGGACGGATGGTGGAGGGTGAGTACTATCTGTGTTTTTAAATGACTCTTGTGATTGAGGAAAGATCGTTTAATGACAAGTCTGGCGTTCTGGAGCTCTGGTCCTGCTTTGCAGACGCACCCCAGCAAATCTGACAACAAGCCTAAAATAGCTGGCTGCGGTAGGCGTGTTAACAGCATAGCGAGGACAAGGATTTATGCAGGCATGCTGCCATCCTTGGCATGTGTTAGACCTCAGCCTCGTCACAGCACACGTTCTTAATAAAACATTCATGTCGAGCATTCATGTCACCCTGTTCATGAAGCACTGATGCCTCTTGCTCCATGCCTCCTGAAGGGAACCACGTATAGCCTGAGATGCTGCCCCCGAGGTGTTCTCACGCAGCTGGAAAGGCCACAGTCCCTCGGCGCACGAGGTCCCACCTTGCTGATGCCACCAGGTTTTCTGCCCTGGAAAGACCCCCGCTGAGCGCCCAGGGGTTCCCTGAGACACTGGTGAGAGCTCTGGGAGCTGGGGACATCAGAATCCTACCAGTAAGCTTCTCTCCTGGGCTGGGGGCAGCGCGTTTCCTTGAGTTCCTCCCGCCTGGCACCTTCTAACTCATCTCTTTGCCTCTTCTGTGACACTCTAGACACAGAGCAGAACCAGAAAACATGAATACAGGGTTACAAAGGAAGCAGGCCAGGGAGAGGTTTGGGACTTAAGCCCTGGGCTAGGTGGGGGAGGTCAAGGTCATTTGGTCCAGAAGAGGGATGGCTCAGGGGGAACTCAAAACGGGGCAGTGGGAGGGCTGTCCATGGCGAGGGGATGAGAGAGAGGTTTATATTCTGGGAGGAGTTAGACTGGGCCAAGAAAAGGTTTACCTGTCTTGCCGGAGGTTTTGACAAGAGATGGGCAAAGGGTTTCAGCAATCATCCTACACAGGGAGGCTATCTTACCGAGGTGAGGACATCCGTGTCTGTTGTGTTTATTGGAGAAGCATTTTGCCAAAAGTTAGCATTTGGAGAAGGAAGATGATGTCCTCCCCTATCCCGTTACACACACACACACACACACAACCAGAACATCCCTCACCAGGAACCTCTCTCCATAGATCTGGCCACTATCGCACACTGGCCTTATGAAAACCCAAAGGAAGATGGCTTTATGGAAAACAGTAGATAAAATAGTTAAGAAAAATTTTTGAAATAAAATTCTACTGCATGTTATTTCATCATTATCCCTTCATTCCTTGGGATCTTTAAGAGTTACTATTTTAAATTTTAAATATCTTGGGTCAGTGGCAGAGGGTAGTCCATGAGCCTGTCAGTAAGTAAACAGAGCCTGTTGTTTTAGAGTGTCTTGGGAATCTTTTTTAAAAGATATTAATTAATTAATTTTTTTCTGGTTGTGCTAGGTCTTCGTTGCTGCACCCGGGCTTTCTCTGGTGGCGGACAGAGGGGCTCCTCTTCGTTGCAGGATTCTCATCACTGTGGCCTTTCTTGTGGAGCCTGGGCTCTAGGCCTGTGGGCTTCGGTACCTGCATAGCAAGGGCTTAGTAGTTGTGGTACACGGGCTTAGTTGCGCTGTGGCATGTGGGGTCTTAATGGGGGAAGGATGGAACCTATGTCTCCTGCATTTGCTGGCAGATTCTTAACTACGTGGAGCACCAGCAAAGCCCTGTTCTGGGAAACTTTAGTTCTGAATTATTTTGATGTTTCAGATGCCCTGGCCTGGCCTGGTGTTGTCCAGGGAGCCAGGCCTCCTAGACTGGGACTTAAGTGTCACCGAGGTAAATGTTCCCTTCTGGCTGGCTGAGGTTCTGGGAGAGAAGCCTAACTAGAGATTTATATGGCCTCAGGAACAAAAAGAAAATTAAAAGGCAATAGATCGAGGAAATATTTGCAATTTGTAACAAATGTTAATTGCCTTAACACATTTTTCGCAGGAGAACTGTCAGTGCATTTTTAGAGAGTAATATAATTAACATCATTATGTGAAGTTGTTAGACCTTAAAATTGATCAGGGATTCATTATGCAACTTAAAATTGCCGCTATCATTCACATTTTGCTCCATTAGGTTTTTGTTCCAACTTTGTATACATTATAAAGGTAAGTTTACTACCATAAAATTTTCAAAAATGATGCATCACAAAGTTTTGAGTGAAGAAGAATTTTTTGGTAAATTTTATGCAGATACTTTCTCTGATTGTCCGAGTTAAAAAAAAATACACACACACACTAGAAGATATTAGTCCTTCAGAAGATAATTGATTCAGATGATGTGAATATTAGACCAACAAAAAAGACAAAAAAACCCTTAGTGATTGATTCTGATATAGAAAGCGAAAATGAAGCACAGTGCTGGAGAAGACTTCACAGGTGTATCAGGCATACCTGTTGGATGCAATAACCTGCAGAGTGTTAGTAAAATAAGAGAAATAATTTTTAGCTGGCCAAAATAAAAATCACGGACCACAGGAGCTAGTTTCTACAAAAATCTCTCAGGTCAAAAAAATGACTCTTGTAAATCACTAAAAGATGAACACCACAGTAGAAAATCAGTAAAAGCAATGAACTCCGCCCTCCCAGCACACACACAGATGGGGCAACAATTCATCAGGGAAGAAATATAACATGATAAAAAGCAAAGGAAACCAGTTTAAACTCACCAGTAACTAAATAAATGCAAAAGTCCATCTAGTCAAGGCTATGGTCTTTCCAGTGTCATGTATGGATGTGACAGCTGGACTGTGAAGAAGGCTGAGCGCCGAAGAATTGATGCTTTTGAACTGTGGTGTTGGAGAAGACTCTTGAGAGTCCCTTGGACTGCAAGGAGATCCGACCAGTCCATTCTGAAGATCAGCCCTGGGATTTCTTTGGAAGGAATGATGCTAAACCTGAAACTCCAGTACTTTGGTGACCTCATGGGAAGAGTTGACTCACTGGAAAGGACTCTGATGCTGGGGGGGTTGGGGGCAGGAGGAAAAGGGGACGACAGAGGATGAGATGGCTGGATGGCATCACTGACTCGATGGACGTGAGTCTGAGTGAACTCCTGGAGTTGGTGATGGACAGGGAGGCCTGGCGTGCTGTGATTCATGGGGTCGCAAAGAATCGGATACGACTGAGTGACTGAACTGAACTGAACTGAACTGAAAGCAACAATGGGATACGTTTTCACTGATCAAATGAGCATTTTGTTTATTTTATTAATGATAAATTTGGTATTGAAAACTGTTTAGAATAAATGGATCTCTTTTATACTATTTGTAGAAATGTAAATTGCCACAGTATTTCTGGAGGGAAATTTGAGATATTTATCAATGGCCCTTTAACCCAGAATTTCTCAATATGTGTACCACAGGGAATTGGTTAAATAAACTATTGTAGATCCACGTCACCATGAAAAATGATGCTATAAAAGAAACATTTAAGAGTCATTGATTCTAAGAAAAGCAGATTACAAATTGACCTGCTCAGCACAAATATAATTTTTAATTAAAAAAACATATATAGGCCTGCAGAATCATATTCTTTGATTCTTTAATTCAAATTATTAAGTTTGAAATGTATTTTGCTTCCAAGAATGAGACTACTGAAAAGTGTAACAATTTCCTCAACAATAATTAGCTTGTTCTACAAATACTTACTACAATCCTCCTCTGAGCCAAGCATTACCCTAGATGAGAGATACAGAAGACAAAATTCTAATCTTTATGTCCCTTTTGGCAGGGAACATAAATGATAAGTAAAATATACTTATGAAATCATCATTCAATAAGAGAATGATCATTTCAAAAAGAAAATAGAATAGTTGACTGTGACAGAGACTGTCAACAGGTCAGGGGACAGCATTAGATACGATGAAATTATATTTGAGTTGAGAGCAGGCTCAAGAGAGGGCTTGAGCCAGGGGAGAAGCATTCTAGCCTGGAGGCAGAGCACATGCAAAGGCCCTGGGGTGGGAACAATTCTGGAATGACTTAGGAGCAGGAGTTGATTATCAGTTCAGTGGTGAGAGTCTGTGTATGAAAGTGAGCAAAAGGGTGCTAAGGAATGAGGCCAGAGACTCAGGTCGGGCCAAATTGCATATACTCTTAGGTCAGGTAAGGAATTAAATGTTATTCTTAGGCAATGGAAAGTCATTGGAGGACTTTGATGATAATTTGTTAATATGTATTTTTTAGTGATAAATATAAAATTTAAACTTTTGGTTATACATTGTGGATAAATTAATTTCACACATAAAATTTCATTTAATAAAACAGTTCTATGGCATAGGTATTGTTTACTTTCCTTATAGACAATGAGTGACTCATCCACGGCCATGCGGCTAGTAGGTGGCATGACAAGAATGAGAAACTGGATAAATCCCTAGAAATGAAACTAAAAAACAGTCTTGTAAAATAGATAAGTCACAGAGATGTAACATGTAGCATAGGGAACGTAGTAATATTGTAATAACTCTGTATGGTGATGATTTTGAAATGTGTATAAATATTGAATCACACCAGTTAATCCTAAAGGAAATCAATCCTGAATATTCACTGGAAGGACTGAAGCTGAAGCTCCCATACTGTGGCCACCTGATGCGAAGAGCCAACTCATTAGAAAAGACCCTGATGCTGGGAAAGATTGAAGGCAGGAGGAGAAGGGGACGACAGAGGATGAGATGGTGGATGGCATCAACGATTCAATGGACATGAGTCTGAGCAAGCTCCAGGAGATAATGAAGGACAGGGAAGCCTGGAGTGCTACAGTCCACAGGGCCACAAAGAGTTGGACACAACTGAGTGACCAAACAACAATGATATACCAAGATGATACTGTGTGGAAACGATCCCTCAATAAAAAGGGAAAAACCAGTCTGCAACACTGAATGTTAGTCATTTGGCATGGTGGCGAACATTCATATGTTAGTTTTCCCATATGAGTACAAATAAACAAACGCACTCTCCTCTCACACCTCCCCCTACAACAGGCTCTTAAGGAAGGAACCAAGGGGCTCAGCCTGTGCCTCCCAGGGGACTGCACCAGAACTACAAAACCTGAGACTCTGGTTGCAGCAACTGGCGCCTGCTCTTCAGATCGTCAACCTTTGAAAGACTGGCCCAAGTGAGCTGGATGCAGCCTCTCTTCTGGAAGGGCCATCCAGCCCTGCCTTCCTGGGCACCAGCTGTAGCAGGACTGGGCACATATTACAAACCAGAGGGACTGCCTGGAGCCAGGCCATCAGGCCCCAGCAATGCATCCCGTTCTGAGTCAGGACGGGGAGATACATTCGTCTTGGACTTAGACCTGCTCTTTCATCGCTGGGCCTTTGTGAAGGGAGAGACAGAGCCCTCTCGGTTGAGCCTTTTACAGCCGCTGCCAAAGCCAGCCTGCATCTCTCTGCTCCCTAAGGGTATCCCAGGAGCCACTGGCCTGTGCTTCTCTGCATGGGGCACTGGACTCTTACTCCTCTCCCAGTCCTTCCTTGGCTTTCCCTGTCTCACTGTTGCAGCAGCTGTAAGTGGAGAGCATCCTGTGGTCTCTGCTTTATCCCTGGATTCCCAAAATGCTGCTCTAGGTTAGCTGGACATCTCCTCCTCTAGGTCTTGCCGGCCTGTGCTCACATGTCCTCCGTGCAGCCTAGCTGATCTTCCGTAGGACCCTTCACACATATCTCTCTCTGGAATCTGAGTTCTGCCTTTTCTTTTTTTTTTTTTTTTGATCAAGAATCTCTTTTATTGATTATCAGAAACATTACAAACATCTAGTATGAACAAATTGTAACATGATAGTGTTTAGTTTGAACAATTAATACATTTCAGATATAATATTATACATATTTCAATGCAATTCTCCCCAATCATCTCACCCTCTCCCGGTCCCAGAGTCCAAAAGTCTGGTCTATACATCAGTGTCTCTTTTGTTGTCTCGTAAATAGGGTTAATTTTTACCATCTTTCTAAATTCCATATATATGCGTTAGTATACTGTATTTGTGTTTTTGTTTCTGGCTTACTTCACTCTGTATAATAGGCTCCAGTTCCATCCACCTCCTTAGAACTGATTCAAATGTATTCTTTTTAATGGCTGAGTAATACTCCATTGTGTATATGTACCACAGCTTGCTTATCCATTCATCTGTGGATGGACATCTAGGTTGCTTCCACGTTCTGGCTATTGCAAACAGTGCTGCTATGAACATTGGGGTACACGTGTCTCTTTCAATTCTGGTTTTCTCAGTGTATATGCCCAGCAGTGGGATTGCTGGATCATAAGGCAGTTCTATTTGCAGTTTTTTGAGGAATCTCCATACTGTTCTCCATAGTGGCTGTACTAGTTTGCATTCCCACCAACAGTGCAAGAGGGTTCCCTTCTCTCCGCACCCTCTCCAGCATTTATTGCTTGTAGACTTTTGGATAGCAGCCATTCTGATTGGCGTGAAATGGTATCTCATAGTGGTTTTGATTTGCATTTCTCTGATAATGAGTGATGTTGAGCATCTTTTCATGTGTTTGTTAGCCATCTGTATGTCTTCTTTGGAGAAATGTCTATTGAGTTCTTTGGCCCATTTTTTGATTGGGTCATTTATTTTTCTGGAATTGAGCTGTAGAAGTTGCTTGTATATTTTTGAGATTAGTTGTTTGTCAGTTGCTTCATTTGCTATTATTTTCTCCCATTCTGAAGGCTGTCTTTTCACCTTGCTTATAGTTTCCTTTGTTGTGCAGAAGCTTTTAAGTTTGATTAGGTCCCATTTGTTCATTTTTGATTTTATTTCCGATATTCTGGGAGGTGGGTCATAGAGGATCCTGCTGTGATGTAAGTCAGAGAGTGTTTTGCCTATGTTTTCCTCTAGGAGTTTTATGGTTTCTGGTCTTACATTTAGCTCTTTAATCCATTTTGAGTTTATTTTTGTGTATGGTGTTAGAAAGTGTTCTAGTTTCATTCTTTTACAAGTGTTTGACCAGTTTTCCCAGCACCACTTGTTAAAGAGATTGTCTTTAATCCATTGTATATTCTTGCCTCCTTTGTCAAAGATAAGGTGACCATATGTGCGTGGATTTATCTCTGGGCTTTCTATTTTGTTCCATTGATCTATATTTCTGTCCTTGTGCCAGTACCATACTGTCTTGATGACTGTGGCTTTGTAGTAGAGCCTGAAGTCGGGCAGGTTAATTCCTCCAGTTCCATTCTTCTTTCTCAAGATAGCTTTGGCTATTCGAGGTTTTTTGTATTTCCATACAAATTGAGAAATTATTTGTTCTAGCTCTGTGAAGAATACCGTTGGTAGCTTGATGGGGATTGCATTGAATCTATAAATTGCTTTGGGTAGTATATTCATTTTCACTATATTGATTCTACCAATCCATGAACATGGTATATTTCTCCATCTATTAGTGTCCTCTTTGATTTCTTTCACCAGTGTTTTATAGTTTTCTATATATAGGTCTTTAGATTCTTTAGGAAGATATATTCCTAAATATTTTATTGTTTTCATTGCAATGGTGAATGGAATTGTTTCCTTAATTTCTCTTTCTATTTTCTCGTTATTAGTGTACAGGAATGCAAGGGATTTCTGTGTGTTAATTTTATATCCTGCAACTTTACCATATTCATTGATCAGTTCTAGTAATTTTCTGGTGGAATCTTTAGGGTTTTCTACGTAGAGGATCATGTCATCTGCAAATAGTGAGTTTTACTTCTTCTTTTCCAATTTGGATTCCTTTTATTTCTTTTTCTGCTCTGATTGCTGTGGCCAAAACTTCCAAAACTATGTTGAATAGTAATGGTGAAAGTGGGCATCCTTGTCGTGTTCCTGACTTTAGAGGAAATGCTTTCAATTTTTCACCATTGAGGATAATGTTTGCTGTGGGCTTGTCATATATAGCTTTTATGAGTTCTGCCTTTTAAAAGAAGAAAATGTGATGTCTAGAGTAATCGAATTCATAGAGATGGGAAGTGGAAGGCTGGTTGCCACGGGTGGGTGTAGAGGGAGGTGGAGGGCTGTTATTTAATGAGGTTCAGTTTTGCAATGATGGGCGGATGCAAAAAGAATTAAATATACAAAACTAAAAAATTTAAGATTGTAAGGATGGGAAGGTTATTTTTTTTTTAAATTTAAAATTTAAAAAATAAAAAAAAAATAAATTGAAAATAAATTCCCCCTGGGGGGGGGGGGTTCCCTGGTGGCTCAGACGATAAAAAATCTGCCTGCAATGCGGGAGACCTGGGCTTGGTCCCTGGGTTGGGAAGATCTCCTGGGGAAGGGAACAGCTACCCACTCCAGTATTCTGACCTGGAGAATGCCATGGACAGAGGAACCTGGAGGGCTACAGTCCATGGGGTTGCAAAGAGTCGGACACGACTGAGCGACTTTCACTCACTCCTGAGGAGGAAAATACCATTACCTATGAAATAGTCTTGCCAGAAAATCAAATCAGTTTAAATCCAATCAATCCTCTGGATTTAACTCCCAGTTTACAGAAAATACAGGAACGGAGGAATATATTAAACAGTGTCACATGGAAGCAATCAGCAAAATCCAGACTGTGGGAAACTCTACAGGAAAAACAACAGTTTCTTCAATAAATAAATTACAGAGAAAGAAAAAGTAGGAGGAGGAAGAAACCATAGATTAAAACAATCTTAAAAGACAAAACCCAACAGCAATGCATGGAGTTATTCGGATGTCAATTCACATGAACCATAAAAATGTATGAGACAATCAGGGAATGTTTGTGAACATTCAGGAATCTAGTGGTTATTTTGAAGCCCTTATCTTCTGGAGATAGATACTAAAATATTTTTGGGTGACAGAGTATGATATCTGGGGCTTGTGTCAGAATAATTGGTGGGGGGGAATGTTGGAGGGTATAGAAGAAATAATGTTGGCTACGAGTTTATAGCTATTGAAGCTGGTTGACAGGAGATACTACTCTATTCTGTTCTACCTTTATATCTGATATTTTCCACACACACACACACAAATACTAACCTTTGGACTTCCCTTGCAGTCCACTGGTTACAATTCTCTGCTTCCATTGAGAGGGCAGAGGTTCAGTCTCTGGTTGGGGAACTAAGATCCAATATGCTTCATGGTATGGCCAAAAAAATATTTAATAAATAAAAAAAATAAAAACAGTAACCTTATAGTCTTCTCAAAGTGTTCCTCCTCGACCCTCAGGCAGGGGTGGAGCATGCTGGGCAGGGCAGCCCCCTCCCTGTCCACACAGCCTGGCCATTTGTGTGGCAGGGGCCACCCTCCAGGCCTCCTGGAACACGTCCATGGGTTCTCCAGACGAGCCTTCAGCTGGCCCTTCCCCAGCAGGCAGGTTAGGCTCCAGCTGGAGCGTGTCTTCTCCCCAGCCACAGTCTCCACCACAGCAACCCTGGGTGAGATCCCTGAAGAAAGCTTATGTTCAGACAGCTACTGAGCTGCCTACACACCCATGTAATCCAGGGTCCTTTCTATATCAAATGGAGTAAACGCAGCTGCCCAAGTGGCACAACCACTCCTGGCCATCTCCTGCTATTTTCTCCATATCCAGATGGCATCAGACAACATCTGGGAAACCTGTAGACAGAAGACAGAATGTGGGCTGGGGTCAGGTTGGGCATATCCACTCTTTGCCATTGATTACCTTGACATTCCTCTCCATTGTTTCTTGAATGAATGAACACATGATAAAAAGCTCCATGTGAAATATGGCCAAATTGAGTCTGTGATTAAGTTCCACCAGCCCAAGGATTCCAAATAGTTTGGATTTCATGTGATGTGTAAAACTGGCAACTGGAATAAACTTGATTATTTTTTTAATGACTGTGTTCTATGAAAGAATCTCTAATTATTAAATATTTCCATGTGGGAGGCATATTTTACAGATACGAAGAGCTGTAATAGCACCTAGGAGCATGAAGTTAGTATCAGATCATCACTTCTGTTAAGTTCAATTACTCAGTTGTGTCTAACTCTTTGCGACCCCATGAACCACAGCGCGCCAGGCCTCCCTGTCCATCACCAACTCTCGGAGTCCACCCAAAGCCATGTCCATTGAGTCGGTGATGCCATCCAACCATCTCATCCTCTGTTGTCCCCTTCTCTTCATATCTTTCCCAGCATCAGGGTCTTTTCCAATGAATCAACTCTTCGCATGAGGTGGCCAAAGTATTGGAGTTTCAGCTTCAACATCAGTCCTTCCAATGAACACCCAGGACTGATCTCCTTTAGGATGGACTGGTTGGATCTCCTTGCAGTCCAAGGGACTCTCAAGAGTCTTCTCCAACACCACACTTCAAAAACATCAGTTCTTTGGTGCTCAGCTTTCTTCACAGTCCAACTCTCACATCCATACATGACTACTGGAAAAACCATAGCCTTAACTAGGCAGATCTTTGTTGACAAAGTAATGTGTCTGCTTTTTAACATGCTGTCTAGGTTGGTCATAACTTTCCTTCCAAGGAGTAAGCATCTTTTAATTTCATGGCTGCAATCACCACCTGCAGTGATTTTGGAGCCCAGAAAAATAAAGTCTGACACTGTTTCCACTGTTTCCCCATCTATTTCCCATGAAGTGATGGGACCAGATGCCATGATCTTCGTTTTCTGAATGTTGAGCTTTAAACCAACTTTTTCACTCTCTTCTTTCACTTTCACCAAGAGGCTTTTGAGTTCCTCTTCACTTTCTGCCATAAGGGTAGTGTTGTCTGCACATCTGAGGTTATTGATATTTCTCCTGGCAATCTTGATTCCAGCTTGTGCTTCTTCCAGCCCAGCGTTTCTCATGATGTACTCTGCATATAAGTTAAATAAGCAGGGTGACAATATACAGCCTTGATGTACTCCTTTTCCTATTTGGAACCAGTCTGTTGTTCCATGTCCAGTTCTAACTGTTGCTTCCTGACCTGCATACAGGTTTCTCAAGAGGCAGGTCAGGTGGTGTGGTATTCCCATCTCTTTCAGTATTTTCCGCAGTTTATTGTGATCCACACAGTCAAAGGCTTTGACATAGTCAATCATCAGAGCAATACTTAAATATATTTCTTACTATGAAAGCATATTTCCTAGCAGAAAACAAGTGCACATGGAAGAGTCAAATAACCTAATAACCAGCAAAGAAGAGAACAGCCAATACCAGCTAACAGCTGGTTAGCATAGGTACAAGGCTTCCCTGGTGGCTCAGAAGGTGAAGAATCTGCCTGTAATGTAGGAGACCCAGTTTCGATCTCTGGGTTGGGAAGATCCCCTGGAGAAGGAAATGGCAACACACTCCAGTATTCTTGCCTGGAGAATCCCCATGGACTACTGAAGCCCACCTGGCTCCTCTGTCCATGGGGTCTCAAAGAGTTGGACAGGACTGAGTGACTGACACTTTCACTTTCAAAGGTAAGTACTTTGTAGATGTTATCACACATAATCCCCAAAACAGTCTCATAGGCTCTGCATCATTGTCTCCACAGAGAGGCAACCAGAGCTCAGAGAAGTTACCTTAGTAAATGAAGGAACCAGGATTCAACTCCAGCTCCATTTGACTCTAAAAGTTGAGTTCTTAATCTCCATTTGCAACTTATAATAAAATACTAAAAGTATTTGTCAGGTTAGGAGAATAGATATGCATGTATATATATGATAAAGATAGATATAAGCATAGATGTAGATTATATATATTAATATTCAAGTTAAAATTTATTGCCCTTCTAAGATACAGGATTGGTGAAAAGCTTAGTCTACAAGTTACTCTTTACATGTTTTTTTAACAAAAGTTTTATAGGAGTATAGTTGACCACTAAGTCCTTACATATTTAACACTGCTTCTAATCTATCCAAAGGAGCTGCTTTCCAAAAATATGAGAATCCCAGCTGAATCGAAGAGTATTTGGGAAACATCACAATGTTGTTTATATAAGTCTACTGGAGATCCCTGTGGGATTTGTTTTTATGGAATTTGAAACAATAGAACAAGCAGCAAATTATTTAGGTACGCCTAGATCCTAAAAAGAAAAAACACACACACACACACACAAAAATTAGCCAGTGTTATAAATAGTAACAAGTTTTTGGGAACCATTTTACTTTCTTAACAAAACACCTGAGGAAGCAGGAAGAAAACCTGGTATATTCCCTTAGACAGTGACAAGAAGCCCATTCCTGTCCTAAGAGTAGCTAGTGAGTTATTTACTTACTATTTAAGTAGACGTTGTTGTTGTTTAGTCACTAAGTCATGTCTGATTCTTTGCAACCCCATGGACTGTAGGCTGCCAGGTTCCTCTGTCCATGGGATTTCCCAGGCAAGAATGCTGGAGTGGGTTGCCATTTCTTTCTCCAGTGAAATGGGATGGATGGGAGCTCTGTTACAGAAGAAAAGAAGAAGAAAAGAAAAGTTCTATGTCAGAGCTAAAGAATCCAATAAGGAAGCAGCCAGAGCTTTGTAAAATGAGCCCCTGGGGCTCTGACCTGGAGATGGCTGAACCTCAGAAAGCACCCCCAAAAGAAAACAGGACAAAGCTGAAGTACCCAGGTTCTCTGAAGGACAGGGGAAAGAGAAAGAGAAACAGCTCTGAAGATGCAAAATGTATCTTCAGGTCAAAAGCAAAGGAAAGGGCTCAGGAAAAAAACAAAAACAAAATAAACTTAAAATGAAGCTTTAGATGCTTCCAAAGAAAACACAGGTATGGCTACTTTAAAGTTGGAATTAGACAAATAAGGTTACATTTCATCCATTACTGAGCAACAAAAATCTTAACTGGATTTTTAATTTAGTTTCTACAAAAGAGGAAAAAGGATACTGAAGGTATGAAAGGTTGATTTCTCTCAAAAGTAAAAAAGAAGCATAAGAAGAAAAAGAAAGAAAGGACTTCCCTGATAGTTCAGGGGCTACGACTCCAGGCTCCCAATGCAGGGGGCCTGGGTTCGATCCCTGGGCAAGGAACTAGATCCCACACATGCTGCAGCTAAGAGTTTAAGTGCTGCAACTAAACAATCCAGCATGTCACAACTAAGACCCAGCACAGCCAAACGAATAAATAAGTATTTTAAAAAACAGAGGAACATAAAAGCGGGGTAGAGGTTGTACCATTAACAACACGATCAAAAGAAGTCTATCAAAATAAGTCTATTGTTGGCAACTGACATGCCCTCCAAGGTGAGACTATGTTTTAATAACTATGACAGTACTTCAAGAGTTCAGATGACTTAGATGAATCTTACTGTAGGTAAAGAAGATGAAACTATTTGGAAATTAAGTTGTATTTGAAAGTCAAAGTTTTTAATATCTAGGTAATGTTATGATTCTGAAGACCGTTTGCATATATGTATATGCATCTCCTGACATTGTAAAAGAAGGTAGAGACAGGTGGAAGGAAAACCAGTGCCACACTGTGTTGCCTCAATCCCTGGTGACTCAACACTATTTACTGAAAGCATAGCATGTACCAAGAAGCACAGTAGGATTTAGGGGAATTCCCAAGGGAGTCTCCACAAGCCATATTTATATCTTGAATATCTTGAATATAGCTTGAAGAAAATTTAGAAGTCCCTATGGACACATTGTTCAGCTAAATACCTTAGCTCCCTATAATTTCTAAAACATTTTAAAAATAAATATCTGTTGCATAAAAACCAAACTAAAGATTTGTTACTTTCATTTGTTAGAGGGAACATACATTTCATGATGCTAGACATGTTTCACACAAGATGTAAAATTTGATTATTCTTTATTTCAAATATCCTTTATGCAAGAGGCAAATTATATTTCACCTTTTAGGAAAGAAAATAGATTTGGTATCTAAGACAAATACATTTAAATATTTTATGTAATCAAAATATGATGGAGATTAATTCAGACTTTTTATTTCTTTTCTAGATAAAACTAGCATTAGTCACTAAGTTGTATCGGACTCTTTGAGATCCCATGGACTGTAGCCCTTCAGGTTCCTCTGTCCATAGGATTCTCCAGGCAAGAATAGTGGACTGGGTTGCTATGCCTTCCTCCAGAGGATCTTCCTGACCCAGGGATCAAACCCAAGTCTCTGGTATTGCAGGCAAATCCTTTACTGTCTAGGAGGTAATTGTATTAGTTACCTACTGCTGTATTGCAAATGATCTCAAGTTCAGTGACTTAAAACTGCAAAGAACATTTATTATCTCATACTTGTTGTCTGTCGGGAATTTGGGAAAGGCTTCACTGGTGGTTCTTGCTCAGGGTCTCTATCTCTCAAATCTATTTGCTATTTTAAAGTGAAAATGAGCTAAAACATGTAAGTGATCATTAAATTTTACATGCGGCATGAATGAATTTAGACCTTCAAGAATTTGAAAATCCAAAGGTGAAACCATCAGGAGAAGTCAAAAGAGTTGTTACTGCTCCCCCTCGATGTCCTCCTGCCCCTCATCTCTCCACCTTCCCAAGAGGTGCTTGAGAGGCAAGTGGAGGCGGGAGGAAGAGACATAATGGATGACAGAAATAGCCTCACCAGAAATAAAATACGCTCCATATACATGTCCTGACAGTGTTCTCAGTTGCTAAAAATCAGGAAGCAGAAGTCCTTACATTGTGGCCTTAACAGAATCTTTCCTAAGACCCTTTTCACACACCTGGACTCTCCCTGGGTCCACTGCTATAGGCTGCAAAACAACATGTCTAGCCCAGTGGTGTGCAGAGACAGGACTCTTTAAAGGCTTCTTAGTCCGTACATAGTACCCTGTGTCTTTCCCCAGAGCAATCCATTCTTGCGATCATACAGAAAAGAACTGAGCCCTAATTATGTTCTTATGATCCATATGACTTCTCTCCATGAAAATACTACTTTGAACCATCATATAGAAAAAAAGTGCAATGTCTATACATGTTTCATTATACCTGCTATCTTTCTTGTACCTATATGAAACTATAACAGTCATCATCATAAGGGTATCTATTTGAAATTAATTTTCTAGTATAAGAGATGGACTTTCACTGCCACCCTCTCTCTCTCCCCTGTGATCAGCATATACGTTTAGAGGGAGGTCTGAGGCTATGTTTTCTAAGTAAGTAAGGCGAGTAATAACACCTGCTCTAGATGCTTAGGGCAGCCACAAGAACCAAGAAATTCAAACAGACATGGATGACCCACTGCAACTAGAGAGTAGCCCCTGCTTGCCACAACTAGAGAAAGCCCATGTGCAGTAACAAAGACACAGTGCAGCCAAAAATAAATTAATTTAAAAAAGAAAACAGACATGGATTTGCATATTGATTCCAGAACTTATGGCTTGATTTTATTTTTTTTAGTTTTTTAAAAATTAATTAATTAGTTTTAATTGGAGACTAATTACTTTACAATATTGTAGTGGTTTTTGCCATACATTGACATGAATCAGCCATGGGGGTATGGTTTGATTTTAGATGTCCTGTTTAGCCTCTCTTCATGCACGTGTGCACGCTCAGTCATGTCCGACTCTTTGCGACACCATGGACTGTAGCCCGCCAGGTTCCTCTGTTCATGGGATTCTCCAGGCAAGAATATTGGAGAGTTGCTATTTCCTCCCCTATTCCAGGGGATCTTCTGGACATGGGGATCGAACCCGTGTCTCTGGCGTCTCCTGAATTGATGGGTAGATTCTTTACACTGTGCTTCCTGGGAAGCCCTTAGCCTCTCTGAGCCTCATTTAAAGAGTGAGGGCAATGATATATTTCCTATGGGGTTCAGGCGAAAATCCCTAAGATGCTATGTTTAAACTACCAAATACAGGGCAGGGGACATAAAAATAAATGTTGGTTTCACTCAACTTTCCTTTTCCTTCCTTTAGTTAACTTCGGAGCTAAAGGCATCACTTGAGTTCTAATGTTTTGTGAATTTGACCTGAACCCAAACCAAGTATCTTTGACCTGAATCAAGTATTATTGACCTGAAAGCAGAAGACGATTATTAACAGTTGTAATCAAGGATGAAATGATCTCTAGTAAATCTTCCAGTGTCAGACAGAACTCACTGGTTCAGACTAACAGCTACGACTGGGCCAACCAGCCCAAGACAAATAACAAATGTGTTAATTAGTGAAATGGGATTAATAAGGAAATGGTGCAAGAGTTTTCGCTGTGATTGTGTACATGGCAAGTCCAGACAAGATGGGTTTTGGAGGGGGTGGGGTGGCGTAGGAAGTCACCTCCTTGGTCCGGCTGATTGGGAAAGGCTTTGGGAGAGAAGTCTGATTTGGGGATTATTTGAATAGTGGTAGGTGGGGGGTTTCGAGCTAGACACAAAGAAGTGTTTCAGGTTAAGGGTGTGTGCTGAGAAAGAGTTCAAAGGACAGAGAGGATCTTGCTGTAGAGGGAAGGAGACACCCAACCACAGCCAACATTAGTCAAAATCAACCACTGAACCATAAAAAGAGACAGCTGGCATCCGTGGGTGAGGCTCCTGGAAAGTTGGTAGCAGTGTCAGTCTTTACAGAAGCACAAAAATGTCTCCATGGGGACTGGTTCAGTTTAGGGCCCCAACTTAGAGTGAGTGGCAGGGAACCTGGAGCCATTCCAAAGTCAAAGAGGTTGGGACTCATAATGTGGACAGCAGATGGTTTAGGAAAGACCTAAATTCTCTTCATTCTTTAAACCACTCCCTTGGGGGCAGTGTGACTGCCTCTTCTCCATTCCCATTAATGGCAAAGTCACAGAAAGGTTTTGAGTTTCAGCAGAAGAATACAATAGAGATAAGGAAAAAGCTGTGATTCACAGGATTAAGACAAAAGGACAGTTTGATAAGGGGGCTATAAAATTTAACTCCCAGGAGTTCTCTCTGAAGTGGCAGAATATTCATGCTTCATTTGTTCGCAATCAAAGCCTTTGACTGTGTAGATCACAATAAACTATGGAAAATTCTGAAAGAGATGGGAATACCAGACCACCTGATCTGCCTCTTAAGAAATCTGTATGCAGGTCAGGAAGCAACAGTTAGAACTGGTCATGGAACAACAGACTGGTTCCAAATAGGAAAAGGAGTACGTCAAGGCTGCATATTGTCACCATGTTTATATAACTTATATGCAGAGTACATCATGAGAAATGCTGGACTGGAAGAAACACAAGTTGGAATCAAGATTGCTGGGAGAAATATCAATAACCTCAGATATGCAGATGACACGACTCTTATGGCAGAAAGTGAAGAGGGGCTAAAAAGCCTCTTGATGAAAGTGAAAGTGGAGAGTGAAAAGATTGGCTTAAAGCTCAACATTCAGAAAACGAAGATCATGGCATCTGGTCCCATCACTACATGGGAAATAGATGGGGAAACAGTGTAAACAGTGTCAGACTTTATTTTTCTGGGCTCCAAAATCACTGCAGATGGTGACTGCAGTCATGAAATTAAAAGACGCTTACTCCTTGGAAGGAAAGTTATGACCAACCTAGATAGCATATTCAAAAGCAGAGACATTACTTTACCAACAAAGGTTCGCCTAGTCAAGGCTATGGTCTTTCCTGTGGTCATGTATGGATGTGAGAGCTGGACTGTGAAGAAGGCTGAGCGCCGAAGAATTGATGCTTTTGAACTGTGGTGTTGGAGAAGACTCTTGAGAGTCCCTTGGACTGCAAGAAGATCCAACCAGTCCATTCTGAAGGAGATCAATCCTGGAATTTCTTTAGAAGGAATGATGCTAAAGCTGAAACTCCAGTATTTTGGCCACCTCATGCGAAGAGTTGACTCATTGGAGAAGACTCTGATGCTGGGAGGGATTGAGGGCAGGAGGAGAAGGGGACGACAGAGGATGAGATGGCTGGATGGCATGACTGACTCGATGGGTATGAGTCTGGGTGACCTCCGGGAGCTGGTGATGGACAGGGAGGCCTGGCGTGCTGGGATTCATGGGGTCGCAAAGAGTCGGACACGACTGAGCAACTGATCTGATCTGATCTGATCTGATCAATGGACATTTGTGAGAGCCAAGTTCACAAAGGCAGAATGTAACCTTAGCACACCCAGTGCCCAAGGCTCTACCTTCATGTAAGCTTCAGTTCAGTTCAGTTGCTCAGTCATGTCCGATTCTTTGCGACCCCATGAATCACAGCACGCCAGGCCTCCCTGTCCATCACCAACTCCTGGAGTTCACTCAGACTCACGTCCATTAAGTCAGTGATGCCATCCAGCCATCTCATTCTCTGTCGTCCCCTTCTCCTCCTGCCCCCCAATCCCCCCCAACATCAGAGTCCTTTCCAATGAGTCAACTCTTCCCATGAGGTCGCCAAAGTACTGGAGTTTCAGCTTTAGCATCATTCCTTCCAAAGAAATCCCAGGGCTGATCTCCTTCAGAATGGACTGGTTGGATCTCCTTGCAGCCCAAGGGACTCTCAAGAGTCTTCTCCAACACCACAGTTCAAAAGCATCAATTCTTCAGCGCTCAGCCTTCTTCACAGTCCAACTCTCACATCCATACATGACCACAGGAAAAACCATAGCCTTGACTAGACAAACTTTTGTTGGCAAAGTAATGTCTCTGCTTTTGAATATGCTATCTAGGTTGGTCATAACTTTCCTTCCAAGGAGTAAATGTCTTTTAATTTCATGGCTGCAGTCACCATCTGCAGTGATTTTGGAGCCCAGAAAAATAAAGTCTGACACTGTTTCCACTGTTTCCCCATCTATTTCCCATGAAGTGATAGGACCGGATGCCATGATCTTCGTTTTCTGAATGTTGAGCTCTAAGCCAACTTTTTCACTCTCCACTTTCACCTTCATCAAGAGGCTTTTGAGTTCCTCTTCACTTTCTGCCATAAGGGTGGTGTCATCTGCATATCTGAGATTATTGATATTTCTCCCAGCAATCTTTATTCCAGCTTGTGCTTCTTCCAGCTCAGTGTTTCTCATGATGTACTCTGCATGTAAGTTAAATAAGCAGGGTGACAATATATAGCCTTGACGAACTCCTTTTCCTATTTGGAACCAGTCTGTTGTTCCATGTCCAGTTCTAACTGTTGCTTCCTGACCTGCATACAAATTTCTCAAGAGACAGATCAGGTGGTCTGGTATTCCCATCTCTTGAAGAATTTTCCACAGTTGATCGTGATCCACACAGTCAAAGGCTTTGGCATAGTCAATAAAGCAGAAATAGGTGTTTTTCTAGAACTCTCTTGCTTTTTCCATGATCCATCGGATGTTGGCAATTTGATCTCTGGTTCCTCTGCCTTTTCTAAAACCAGCTTGAACATCAGGAAGTTCACGGTTCACATATTGCTGAAGCCTGGCTTGGAGAATTTTGAGCATTCCTTACTCGCGTGTGAGATGAGTGCAATTGTGCGGTAGTTTGAGCATTCTTTGGCATTGCCTTTCTTTGGGATTGGGATGAAAACGGACCTTTTCCAGTCCTGTGGCCACTGCTGAGTTTTCCAAATTTGCTGGCATATTGAGTGCAGCGCTTTCACGGCATCATCTTTCAGGATTTGAAATAGCTCAACTGGAATTCCATCACCTCCACTAGCTTTGTTCATCGTGATGCTTTCTAAGGCCCACTTGACTTCACATTCCAGAATGTCTGGCTCTAGGTCAGTGATCACACCATTGTGATTATCTGGGTCGTGAAGATCTTTTTTGTACAGTTCTTCTATATATTCTTGCCATTGCTTCTTAATATCTTCTGCTTCTGTTAGGTCCATACCATTTCTGTCCTTTATCAAGCCCATCTTTGCATGAAATGTTCCCTTGGTATCTCTAATTTTCTTGAAGAGATCTCTAGTCTTTCCCATTCTGTCATTTTCCTCTATTTCTTTGCATTGATTGCTGAAGAAGGCTTTCTTATCTCTTCTTGCTATTCTTTGGAACTCTGCATTCAGATGCTTATATCTTTCCTTTTCTCCTTTGCTTTTCACTTCTTTTCACAACTATTTGTAAGTCCTCCCCAGAGAGCCATTTTCCGTTTTTGCATTTCTTTTCCATGGGGATGGTCTTGATCCCTGTCTCCTGTACAATGTCACAAACCTCATTCCATAGTTCATCAGGCACTCTATCTATCAGATCTAGGTCCTTAAGTCTATTTCTCACTTTCACTGTATAATCATAAGGGATTTGATTTAGGTCATACCTGAATGGTCTAGTGGTTCAGATCTCCTTTAGCTCCTGTTTTAGGAAATTGGCTTCCGCCCTCTTCATTTGCAGGTGCCACTGCTGCTGCATCATTCCTGATCCCCACTTCCGCTTACAGAGACCTTCATCTTTCTTCAACCAGGCAACTTCCCTCCAGTGGGCTCACAGACTTGAGCGTGAGCCTCCAGAGAGGAGAGACGTTCCTCTATCAAGGAATGTGGAAGAAGAAGGGTGGAAGTGAAGGGTTCTTATCAGAAGTTAGAAGTAAACACACAGGCACACACAATTCTTAAAATAGACAGTATGGCAGAGACTGCTGTGTGTGTATTCACTGAAGTCTGTCTCCCTTTCCTCCCAGCAAACAGTAAGTCTGATTTCTCAGTTTCCCTTGCAGCCCCTTTGGTGACGTGGTTGAGTTTTGGGTAATGGCAAGTGGGCAGGAGTGATGCGTGCCACTTCCAGGCCTAGCCCTTTAAAAATTCCCACGAGGCCCTCCGACCTGGAAGAGGATTAAGAGGTCACAGGGGCAGAGAGGCATAAGATGGAAAGAGCCTGGGTCCTGAGTGACTGTGTGGACACCTCCTCCCCAATCAACTCACACTGGCTGTGATGAGAGAGGGAAGGAAACATTTACCGTGTTGGGCCACTGAGATGCAGGGAGATGTTGGTAACACTGTGTGGTCTACCCTGACTAACATACATGGAGATTAGGAGTGGCTTCTCTTTGGGTTATAGATACATTAGTGTACACGTTACAGAGGATCACTTGTGGGAGGTTCTGGCCATGGTGCTGAGCTATGGGGCCAGAAATTATTGAAAATAAACAAATGTTTAAAGGAATTAGGGTAACATTGAGTGAAAATGTAGGATACCTAAAAATCTATTCTATGCCAAGAGGGTTCAACACAGAAAGAATATTATTTTCAACAAATGGTGCTAGGACAACCAGACATTCACATGCAAAAGAATGAAGATGGACCTGTTTGTTATACTGCACTCAAAATTTGACTCCAAATGTATCAGAGATCTAAGTGTAAGAGCTAAAACTATAAAACTCTTATTAGAAGAGAACGTAGGAGTAACACTTTATGGAGCTGAGCTAGGCAAAACTTCTTAGTAATAACAGAAAAAGTACAACAACAAAACAAAAAATAAATTGGACTTCATCAAAATTTTAAAATTTTGTTATTCAAAAGGACATCAAGAAAGCAGAAATACAACATGCATGATAGGAGAAAATACTTGCAAATCACATGTCCCATGAATCCAGAAATCTTACAACTCAATAGTAATAAGAATTTTATTTAAAATGGGCAAAAAGTATGAATGGAAATTTCTCCAAAGAAGATACACAAATGGCAGATGAGCAACAAAAGATGCTCAAATCATTAGTCATTAGGGAAATGCAAATCAACACTATAATAAGATACTGTTTCACCTCCACTAGGATGGCCGAAAATAAAAAAGACAGTGATGTGTTAGGGAGGATGTGGAGAAAGTGGAATGCTCATACACTGCTACTGAGAACGTAAAACAGTACAGCCTCTTTAGAAAACAGATTGACAGTTTCTCAAATTGTTAAATGTACAGTTATCCAACAACTGAGCAATTCCAATTCTAGGCATGTATACACCCAGGATAAAGGAACGTTTATGTCCACAAAACATCTTGTACATGAGTGTTCATAGCACCATTCAGGGCTAAACAGTGGATCAGATCAGATCACATTAGTCGCTCAGTCATGTCCGACTCTTTCAGATCAGATCAGTCGCTCAGTCGTGTCCGACTCTTTGCGACCCCATGAACCGCAGCACGCCAGGCCTCCCTGTCCATCACCAGCTCCCGGAGGTCACTCAGACTCGCATCCATCGAGTCAGTGATACCATCCAGCCATCTCATCCTCTGTCGTCCCCTTCTCCTCCTGCCCTCAATCCCTCCCAGCATCAGAGTCTTCTCCAATGAGTCAACTCTTCGCATGAGGTGGCCAAAATACTGGAGTTTCAGCTTTAGCATCATTCCTTCTAAAGAAATTCCAGGATTGATCTCCTTCAAAATGGACTGGTTGGATCTTCTTGCAGTCCAAGGGACTCTCAAGAGTCTTCTCCAACACCACAGTTCAAAACCATCAATTCTTCGGCGCTCAGCCTTCTTCACAGTCCAGCTCTCACATCTTCTCCAATGAGTCAACTCTTCGCATCAGGTGGCCAAAATACTGGAGTTTCAGCTTTAGCATCATTCCTTCCAAAGAAATCCCAGGGCTGATCTCCTTCAGAATGGACTGGTTGGATCTCCTTGCAGTCCAAGGGACTCTCAAGAGTCTTCTCCAACACCACAGTTCAAAAGCATCAATTCTTCGGCGCTCAGCCTTCTTCACAGTCCAGCTCTCACATCCATACATGACCACAGGAAAGACTATAGCCTTGACTAGACGAACCTTTGTTGGCAAAGTGATGTCTCTGCTTTTGAATATGCTATCTAGGTTGGTCATAACTTTCCTTCCAAGGAGTAAGCGTCTTTTAAGTTCATGGCTGCAGTCACCATCTGCAGTGATTTTGGAGCCCAGAAAAATAAAGTCTGACACTGTTTCCACTGTTTCTCCATCTATTTCCCATGTAGTGATGGGACCAGATGCCATGATCTTCGTTTTCTGAATGTTGAGCTTTAAGCCAACCTTTTCACTCTCCACTTTCACTTTCATCAAGAGGCTTTTTAGTTCCTCTTCACTTTCTGCCATAAGGGTGGTGTCATCTGCATATCTGAGGTTATTGATATTTCTCCCAGCAATCTTGATTCCAACTTGTGTTTCTTCCAGTCCAGCATTTCTCATGATGTACTCTGCATACAAGTTAAATAAACAGGATGACAATATACAGCTTTGACATACTCCTTTTCCTTTTGGAACCAGTCTGTTGATAGCCCAAATAGCCATCAACTGAAGAAAGGATAAATGTATATTCACACGATTAAATATTATCCAGTAATAAAAAGAGCTGAAGTACTGATACATGGTACTACTTGGATAAACCTTGAAAATACTGTTATGGACAAAAAAACAGTCTCAAAAGCCCACTTATTGTATAATGTCATTTATTTGAAATGCCCAGATAAATCTATAGAGAAAGAAAGGGAATTAATTGAAGGCTACTTATTGCTGGATGGGAAAGAGAAGACTGGGGGAAGTGGAACTGGCTTTAATGGGCACTGAGAGTGACCAACATGTTCAAAAATTGATTATGGTGATGGCTGCACAAGTCTGATATGCTAAAAAAAACACCAAAAACCATTGACTTGCACGTTTGAAATGGGTGAATTGTATGGAATTTAACTTATATCTCAATAAAGTTGCTTGTTTTGTCTCTTTGGTTTGTCAAAACAAATAGAACCTTTTTTTTTTAAATTATAGTTGGCTTACAATAATTAATTTCATGTGTATAATATAGTGATTCTGTATTTGTATAGCTTATACTACATTAAAATTATTACAAAGTAATGGCTGCAGTTTTCTGTGCTGTACAGTAGATCCTGTTGTTTATCTAGTTTATCCACAGCAGTTTTTAATCTCTTAATCCTATACCCCACCCACCTCCCTCTCCCCATTGGCAACCACTAGCTTGTTTTTATATCTGTGAGTCTGTTTTTGTTTTGCTATATATATCGTTTGCTTTATTTTTAGATTCCACAAAAACAGACACATAGATCAACGAAACAAACTAGAGAGACCAGAAATAAACTCACACAACTACAGTCAATAGTCAATTAATCTCCAACAAAGGAGGCAAGAATACGCAATGGAGACGAGACAGTCTCTTCAATAAGTGGTGCTGGGAAAACTGGACAGCTACGTGTAAAAAAATGAGATTAGATCATTTCCTCACACCATATACAAAAATAAACTCAAAATGGATTAAAGACATAAATGTAAGGCTTGAAGCCATAAAACTCCTAGAAAAGGATATAAGCAGAACACTGTTTGACATAAATTGTAGTAACAGTTTTTTGGATCTGTCTCCTAAGGCAAAAGAAATAAAAGCAAAAATAAACAAATGGACTGAATTAAACTTGAAGCTTTTACACAGCAAAGGAAACCATGAAAAAACAAAAAGATAGCCATGGGAATGGGAGGAAGCATTTGCAAATGAAATGACCAATATGGGGTTAACATCTAAAATAAATAGCTCCTACAATTCAACAATGAAAAACCAAGCAACCCAATCAAAAAATGGGCAGAAGGCCTGAACAGACATTTGTCCAAAGAAGACATACAGATGGCTAACAGGTGCATGAAAAGAAGCTCAGCATTGCTAATCATCAGAGAAATGAAAATCAAAACTACAGAGAGAGACCACCTTACTCCTGTCAGAATGGCTAGCATCACAAATAACAAACATTGGTGAGGATGTGAAGAAAAAGGAACCCTTCTTTACTGTTGGTGGGAATGGAAATTGGTGCAGTCACTATGGAAAACAGTATGGAGGTTCCTCAGGAAACTAAAAACAGAACTACCAGATGATTTCACTGTTGGGTTTATATCCAAAGAAAATTAAAACACTAATTTGAAAAGATACATACACCCCAATGTTCACAGCAGCATTATTTTATTTACAACAACCAAGATATGGAAGCAACTCAAGTGTCCGTCAATATACAACTGGATACAGAATGTTCAGTATGTGTACGTATACACACATACACACAATGGAATATTACTTGTCCATTAAAAAGAATGAAATTGTGCCATTTGAACCAATGTGGATGGACCTAGAGAATATTATGTTTTGTGAAACAGTCAGAGAAAGACAACCAGTATATATTACTTATATATGGAATCTGAAAAATAGTACAAACAAATGTGTATAACAAAACACAAACAGACTCATGGATACATAAAAACAAATAGCACCTTTAAAGATAGTGTATGGCTGTTCACTGGCCTCCTAGGAAGCCAGGGGTGAGGGCTCCCTGTTCCCTTTTCCTGATGAGCTAGGATTTGTCCTGGACTCCTAAGCAATACCTTCTCTGTGCTTCCACAGCTCTTGGTTTATTTTTCTATTACTGCACCCAGTCAGCAAATATTTCTTGAGCACTCAGTATGTGCTAGGCAACTGGGAATATAATCATAAAATGAGCAACTCAGTCCCTGTCTTCAGAAACCTTCGAGACCAGTGAGAGAACTCCTCACCTTATATTAGTACCTTACACACATCTATGTCTGTTTCATGAAGAGCCCAAACAGCCCAGCCTTCCAGACCCTGTAGGTGCTCAATACAATTTGTTAAATGAATGATACGGGTCAGTAGAGACAGACCTGGGCCATGTCTCTGAAAGCTCCCAGTGAAAAATCTACCCTGAAGAAACCCGAAACTTTGATTTGTCAGAATTGGGACACAAGTTTCCCCACTGCCATCTTCCCCCAGGACTTACAAATGGTTCTAGCCACACGCAAATGAGTGAATCGATACGTGAATCAGTAATTTCAGAATGACTTAAACTTCTGAGTCAGAGATACCCTGAAGAGAAAGCAAAATGACTGTTCAAAAGCTGTTTGAAGATTCCTGGACGTGGCAGTTTTTAACTGCTGAGAAGCAGTCTATTTTTAACCAGCCATTGCATGAGAATTTAAGAAATGTCTTTTGAAAAATCAAATGAAGACAAAGGGGGAATGAGGGACAGATGGGAATGTTCCAGCCCCTTCCAGCCATGCCTGTCTATCATCTGCCTGACTGCAAACATCCTGGACTCAAACACCCTCAAGGAGACGGGTAAATCTTCGGAGCACATACGTGTTTCACGCGTGCAGGACCACCAACGACCAGGGGGACAATCGGTGTCTTTTGGTTTTAACAAATGAGCTCTTGAAAAAGGTATTTTGCAGGCAAAACAGCTAACAGTGATTTCAAAGGCAAAATCAGTATAAATCGAATGGACTTTTGCTCACTCGGTGCATTCTCCTGATATATTTAAAATGATCACCATGATGCCTGATTTTACACAAATCAAATGGGGCCTCCTGACTTTGAAACATAGTTTATCTGATGGGATAAACAACTCTTCTCATCTACAAGGAAATAATGTGGAAAAGTTAAAATGTTTATGTCCTTTCCCAAACAGTGTCACATCCACCAGGAAAAACCATGAGAAAACATATGTAAGACTCCCCCAGACAACTCACCCCACCCTCAGCAAGCTGCTCTCCACCACTGGGTAGTCCACAGCGAGAGGAACTGCTTCGCCTGTAACGAAGCCTCTGTGGTCACCCGGGGAACAGCGCATTAGATTCTGCAGCCCGGTGTCCAGGGTGGGCGTCACAGAATGCGCTGGAAGGGAGGCCACAGACCTCGCTCGCTTCATAGGAGAGAAAATGGAGGCCTCAAAGCTGGCAGACCTAACATGACGTCCGGCAACACCTCTAGGTTCAACATGCTGTTTGTCTTCTCAGATCCACTCTCTTCACCCGTCTTCCTTCCGTTGTTGCGGGAGGTCCCCTCGGGTAGACTCACCAGCAACATGGTCCCTAGATGAACATCCTTGGCTTCACCTGAGAACTTATTAAACATGCAGAATCTCAGCTCCCACCTTAGACCTACTGCTTCAGGGACCAGAAGCTTTGGGGTGGGGTCCAGCCATCAGTGTTTTGCCAAGCCTTCCAGGGGATGCTGACATTCCGTAAGGTTAGAGAGTCACCTCGGACGGGATCCTTAACCTCTGGCTTCCAGCTGGGCTTGGCCTAGGGGAAACCCTGGCCCGAGGTCCCAGGCACGAGGAGGAGTGAGTTAAGGGTAATTTTTTCCCTCAGGTTCCCTTTTGGTGGGATTGTCTAGGGCTGGCTTCATCCATGCACCAAAGGTCACTGTACCTCAAGTGGGCAGCCTCAGAGCCATGCGACTCACTCCTTCTTGATCCAGTAACTACCCACTACCCTGACCCTACAGGTCTAGAGATGATAACAATTCCTCCTGCTACTCTAGAACAGAGGTCCCCAACCTCTGGCAATGAATGCCTGATGATCTGAGGTGCAGCTGGTGTAATAATAATAGAAACAAAGTGCACAATAAATGTAATGTACTTGAATTATCCTGAAACCATCCCCCACCACCTGGGTCCATGAAAAAATTGTCTTCCAAGAGACTGCTCCCTGGTGCCAAAAAAGACTGGGGACCACTGCTTTAAAATACTGTCACATCCTTTGTGATTGCCTGCCCACATCTTTGTAAAGGGTCCCTTCACGCAGCCCTCCTCTAATTATCCTAAATCACACATGCTTCTTGGGATGCCCACCTGATACAAATAGAAAGATGATTGCCTGGGTGATGGGTAAGGGGCATAGTCTTTATGGGAACTTTCTAACTTGGAATCTTTCTGTTTGTCTCCAACTTCATAACAGGAATGACTTTGGGAGAGTTCCAAATACCATATTTTACAGCAAAAGAGCATAAAATTTATTTATGCTAAACATGACCATGTTTATTGTGTAATTTTCAAGACATAGCTATTTCTCCCCATAGATCACTTATTTTGAACTTCTTCCCATCCTCTCCCTTCTCCTGTCACACAACGTGAAGCAAGATATTTGGTTTAGTCTGGCTCAGACCTGGCTTGCTTTTATCTGCTGATCCATCTTCTAAGACCTCTGCTCACAGATTTGTCTTTCCTTTAAAATTCACTCTGCCTCTTGTTTTTTTAGTTTTGGGGCCTTTTTTTTTTTTTTTTTGGTGGTGAAATACACATAACATAAAACTTATCGTAATGGTTTTTAAGCACACTGTTCAATGGCACTAAGTACACTCATATGGTTGTGCAACTGCCACCACTGTCTACCACAAACTATTTTATATCTTGTGAAACTGAAACCCTGTGTCCATGAAACAAAAACTCTCCATTCTTGCCCCCCAAGCCTCTGACAACTACTACCCTACTTTCTGTGTCTATGAATCTTACCAGTCTAAGGATCTCATTCATATAAGTCAAATCATACAGAATCTGTCCTTATGTGATTGGCTTTTTCACTTAGCATAATGTCCTCAAGATTTATTCATGTTGTAGGAATATGTGAGGATTTCCTTCCTTTGCGGGAATGAATGAAATTTTATTGTATGACTAGATCACGTTGGTTTATCCATTCATCCATCAGTGGGTGCTTAAGTTGTTTCCACCTTTCAACTATTATGAATAAAGCTACTATTAACAAGATATACAAATATCCATTTGGCTCCTCCTTTTAATTCTTTCAGATATACACCCAGAAGTGGTACTGTTGTATCACATGGTAGTTCTAGTTTTAATTTTTTTGAAGAACCTCCATACTGTTTTCCATAGCAGCCGCACCATTTTCCATTCCCACTAACGGTGTACAAGGGTTCCAATTTTTCCACATCCCCACCAGCTACTTTTTGACAACAGGCATCCTACGGGGTGTAAGGTAGTATCTCATTGTAGGGTTTTTAGAAATGCTGTCTCCTCCACCAAGAATACTTTTGAACTGTGGTGTTGTAGAAGATTCTTGAGAGTCCCTTGGACAGCAAGGAGATCAAACCACTCAATCCTAAAGGAAAACAACCCTGAATATTCATTGGAAGGACTGATGCTGAAGCTGAAGCTCCAATACTTTAGCTACCTGATTCAAAGAGCTGACTCATTGGAAAAAACCCTGATGCTGGGAAAGATTGAGGGCAGGAGGAGAAGGGAGCAACAGAAGATGAGATGGTTAGATGTTATCATTGACTCAATGGACATGAGTTTGAGCAAACTCCAGGAGATAGTGAAAGGCAGGGGAGCCTGGTGTGCTGCAGTCCATGGGGTCTCAGAGAGTTGGATACATCTGAGAGACTGAACCACCACCTAGCACGCCCTCCCTATGTGCCTATTAAGCGCCCTGCCCAGATGAAATTAACCTCCTTTTCTCCTGTTCTCACCACGATGCTTGTCCTGCTGTTTTAATCCTGATGTATTTTCCTGGGCTCTCTTTTCTCTGAGGGACTTCTGCTCCTGCATCCCTCTTTCCTGATAAAGACATCTGTGTTCTCACAGAAAACCCAGAACATAACTTACAGGGCAGGAAGGATATCTAATCTGGTGTCGAAGTCTTTCATGACGCTGTAAGTGAACTGGCCCCAGAATCTTCCAGGCATCCACTCATTTCCCTCCGATCTGGGGCATGAATTCCTCAATTGTTTGGCCCTCATGTCAGCTCTTGAGAGTTTTAGCCACAGGAGTCTCCTGAAGATTATGATTTAAGCCCCTGATCAAGCAGCCAGCATCCTGCTGACAAGACTGCCCTAAGCCCCAACGGCCTCTCAGATCTTACAGAAAGCATCTCATCTTATCACTTCAGAGAAGAGGTCTCCCTCTGGGGCACCGAGCTCCAAGTGGGATGCTGTGAGATCACAGGATAAGGGCCACTTCCTGCCTTCCGTCTCTTTGATTTCTTCCTTGGAGAATCTAAGAAGAGAGGAGAGAGAGATGGGAAAGTCTATGGTGCTCCTTTTAAGGGTCTTCTCAGGGAACATGCCACCCTTCACAGGGCTTGAGGGGTCATCATAACAAGTTCCATGCATCCTCGGAAGAGGGTTGCAGTAGCGTGAGAGGCCATATACAGCAATCCCATGAGTTTCCGTGGAGGTCCTGGATGGTGAGGCCAGGCATCAACAGCCAAAATATCCCCAAGTGTCCTTCACGTTGCAAACAGATGAATCACTACCTGTTGTTTGTGGAGGCCTCTCTTGATCCCTGTGGTGGGCGCTGCTGTCCTTCCTGCCACCAGAATTCCTGTCGGAGCTTGTCCCGGGGGAGTACCACGCATCCCATCTGTGTTTTGGAGAGATAGAGCATGACACGGTTTTTCCAGGGCTGTGCTGCCATTTTTCATGAAAAATTCCAGACACTCCCTCATTAGACACAACTTCCTTTCATTCCCAGACTCCCTCCAAGCGAGGTGCACCGCACTCAGTTACTTTGGAGCCTCATGGGACATGAATTCCTTGAAAAGACTTTCCTCCCACTCTAGTTGGTCCTTAAACACTCACTTCTGCATTGATGCCAAGCCAGAAGAAAAACAAGGGGCCATTGCTGTCATCTGATTTGAAAACACTTGGACTTGGGGTCAGAGTTTCAGTCTGTGCCTACACTGAGCTGCTGCCAGACGGACCAGGAGGAGGGGCCTTTACAGTGTTAGGGGCGAAGACTTCAGAACCCTACCGCCTGGGTTCACAGCTTGTCTCTGCCATCAGTTATGTAACCTTGAGCCAGCTACTTGACTGCACTGAACATCAGTTTGTACATCTGTGAAATGGAGAGAACATGTCATCCAATCTCCCTACCAATGGTGCCTGGTGAATCCACGCGAAATATTCAGTGCAGTGCCAGATACTACTAATGAGTAGAGGATACTGGATTTATCTGGTATGAAAGTGACTTTAGTAACACGATACGTTTATAAGTCACTTCCAGAGCTCTCTGCCATGGTAAGCCTTGATCCCTGGAGCATCAGGCACCAGGACCCTTGGGTTTATTCTCTGCCCCTCAACCCTGTGTCGCTCCTATGTATTCACTCAGTTCCTCCATCACCCAGGCCTGCTCTTGTCCAAAGGCTCAGTGGCTTCCTTGCTGTCTATCTCATTCTGGACCTGATGATAAAACTAGGTAAATGTGCAAACTATTCCAAGGTGTGAATTTGTTCAATACCTTCAGGGTATTTGCCGGTGCATCGGAAGGGCTTCGGGGTGCTTGGAACATGTCATAAAGTGACAAAATGAGGCCAGAGGGACTCGCTCTCGGGGCAGGCTTTCTAGTCCTGGTGTCCCCCTACCATCTCACACTCTCTTGGTGGCTGAAGTAGGTAAATGATAATCAGGCAGTGACCCAAATGGGCTTCCCAAGTGCTAGGATTAGAGGAGAAACCACAGGCCAAAAAAAGTAAAAAGAAGTCACAGCCTAGGTTGAAGAAGTGAAGTTGTTCAGTCATATCTGACTCTTTGCGACCCCATGGACTGTAGT
Organism: Tragelaphus eurycerus; assembly: GCA_935064755.1. Classification (NCBI taxonomy): domain Eukaryota; kingdom Metazoa; phylum Chordata; class Mammalia; order Artiodactyla; family Bovidae; genus Tragelaphus; species Tragelaphus eurycerus. Next base: position 34,252,581 of record CAKXYN010000007.1, on the reverse strand, counting down.
CTGCCAGACTCCACTGTCTATGGGATTTTCCAAGCAAGAATACTGGAGTGAGTTGCTATTTCCTTCTCCAGGGGATCTTCCTGACCCAGGTATCGAACCCGGGTCTCCGGCATTGCAGGCAAATTCTTTACCTTCTGAGTCACCAAGGAAGCCCCTAAGTTGGCATGGAGTGAAACAGGTGAAAATAGAAAATAGAATAGTTAGTACTTCTTTTGTTGCACTATGTTTATAAATTTCATGTATGCATTTATTCCTGAATATTCTGCAACTCATTCTTTTAATTCAGCAAATAGTTATGAGCTACCTGCTCTGTACTAGGCACTGTCTAGGTACAGAACTGATTAACCCTCACAGAACTTACTGTCCAGTGGGGTGAACAAAGGAAAGACAAACCAAAAAACAAACAAACAAACAACAAACAAAAAAACACGGAAAGAAAATCACTGCAAGCTGTAATAAAATCTGAAGGAAATAAATGAGAACTCAGACAGGACACCTGCCTGCAGAATGGCATGAACTCCGTTGAGTGTCTGACTTACTCAACAATCACCAGGTGTGTGCCAAGGGATGCCTGAAGGGGCCGTGGAGATGGTCATGGTCATGCTTCTTGTGTTCCTTCCTGGCACTGGGGACAGTTACCTAGAAATGCTTCAGAGAGGATCTGACCAGAGAACTGTCATTGGTGTTATTTGGGCAGACATCCATCTTATTCTAAAATCTCTCCTCCTTTGCATTGAATCACTGGCCATTTCTCCTTCCAAGACATACCAAAAGCCTCCCCTTCCATCCCTTTGGGGATGTCAAAAATGTCCTATCCCACATTTTTTTTTCTTTTCCATTACAGTTTATTACAGGTATATTATTATTATATATTATATTATTACAGGTATATTATTGAATATAGTTCCTTGTGTTGTTCAGTAGAACCCTACTGTTTATCCATTATATATGTGTTAGTTTGCATCTGCTAACCCCAGACTCCCAATCCATCCCCCTTGGCAACCATGAGTCTGTTCTCTTATGTTTGTGAGTCTGCTTCTGCTTCACAGATAAGTTCATTTGCATTGTATTTGAGTTTGCACATAGAAGTGATATCATATGATGTTTGTCTTTCTCTGACTGACTTCACTTAGTACGATCATCTCTAGGTCCATCCATGGCGCTGCAAATGCCAGCCTGCTCTTCAATGTCATCTCTCGGCTCCTTTTGCCTTCAGTTCATTTAGGACAATAGGTGCAAATGCACCCTCTTACAGATTGGGCAGGGCAGGGCCTCCCTACAAACAAATGCAGAGGGCTCCCCTCTCCTGGAGTTGAATCAAGGCAGTCAGGCAGTGAACACCTTCTGTGGGCCTACCACGGCTGACACTGTCCAAAATTTATCTTCCAGTCCCCATGGGTTCTACTTTATGATGAAGAGAGGGCAAGGGGAGCCTTCCTGGGGTCATCAGCCTGGACCCCAATATAAACGGACTCCTCATGTGCTGTGGGATCCCTCTGGTCGAGCCCCCCTCAGGCTGAACCCGTCTCCTCCCCCACACTCCACAAAGGTCCTCCTGCCATATACACAACTTGGAAATCTCCCTTCTTTCACGGGACTCTCTTCCCTCTTACCTCACCCTGTCTAAGTATGTCCCGCCCACAACCTGTTCCCTTCAATACCTGCCTTGTGGCCCCACGTCCAGTGACTTGTTTGTTCTTTGTCCTTGGGTTCCTCGGAATACCTGTGGGCAGGTTTATGAATCAGCTTCCAAAGGTCAAGTCAGATCTGTGTACAATTTGGAACAACTGCTATGACAAAACAAAATGTGAATCCAGAAAATGAGAAAACTTATAAACACACCCAACACAGCACCTGTCCCAGACAGAGAAGGGACAATAGAAAGTAGTTATCAGTCAAAAATAGATTGTTTGTGTATGTATAAATGAATTGTTTTTCTGAAACTAACACAACATTGTAAGTCAACTATACTTCAATTTGGAAAAACAAAATCATATTCCAGGAAAAAAAAAAGGAGATTGTTTTAAACTCTGTATTTGCTCTTTTTTCCTGTGGTCATGTATGGATGTGAAAGCTGGACTGTGAAGAAGGCTGAGTGCCGAAGAATTGATGCTTTTGAACTGTGGTGTTGGAGAAGACTCTTGAGAGTCCCTTGGACTGCAAGGAGATCCAACCAGTCCATTCTGAAGGAGATCAGCCCTGGGATTTCTTTGGAAGGAATGATGCTAAAGCTGAAACTCCAGTACTTTGGCCACCTCATGCGAAGAGTTGACTCATTGGAGAAGACTCTGATGCTGGGAGGGATTGAGGGCAGGAGGAGAAGGGGACGACAGAGGATGAGATGGCTGGATGGCATCACTGACTCGATGAATGTGGGTCTGAGTGACCTCCGAGAGCTGGTGATGGATAGGGAGGCCTGGCGTGCTGCAGTTCATGGGGTCGCAAAGAGTCGGACACGACTGAGCGACTGATCTGATCTGATCTGATCTGAGCGACTGATCTGATCTGATCTCTGATTTGCTCGTTTAGGCAAGAAACAAGTGAATATGGTCTGGAAGGGCACAGAGTGAATCCTCTCCCCTAGTTACATGGTTCCCCCCTGCTGGCAGCCACTGCCACGCAGTGCTTGTGCTTTTCCCATAGGTTCTGTGAAGAGCTTCTTAATAAGTGCGGTTCTCACTGTGAAGAACAAATTACAGAACCTGACTTCACAGTAACACGTGGAAGCCATGTCTTTCCTCTCCTCCCTGTTCCAGCCCATCCTTGTTATCACCTGTACATTTCCATGGCATTATTCCATTCTGAAAAAGGAGGTGAAATCAAAGTGACAAAAAGGTTTGAGGGAATGTAGACTCCCAACGGTGACCAAGGTGAGACGGCATCCAATTTGCCCCTTCAAAGCTCGGAGCCCAAAGCCAAATTTATTTCTCTATAACGTAATCATTCCTTAATTGGTCACTAATGAAAAAGAATTTTAACATCTGATAGGATAATTGCATACTGTAAATCTATTTACAGAAAAACTAAATGCTGCATTGCCAGCACACCAGGAGAGATTTATAGATAATATAAAGGTGGTGATATTATTTGTGAATTGCTTGCCTGCTTGCTTTTTCCTACTTTCTAAATATTCTTTAAGGGACTTCCCTGGTAGTCCAGTGGTTAAAGACATCAAGCCACCAATGCACAGGTTCGAGCCCTGGTTTGGGATACATACTTCGAGGCACATGGCCAAATAAATAACTAAAATAATATTTAAAAAATAAATATTCTTTAAAGTGGTCTTATAATAAAAATATCTATCCTTTATGATTTGGTCACCTGATGCCAAAGGCTGACTCACTGGAAAATACCTAACGCTGAGAAAGACTGAAGGGTAAAGAGAAGAGGGTAACAGAGGATGAGATGATTAGATAGCATCACCCACTCAATAGACACGAGTTTGAGCAAACTCCGGGAGACAGTGATGGACTGGGACGCCTGATGTGCTGCAGTCCATGGGGTTGCAAAGAGTCAGACACGACTGAGTGACTGAACAACAACAACACATTTGATTTAATTTTATCTGGCATTCCCTCTGCATGTGTATTTAAATATTAATTACACTCCATTGAAAGAGGAAAGGTAATAAACTCTCTACCACAAACACACTGAACAAATGAAAACCTACACTGCTCTGGTCTGTTTATTTCTTGACAGCCCCTATAGCATCACAGAAAGTGATGATTCTTTGCTCAGCTAGAGTGCTGAGGTCACCTAAGGATCTGTAGATAAATACAGAGGTTTAGGTCTTGCCCACAGAGATTCTGAGGCTCTGTGGTATGGCTTAATTTGAGGTTTTTCCAAGCTTCCCAAGTAATTCTAACGTAAAAACCACTGACTTTAAAAAAAGGAAACAGGAATGAACCCCACTGAGAATTTATTAAAATAAAGCATCTTGGAGAGTATTTCTGTGAAGTACAGCCAATCTTGCTCAAATCAGGAGAAAAATAGTATTCTGGTAGTTGAAGAAAGAAAAATACCCTAGAAATTTAAAAGTCTATGAAAAATAACCATGATCCTCCTTCCTCAGCATTTGCCTGGCATTTTACGTATATCACCTCTAACATTCCTTAAGTGTTCTAAAAGTTAAACTGTGTGGTACCCATTTTATTTTATTTTTTTGGCTCCACCATGCAGCTTGTGGGAACTTAGTTCCCTGACCGGGGAATCCCTGCTCACCTCCTTCCGGGGAGTCAGGCCCATTACTTTTTGCTTTACATACTTTAAATATTTCTGTTGTTCAGATGTTTTTACGAAGAGCATGGGTTCTATTTGTGATGTATAATCTACAAAAGTTAATACTAAAGCAACCTTCACCAGCAGTTGGGACTCAAGTCCAATTGAGGGTTCCCTCAAACTTTGTCCTCTTCACTGTCAACTAGGAGTCCCAGTCCTGCCTTGGAGGCTTTTGGGGGGGATTCACACAAAATGAATAGTATGTGTACTATACCTACATTATATTACCTATAATCATCATAAAAATCTATGCATCGCTTTGCCGTACCAGAAAACCAACACAACAGAAACCAACACAACACTGTAAATAAAAATAAATTAATAAAATAAATTTTAAAAAATTAATCGACAAAAATCTATGCAGTTCTTTGCACTGAAAATATCTTTAAATTTCTTCCTTGTTTAAAAACCTGGCAGGCCACACACAGTAACTCCCATTTTTTGTGGATGGGGAACCAAGTTTCGACTTATTATTGAACAGATGTCCACACAGCTTCTTCGAAGGTTCTGAATTCTGAGTCTCCTGTCCTAGCACCAGCCCTCCTCCAACTCACACCCTGGGGAGGATGGTGATTTCCCATCAAGTAACACCGGACAAAGATTAGATCATTTTAAAAGCTTGTTTTCTCCTTTAACCATGAGGGGGGAGAAAAAAAAATCAAAATTCGTTAAAACAAAACAGCAACCATCTGTGTCCAGGGATGTCCGTGGAGAAAGTGGAGATAAACAAGCTGCTCTCCCGAGTCTCCTCACAGCAGTTTGCCTCAGCTCACTCTTTAAAAGCTGCAGGGTGCCAGGCCCTGGGCTTTATCAGACCCTCACAGCTACCCCTGAGGTTCTACCAGGACTCATAGTGGGGGACCAACCCGTGGTGTGGTTTCCAAATGTCAGGGCGGGCCTGGTCACCAATAGTTCCATGTTCTTGTTTTTAGCATAAGACAGAACAAATAAACTCTGTAGACTGCTTCATCCTCAATGGTATCGATGAGGGGGAAACAGCAGATCACAGAGACGCACTTTAAACAAACAGGATGTTTGTGAGCCAGACGACATTATATGAGCGGGACCAAGGGAGAAGAACCCGCTTTGGAGCACTTGTTGAAACCCTGCATTCAGTTCTCAGATAAGAACTCCAGGATTTAACTGGTGCCTCTGACATGATGTAAAATACAGAGCACCTACTTCCTGGAGGAAGTTGACTGTAAGTTGAAGGGAAAGGAAAGATTGATTTTCTCTCCACAGGAAGCAGGGAGATCCTCGTGGTCTCAGCAGCCCTTTCATTTGGACACGTAGCCATGAGACCAGGGTTCAGGCCGAGTTAATGAGCAGCGGCTACTCGGGAGAAAGTTCCAAGCAGGATGCAGAGGTGGGAGGAAGGCGGGCTGGAGCGCACGTAGAGGCCGACCTGTCCTGCTGGGCCTCTGATGACAAATGGGATGCGCAGCGTGGGCTGGGAAGTGGCACTGGTACAGAAGAGAGAACACACATGTGCTCTCTCTCTCTCTCTCTCTCGCTCTCTCTCTCTCTTGCTCTCTCTCTCACACACACACATACACACACACACACACACACACACGCAGGGTGGGAACAGAAAACAAAACCCTGGGAAGTGTGATGAAAAAGAGCTAAGTCCCAATAGGAGCCTGATTAGAGAATGCTGAGATGCTGGCAAGCCAGACACATCCTTGGAGATCACCGAGGGTGGCCCCGAAATGAAGGGCCCGGTCAGCCTTCTGGTAAAGAGAGAGAAATAACTGGTGAAGGCAAAGGGTGTGTAAAGACAGGAAAACGGCACATCAGAGAAATGGCTCCAGGCCTCAGGGCCAGCGCCCTGGATTAGAGAATGAAGCCAGGGTTAGAATCAGGGGAAATGAGAGGGCGGCAGCTCCTATGGACCAGGCAGCACCCCACAGGCATCCTTCAACTATACCATCTCAATTTTTTCCATTGACTTGAGGTAGTTTCTAGAAAATTCTACCCTATGGAGAAGGAATTCTGAGGTTGCGAAAAATTAAGTACTGTAATAGGATCAGCCTATACAGTCAGCAAAGGAGGCAGAGATGGGACCTCACCTCACTGTGACCCAGCACCAAAGCCCCTTGCTCCATACCCTCCACCATGCTGTCAGTCAAGGCGGGGACAGACCATGGAACACCTTAAAAAAAAAAAGAAACAGCCTGAGAAAGTTGAAAGCAATAGGAAGACTGACCCTCTTGAGGGCCCTGACATCTTAAGATGCGTGTCCTACGTGACACAGTGCCTGAGTAGGATCGTTTAATATTTGGGCATATTGTCTTTCTGGGTGTGGTGTGCTATTGTTACAGGCTGCACACCCAGACAACATTGCTGCTTACCTGGAAACTCCGGGCACCAGCATTTTAACTGCAAGAGTCAGAAGGGGTCCACCCTGTGCAGGTATCTTGCTGTAATAACAGCTGGCAGCAGTCTGTGACCCATGACTTCATGAAGATAACAAAAGTACAGAGAAAGCTTGAAGCCACATTAGGAAATGAGACCGATCCAGGTACTTCCAACTAACTTACAATTTTAGACAACAAACTGTATGTGATACAGAAAGGAGTTTTGGCATAAACTCCCAAATTCTTCCCCCTAAAGGGTAAGAAAAACGCTTAGCCAGGGGCAGCTCACAGAAAATTCTGGTCCTGCCTGAAGTCCTCTGCATCTTGGGTTTTTAAATTCTGGTGATTCTCCTAAGCATATTCCACATTGGCCTTAGGTCTCTGCATGGGATTTGCTCAAATTTCAATTATACAGTAAACATTCAGTCATAATATTCCTAAGGAGGTATGTTCTCTGCTCTGGGCATGCCCAAATAACTGCTACTCTTTTACTGCTCTTTGCAGACGGGTTCTCTACCAGAAAATCTGCAAACTCATTGTTCTGGCCAGTGGCATAGGAATTCTGCCCAGTTGGTGTCAGAAGAGATTATGTCCAGCTTGTTTCAATGCAAAGGGTGACCTCTTTACTCAGGACCCTCCTCTGATCAAGCACAGGGATGCTGGGATACTTTGCGTGTAGTCCATCACAAATCTCTAGGTGCCGCGGTTCAGGAGGTTTCCTAATTAACTGTTTCATCCTCAGTGCTGTGGGGGCGGCACTACAATATGCTGCGAAAGGCAAATTGGTCTTAAAAGAAAACCATCCAGGTTTTGATAATAAGGGAACTAACTTAATTTGATTTCAATGTGGCCACTCAGGTTTGATCCCTGGGTTGGGAAGATCCCGTGGAGGAGGAAATGGCAACCCATTCCAGTATTCTTGGCTGGAAAATCCCATGGACAGAGGAACCTGACAGGCTACAGTCCATGGGGTCACAAAACAGTAGGACACGACTTAGTGACAAAAAAATCCAGCTGCTCATGTGCTAGGGTCTATGCTAGGAGCTTCACATGCATGCTTTCATTTAATCCTCAGATTATCTTTTCGAGGTGGGTGCTCTATGCCCATCTAACAGATGAGGAAACTGAGACTAAGAAATTTGCTGGTTTGTATGAGGTCAAGGTCACACAGCCATTGGGAGATTTATTTTGGATCTTTCTGGTTTTAATTTGGCCTTGAAACACGGAATGAAGCAGGGCAAAGACTAACAGAGTTTTGCCAAGAAAATGCACTGGTCATAGCAAATACCCTCTTCCAACAACACAAGAGAAGACTCTATACATGGACATCACCAGATGGTCAACACCGAAATCAAATCGATTATATTCTTTGTAGCCAAAGATGGAGAAGCTCTATATAATCAGCAAAAACAAGACCAGGAGCTGACTGTGGCTCAGACCATGAACTCCTTATTGCCAAATTCAGACTGAAATTGAAGAAAGTAGGGAAAACTACTAGACCATTCAGGTATGACCTAAATCAGATCCCTTATGATTATACAGTGGAAGTGAGAAATAGATTTAAGGGCCTAGATCTGATAGATAGAGTTTCTGATGAACTATGGAATGAGGTTCGTGACATTGTACAGGAGACAGGGATCAAGACCATCCCCATGGAAAAGAAATGCAAAAAAGCAAAATGGCTGTCTGGGGAGGCCTTACAAATAGCTGAGAAAAGAAGAGAAGCGAAAAGCAAAGGAGAAAAGGAAAGATATAAACATCTAAATGCAGAGTTCCAAAGAATAGCAAGAAGAGATAAGAAAGCCTTCTTCAGTGATCAATGCAAAGAAATAGAGGAAAACAACAGAATGGGAAAGACTAGGGATCTCTTCAAGAAAATCAGAGATACCAAAGGAACATTTCATGCAAAGATGGGCACGATAAAGGACAGAGATGGTGTGGACCTAACAGAAGCAGAAGATATTAAGAAGAGGTGGCAGGAATACACAGAAGAACTGTACAAAAAAGAGCTTCAAGACCCAGATAATCATGATGATGTGATCACTGACCTAGAGCCAGACATCTCGGAATGTGAAGTCAAACGGGCCTTAGAAAGCATCACTACGAACAAAGCTAGTGGAGGTGATGGAATTCCAGTGGAGTTATTCCAAGTCCTGAAAGATGATGCTGTGAAAGTGCTGCACTCAATATGCCAGCAAATCTGGAAAACTCAGCAGTGGCCACAAGATTGGAAAAGATCAGTTTTCATCCCAATCCCAAAGAAAGGCAATGCCAAAGAGTGCTCAAACTACCGAACAATTGCACTCATCTCACACGCTAGTAAAGTAATGCTCAAAATTCTCCAAGCCAGGCTTCAGCAATATGTGAACTGTGAACTTCCTGATGTTCAAGCTGGTTTTAGAAAAGGCAGAGGAACCAGAGATCAAATTGCCAACATCCGCTGGATCATGGAAAAAGCAAGAGAGTTCCAGAAAAACATCTATTTCTGCTTTATTGACTATGCCAAAGCCTTTGACTGTGTAGATCACAATAAACTATGGAAAATTCTGAAAGAGATGGGAATACCAGACCACCTGATCTGCCTCTTAAGAAATCTGTATGCAGGTCAGGAAGCAACAGTTAGAACTGGTCATGGAACAACAGACTGGTTCCAAATAGGAAAAGGAGTACGTCAAGGCTGCATATTGTCACCATGTTTATTTAACTTATATGCAGAGTACATCATGAGAAATGCTGGACTGGAAGAAACACAAGTTGGAATCAAGATTGCTGGGAGAAATATCAATAACCTCAGATATGCAGATGACATGACTCTTATGGCAGAAAGTGAAGAGGGGCTAAAAAGCCTCTTGATGAAAGTGAAAATGGAGAGTGAAAAGGTTGGCTTAAAGCTCAACATTCAGAAAACGAAGATCATGGCATCTGGTCCCATCACTACATGGGAAATAGATGGAGAAACAGTGGAAACAGTGTCAGACTTTGTTTTTTTGGGCTCCAAAATCACTGCAGATGGTGACTGCAGCCATGAAATTAAAAGACGCTTACTCCTTGGAAGGAAAGTTATGACCAACCTAGATAGCATATTCAAAAGCAGAGACATTACTTTACCAACAAATGTTCGCCTAGTCAAGGCTATGGTCTTTCCTGTGGTCATGTATGGATGTGAGAGCTGGACTGTGAAGAAGGCTGAGCACCGAAGAATTGATGCTTTTGAACTGTGGTGTTGGAGAAGACTCTTGAGAGTCCCCTGGACTGCAAGAAGATCCAAACAGTCCATTCTGAAGGAGATCAATCCTGGAATTTCTTTGGAGGGAATGATGCTAAAGCTGAAACTCCAGTATTTTGGCCACCTCATGCGAAGACCTGACTCATTGGAGAAGACTCTGATGCTGGGAGGGATTGAGGGCAGGAGGAGAAGGGGACAACAGAGGATGAGATGGCTGGATGGCATCACTGACTTGATGGGTGTGAGTCTGGGTGACCTCCGGGAGCTGGTGATGGACAGGGAGGCCTGGCGTGCTGCGGTTCATGGGGTCGCAAAGAGTCGGACACGACTGAGCGACTGATCTGATCTGATCTGATCTGAAAAACACATAACATAAAACTTACCATCTAAACTCTTTGTAAGGTAGTCTAGTAGTATTAACTCTATTCACAGATTGTTAATTTTTTCATCTTGCAAAACTGAAACTCTAGATCAGTTTTGGCAACCTACTTCAGTACTCTTGCCCCATTTCCCTTCCTCGCAGCCCCTGGAAACCATGAATCTACTTTCTATGAGTTTGACTACTCTTCTTATTGTTATTTAGTTGCTCAGGTGTCTCTGACTCTTTTGCGACCCTGTAGCTGTAAAGAGTAGCCCTCTTTCTGTTTTGTGAAGATACCACAAGAAGTTGGCAGTCTAAAACCTGGAAAAGGGTCTTCAACTATGCTGGTACCCTGATCTCAGACTTGAGAAATATACTTGTTTATAAGTCACTCAGTCTATGGTCATTCGCTCAGTCCTGTCCAACTTTTTGTGACCCCACAGACTGTAGTCCACCAGGCTCCACTAGTATCCTCTGTTCATGGGATTCTCCAGGCAAGAATACTGGAGTGGGTTGCCATCTTCCCAACCCAGGGATCGAGCCCACACCTCCTATGTTAGCAGCTGAGTTCTTTACCCTGAGCCATCCAGAAAGCCCTCGACTACTCTGGAAACCTCTTATGAGTAGAATCACACCAAGTATTTTTCTTTTCGTGACTGGATACCTTCACTGGAATAATGTCCTCCAGATCCATCCATGTTGTAGCATGTGTCAAAATTTCCTTCCTTCTTAAGGCTTCATGATATGCCATTGTGTGTAGAGGCCACATTTTCTTTACAGAGCTAGGATTTTAATCTGAGTTTGGGAGACTCCAAATCCCATGCCTCTTTCTTGTGCGTAAGCCACATTCCTTTGTCAGTGCTTTAAAGAGAATTATAACTTTCACATTATACATTAAATGCGAGAAAAGTGAGTTAGTGGTGTCCTGGCTCTGTTCTCAGCATTGCAAGTTCAGAGACAGTGGCGGAAGGGCTGACAGACCCCTCGGAAGTGACTTACGTACTTCTTGGGGAAGCACCTCATCCTTCTCATCACACAGGGCCCAGCCCCCTACTCCTCCCATCACCCCACACTGCCCACAACTGCCTTCCACCATCCTCCAAACTCAGCACATGCCCTGGCCTCTGCTCTCCTGTAAGTCACGTACCAAGGTCTCCAGGACATCTTCAATGGAATATAAATAGCCCTGAGACCTCAGAGTCCCCACCCTTCCTCACACAGCCTCCCTGTTGCCCAGCTTCTCCATCCTCATCCTTGTGGGCTGTGCCAGTGTCCTCCTGCTTCTGCAAGCCTCTGGCTTTGGTCATTTCTGCCACCTCTCTGGTATTCATCACTCACCAAGGACAGCAGCTTCCTCCTCTGCAGCCTGAACCTTTCCCTTCCCCAGAAGCGCATCCAGACCCCTCCTCCAGGCCCTGATGGCTCTGCATCTGCACCCTGGGTCTTTATATCCGCCCCCAGAACATTCCCACCCTCCCTTCCTCTCCCCCACCCCACCTTCAATACTGGTCTTGAACCACCTATCACTGGTCTTCTCCACTATCATCTAATCAAGTCAAACTCAACATGGGCCTGCTCAGATCCTCCCCTCAGCTGCTTGTCCACCATCTTCACCCGACCCTCCCTGGTCAGCTTTGTTCGGTTCATGAACATTTTCTGGCTCTGCCCCCACCCGTACCCCAATCCATTCACCTCACCTTCACCTGCAGCCTGTGGGCAGGCACTTAAGCCACCGTGGTCCTGGGCTGCCTCTCTGGTCCAAGCATCAACCCTGCCTTCTTCTCCCTCCCTCTCCTAGGTTGCAATTTGTGACCCAGATTCACTCCACCCCATTATCTTATCATTTTTGACCTTTCTCAGGTTTTGATATAATTAACCTGTCTTTATAAATATTTTAATAAACTATATATGGATTTCTCTTTCTTTTTACCTAAGTTCCCATGAGCATGAACTAGGCCGGCTCTTCAGACTCCCAAGTGGCTCCATTGCCCTCACAGCATGTATTATACCATAAATAAATTATGCCATAAATAAATCAGGGCCGAGGAGAGGCAAGGTAACATCACATTGCTTTTCCAGCTAGGATGAGTCCAGTGGAGTCAGGGATGGGAAGGACGAGACTCAGAGGCAGTGGAGCCAGGGTCCAGAGGCTCCAGGGTCCAGGGTCCAGAATGCCTGAGAAGGGGGTGGAATCTTCTAGCCAAACGAGCTCTGATGGTGAGCCCTGAGAAGTTTCGGGGGTGTGTCTGTTCAGGTTTGGTGCCCAAGCACGAGGGAGGGCTCCTCGGGCACTCAGCTAGAGCAGGATGCTGAGGGAGACTACCCTACCAGCTACACCCACCCCCTAGGCTAGATGCACAGAGACCCCAAGGAAAGGGAAGCCATAGGAAGGACACTACAGTCTGGTGGGAGTCTCACTGCTGCCTGGGGCCGAGGGCCACACTCTGGACCAGGGGGCAAGTGCCCGCTCATCGGAGTCCAAAGACACCACGGAACAGATGCAATCTGCTATCACTCTCCACCCTGTCACAGACATAAAATTAGCTGAGCCAGCCTTCACCATCAGGAGGAAACAGGGTTGAATTGCTGAGCAGGCTTCGCTAGCAGGCTGTGGAACCCAGGCGGCTTTTCCATTAGGCCCTCTGGGAGGGCAGGGGCTTTGGAGGTGACCTAGTGGGGCCTGTCACTTCAGTGACATTGACCCAGACCCGGGCAGGAGCAGGAATGTGGCCAGCAGGAGGAGGCCCAGCACCGGCGCCCACTCCCCTGCCCCCTCCCCCGCCAGGCATTCCATCACTGGTCCCTGGTGCCCAGCGCTGCTCTCTCATGAAAGCAGGAGACACCACACTGAGGGTTAGAAGAACAGGCAAACTGCGTTAATATGACAGCACTGGCTTGAATGACAGGACTTACTAATTCCCAACATCATGCCGACATCAGGATATGCAGAGCCGAAAGAAACTATTTAACATAAAAATCTAGGTGGGGCAGAGGGGCTGAGGGGGTGGGCAAGTCCTTGCCAGACCCCGGGTCGGGGTGACTCGGGGTCAGAGATCGGGCACCAGGAGCTTGCAGCCTGCTAGGTGCACAAGTGGGGCACCTAGCAGGGCATCCATGGGGCTAAAGGTTTAAACTTCAGGCAGTCCTCATTCAAACATTTGTTTTACCTTTCACAGGACAGGTGTTTCCCTCCCCAAATCATACCCATTCCCATAATCACCTAGCACTTCTTCACAGTTACAGAGAAGTGAATAGAACTTGTTCTTACCTTTTTGTGAGTACAGTCTCTCCCCAGTCCCCCTCAGCTTCTGAGCTAAGAGTTGAAGATGCTGGTGTCGAACGACAGAATCACATATCATCATTCTTCAGTGACTGAAGATTCACTGTCCACATGTGATGCTACGTTTCCCCCACAGAATCAAATGAGAAATGTATTCAAAATTATATTATTAATATGAGTAATCTCATAAGCTCATTATGAGTACATTTATTCCAAGTGATAAGTGAAAGTGGATACCTCTTTATATGGTGTCTAGACAAGCATGCCTGATGCTTCAGAAGCACTTGTTGAATGAAAAGTGTCTCAGTGATTGTAGCTAAGTGTCTCCTTCAATGTCATTGGCTGGAATAAGCTGAAAATTATTCTGTTAATCATACCTGTCATTTATAACCCAGGCAATGGCACCCCACTCCAGTACTCTTGCCTGGAAAATCCCACAGACGGAGGAGCCTGGTAGGCTGCAGTCCATGGGGTCGCTGAGAGTCGGATATGACTGAGCGACTTCACTTTCTCTTTTCACTTTCCTGCATTGGAGAAGGAAATGGCAACCAACTCCAGTATTCTTGCCTGGAGAATCCTAGGGACGGGGAAGCCTGGTGGGCTGCCGTCTATGGGGTCACACAGAGTCGGACACGACTGAAGTGACTTAGCATAGCATAGCATTGCTGTTTTTACACTATAAGACAAACATTTTCAAGTCTGTGAACCTAGTTTAACCTGTCAAATTGTTTCTGGCTAGCTTTTAGCGGTGGGGGTGGGGGTTGTGGAGGAAACAGGCAGGTGATAGAGATGCCCGGGGCTTTGGCTTTGGGGAGACCGTCTGCCTGGGCTCATGTCCAAGTTGTCGTTCAGTTGCTCAGTTGTATCTCAGTCCATGACTCTTCGACCCCATGGACTGCAGCACACCAGATTTGCCTGTCCTTCACCACCTCCCGAAGTTGGCTCAGACTCATGTCCATAGAGTCAGTGATGCCATCCAACCATCTCATCCTCGGTCTCCCCCTTCTCCTCCTGCCCTCAATCTTTCCCAGCATCAAGGTCTTTTCCAATGAGTCAGCTCTTCGAGTAAGGTGGCCAAAGGACTGGCGCTTCAGCTTCAGCATCAGTCCTTCCAGTGAATATTCAGGGTTAATGTAAGTATGTCCAAGTAAAGAGCCATAAGTAAAATTTTGAGTTGTCCAGCCCAGGGAGCTAGGAAAGGGCCTGAGGTTGGTGGTGCTATGGGCTGAGGCAGGCAGCTGAGGATGGGCAGCCAAGTTGGAGGCCTGTAGTCCTTCCTGCTCACAAACCCCCAGGTCATGACACTTACACAGGTGAGGGTAGCCGGCACCACTTCCTCTCATGGAATGCAAGGACAGCTAAGCTCTCTGGTGATTTTGTTCAAGGGAGAGTCAAAGGTGACAGAGCTAATAATGACCATGCAACTAAGGATCATAGGAGGAAGGCATGATGGACCCTGACAGAGACTGACCACTTGTGACCCAACCTCCACCTCCATATGTTGAAACCTAATCCCCAAGGTGATGGTATGAGGAAGTGGGGACTTTGGGAGGTGATTAGATCTTGAGGGTATGGCAACCCACTCCAATTTTCTTGCCTGGAGAATCCCCATGGACAGAGGAGCCTCATGGGGCTATGATCCATAGGATTGCAAAAAGTAGGACACAACTGAAGTGACTTAGCATGCACACATGTGGGTCATGAGGAGGGATCCCTTCTAAACAAGATTCACGCCCTTATAAAAGAGACCCTGGAGAGTCTTCTTGCCTTCCACCATGTGAGGACACAGCAAGAAGGTGCCAGCTATGAACCAGGAAGTGGACTCTCACCAGACACTGAATCAGATGGAGCCTTGATCTTGGACTTCTCGGCCTCTAGCACTGGGAGAAATGTCTATTGTTTATAAGCCATCCAGCTAATGGTAGTTGTGATAGCAGCCTGAATGGGTAAGACAACCCCTTTCACAGGTAAAAAGGTCTCTCTGTGTTGGGTAAAGATGGAAGTGGCAGCTGAACCCTTCAATACATACCCTTGCTCTGTTTTATTTATAATAAATAAATAAATGAGCACTGGATACTCACTGTGCACCGGGCACTCTTCTAAATGCTTGGCTCAGGCTAACATGTTTATTTGTGATGACCCTGAACCTGGTCAGTCTCCCGTGGAGGTGAAGCTGGGCTGTGGATGCTTCACAGCCGGGCCAGCCTGTGCCCAGCCCCTGCACGGCACTGTGCTGAGGGTCAGCAGTGCCGGGTTGCAGTGTGCTCCTCGCTCTCTGGCTCTAATCACCTCTGTAACCACCTGACTATCTGTTTATTCCTTCAGCACCATGTCCTCCAAGATGGCCAAGACTAGCTGTGTGACACTCCCCACCATCTCCAGGACCCAACACAATACCTGGCACATTGTAGGCCTTAGAAAACGAATGGCTGGCTTCAAGGCTCTGTCCTATTCATCTGTCATATACATGGAACTGAGCTGAAAACGGGAACAGTCTTAGAATTCATCTTGTTCAGTTGAAATGAATACATTCCAAGTATATGAGACATTTTCAAAGTCTAAAATCATCTAAAAACTCTGGTTTTGCAGAACAGCAATATGAGATATCATCTATTAAAAATGTACTCTTTTCTAGGCAGTTATGTTAAGTATGTGGCATGCACTTTCTCATTTAATTCTTATCACAACTTCATAAAGTAGATACTATGTCTACTTTTCTTTTTGTTGCCATTTCAAATGTACTAGAATTGGGTTCATTGTAACTGGGTTAATTGGTTCAGGAGACATTGTCGTTCCAGGCTTGGCCCTCTTCTGCTCATCTTTTATTCATTTATTCATATTTTAAATAACAAAATAAACTCATCAATGAACTTACCACCCAACTCAAGAACCAAAACATGAACTGTAACTTGTGTCCCTCTCTGTGCTCCTCCCAATCCATTCTTTTGCCCGCCCCACACACAACCCCACTATCCCGAATTTTGCATTTCCTTGTTTTTTTCCATTGTACGCCCAAATGCTTGATTGTTCAGCTTTCGTTAGATTTGGACTTGATGCAAAGGGTGGCAGGCTTTTGTTCACCAACCATCACATTCCTTAGGTTCATCCATGCTTTCACAAGTGGCTGAGCTTCATTCATTTTCCTGGCTGTGTGATTTTTTTCCCATACATACTTCCGTTGACTGGCATTTCTGTTGCCTTTCCTTTCTTTGCTGTTATGAAGGGGTGTTTCTTTCGGG
Source organism: Tragelaphus eurycerus (assembly GCA_935064755.1). NCBI lineage: Eukaryota > Metazoa > Chordata > Mammalia > Artiodactyla > Bovidae > Tragelaphus > Tragelaphus eurycerus. The sequence continues at coordinate 34,235,837 of CAKXYN010000007.1, read as the reverse complement.
TATGATGTCGATTTTACAGAGGAAGAAATGGAAGCACAGAGAAGTTAAAGAACTCACCAAAGACCTCCCAGCCAGTAAGTGACTGAACCAGTATCTGAACCTAGATCTTTAGCTCTAAAGCATGCTCTACAGCTTCTATTGGCTTTCCCACAAGAAAGATAACAAGAGGTAAAGGTACATTTTCCTTCCTCATTTTACCCCACCCTCACTTTGTCTACCGGAGAAGAAAAACTTGTACGTTGACTTAATTAGCCTTTCAAATAAAATCACTTACCCTCTTGAATCCAGCAGTTGTCCACTCCTCCCCATTTCAAAAAAAATTGTTGGGTACAATATTTATCTCAGAGATGACATGTCCAAATAGTTGTGCTTTACACCTTACAATCCTTTTAGCTCTTGGTTTGGGGCCTAAATTCCCTTTACGACAGAATCAATTGCACGTGCCTGTATGTTTTGTGTGTGTGTGTGTGTTTTCCCATCAGAAGTTTTAAAGAAGAAAATGGTGGGAAAATAAAGTAAAATGTTCACTTCTACAGTCTGCTGTTATGTATCTAGAGGCACCTCTTCAGGTTAAAAATAGGTCTTACACAGAAGACAGCTCAGTAAAATAAAAGCTGATCATATAAAGTACAGACCACAATTTTAAAACACAAATAATTTTGCTTAACGGGTGAAGAAACTTTCCAAAGAGAATGCTTAGTTATTTGGAATTTAGAAAAGAAAAAAAAGGAATGAATACAATATGTTTGCCTTTATCCCATTTGCTCTTTGAAAAAAATAGATGCTGCTGTACTTCGGGCACTGAACAAGGTAAATCCTGACTTAGTGGAGATGTTACCTGTGGACCAGACTGAGGTCTGGTTTCTAAAAGGTCATGCTCTGGCTTCAGAAACCTCACTGGCCCCTGTGCCATCACCCTTGCATTCCTTACGACGGACCAAGCTGTGGGACACCCATTTCCTCAACAGCTATTTCTCATGTCTGTTTGCAACCTTTCTGAGCATGGGAATTTGAGGGAATAAGAACACAGATGTTCTTACTATTGCTTAAAAATATGAAACAAAAAATGTTTACACTCATATAACAACTGGACATAAAGTTTAGAAAACAGAAGGGAAAAAAACCTAACATACTTTCACCATCCTCAAACTCCTGCCATTGTTGTTTTTCCCTTTCTTCCTGGCCTGTGTGTGCACACATCGTCTATAGGGACAAACAGGGATGTGTCTACAATTCCCTGTGCTGCAGATCTTGAGACAAAGTAATCATGCAAAGGTGGTTTATTTGAGGAATGCAGACAATACCACTGGGGGCATGGGGAATCCATACAGTGAAGGAAAGAAGCCAAGAAAGAGCATCCTTATCAAGCGATAGAAGCTTAATCCCCAAGGAAATTTGGGAACACAATGCTAAACATGCAGCTCAAAGGAGTACTGGAGGTAGGGTACTTGTACATAGACTGCCCATGGCCACTGCTTAAGGACTGATGTGGGGTGGAAAAGAGGAGGTAATCTCAACTGTGTGTATGTCCATAATTGGGGGTGCTTGGGGAAGAGCTCCCCAACTCAGAGATGTTCAGCCTCGTGGCTGGAAATTGGTTAGAACAACTGAAAACCCTTAAGAGACATGGGTGGACCCAGAGTGTCTCTTCTATGGCTTTGTTCATTTGACATTCATTATGACACTTACCTAGACTTCCTTGTTGCTACAGTCTTATACCCTTATGAGATTAGTTTCCACATAACATTTCATAATGAAATCATTATCTACTCCTCTGATAGAGAATATTTACATTGCTTCAAAATGGAACAGATGAGGGACTTCCCTGGGAGTCTCTGGCAGTCCAGTAGTTAAGATGCTGAGTTTCCAGTGTAGAGGGCATGAGTCCCATCCTTGGTCAGGGAACTAAGATCCCATGTGCAGTGCAGCAAGAAAACAAAAAAGGAAGAAAGAAAAGAAAAATAGAACAAGTGAGTTGGCAACAAGTAGCTAACTTATTTCTGTCCAAGCTCTCAAAGCTGAAGCTGTGTACCAGGGGAAATATGTGTTCTTAAAGAAACTGAAAGTTCTCTGGTCAAACAAGCCAAGTAGAATACCTCAGATGAAGACAGCTGAGAGAATCACAACCAAGTAGCCCAGTGGCACATGCTCTAAATCGGATGTACTGTTATTTAGAGTGACTCTTTAATTTTTGGTGTTCTTGTGATAGCTGTACTTTGTTCTTTAAGATGTCTAAGGTCTATAAATTTCGTATATGAACACACTGTACCGGGGCCATGATAGTTGGGAAACACAAGCTATTAAATCATCTGGTACCGGCAAGTAACACTAAAACGAAAGACCTAGATTTGGCTGTGGTTGGCCCCCAAGTAGAGGCACCATCTTGGGGCAGCCACACGTATCTCAGTGTCTCACCTGAAAGTCAAGATGTGTGGCAAATACTGTCCGAAGATTCTCCTATAGTCATTACCACCCTCCCCCTTCTTCTTTAGTAGCACTACTCTGATTTTCTGTAGATACCAGGTGGAGAGGCCCTGTTCTTGGGGTAAGCAGTCCTGACACAACCCCAGGGGAAAGTCCTGATTGGCTGGAGCCACCTCTAGTAATTCATTTTTCCTCAGCCACAAACTCACTTCCCCAGCTTTCTCTGAAGTTAGAAAGGTTATGGTCATTCAGTCATGTCTGACATTTTGCCACCCCATGGATCCTCTGTTCATGGGACCTCCTAGGCAAGAATACTAGAGAGTGTTGCCATTCCCTTCTCCAGGGGATCTTCCCAACCCAGGGACTGAACCCATGTCTCCTGCCTTGTAGGCAGATTCTCTACCATCTGAGTCATGGGGAAAATTAGGAAAAGGCCAAGTCAAAAAAAAAAAAATTAAATCACACATGACGTAACATTTTCCATATGCCCCTCTTTAAGTACTTCATGTATATTTCAACATTTAATTCTCACAACCACCCTGGGGCTAAGCATACTATTACCATCCCATTTACCAAGGAGGAAACTGTGCCCCAGAGAAGCCAAGTGAATTTCCCAGGATCACATGACTGGTAAGTCTTGGAGCGAAGACTTACCCTGGCTCATTTCCAAGATCAGTGCCCCTTTGTCTTATGAGAAAGATCCAGGTTTGTCTTTAGGTAACCAAGAGCCCAACCAGATATGTACCTAATTAGCAAAGGCTGTCCTGTGGAGACACTGGCTTCCTGCACCACCTTCCTCACCACTGAGAAGTCCCACAGGAGTCTCACCTCCCAGCTTTGAAGGATCAAAATTCGTAGTTTCTCGTAGAGACCTCACAACTGATTATGAACATCAAAGTCATATTATTAAAAGGGAGGAATGTTTAATCCCCTTTCCCCCACTCTATTAAGGTTAGGTTGTGTGGGTCAGACTGCTGGCAGAACTGCCTTCTCTCTAGTTCTTCCCTCTGTCTCACAGGAAAGTGCAAGTGTGCACTCACCACGCACACACACACACACACACACACACACACACACCCGGGCACCCATATCAGTGGTGCTTCAGGACACTCTTCTTCTCCATGCTCTTTCCTCAACTTCCTACTTGGAGAAACTTCCTCAAACCTCATCTTAACCTGCTCTCAGATCTTGAGGTCACTGACTTGTACTTTTTCTTCAGGTTTTCGGTTGACTCTCACTTGTTGGTCCATCAGAGCAGATCAGATCAGATCAGTCGCTCAGTTGTGTCCGACTCTTTGCGACCACAATCCTTCATGTGAGAAGGATGGGGTCTTTTTAAAGAGTCCTTATTTTCTGTCTTAGCAGCTGGCTGACACCACTCCCAAGTCCACAGGGTCTTTAGGTCCCAGTTACCTTGACCCCGACCTCCAAAGGAACAACTTTGGTTGGAGCATCAAAGGCACTAACTTTAACTATCGGTTGTCAGCGACATGAGGCTTTCCAGCAAGCACCGGTCATTCTTCATCCTAGGTCCGGGTCATCAAATCATGGTCCTGGAAGATATGACTTGAGGTTGTATTTAAAGAACCATCCTTGATTCTCTTTGATAAGAGTGGCCAGAACACTGGTTATAGGAAAACATTGTCTCGGAGTTCAAATTGGAGAAGGCTGTATTACAGAAAATGTAACCCTTCAGCTTAATCTGCCCAGGACACAGCCAAGAGCATTCAGAGAATAAGTTCAGGAAGAAGCCCTAAGAGTCATCATGAATTCAGGCCAGGCTGACCTTGTGTTCACTCTTGAGAGGACTGGTAAATGAGGAAAGCAAGTCTTTAGCCTCACTCCCAATACAATCAGTGGAAGGAGGGTGGTAGAGGTATAAATTGACCCCCAGGGGTTAGACATATACTCAGTCTATATTAACCTGTTCTCTGCCTCTTGAAATACAAAAGAGAAAACTTTAAACTGGGCAGTTGTTACATCTGAATACTCGGAGGGCTGTTTGTGAAGAAAAGGATTAGATTTCCAAGGGCAGAATCAGGAGCAGTGTGTGCAAACTGCAGGGAGGCAGTCCTGTGCACCACACGGGGAAAAACCAGCACACACTTAGAGCAGAGCTTCTTAAACTGAGTCATGCATAGACCCTAAAACAGAAAAGAACACTCTTCAAATCCCCAGTGTTTACAAGCATTTTTCTATAATGTCTCTCTTCTTTTTTATTGAAATGCAGTTGATTTACAATGTTAGTTTCAGATGTACAACATAGTGGTTTGATATTTTTATAGATTATACTCTATTTAGTTATTACAAAAGAAGGGGCTGTGCTTGTGGGTTAGATCGCTGGCAGAACTAAAACAATTCTCTGTGCTGTACAATGTATTCTTGTTGTTTATCTACTTGATATGTAGTAATTTGTATCTCTTAATCTCATACCCTTATCTTGCCCCTTCCTCCCCTCTCTTTCCCCATTCAGATCAGATAAGATCAGATCAGTCGCTCAGTCGTGTCCGACTCTTTGCGACCCCATGAACCGCAGCACGCCAGGCCTCCCTGTCCATCACCAACTCCCGGAGGTCACTCAGACTCGCATCCATCGAGTCAGTGATGCCATCCAGCCATCTCATCCTCTGTCGTCCCCTTCTCCTCCTGCCCTCAATCCCTCCCAGCATCAGAGTCTTCTCCAATGAGTCAACTCTTCGCATGAGGTGGCCAAAATATTGGAGTTTCAGCTTTAGCATCATTCCTTCTAAAGAAATTCCAGGATTGATCTCCTTCAGAATGGACTGGTTGGATCTTCTTGCAGTCCAAGGGACTCTCAAGAGTCTTCTCCAACACCACAGTTCAAAAGCATCAATTCTTCGGCGCTCAGCCTTCTTCACAGTCCAGCTCTCACATCCATACATGACCACAGGAAAGACCATAGCCTTGACTAGGCGAACCTTTGTTGGTAAAGTAATGTCTCTGCTTTTGAATATGCTATCTAGGTTGGTCATAACTTTCCTTCCAAGGAGCAAGCGTCTTTTAATTTCATGGCTGCAGTCACCATCTGTAGTGATTTTGGAGCCCAGAAAAACAAAGTCTGACACTGTTTCCACTGTTTCCCCATCTATTTCCCATGCAGTGATGGGACCAGATGCCATGATCTTCGTTTTCTGAATGTTGAGCTTTAAGCCAACCTTTTCACTCTCCACTTTCACTTTCATCCCACTAGTTCACTCTCTGTATTTGTGAGTCTATTTCTGTTTGGGTATATACATTTACTTTTTAGTTTCCACATATAAGCCATAACATAGAGTTCTTGCCTTTCCCTGACTTATTTCACTAAACATTATACTCTCTAAGTCCATTCACATTGTTGCAAATGGCAGAATTTCATTCTCTTTTTAAATGGTTAAGTAACATTCCATTGTAGATACAAACATACCACATCTTCTTCATGCATCTGTTGATGAAAACTTAGGTTGCTTCCATATACTGGCTACTATAAACAGTGCTGCTATGAACATTGGGGAGCATATATCTTTTCAAATTAAGTGTTTTCATTTTCTTTAGGTATATACCCAGGAATGAAATCGCTGGATCATATCAGATCAGATCAGATCAGTCGCTCAGTCGTGTCCGACTCTTTGCGACCCCATGAACCGCAGCACGCCAGGCCTCCCTGTCCATCACCAGCTCCCAGAGGTCACCCAGACCCACACCCATCAAGTCAGTGATGCCATCCAGCCATCTCATTCTCTGTTGTCCCCTTCTCCTCCTGCCCTCAATCCCTCCCAGCGTCAGAGTCTTCTCCAATGAGTCAACTCTTCGCATGAGGTGGCCAAAATACTGGAGTTTCAGCTTTAGCATCATTCCTTCTAAAGAAATTCCAGGATTGATTTCCTTCAGAATGGACCAGTTGGATCTCCTTGCAGTCCAAGGGACTCTCAAGAGTCTTCTCCAACACCACAGTTCAAAAGCATCAATTCTTCGGTGCTCAGCCTTCTTCACAGTCCAGCTCTCACATCCATACATGACCACAGGAAAGACCATAGCCTTGACTAGGCGAACCTTTGTTGGTAATGTCTCTGCTTTTGAATATGCTATCTAGGTTGGTCATAACTTTCCTTCCAAGGAGTAAGCGTCTTTTAATTTCATGGCTGCACTCACCATCTGCAGTGATTTTGGAGCTCAGAAAAACAAAGTCTGACACTGTTTCCACTGTTTCCCCATCTATTTCCCATGCAGTGATGGGACCAGATGCCATGATCTTACTGAATGAAATCGCTGGATCATATAGTAGTTCTATTTTTTTTTGAGGCACCCCCTTACTATCTTCCATAGTGGCTGCACCAATTCCCACAAACAGTATACAAATGTTCCTGTTTCTCCACATCCTTGCCAATGTTTGTTATTTGCATTCTTGATGACAGATACTCTGACAGGTGTGAGGTGGTATCTTATTGTGGTTTTGGTTTGCATTTCCCTGATGACTGGCGATATTGAGCATTTTTTCATGTGGCTGTTGGCCATCTGTATGTCTTCTTTGGAAAAACATTTTATACAGGTCTTCTGCCTGCTTTTTAATTGTTGTTTTTTTTTTTTTTATTGAGTTGGATGAGGTGTTCATATATTTTTGATATTAACCTCTTAACAGTCATAGCCGGAGAAGGCAATGGCAACCCCCTTCCAGTACTCTTGCCTGGAAAATCCCATGGACGGAGGGGCCTGGAGGGCTGCAGTCCATGGGGTCGCTAGGAGTCGGACACGACTGAGCGACTTCACTTTATTTTTTCACTTTCATGCATCGGAGAAGGAAATGGTAACCCACTCCAGTGTTCTTGCCTGGAGAATCCCAGGGACGGGGGAGCCTGGTGGCTGCCGTCTATGGGGCCGCACAGAGTCGGATACAACTGAAGTGACTTAGCAGCAGCAGCAACAGTCATAGCACTTGCAGGTATTGTCTCTATGAAAGCTAAAGTCACTCAGTCGTGTCCGACTCTGTGACCCCATGGACTATACAGTCCACGGAATTCTCCAGGCCAGAACACTGGAGTGGATAGCCTTTTCCTTCTCCAGAGGATCTTTCTAACCCAGAGATCGAACCCAGGTCTCCCACACTGCAGGCAGATTCTTTATCAGCTGAGCCACAGGGAAGTCCAAGAATATTGGAGTGGGTAGCCTATCCTTTTGGAGAAGGCAATGGCACCCCACTCCAGTACTCTTGCCTGGAAAATCCCATGGATGGAGGAGCCTGGTAGACTGCAGTCCATGGGGTCGCTAAGAGTCGGGAACGACTGAGCGACTTCACTTTCACTTTTCACTTTCATGCATTGGAGAAGGAAATGGCAACCCACTCCAGTGTTCTTGCCTGGAGAATCTCAGGGACAGAGGAGCCCGGTGGGCTGTTGTCTATGGAGTCTCACAGAGTCGGACATGACTGAAGCGACTTAGCAGCAGTAGCAGCAGCCTATCCTTTCTCCAGCGGATCTTCCCGACCCAGGAATTGAAGCAGTATTTCCTGCATTGCAAGCAGATTCTTCACCAGTTGAGCCACCAGAAAAGCTATTTTCTCTATAGCATTTCTTAATTATGGGGATACAACTAGGTTTAAGTCCTTATACTTACAGTTAAACAAATTTACAAATTAATGAACTACATTTACAAATGTCTAAATTAAATGCAAAAAAACCACAATGTCAACAATATTGAAATATCCTTATTTTAATGTGAGAGATGATGTTGTTTGCTGAAACAAAATCACCCTTTCAGGACATGAATATGGCACCAATGATGGTTTTTATCTTGGAGGTGTAGGCCACTACATAATTTGCAATGACTCAAACAAAACGTATTTCTTTCTCTGAACCACAGACAAACCTCCGTTAGTGAGGCATGCTGTCATTTTCTTCACTAAAATTAACAACACTTGTTGCCTGTTCAGTCCAGGTCTGTTCTTTACTTATTAGTCCCAAAGAAAGTTGAACTAGTCTCATAAAACATAAACAAAAGTACTACTGAAAATATCTCTGGTGGTCCTCAGGTAAAAAGTGATCCTTGCATTTGTCAAACACCCTAGGCTTCAAGGAGGGATGGATTGGGAGTCTGGGGTTAGCAGATGCAAACTATTATATGTAGAACAGATAAACAAGGTCCTACTGTATAGCACAGGGAACTACAGTCAATATCCTATGATAAACCTAATGGAAAAGAATATGAAAAAAATGTGTATATATGTATGCTGCTGCTTCTGCTGCTGCTAAGTTGCTTCAGTTGTGTCCGACTCTGTGCAACCTCATAGCTGGCAGCCCAGCAGGCTCCGCCGTCCCTGGGATTTTCCAGGCAAGAACTCTGGAGTGAGTTGCCATTGCCTCCTCCGTATATCTGTATAACTGAATCACTGTCACTGTAGAGAAGAAATTAACGCACTGTAAATCAACTATACCTCAGTAAAATAAATTAAAAAACAAAACCTCTAGAATGCACAACACAAAGAACAAACCCTAGTACAAAGTATGGACTTTAATTAATAATAATGCACTGATGTTGGCTCAACAAATGTGCTACACTAATGTAAGATATTAGTCATATGCAAACTGGAGGTGGAGGAGTCAGGGGATATAAGGTATGTCTATACTTTTCACTCAATTTCCCTGTAAACCTAAAACTGATTATTAACAAAAAGTTTACTAAGTAGAAAAAAATGGTCACTGTAGCATGTTTACATATTCATTCTCTTTCAGTTGTTGTCTAAATGAAAAGACAAAAATTTGCACATCTCATTTAGAACCCATAGCCCTCCAAAAATATGTTTGAATGTTCCAGGCTCCTCACCATGGTTTAAGAAGTGCTAAAATCAGGGGTTCGGGAATGGAGTGGGGTATTCTGAAAAGCCGTTAGAACTCTTTCTTCAAAGTGTCCCAGAAAATGTCTTGAAGGTCGTCTTTCAAAGATGTTCTTCTGGGGATATTTGTTTTTGGAGAGAGGTTAGAACACATGATCTCTAATTCCAAGATTATATAATTTTAGTTTTTATGAAGATGTAAGCCACAATTAATTTGCTTTTAGTTCTATTTTTCACAGACTGCAGTGGCCCGATGCCAGAACAATAATGTGCTTGAACTTCTAGCTTTCTAAGTCTTTCTCCTAATTCCCACAAGCCTGTCCAAATAGCAACAATTTCATCTAGGCCAACCAATTGTCAATTTTTGGTCCTGGGAAAGAATAACTAATAAACCCCACTTCATTCCAGCAAACCCAGATCACATTCCTTTCTGATGGCTTATCACATTCCACTCTGAGCTGAGTTCCATAGTTCTAGCTGCACTTGACATCTTTGGGCAATGCTCTTCCTAACTTTTCTCTTAGAGAAACCCTAGAAAACCTTTATATTCGTTATTCCCTATGGAAAATATTTCCTTCCAGAAATCTGAGGCTAGATTTATAGAGGACTCCTATAATTCTAAACATAAACACGTTATTGAATTCACATGTGTACATCTTTGTTTTAGCAAACAGCAATGGCACATTAGAAGCTGGAACATCTTGGGCATTGGGAAAGTAAAAAAAACATTCTGCAAAGTGTTCACTGGATCAGAATATTGAATTTTTTCAACGGGGGTAGAATAGTTTTCCATTTGAAAGTAAGTAAGAGGGATCCTAGTCATAAGCATGGGTGTCTAAGGGAGGAGTAGACACCCACGATTTCTGGCTCCCGTCTGTCTCTCTCTCTCCTGTCGCATTACATCAGACTGCTCACATTTCTGATGTGACTTCCAGCAAGGATGGCTGGCTGAGGCACGGCTTTTCACGCCACCTACTGTCTGCCCCAAGAACTGTATTAGCATCTCAGACGTCCTGGTCCAGAATCCATGACGGATTCAACTCTCCCAATTGCAGGAAGAGATGTATTGGAATAAAAAGAAAGAATAAAATGGAAGAGGAAGTGAACAGTCAAAGATTCTAGGGACTAAGCCTGAAAAATGAGGCGGCAAGGAAAACCTGTCTCTATTTTGATATTTCCAAAAGGGAACCCTTATTTATAAAAGGTTACAATCAAACTCAAATAGGGATGAGTGATGTTTCCAGTGTAGTAAGATCTAGTAATTACTCAAGTTGAATTAAAAACAGTCATTTGATAACGTACCCATTGAAGGATGAAAAACATCCTTCTTTTAATATTGCTATCCCAGTGTGTTCCCTGTCTGAAAGCTATCATAAGGTATTTTTGAACACAGTAACAAGTTAAAAGAAAGACAAAACATGCCTCCCTAAAGTGTTGAGACTCTTCTTTTTTCACTTGAGTGGTAATTATTTTTTCTCATACTTTCACCAGTTTCAGGAAAGGGTGGGTTAGAGTCAGGGGCTTCCTGAAACTTTTCAGAACAAAAATTATAATTCAGTGTGTTCAGCGGGGCCCCGTGAGAATCGTGTTTTGGAACATACCGACCCCATGTGGTATTATCTTTGCCAACTTTGCAGTTTCGTGTGAGATTTATTTTTAATCTTTAACAAAGCATGCCTGTGTTTATCTTAACTTACGAAAAAAGTGTAATCGTTTAAAACAAAACTTTTAAAAATAATTAAATATACAATGAATGCTGAAACATAAAAGTCAGACAGAATGTTACCTTAACAAGAAAGAGCTTCCTAAAGATCAAAGGATTGCTGTTTGTTTTATTTGCTTAAGTAACCAGTACTTTCACTTTAAGGGATTCGGTGGCTATTTGAAGGAGGCTAGGAGGTCTCCATTGCCCAACCCCCACGAAGATAAAGGCTTCCCACCCCTCACATTGAGAGCTGGGAACTTTACTTATTGACACTAAAAATATATTCTTCGTGTTTAGAATGGAATGCTATTTGATTGAAGACAGTACATGAATCAAGTGAATGGCATTTGGGGGGCATGTCTTTCAATCTTATTTAGAGGTTTTGGGGAAAGACCGTCTTTTGAGCTTGCCTTTTGTGTGTGTGTGTGGCCATATGTCATCATTGTAGCACTGAGGAGGTACTCTATGACCATCATGGAATGCAGTGCTTCCGAGTGCAATGCACCTCTTATATTGTTGATTTTAATGCTAGCTTCAGTAAAGGAGGGAAGAAATGGGCTTTAGAGCATGTCTTTTTTTCCCTCTAAGTACCTTCAGATTTGGGTTTTCAGTCAATGATACTAGCTAAGTCATTTGTGGACTGACATGTGAGAACAGGATGAGATGGAAATACATTCTCAGTTCACTTAGTGGTGGCCTGTAAGAGGTGGGTTTGTGTAATGGTGGTCCCTCCTTCTATGAGGCCACTGTAATCAGCCAAAGCAACCTTAGATGGTGCAATATCTGGTTGTTCCCAGTCTGCTATCAGGTGAGCACTATAAATGCTGCATAAATACCACTCAAAGAGAAATGATAGTTCTTTTCATTTGTCTCCTATGTGTCCCCTCCAAACAGTTTCAAAATCTTTGCTACTTTTTATGAAAACTTTCAACCAATACTTATTTTGCATGTGGCTAGACTGTGATTTCTGGGGTTTTTTAAAGGGCCCTGTGGCTGAATTTTCTACCCAGGAAGTATAGCAAAATGCTGAGCTTGAGCTCTAGAATCTGACAAACTGATTTTGTCACTGACTTACGACAGTCAGTGCAGTGAAGGTTCCTAAGTCTTAATTTGCTCATTTGCAAAATGGCAATTATTAATAATGTTTAATTTGAAAGGTTTGAACACAGGTAGAGGTCTCAACACAGGGTCTGGCATTATGTGGGAACTGTTTTAAGGAAGGATATGTATCCAAGACCCTAAATCAATTACCAGAAGCCAAGTCAATTACCAAAAGGTTGAGGGAATCTCACACCAGCTTTTTTTTTTTTTTTTTTTTTGCTTTTTGGCCACGCCATTCAGTCAACCAGGGATCAAACCCACACCTGTTGCAGTGGAAGAAGAGTCTTAACCGCTGGATCGCCAGGGAAGTTCCCCACATCACCCCTCTCTTTTCACCTTGGTTCCTTTCTGCTACCATCTCACAGAATGATCTGGAGGTTCTTCTCAGTAGGATGTTCCTCAGCAGGCAGTCCACATGCTTATGCTGTGAGGGTGGAAGGAAGAAGGTCCTGAAGCAAAGACAGTGACCCTGACAAATGCAGACAGGACAGAATATTCGTGCTGAAGAGGGTTTTTGGTTGTTGTTGGCTCAATCATTCTTCAGAACCCTACACAGGACTGAATTTAATTGCAGTGTGCAATAACTATCCCAGGACTCCAGGAAATCTTACAGAAAACAAATCCTCTCACGGTTGGGAGAGCCATAATGCAAATATTCCAAACATCAGATACTCCCCAAATCATGGTTTAGGAATGCACTGAATCAGCAAATTACTTTGTTTTGTTTAGTTTACTTTAATGGGCAGCAGTATGGTGAAGTGAGGAAGCACGGTTGTTACAGTTTTAAAAATTATTTCATGGTATTGTTACCAATAATTGCTTAATTGTTGGTTGACACCTAATAACTACAAATCCATCAGAACTGGAAAGGTAGATCGTATGTATGAGAGATAATAAAAGCAAGTTTTAAAAGTACTGATGACAGGGCAGGGGGCTAGTACTTTTAAAAGGGAGAAAATAAGACTCATTATTTGGGGTAGGCTAAATTGTTATGTCAGGTTTCCAAGAGAGCTGTTTTGGTTTGCAGAAAGACTTGAGCTTGGATCCTATCAAATAAAGGCCTTTAAGTTTCCAAATGACTGAATAAGTGATTTTCTAAATCCTTCATTTCATCCACAGCATGATGAACATGAATACTTGGACTACATGAATACTTGGACTACATGAATACTTGGACTACATGAATACTTGGACTGAATCCACGGTGCTTTTCCTAATGTTGATCTCACAGCTCCTTTTCAATTCTGGATTCAGAGAAGTTCTAGCCTGAGTGTGGCTGACTCAATGAAGTTAGATGGCTCTGTGGGCCCTGTCGTATCTCTGTTGGAATGTTTTTATAGTCACATCCTCAAGTGCAAAATTACTGATGAGTAGACACTTGTAGCCCCAATCCCGTAACTCTACAACAAAAATAGAATTTCAGACTCTTTCAATATAAACATTATCTAGAGAAAACTATATCTAGGTCTTCCCTGACAAGTTACATGATTCAGTGCTTTGTTTCTATAAACTAAAGTTAGAAACTCAAGAGTGACTCACTTTTCTTTTTTGCATGCATCTAAGTGAACAAGGAAGTCACACTGCTTCTGGTGTTGCTTTCTTTACAAGGAAAAAAAAAACTTGCTCCTTCTCGAGCATCCTTTTTAGGTCAGCAATTTTGAAGTGTAGGACTTATTGGTGTCCAAGCGGAAAGGGCTGATGCTCTGATTTATCACGACTCCCTCCAAGTGGAGTTCTTCCATGGCTGGAGAAAGGAAAACATTTGTTGTACTAATACTGAATGTGCTTCCTGTGTAAAATAACCTTTAACTCAGTGGAGATCCCCCATTTTAATGACTGGGATATAGTAGAAATAGAAGGAAATCCAAATGCCCCAGTAGCAGCCACTCTCCTCCCTGGTAGGTCAGGCTGTAACCCTCTGAGGGACAGAACTGGTTGCCTGGGAAGCATTCAAGGCTTCTCTTTCTCCTATTTTAAGATATGACCATTTTGATTGTTTAAAAACGTGTGCGACATTCTGACCCTTTAAGGAGCCTGGGCTATGTTAATCAGGGGGAATGAGGTGGGTAGACTGGGGAATTCTGGCATTTACACATTTGTTGTGGGGATGGGAGGGCCTCTTGTCAATTGGAGAACCAGCTCTCAAACCCAAGCCAGACTGCAGCTTCTTGCATCTCCCTATCTTCAGGATACAAATATGACTGAGTCTACTCAGTCTACCTCAGTTCTACTGCTCAGGGTGACTGCTCTGAGCACTGAAATGATTCTTCCTGCATAGAACCTGAAATGGGTTCCCCCACACTGAATGAGGTGAAAACCTGGGAGTAATCAACTAAAGAAACAAGCTTTTCAAGCATATTTGAGTTTTTGCAGTGAAGTTGTTCTTTAGTCACTAAGTTGTGTCTGACTCCTTGCAACCCCAAGGACTATAGCTCACCAGGCTCCTCTGTCCATGGAAATTCCCAGGCAAGAATACCGGAGTGGATTGCCATTTCCTTCTCCAGAGGATCTTCCCAGACCAGAGATCGAACCTACATCTCCTGCACTTGCAGGTAGAATTTTTACCACTGAGCCACCAGGGAAGCCCTTTGTAGTACAGTAGAGCCCAGCTCTTTAGGAGCTGTGAGAAAATGTCTATGTGATAGGGAAGAGAGGTTAAACACACACTTTCGGAGCTTCCCCAGATTGTAGGCTGTGTGTGTCCTCATGCAGCACAAGATCATTTTCTGTCCCAGAAAGCTACACCTGAATAATGCAGTCGGCATTCTTAGAATGCATTTAGCAATGGATGAATAGGAGTGCTTTCCACAGGTCAATCAATGGCGTCTCTGCTTCTGGCTGGCTTGCAGATTGCTCCTTCTTAAAACATGTCTTCTTTTTAAAAGACAGCTGAGCTGGTTGGAAGGCAGAAGAGTAACGAGAATCAGCTGTTTTGATCTCTCTATCATTCTCTATCTCACTCTCTCCTTCCTCTTCTTTCCTGCTTACACTTGCAACTCCTTTAGGCCATATTTTCTGATTAACCTTGATTTTCATTTCTTTTGCCTCCTCCTTCCTAAGAATGAATGATATATCTCAAACATAATGACTCAAGAAGCATGTATGTCTCATATATCTTTGACTGCATTTCTGGTTCCTAAGAATTAACTTAGGAACCAGAGTTCAGTTCAGTTCAGTTGCTCAGTCATGTCTGACTCTTTGCAACCTTATGGATGGCAGCACGCCAGGCTTCCCTTGTGGTACTTGTCCAGCTAAGTCTGACAAGCTATGGAGTAGTAGAAGAAACACTGTCTGGTACTTTTAGTAGGTATTTGATATTAGTTTGTCTTTTTAAAAATTGATCTGTAGGTCAGCTACAGGTTTTTGATTAAAAATAAAATTCTTAAATCAAATTTATCAATATTTTCAAAGACAAACAGACTTCTTCACACACGATTCAATATGACCAGTAGTTGTTTGAAATGGTACTGAGCACTTACTCTGTTACAGTGCTTGTTGCACTTCACAGAGAAATAAAGGATCATGTTTCTATTAATTTTGGATGCAAGTGAGTACCTGACTAAAGAATTTTTCTTTCTATACATGAAGCCTGGTGGTGGTGGTGATTTAGTGACCAAGTCCTGTCTGACCCTTCTGTCCCTGGGATTTCCCAGGCAAGAATACTGTAGTGGGTTGCCATTTCCTTCTCCAGGCATGAAGCCTAGAAGTAGGCAATTCAGTGCTCGGTGAGGTTATTAAGGACTTAGATTCTTTCTCTTCTACTTCTCCATTCTCATGTTTGTAATCTCATGATTTCAGAATGACTCTCACAGGTCCACCTCTCATGCTGCTGCTGCGTCACTTCAGTCGTGTCCGACTCTGTGTGACCCCATAAATGGCAGCCCACCAGGCTCTGCCATCCCTGGGATTCTCCAGGCAAGAACACTGGAGTGGGTTGCCATTTCCTCCTCCATTGTGTGCAAGTGAAGTCGCTCAGTCACGTCTGACTCGTAGTGACCCCAGGACTGCAGCCTACCAGGCTCCTCCATCCATGGGATTTTCTAGGCAAGAGTACTGGAGTGGCTTGCCATTGCCTTCTCCGCCACCTCTCATAACTGTGTTCAAATGAGGTGGTGGCTGAGGGAGGAAGGACAGGTCAAGTAAATATGACTTTTTTAGGAGTGCCGTCCCTGTTTGAGCAAACTCCAGGAGACCATGAAGGACAGGGAACCCTGGCATGCTGCAGTCCATGAGGCTGCAAAGTGTTGGACATGACTTAGTGATTGAACAACGACAACAACTCCCGTTTTATCACAGAAATATGCCCAACAAATTCAAGGCATGATAAATAAAAAGGCACATTCATACCAAGGTACTTTGTGGTCAAAGATAAAGAAAAAAAATCTTAAAAGCAGTCAGAGGGAGAAATAGATTATTCACAGAGGAAAAACAGACTTTGGGCACACTTATCAAAAGCAACATGGATTTCAGAAAGTACTGGAACAGTACCTTCAAAATGCAGAGAGAAAGTAACTGACAACCGAATTTTCTATAACCAACAAAGTATCTTTCAAGAATGATGGCGGAATAAAAACATTTTCCGACAGACTACAAAATGAGTGTTAACTATCACTCAGAGAAACTTCTACAGGATATACTTTAGGATGAAGAAAACTCATAGCAGAAAGAAGGTGAGAGATCCCAAACAGTGAAGAAAATGATGAATACATGGATAAATCTATAAAATCACTGTGTTAAATAACAACAACAACTTAATTATAGGGTTTGTAAATAATATAGAATCAAAATGCCAGTAGAAAAAAAATGGCATATAAGTAGGAAGCAGGTAATAGGAATAAGGCATTCAAAGGTTTGTACTTTGTTCAAGAGGGTAAAACACTGACTAACTGAAGACATTAAATTACACCTTTGATTAGTTACACACCTTACTAAATTATACATACACACTATGTACATTAAAATTCTAGGACATCCCACAAAATATTAAAAAAAGATAATAAGTGCTGAACTAATAAAGGGAAAAAACAGAGTTAAGAGAAAAAATTAAAAAATGAAGCTTAATCTAAGAAAAATTCAAGAAGATTTAAAAAATATAGAAAAAGAGTTAACAATTCATAACATAAGATGGCAGAGATGGAATACAAGCTGAAAGACTATTACAGTGTTCCTAAAGTAAGATGAAAGCTCCCAAAAGATGGTGAATGAGACTTACAGATGAAAAAGCTGAAAAAGATAAGGAGAGGCACATGTGCAAACAAGTGCAACAATGTGCTACAGCTGCAAACAAGTATGCAAATGTTATGGGGCACAAAGAATCCCTTCTGCCTGAAGCGGGGAGAATGGGGCGGTGGAGCAAGTCAGGCAAGACTTCACAGAGGAGGTGATGCTGACCTGAGATGGTGCAACAGAGCATGCCAGAAAGAGGAGAGAGCAAGAATAAAAGTGCAGGGGCAAGAAAGCAATGACATTTTCAGAGAATTCCAAGTAATTTAATATGACTGAAGTAAAGGATTTAAGAATGAGGTTAGCAGTCAGATTCCAGAAGGCCTGTTTGCCATTGGACAGAGTCTGGAATTAATCCTGGAGGCCAGGAATGAGGAGCAAGTGAAGCGCTTTGAGGAGGGAAGTCACAGATTTGAATTTTAGGACACAAAACGTCTTTGACAGCAGCAGAGAAGATGGTCTAGAATAAGGCAAGGTGTTCTTCTTGTGGCTCAGGCAACAGGTAATTATTTGTTAACTACGATACCCTATTTCTCTTGAGACTTCACTGTGGTATTTGGGAAATAATACTTTCCTTTCTCACTGACATAAAAACATCTTAAGTAGAATGATAAACAGGTCTTTTTTTCTCCTCTAATGTGTAAACTTAGTTGTACACTCTAATAAATGGAGTGAGGCTGAATAGCCTTTGGCATCAATCCCAGAGACTAAAACAGGGAGAAAACAACAAAACATGGAACATAATATCTATTCATAAATCCAATTGTATGGTTAGGTCTATGGCGCATTTTAAGAGTTATGATTTCCCTGGCACAGTACCAAAAAAACGTACCTTCAAAAATTACTCAGAACAGCCACTTGGCATCCAACCACACTGACAGAATGAAAAATGTTGAGTAAAGAGCCTACGTGTAATTCCCCATTCTTGAAGAAGTAAAGGAAGGGTGTTTTCTAAGGCTTCAGAATGACATATTTTATTAAATAATAACATGGGTCATGAAAAAAGCCAAGAGGAAACTTCCCAGCTCACGTAGAAAATGGAGTCACTCTATTTTCTTTAAAACGATAAACATATTCTGTCTTATAAGAGAATGTCTCGGAGGGAGGAGCTAAGATGGCGGACGAGTAAGACGGGGAGAATACTTTCTCCTCCACAAATCCATTAAAAGAACATTTGAATGCTGAATAAACTCGATAAAACAACTTCTGAATGCCGGCAGAGGACATCAGGCACTTAGAAAGACAGCTCATTGTCTTCAAAACGAGAAAACGAGCCCTGCGGTAACTCCTTTTGTGGAGAACTGGCGCGGACACCAGCATTTGCTATTGGCAAGTGGGGGCTGGGCTAGGAGGAGCGGCGAGGCCTGCATTGCTTTGAGAAAGGATTTGGCCTGGCTATCTCGGGCGCTACCTGAGCGAAATAACCAGACTGTCGGTTATCTACTACATCAAAAGCCAGCCCTAACTTAAGACACCACCAGGACTACTTACGGAACAAAGGGCTGCACAGAGTTGGCCGGCTGCAGGCCATCCCACTCCGGTGACAGGCAACCAGGGCCTGAGGCGGGCAATTACAGCCCTAGAGAGACACTGTCTAACGGAACTGTGAGTAGGTTTCTGTGCTGACTCACGCTTCTTGGGGCTCTGGATGGTCAACATCTGCCTGAGAAAGTGCGCTGTTTGTATACCCAGAAAACTGAGTGGCGGAGAGGCGATAAGTCGCAGCACCTGCGCTCGCTGAACATTTCATCACCTGCGCTACTCGGATCTGGGAAGGGCATAAAACGCAGACTGAACCAAGTCTGTGCTTCTGAGGATTATCTGAGTGCCTGAACCTGGCCGGTTTAGATTTGGGTGTTCATCTCCGCCCCCTCTGTAACAAGGCAGAGATCAGATATTGAAAAGACCTGTAAACCGCCTCAATAAAGAGAATTCAACAAACTACCAGAATATAGTAAGGACACTCTAAATTTGGCAATTTTAACAAAATGAAGAGACAAAAGAATACCCGGCAGCTAAAGGAACAGGATAGATCCCCACCAATCCAAACCAAAGAGGAAGAGATAGGGAATCTACCTGATAAAGAATTCCGAATAATGATAGCGAAATTAATTCAAAATCTCGAAATCAAAATAGAATCACAGTTAAAGTGTCTGGAGACAAGGATTGAGAAGATGCAAGAAAGGTTTAACAAGGACCTAGAAGAAATAAAAAAGAGAGTCAACACATAATGAATAATGCAATAAATGAGATCCAAAACACCCTGGAGGCAACAAATAGTAGAATAACAGAGGCAGAAGATAGGATTAGTGAACTAGAAGATAGAATCCTAGAAATAAATGAATCAGACGAGAAAAAAGAAAAACGCATCAAAAGAAATGAGGACAATTTCAGAAACCTCCAGGATAACATCAAACGCTACAACATTCGAATCATAGGAGTTCCAGAAGAAGAAGATAAAAAGAAAGATCATGAGGAAATCCTTGAGGAGATAA
Source organism: Tragelaphus eurycerus (assembly GCA_935064755.1). Taxonomy (NCBI): domain Eukaryota; kingdom Metazoa; phylum Chordata; class Mammalia; order Artiodactyla; family Bovidae; genus Tragelaphus; species Tragelaphus eurycerus. The sequence continues at coordinate 34,216,066 of CAKXYN010000007.1, read as the reverse complement.
TAGTTGAAAACTTCCCTAAAATGGAGAAGGAAATTACCACTCAAGTTCAAGAAATCCAGAGAGTCCCCAACAGGATAAACCCAAAGCGAAACACCCCAAGACACATATTAATCAAATTAACAAAGATTAAATATAAAGAACAAATATTAAAAGCAGCAAGGGAAAAACATCAAATAACTCACAAGGGAATTCCCATAAGGATAACAGCTGATCTTTCAATAGAAACTCTCCAAGCCAGGAGGGAATGGCAAGACGTAATTAAAGTGATGAAGGAAAATAACTTACAGCCTAGATTATTGTATCCAGCAAGGATCTCATTCAAATATGAAGGAGAAATCAAAAGCTTCACAGATAAGCAAAAGTTGAGAGAATTTTGCACCACTAAACCATTTCTCCAACAAAAACTAAAGGACATTCTCTAGAGCAATACAATAATAGTGGGAGACTTTAACACCCCACTCATATAATCTGGCTGTAATAGACAAAGTAAAGAGGAAAACATATTTACTTATGAGCCTCCAAAAATTCAGTTCACTCAGGAGAGCTTAAAAAAAAAAAAAAAAAAAAGACTTCTTTGCTCACTCTGTGGAGGTTTATTGACTATTTTGTGGGTTTGGTACCACTTTGGGAAGTAGGCAGGAAGAGGTGACAAATGTGATCCTGTCCTAAATAATATATTGTGGTAAAGATAGACTTACCAATACAAAATACCAAGATGTGCCTAAAGATGAGGACACCCAAACTGGACTTTTTGTTTCCTGAACTTTTCATTTCGAGAACAAACCTTCTAATATAAGATGAACTCACCATGATTTTTTTTTAAGTGTTCTTTGTGATTAAAAACAGAAAGCCATTGGTTAAGAAATTACATATACTCCTCCCCACCATTACTCCCCTTCCCATTTCCTTCCCTTTCCCCCCCCCCCTCATTGATCCTTTCCCTTGTCCATTTTCCCCTGCAAAAATAAAAAAAAAAAAAAAAAAAAAAAAAAAAAAAGAGAATGTCTCTCAGATTTCTCTTCCAATGTTTTCACGGGGTAAACTCTTTTCTCTATTCCTTTTTTCCCCCTTATATTGTTTTCTAATTTTCTACAATGAGCATGCATTGCTTCTAGAAGAGAGTCAAATAAAAAAAAAAAAAAAAAAAAATAAATAATAGTTATTTTTTTTTTTTATTTTTTAAAATATATTTTTTAATATAAAAAAAAAAAATAAAAAAAAATTACTAAAAAAAATTCTTATTTTTTTTTAATTTAATAAAAATTTTTAAAAAATTTTTTTTTTACGGGATAAAATTTTAAATTTTTAAAAAAATAAAAAAAATCCCCTCTCACATATTCATAACACAGGGGGGGGACACTGACACAACTATCCAAAAACAGCATCTACACAAAAAACATTAGGCGTACGAGCATACTATATCAGGCTTTGTAAGGCACTGCACAATGTTTGTTGGCAGATATATCTTCTGAATTAAAATTTTTAGTTACTATTAAAATGATTCTATGCTCCTACATGTAGACTGGCAAATGAAGGGGGCCTAAAATTTAAAATTCTTTGCATATAACCTACCAGCTGTATGCTCCACAGGCAAATGAATAGACTCTCCATGCTGAAAATATAAACCGTTTCCTAAAAATACAGACCCAGGGCTTCCCAGATGGCTCAGAGGTAAAGAATATGCCTGCAATGCAGGAGACAAGGGTTCGATTCCTGGCTCAGAAGGTCCCCTGGAGGGCATGGCAACCCACTCCAGTGTTCTTGCCTGGTAAACCGCATGGACAGAGAAGGCTGCTGGGCTAGAGTCCACGGGGTCGCAAAGAGTCAGACATGACAGAGTGACTGAGCACAGATACACCCAAGGTAAAAATTCAAAAAGTAAAGGGGAACTTCCTTGGTGGTCCAGTGGTTGGGACTTTGTGCCTCCAATGCAGGGGGCACAGGTTTGATCCCTGGTCAGGGAGCTAAGATCCCACGTGCCTCACAATACAGCCAAAACAAACAAACCACACATACCTGAGACAGGGCTGTGAAAGCAAGGAAAATGGAATGCAAACTTCAGTTGTGGAAGTTTGCATTGCACCTGGACTCCAAAGAGTCCACTCTAGTATTATCAAAATCCAGCTTTTCATAAGCAGAGAACACTCTTTAAAAGTAGCTCTAACTGAAATCATAGCAAAATATTTCAGAAGAAATATGAAACACCCACCTCTGAGGGTTAAAGAGAACGGTCTGTCAAATAAACTTGATGTAACATACTCCTTCATCTCTTTAACACTTACAAAGGAACTTGCAAAGAAAGACGTGTAAATAGGATTTATCTTAAATTAAGCACACTGAACCTTTCCCAACACTGTCAGAATTCAGACAGTTTAAAGAGGAGATGGAGGTACTCTTTATAATCTGGAGGTTATTTTATGGGCCTCTGAAACATAATAACTTTCTTCTTAGTTGAAATTTGTACCACCCTTGCCAATTACAGGGGAGCAATTTCTGAAATTTATACTTAATACAACAGTTCTAAGTTTACCTTAGATGTTTACCAAGGGAAACATCTAATGTTTACCAAGGGAGATGGGCACAATAAAGGACAGAAGTGGCATGGACCTAACAGAAGCAGAAGATATTAAGAAGAGGTGGCAAGAATACACAGAACTATACAAAAAAGATCTTTACAACTCAGATAATCATGATGGTGTGATCACTCACCTACAGCCTGAAATGCAAAATCAAGTGGGCCTTAGAAAGCATCACTATGTACAAAGCTAATGAAGGTGATGGAATTCCACTTGAGCTATTTCAAACCCTAAAAGATGATGCTGTCAAAGTGCTGCACTCAATATGCCAGCCAATTTGGAAAACTCAGCAGTGGCAACAAGACTGGAAAAGGTCACTTTTCATTTCAATCTCTAAGAAAGGCAATGCCAAAGAATGCTCAAACTACTGCACAATTGCATTCATCTCATACGCTAGCAAAGTAATCCTCAAAATTCTCCAAGCCAAGGCTTCAACAGTATGTGAACCATGAACTTGCAGATGTTTAAGCTGGATTTAGAAAAGGCAAAGGAAAAAGAGATCAAATTGCCAACATCCATTGGATCATCGAAAGAGCAATAGAGTTCCAGAAATACCTCTACTTCTGCTTTACTAACTATGCCAAAGACTTTGACTATATGGACTGCAACGAACTCTGGAAAATTCTTAAAGAGACGGGAATACCAGACCACCTGACCTGCCTCCTGAGAAATGTGTATGCAGGTCAGGAAGCAACAGTTAGAACTGGCCATGGAACAATAGACTTGTTCCAAATTGGGAAAGGAGTACATCAAGGCTGTATACTGTCACTCTATTTAACTTATATGTAGAATACATCATGAGAAACGCTGGGCTGGATGAAGCAAAGCTGGAATCAAGATTGCCAGGAGAAATATCAATAACCTCAGATATACAGATGCTGCTGCTGCTGCTAAGTCGCTTCAGTCGTGTCCGACTCTGTGCGACCCCATAGACGGAAGCTCACCAGGCTCCCTCGTCCCCGGGATTCTCCAGGCAAGAACACTGGAGTGGGTTGCCATTTCCTTCTCCAATGCATGAAAGTGAAAAGTGAAAGTGAACTCGCTCAGTCGTGTCCGACTCTTAGCGACCCCATGGACTGGAGCCTACCAGGATCCTCCGTCCATGGGATTTTCCAGGCAAAAGTACTGGGGTGGGGTGCCATTGCCTTCCCCGGATATACAGATGACACCACCCTTATGGCAGAAAGTGAAGAACCAAAGAGCCTCTTGATGAAAGTGAAAGACAGTGAAAACGTTGGCTTAAAACTCAACATTCAGAAAACTAAGATCATGGCATCTGGTCCCATCACTCCATGGCAAATAGGTGGGGAAACAATGGAAACAGTGACAGACTTTATTTTTGGGGGCTCCAAAATCTGAAGATGGTAACTGCAGCCATGAAATTAAAAGATGCTTGCTCCTTGGAAGGAAAGTTATAACCAACCTAGACAGCATATTCTTGCCACCTCTTCTTAATATCTTCTGCTTCTGTTAGGTCCACACCATCTCTGTCCTTTATCGTGCCCATCTTTGCATGAAATGTTCCTTTGGTATCTCTGATTTTCTTGAAGAGATCCCTAGTCTTTCCCATTCTGTTGTTTTCCTCTATTTCTTTGCATTGATCACTGCAGATGGTGACTGCAGCCATGAAATTAAAAGACGCTTGCTCCTTGGAAGGAAAGTTATGACCAACCTAGATAGCATATTCAAAAGCAGAGACATTACTTTACCAACAAAGGTTCGCCTAGTCAAGGCTATGGTCTTTCCTGTGGTCATGTATGGATGTGAGAGCTGGACTGTGAAGAAGGCTGAGCGCCGAAGAATTGATGCTTTTGAACTGTGGTGTTGGAGAAGACTCTTGAGAGTCCCTTGGACTGCAAGAAGATCCAACCAGTCCATTCTGAAGGAGATCAATCCTGGAATTTCTTTAGAAGGAATGATGCTAAAGCTGAAACTCCAGTATTTTGGCCACCTCATGCGAAGAGTTGACTCATTGGAGAAGACTCTGATGCTGGGAGGGATTGAGGGCAGGAGGAGAAGGGGACGACAGAGGATGAGATGGCTGGATGGCATCACTGACTCGATGGATGCGAGTCTGAGTGACCTCCAGGAGCTGGTGATGGACAGGGAGGCCTGGCGTGCTGCGGTTCATGGGGTCGCAAAGAGTCGGACACGACTGAGCGACTGATCTGATCTGATCTGATCTGAGACAGCATATTAAAAAGCAGACACATTACTTTGCCAATAAAGGTCCATGTAATCAAAGGTATGGTTTTGCCAGTAGTCATGTATGGATGTGAGAGTTGGACAATAAAGAAAGCTGAGTGCTGAAGAACTGATGCTTTTGAACTGTGGTATTGGAGAAGACTCTTGAGAGTCCCTTGGACTGCAAGGAGATAAAACCAGTCCATCCTATTCATTGGAAGGACTGATGTTGAAGCTGAAACTCCAATCCTTTGGCCACCTGATGCAAAGAGCTGACTCATTTGAAAAGACCCTGATGCTGGGAAAGATTGAGGGCAGGAGAAGGGGACGACAGAGGATGAGATGGCTGGATGGCATCACTGACTCAATGGACGTGAGTTTAAGTAAACTTCGGGAGTTGGTGATGGACAGGGAGGCCTGGCGTGCTGTGGTCCATGGGGTCCCAAAGAGTCGGACACGACTGAGCAAATGAACTGAAGTTTTACCTACCTTGAAGAGAATATGTTTTAACTTTTTCCATGAATTGCTTTCCCTCCTTTGTCTCTCAGACGATAGCTCACTCTTCTACCTTAAATGCTGAGGGAAAACATCGCTACGCCACCAAGCCTTGCACCAGCCTCTCCCCAAATCCCCCCATTCTGATTTCAAGGCTCAAAAGAATCCACCTGGCTGAGAAGTGTCTAGAGAGGCTGGGAAGGAGAAAAGCTAAGCAGGCCCAGCCAGAATTTGCAGCTGGAGGTGATGAGAAGGCTGGGCACAACACACACACACTGTGGCTCCTGATGTCAGAATTGTAGACTGACATAGGATGGCAGATTTTGTTGAGGACAGTCCTGAGGGAAGGGGCGTAATTGGAACCAGACAAGGATTTAGGGTCTTGGCTTATAGTGCTGCGCTTTCAGGTTGGGCTCCAGGCGCAGAAGGGTGCTTCTGGAAACTTCTCCAAACCTACTTCCAGCCTACTTTCCAACCATATTAGTCTTACCTCTTAGGCATGAGTATCCATTTATGCATTCCTCCCCTCCACTTTTCATTTAATAAACATTAGTGGCTGCGGTTCTACAATGCAGATATGATAATTTGTAAGACATGGCCCCTGATTGTAGGAGTCTGTGGGAAAGAGTGTGGGTGCTTTATGAGCACCCAGAGATTATGGTAAAGTGTGTATAGGCTGCATAAGGGCAGAAAGGCGAGAAACTGATATCTCTACACAGGTACTCCTCTGCTATTGTGGCCTTGAAAACATGCAACCAAACTTTTCTGGTCCACTGCAATGAAGACTTCCTGATACCTTTTACTCTGCTCCAAGTTATCTGCACATCTTAGCACTGGCTGAAACCTAGCTTTCTTACAAATGATGCCACTGTCCTCAAAAGTTGATCCAGTGGTGTCTGCTCTTTCTTCCACTTGCCACAGGGAAGTCCAAGAACACTGGAGTGGGTAGCCTATCTCTTCTCCAGCGGATCTTCCCGACCCAGAAACTGAACCGGGGTCTCCTGAATTGCAGGCGAATTTTTAAAAGCTGAGCTACCAGGGAAGCCCCAGTAAAAGCCCTCAATTATACTTAACTTAGCTGTCACCCTGGCCACCGCCAAAACTCCTCTACTGCTGTAGCGCAGGACCCACACCAGCCGGTTCATTTCTCAATTTCTAGCCTCGGCCCAGGGTTCTAAACACAGGGCGCCGGCGATACGTGATTTAAATTTAAAAAAAGCAAAAGAAACTGGGAAAACCTTTGGGTTCCAGGCTTGCTGCAGGCTAATCACTCATCCCACCTGGGCTTTGCTTATCCTTATGGAAAAAAAACTGTCATTTTTACCTCAGAGATTTTGTACTGACGGGGCGACGCACCTGGCAAAGCACACTGCCCCTCCCCCGGCGGTCGGGGTTGCTGACGAGGAGAGCAGAGGCCCGAGACCCCTCCCCCAGCCTACATCCCTCACAGCGCCCTTGGCCCCAGGTCCCTCGAGACCTCAAGCGTGGGAGCCCCGGCCCCGCGCGGCTCCCTCCCGGCGCCCCGCGCCCTCCTTCCTTCCTTCGCCCGGACGGACGCACTTCCGGCGGATGTTGGGGGAGCAAGCCCGGAAACGGAAGTGAGCGGCGGGGCCGGTTGACCGTCAAGGGGAGAGCGTCTGTACGCCGAGCGAGTCGAAGATGGTGAGTTAGACCCCCCCCGCCGCAACCCCGGGCGACCCGAGTGGCCGGCGGGCTCGGGTCGGTGGCCGCAGGAGCAGCCCGCCGCCTTCCTGCCCGTCCCCCCGGCAGCGGCGGGAGGAGGCCCGCCTCTCCCGCCATGATCTGTTGAGTCACGGGGTTCAGGGGTACTCGTGGCCGTCCGGGCTGGGCTCCGGCGTTGGTACCGGGAGCGGCGCCTTGGCTTCCTCCTCTCTCACCTCCTCTTCTCTCTTCCCACCCCTCAAGACCCCAGCCGACCCCGACCTCGGTCCCTTCCTGGAGTCGGCGCCGAGCTGGCAGGGGCAAACCCGAAAGTTGCTGCGGTCTTGGGGTGGGGGCACCGCCCGTTAGCCCTCCTCCGAGGGGCGAACCCTTGGGAGTCGCGTCCCCCAAACTCCTCACCCGCCCTCGACCCTCGGAACCGCCTGGATAACAAACCCACAACTATGGGTCAACTTTCCATCACTCTGCTTTTACTTTGCCAACATTTTAGGGAGTTTGTAGCATGTCAGGCGTTGGAGGGGGTAAAATTAGATACTTGTTACTCCCCCTGTGTTAGCGTTGTTAGTGAGTCCTCCCCCTCCCCCCGCCCCTTTTCTTTTTTTCCTCTTCTTAACTTAAAAAAGTTTGATATTTGGGAGAGGTTTCCTGAATCGTCCGTCATTGCCCGTGACTCTTAATACCAGTCAAAATCCAGAAAGCTACTGTTGGTGAATGGGCTTCCCTTGTAGCTCAGTCGGTAAAAAAATCTGCCTGCAGTGCAGGAGACCCTAGTTCGATCCCTGGAGAAGGGAATGGCAACCCACTTCAGTATCCTTGCCTAGAATATCTCATGGACACAGGGTCCTGGTGGGCTGCAGTCCATGGCGTCCCAAAGAGTTGGGCATGACTGAGCGACTAACACTTACTTAATTCTGTTGGCAAATACTGCTGAACATAGAAAAGAGGTTTTATAAACACTCAGAGGGACTTCCCTGGTGGTCCAGTGGGTAAGACTCTTGGTGCTATCCATGTAGGGGGCGAGGGTTCTTCCATCCCTGGTCAGGGAACTAGATCCCATATGCTGCAACTAAGAGTTTGCATGGTGCAACTAAAGATCCCACATGCTGCAACTAAGAGCTGGCACAGCTAAATAAAATTTTTAAAGACACTCTGAAATAACTAGTGTTAACTTTTCATAGATTTGCTCTCCTCTGCTACTTTCTTAGAAACATTATGTACTGATCCCGATATTTTACAGAAGGGAATTGGCAAAGTGATAATGGGTAGAACCCAGAGATCACAATCCCCCTTTCTTTGTGCCTAGAAGAGACTTTTCTTGTGTCACTTTACAATAAAACAGTCTGGGAGGAGGAGAACTGTGCATGTAGGAAATAACGTTTGGGAAGGTACAGTTATAGAACTCTAGTCCTGTAAGGAGTTCAGATACCTGGAAGGATGAGTAGGCAGGGCCGGAAAGGTTCTGTGCCTTTCCTGTTCCTAACACAGGCACCTGTTAGGTTAGTGACAGACACTAGATTCTAGCTTCTTTTCGTAATTGACCGTGACTTCTGTTCAGGGGAGTTGAAACCTGTTGTGCAGGTTCTTGAGTTCCAGGCTTTGGGCCTTGGACATTGTTTTTCAGACAAGGCATTGACCAACCAGTGAAAGATTTTGTTTGTTTGTCTTTTGGTTTTCTCCCAGCTTTGTTGGAGGAGATTGCATGTCAAGCAGACTTTGCTGTGTAGAACTGGAAAATGGAAGAGTCTACAGGCAGCAAGACCCAGTAGAGTGCTCTTAAAGTTATCCAGGTGTGACAGCCTGGACACGATTAGCAGATTGGAGAAACCCTGGACAAACTACAGTACCTGACCCTAGTGAGATGCATGAATTGAAGTAAAACAGCAATTTAAAAAGCTAATTTCTCAGAATAGTTTCTCCTAGAAGCGTATAGACTGATTACCAAACTGCTTGTAGATTTTTGACATTTTTCTTCAGGATTGCAAGGATGTTGTATTTAGCAGTAGATGGTTTAAACTCAGCATCTTGTGTTTTACCTGCTGTAATGTTTGTTACATTTTTATTATGCATGTTTATTCTCTCTTCATTAGACTAAGCCGTAGACGACAGATATGTATCTTCAGCATCTAGTAGAGTGAGTACCTGCCACATAGTAGATATAAATATTTAGTGATTAAATTACAGTGTAAATGAGTAGGGTGACAATACACAAGTACCACATACACTGTGAATCTTAGCGTTTTGTTTCTTTTTATTTAGGCCAGCCTGATTAAGTGCATTTATTTTTCACAGGTAGCACCCTCTTAAGGGAACCAAACGCTTTCTGAGATTCCCTTTTTTCCTTAGCTTCTGTGACCACTCTCTTGTAGCTCTTCTGTCCATTCTTAATTCCATTTTCCTTGTTCTTTGTCCTTAAGGAATGATATTCTGCAGGATTCTGTCCTCAACTTTTTTCATTCTGTGCTCATCATTCCAACGTAAAGAAAGGATCTTCCCAGTGAAAGTAAATCTGATCATGATCAGGTGTTCTATTTCAGAACAAAATCTTAATTTCTTTGCATATTTAAGCCTTTTCATTTTTTCTTTTCACCAGCCTTTCTTTCTGCCCTACTCAGACATATAGTTAGCTTATCATCTCAAACTACTTGTGGCTTGTTCATTTATATTTTTATACCTTTACCCATGTTCTTATTTTCCTGGAATGCCTTTAATGCCCCAAATTCCACATTATTTACTGAACCTTGTGCATCCCTCTACGTGATCCTGAGGCTCATAGTAATGGCCTAGACTGTATAGTCTCTTAGAGGACAGAGACCTTGTCTTTTCTCTGATGCTTAAACAGTATTTTTACACAGAGGTTCAGTGTGAGTTGTTAACATTTTTTTAATATATGTTTATATATGTTTTTTTTGTGTGTTGTAGAATGCCAGAGGACTTGGATCTCAGCTAAAGGACAGTATTCCAGTTACTGAGCTGTCAGCAAGTGGACCTTTTGAAAGTCATGATCTTCTTCGAAAAGGGTATGTAGGGGAGTTGTGACTTTGTTATAATATGTGAATTATTTTTCACAATATTCTTTAAATCTTTTGACAAGCCATAAATATGTATTTAATTTATAAGATAGCAAGTAGTATACTTTAGACTAGAGGAGGGGAGGAGAGGAAGCATGAATGTTTCTATAGTGGAAGAAGCATTTTACCAGAGTACCAGGTTCCCAAGAAAGTGTGTCCTCCTAGGAGAGATTACCTGGCAGCACGATTTGGTGGTATTCCTCTTTTTGCTCCTGATAACTTGGAGAGCACTTTGTTCTTCATCTTATCAATTAAGGTAAATTGGGAGTAGTTCACTTTTCTTTGGGAGATACTAGAACATAGCAGTAAAGAGCATGGGCTCTGGGTGTTGGTCATGACTGCTATTTACTAGATGTGTGTCCATGGGCAGATTATTTAACTGTTCTGTGTGTCATTGCCCTCACCTATGAAATAAGGCTAGTAATAACATCTGTCTTTATTTTGAAGAATAAATGAGCTAATCCCTGGAAAATACTTAGACCAATATGTGACATTAGTAAGCAGTAAGTAAGTATTAGCTGTTCTTGTTTTTCATTTCTAGTTACAGCACAGTTATACCCCTTCCCTTTATTTTTTCCTTTATGTTTTTATATGTTTAGGTCTCATTTTCTGGTACTGGTTTTCCTTGGCAGATGGTTTTTTCTGGTTAGTCAAATATCCTCCCCACTGTGTACATACTGTGTTTTGAATTTTATATTTACTTAGAAGGTATTTAGTCATAGAATGTTATTCTAATATTGGTCTCTGGAAGCAGACATAATGCCTCGTTGTCTTTCCATTTTGTAGTGAAAGATGCAGTATATTGCCTTCGGAATTGGAGATATAATTTGGTTTATAGTATAATCAAATTCATAAGCTAGCCAGTAACCAAGTCCTGATGATTTGGTTTTGGTCCGTTCCCCAACTCCCGCTACACATATGTGAAATGCTCCTTTTTCTTCTCAGATTGTAAGATTACTATGAGCAGGACCATTTTAAAATTCCAGTTAAGGGTAATGCTTTGTACAAAGACAGTATTCAATAAATACTGATGTTGCAGGATTTCTAAGGTTTCTTTCAGCTCTTAAATCCTGGTTTGGAGAATAAGATGGTGATGTTTATGTAGAGAGAGTGATAGAGACCTGTGGCCCGGTTCTAGCTATGTATCACCTAATATAGTACTTAGCATATAGTAGGTAGTTGGTAAAAATCTCAAACATGTTTTTCAGTGTGTGTTTATCAAAAATATATTAACTATTGAATATGCATTAGATATGAACAGGAGAAATGTAGGTATGTAGGTACTTTATGTAATAAAAGAATCACATCATCAGAGTAATAGTAGTACACACACTATGAAGTTTCTTCCAGATACAGAGTGTCACTTAGCGCCAATTTTTGGAGGGTTCTCCCCAGTTTATTGAGTTCTTGACCTCCAGGATCTATAATAGATATATTTACAACCATGTATAGAATACTTGATTTTTTTTCTCCTCTTAGTGTAGTTCTTTGAATCATATATGTACTAATTACCACAGTCACCACCACAGTCAGCATACAGAGTAGTTTGTTCATCCGCTTCAAGTGCCCTGTGCCATTTCATTGTATGACAGCACTGATAGATATTTGTGAGCCCTAGGTATTGAGTGATCTGTAACCTCCCTTTTAAATGTTTATTTTCAGTTTCTCTTGTGTGAAAAATGAACTTCTGCCCAGTCATCCTCTTGAATTATCAGAAAAAAATGTAAGTATGTTACCTGTGTTTTTATTTTTACCCTCTGGTAGAAAAATGATGTTAGTAATACATGGTTAAGACAATTCCGGTGTTGAGCATTTGACTATAAAGAACATGAAGCCTTGTTTTCAATATCCTATGGAATATGCTTTGGTTCACTAAAGCTCCCTTTCTACACCTTTTTCTTTGTCTTTTTTATGGACATTTCTAGAGGTTGGTCCATCTCTCCATTCCTCTCATAATATTTCCTCACTTGGTGATCTTTTTTTTTTCTTTTATATTTTTCCCCTGCCATTTTTGCTGTTGATATCCAAGCCCATCCCTCCAGCCTTGGATCTTTTTTTCAGGCCCTTCATCTCCAAGTTACTGCTAGGCACAGGACATACATAGATGGGTATGACATCATCCCCATCCTTTAGGGGCTGAAAATTTAATGGGAAGGTAAGCAGTGGATTGGGACTACCTGAAGCATTGTAGAGGACCACAGATGAAGCAGCCAACCTATGGGAGGCTTTCTAGAAGAGGGGACATTTGAATAGTTTTAGACCTATATTAGTCAGTTAAATAGGTGGAGAAAGGTCACTCCCAAAGGTAGGACATGTATAGATGTCCTGAAGACCACCTAAAGGGTTCTGTGAATGTGTGTGTCACATGGATGTCAGTGCTCATTGTTTTGAAAGCAGAATGTCACATTTAAAATTATGTGTTGTCTTTGTAGTTCCAGCTCAACCAAGATAAGATGAACTTCTCCACACTGAGAAACATCCAGGGTCTTTTTGCACCACTAAAACTGCAGATGGAATTCAAGGCAGTGCAGCAGGTGGGTTTCTAGGTGTCAATTTGCATGCATCCCATCTGTGTGCTGAATTGATTGGGAGGAGTCTTCCATCTGGTAAAACCTGTACAAACCTCACCTTCTCTTCTTCCCTGCAGCCTCTCCTACTTTTCCCCTGTTAGGATATGATCTCCATTCCTACTTCATAGAGAAAAACAGCTTTGAAATGGGAAACCCTTCGATTAGAGGCTCAGTGTCTGGATAGTTACAGGCACCCACCTTTATATTTCTCTCCTTTATATTTCTCTCCTTTTGGGGAGTTACTTTGAATTTGTGGTGCCTCTAGGAATATCCAAGTGGAGGTGTCTAGTGGGCAGGTTGTATATCGCTGAATACACGTGTTGCTCAGGAAGAAAATATCCTTCCAGGTATTTAAGAACTGTCCCCCATCTGTGCTCTAGATTCTGTCATATCATACTGCTTTGATTCCAGTGACTGCTGGATAGCTAAAAAAGAACAGAAAAATGGAAAATTTGGTTTGGCTGCATTAAAGTTTGTTGAGTATGTGCTAGTGACTGCCATACTTTATAGCCAGCCATGTGCCAGTGACTGCCATACTTTATAGCCAGCTATGTGCCAGTGACTGCCATGCTTTATAGCACACTGTGTTGCAGGTGTGGGGGAAAGGTGCTGCTGTCCTGTGCCACAGGTACTGAACCAGGTACTGAACCAGGGTGAGACAGATCAGGTAACTAGGCAAGGCCATAGGATTGGTCAGTACTGAAAGCAGAGTTTGAACTTCTGACTCTATGGCCCATGCTTTCTGCACTGTACTTAGGTACTGGTCTGCAGTACCTAAGTACAGTGAAAGTGAAAGTCATCCAGTCATGTCCGACTATTTGTGACCCCCATGGACTATACAGACCATGGAATTCTCCAGGCCAGAATATTGGAGTGGGTAGCCTGGAGAAGGCAATGGCACCCCACTCCAGTACTCTTGCCTGGAAAATCCCATGGACGGAGGAGCCTGGTGGGCTGCAGTCCAGGGGTCGCTGAGGGTCGGACACGACTGACTTCACTTTCACTTTTCACTTTCATGCATTGGAGAAGGAAATGGCAACCCACTCCAGTATTCTTGCCTGCAGAATCCCAGGGACAGGGGAGCCTGGTGGGCTACCATCTGTGGGGTTTCACAGAGTCGGACACGACTGAAGTGACTCAGCAGCAGCCCTTCCCTTCTCCAGGGGATCTTCCCAATCCAGGGATCGAACGCAGGTCTCCTGCATTGCAGGCAGATTCTTTACCAGCTGAGCCACAGGGGAACCCCAGTCTGCAATAAATGTGTTTGGTAATTGGAAAATGTAGATAGCACTAGTTCAGAATGGCATTGTCGTTTTTAAAAGCCCACAGATGACTTTGGTCTTCATCTCTAGTTATCACTACTGTTTTAAAGGGTCATGACTTGTATTTGTGCTATGAGCATTACAGATACAACATACAAAATGAATAATGTTTATTAAGTGAAGTAATGCTCTCAGTGCATTTCTTCAGAATTTCCTCAGGAATTTGATTGTCCCATGTGTTTTAGAAACAAAGCATGATGTTAGACTTGAGAATTTTGTGTTTCATAACATTGTATGCTTTGGTTTTCTTGGACAGATGCAAAGGTCCCAAATAATGTGCGGACCTGATGGGATTATTAAGTATTAGTAAAAGCTTTCAATTTCAGTGTCTATATTTTGAATAAGATTATGAAGAATTAAAAATTTTCCTCTCCTCCCCCCAGTTAAATTGATATTTTATTTAGTTTGTCAATTTTGCAAGTAATGAAGACACTGAAATGTGATCATGTGTTTGCTCTTTTATACTTTTCCTAAAGGTTCAGCGTCTTCCATTTCTTCCAAGCTCAAACCTTTCACTGGATATTTTGAGGGGTAACGATGAGACTATTGGATTTGAAGATATTCTTAATGGTAAGTGTCATTCCACACCTTTTTCTGGAGCCCCAGTAATGTACAAGGCAACAGCAGCAAACGAAACCTACAATGTCTTTGTCATCATGTAGCTTATAGTTGATTAAATTCACTTGTGTTTATTCACTGAAATAAGATAAAATTTAATGGTAATAACTGTTCTTTAACTGGTTTTAAAAGTGAAAGATGTCTATGGAGTTCCGAGATTATAGTCATTTCAGTCAACCATTGACAATCATTGATTTCATGTCCTGGGGATAAAGTCTGATGTGTGAATCCAGTATGACATTCTTAGGGCAGCTTAAACAAGGATTGTTGTTGGAGTATTCAGAACATTTGTGGGATATAACTAGCTTTAAAAACATCTAGAAAAAAATGAAAGGTTTCTTCAAAAATACCCTCCTTGTCCTCCTAGATGTGTTTCTGTAGATGGCGAATACTAAAGAAAAAAATTTTTATAAGTTTCTCTGGATGATTGTATTATGTTTGAGGTCAATGACTTTTAATTAAGAACATGTAGCATCCTGTTTTTTTCTGGTTCTGAGGAAAGAGAGCACATACAGTTCTGTCCAGTATTGCCTGTGCTCATTGTGCCCCAGCAGTTCAGGAGAAACAGAAAAACGAAGCAGGATTAAATTATACTAGTTTTGCTTGGCTGCCGATGTTTGGTAAGGAAGTGCTGTGGACACAGCAGAAGTCTCATGAGCCTCTTCTGTGAGGGCACTTTCTGAGTGCAGGAAACCTTGGGTTCCTGTGCTTTTACATTTAGTCCTCATTTAAAACAAGTAAGATGAACAGCTAGGCCTTGCCTTAGCTGTTCCTTCTGCTTAGAATACTTTCCCCTCACTTCTCAAGTCCCAGTTTAAATGCCACCCCTTCACAGAGGCCTTCCTTGACTGCGCAGTCTAACGTGCTCCCAGTCACCCTGTCACCTCACTTTAATTCTTTGCATATCACTCTTGTTTCTTATTTGTTTTCCCAACTTAAATACAGGCCCCAGGAGAGCTGGGGACTTTGTCTTGTTCACTCCAGGGCCTCCTAAGGTGCATGGTTCATGCTGAGTGAGAAAAGCTCTGGCTCACCACTTTCTCCTCATCACCTTTGACACAGAAGGAATTTTAAAGTCTACAGTGAGAGAGTACTGTGTTAATCTAAGTGCAATATGAAGACTATTAAACTGGGATGAAAATCCATACATTTTTTTAAAGTGTTAGAGGTGATGAAGGTTTTGCTTGCTTGCTCATCAGAGAAGTGCTTGGCCAACTAAAATCTGCACGCTATATTACAAGGAAGGGAAAAAATGTGAGACTTTTGTCCTAATGCTGAATGTGGCCTTCTCTTTACTCCCTTCCTGTCACTTGAAGATGAGGAAACTGAAACTGACCAAAGTGTCTATTCCTGCCTGGGAGGACGCTCCACGGGCTGGGGCCTTGCTCACCAGCACAGGGGGTGCTGTCTTTTAGGGCAAGTGTTTTATCAAATCAAAGGCTTAGACAAGCAGAGTTTAAAGGAAAGTTGGCATTATATAAATGAGGATATTCTTTGTTTAAAAATTGAGAACATTATAGCTGAGACTCACGTCCTCCACGATTAATTACTCCAACCCATCTCCCTCCTTCCTTCCCTGTTTGGCTGCTGCTTTTAGTTAGTGGATGTCCTTCCAGACTTTCCATATAAAATCAGAAGATATTTGTCATTGCTTAGTATTTATCTTTTAACACAGTTGGTTTCGTACTGTGTGTATCTTATAGGAGGTATGTTGCATCAGTACCTGTGTTGAGGGGTGCATACTTCTCTCTCTCTCATTGACATGAAGCACTGCTGCAGCAGACACCTTTGTTCTTTGTACTCCTGTGTAAACATACTTTTGGGTTTTTGGATGCCCTTTGTATACATGGTCCTCTACTCTTGTTAATAATTGTAGTAAACTCTTATATATCTAACCATTTATTAATAATTATAACAGTATCAGCTGTTGCTGAGGCTACTATGTTGTGTGACAAGTGGCCAGAGTCAGGATTCCTGAACTGATAATGACACAGTCATCTCCAGTCTCAGGAGGTCCAGTGAGGAAATATCCAAATTGATTTGTTATTCTTGATAATCATTATTTTAATGATTATTTATTTTAACAAACTGTTTTATAGTTTAATTCATTGGGTATCTATTCTGTTTCTTGTTCTGTGTGGAGGAGTAGAGGGCAAAAAGAAAATGCTTTATTTGTTTGTAGGAAGCTTACTGTTGGTATTCGTTTTTTCTTAGGTGCATTATCACAGTTAAAGTAAGACTTTTGTCTGACTCATCAATACAGACAAGAGAGAAGATTCCTAAGGTTTTTTTAGTCTAGGATTCTGGTTTGTGTGTATATGTGTTTGCAACAGAGCACAGAATGATAGAGATGAAATCGTAAATTACATTAAGGATTGCTTAATCTCTTAGCGATTGTTCCTAGACTCAACTTGGAAGCCACTGGAAAATTGAAGAACTTTGAAACATGAGAACTTTTTCATTCTATATTTTCTTTTAAAATCAGCTGAATTGAGGTATAGTCGACATACAATGGAATGCCTCCATTTTACAGTGTCCAGTCTGTTAATTTTAGTAAATGTGTGCAGCTGTGGAACTGTCTTCTCAATCAAGATGTAAAATGTTTTCATCATCCCCCCAAAATTTCCTTGGTCCTTTTGCAGTCAGTTCCTCCACCCTTGGCCCCAGGCAGCCAGAGGTATATTTTCTGTCACTTTATATTTGTTTTGCCTAATTTAAATTTTCATGTGAGTAGAATCAGAGAATTTATCTTTTTTTGAGACCCTTTAACATGTTTATTTTTGTTTCTTTTCAGACCCATCACAAAGTGAACTAATGGGAGAACCGCATTTGATGGTTGAATATAAACTTGGCTTACTATAATGCCGTGTGCTGTTCATGGAAGTAGAGGGGCTGCGTCTTGTTTATAGTTGTCTTTTTCCTATAATTTGATGTGCACAACATTAAAAGTACTAACACATGAGAATTGTTGCCTAAATATCTGTGATCATTTGAAATTATTTGGGTCATTGCTTTATGTGATAATTGAAAGCACTCAAGGGAGTTGGTTTTAAAACTTCTTATTTATATGAAAGCAACAGCTTTCTAGGTCTTTAAAAAAATGTTACTAATTAGTATTATAAAACTATGCACAGGTTCCAAATCAGCCTATTTTCTAGTTATTCCATAAATTTAATTTTGAGTAGTTTTGAGCCTGCAACCTTTGTAGTAGCATCTTTCAGAATAAACATCTATAATTGATTTCAGTGGCAACATTTCAAAGTAAGGACAGAACAAGACTATTAGATTTTACCTTGTTTCAATATAGTCCATTAATACTCAAAAGAATAATACTTGCTTTGTTGATGCTACATTAGAATTATAGGTACATTCTTCGATTCTTTCAGGTTTTTGATTTCGGTCTTATCTTTAAACTGAAAACTTAAACAACCAGGAGATGTCAGTTTTAAACTATAGTATTGCATAGATTTATGTATCACAAGATGCTTAAATTTAAAAACATAAGAACATTCATGTACATACACATGCTATCCATGAACAAATTCCATAATAGTTTATTTAAAAGTAAATCTTCCCTATGGTGGTTTGTTCTTAATGTATTTTTTATGAACCTCATTTACAGAAATTAAAGATTATCTGTTTCTTAGGAACATTTTTATTGTGTGAGTCACTGATTTATGACTGAAGGCGGCGTTCCCCTCCACTCTGGGAGGTGGGGGCGGGTCATTGAACAACATCTATGGAAGGTTTGGGTTGTTACCACTTGGGGGAAGGGTTTCCAGCTGGCACCTGGTGCTTGGAGGCCAGGAATACTACTGAATATTGTAGAGTAAAAACTGCTCCCGACTGTCGAGATCAGGTGTAAAACTGTTTGCCAGCAGTCTTTGCCCCTCCACTTTACACTTAAATTATGAGAAAATATAGAAATAATGAAGGTTTACTTGTTTCTAAATGTGTTCTCTTTCAGCTAATTGTTAACAAAAGTTGGAGATTTCTGTGCCTTAGTTGAAGAATCTCAGATACCTTTCATGACCAGTAGAGGGTACTATGAAATTAATGAACACATTCTAAATGGTAAAGCTGATGCTTTAAACACAAAAAGGGACATGATTAGTGCCTATTTTCTGGAGGTCTTTTGCTTTTTCACCTCTGCCCCCCACCCCTCCTCTTTAACCTTCTTTGTGTTTATGCCAATGATCCTCATCCCTGGGTGTGTGTAAAATCACCTGGAAATTTTAGGGGAAAATGTTCATATCAGTCTGAATCTCAATCCCAGTATGACAAGTCTGGGGTGGATACCAGGAAATCTGCTTACTTTTGAAAAGCTCTCTGATTTATATGCTTGCTTTCCTTTCTTTGCTTGTCTTTGCCTTTATATTAATGACGTTTGTTAGCACTAGTTAATTCTTCAGGTGTACCCCAGTGCTGAAATAATTGCTACTATTTCTTAGTCTCTGCAGTCCATAGTTTTTAGTTGGGATAATTTGGGTTCCTTCATAAAGTAAACTGCAGGTTCCTCCGAGTTAACTTTGCTTAGGTGTCAGGCTCTTCAATTAGGCTTTTTTTTTTTTTTTTCAGATGCTGTGATTTTTCTTAAGGAATCAGTTTAGTATTTGAGGAGTCCAATAATAGAGTTACTTCACAGGTTGCTGCCTGATTAAAATTAATTAACACTAAAAAGTCACAATAAAAGATACATACTTAATGAGACTAGAATGTAGTTCTGTGTATTTTTTAAAAAATATCTGTGAATAAAGGAACTTGTGGGTTTTACTCTCAAAGTATTGTGTGGGTTGGCAAACAGTTGAGCGCTGTTTGGCACATTGCAGGCTGGCTCTTCCAGTGAACACGCCTCTTCACACCTATCCTTGTACAAAATACATATGACAGGCTGATCACTTTAATCAGTGTTTCTATGCTGGGTATAATCCCTCTTTCACAAGTAGACATAAATATAACCAGTGCTTTCATGGATTTTGTTACTTGGAATATAGACATTGCAAGAACAGAAGATAGCCTGAACAAGTAGATTACTTTTGAAACAGACAATATAGTGTATAATCTAACACTGGAATCTGCAGTTGGGTGAATCTAAGTTTAACACAGCTTTGACTTGTTCTAGTAAAGCAAAACCAAAACTGTGATACTTCATTGAACTTATTTAGCTCATGGTTTCAAAATGAAATTGAGGTTCCTTCATGTACCATAAATCTTTAAGAACCTATACTTTGGTTTGGGAGGTGACCAAGATGGCAGAGTACAGAGACCCTGAATGTACCCATGGACATGCCAGAATTACAGCTGTTTACAGAGCAAGTATCTGTGAAAACAACCTGAAGAATAACAGAAAAGATTTCCCACAAGTAAAAACATGAGGCATGAGTCAGGTAGGAGGGACAGAGATACAGTACAGTCAGGACCCACACCCAAGGTTGGTGAGGAAATGACGAACATCACAATTACAGAGATCCTCCCCAAAGAGTGAGGAGTTTGCACCCATTGGACTTGCCAGCATGGGGCACCTACACCAGGAAAACAAGCCCCCAGAACATCTGGCATTGAAAACCCCACTCCAGTACTCTTGCCTGGAAAATCCCATGAATGGAGAAGACTGGTCAGCTGCAGTCCATGGGATTGCTAGGAGTCGGACACGTGTGAGCTACTTCACTTTCACTCTTTACTTTAATGCATTGGAGAAGGAAATGGCAACCCACTCCAGTGTTCTTGCTTGGAGAATCCCAGGGACGGGGGAGCCTGGTGGGCTGCCGTCTATGGGGTCGCACAGAGTTGGACACGACTGAAGCGATTTAGCAGCAGTAGCAGCAGCAGAGCTTAGGTTCAGAAGAGCCAGAGAGCTATAGGAAACAGACTTTTCTCTTAAAGGGTATATATAACCCAGTGTAGATGTCAATTTGAAAGGACTTGGTCAGGCCGGCTTGCTGATCTTGGATCCAGGGAGGCAGGAGGCAGCTGGGACTCCCCCTGGGCATGGAGATGCTGGCACTTTGGAGAACTTGCTCTGTCATGATAACAGCAGCATTGGCAGGCACCATTTGGAATTCCCACAGCCTGTTAGTACCAGGGGCCTGGCCCCACCTATCAGTGGGCCAGCAGCAACCCTGCGCCTGCCTGGGTCAAACATCCAACCACGTGGGAGGCCTACCCTGCCTTTCAGCAGGTACAAGGCACAGCCTCAAAACCAAGTGGTCCAGGGCCCAGCCCCACCTGCCAGCACACCTACAGTAGTCAGTCTTGCCACAAGAGAAGGGCACACACAGCCCACATAGGGACAACCTGGAGCACAGAGCTCTGTGGCCAGAAGGGAGCATGCTGGGCCCACAGGACATTAGCAACATAGGGTCACCTCCAAGATTAGGAAAGGAGCTGACTTGTGCAACAGAAATAAACACAAAATTGGGCAAAATGAGACAGAGGGATGTCTTCCAAGTGAATATAAAGAGACATAACTTTAGAAAAAGAACTAAATGAAGCGGACATATGCAATCTCCCTGAAACAGAGTTCAAGGTAATGACCTTAAAGATACAGACTAGGGAAAAGAACTGATAAGCATGGTGAGATTTTCAGGGAAGCATTAGAAAATATAAAGAACCAAATAGAGCTGAAGAAAACAGTAACAAAAAGTACTCTAGAGGAAATCAACAGTAGATTAGATGATACAAAGGAATAAATCAGAGATCTGGAAGGCAGAGCAGTGGAAATAACCAAAAACTGAACAGAAATGAGTTTTTAAAAATTGATGACAGTTTAACGAGACCTCTGAGGCAATATCAAGCATGCTAACATTTGCATTACAGTGGCACCAGGAGAAAAGAGAGAGAAGTTATTTGAAGAAAAAAAAGATAAAAACTTTCCTTACCTGGGAAAGAAACAGACATCCAGGTCTAAGAAGCACAGAGTCAGTTGTATTAAACAAGATGAACCCCAAGAGGTTCACAACATGACACATTATAACTGAAGTGGCAAAAAAAGAAAGAAAAGAAAGAAAAAGAAATGAGAAAAGAAACTAATTACATACAAGGAAACTTCCATAAGACTTGCAGCTGACTTTGTAGCAGAAACTTTGCAAGCCAGAAAGGAGAATATATTCAAAGTGAAGAAAGGAAAAAACTTATAACCAAGAATATTCTACTTGACAAGGTTATCATTCTACTATACAATCCAGTGGGCTTCCCAGGTGGCTCAGCAGTAAAGAATCTGCCTGCCAATGCAGGAGATGTGTACTCGATCCTTGGGTCAGGATATCCCCTGGATAAGGAAATGGCAACCCACTCCAGTATTCTTGCCTGGAGAATCCCATGGACAGAGGAACCTGGTGAACAGGTGAACATGGGGTCACAAAGAGTCAGACATGACTTAGCAACTAAACAACAACAACAAATACAATCCAGCAACCTACTTCTGGGTATTTTTCTGAAGAAAACAAAAATTTGAAAAGATATGTGAACTCCTATGTTCATTGCAGCATTATTTAGAGTAGCCAAGACATGGAAACAACTGAAATGTCCATCAACAGAGGAATGAACAAAGATAATGGAATGCTACTCAGCCACATAAGGAAGGAAATCTTGCCATTTGTGACAATGTGGGTTGACCCAGAAGGTATTACGGTAAGTGAAGTCAGAGAAAGATGTAAGGTTTGAGTTATTGTGGAATATAAACAACGAACAAACAACAAAGCAGAAACAGGCTCATAGGTACAGAGAGCAAACTGGTGGGCACCAAAGGGGAGGAGTTTGGAGGGTTGGGCAAGAGAGGTGAAGGGGATTAAGAGATAGAAACCTCTAGTTATAAAATAAATAAACCACAACGATGTAATATACAGCATAAGGAATATGTCAATAACACTAATAATTTTTACAGATGGACAGATTGGTACTAAGACTTACCATGATAATCATTTCGTAATGTATGGAAATAAATTATTATGTAGTTCACCTGAAAATCAGAGAAGGCAATGGCACCCCACTCCAGTACTCTTGCCTGGAAAATCCCATGAACGGAGGAGCCTGGTAGGCTGCAGTCCATGAGGTCGCTAAGAGTCGGACACGACTGAGCGACTTCACTTTCACCTTTCACTTTCATGCATTGGAGAAGGAAATGGCAACCCACTCCAGTACTCTTGCCTGGGAAAATCCCATGGACGGAGGAGCCTGGTAGGCTGCAGTCCATGAGGTCGCTAAGAGTCGGACACGACTGAGCGACTTCACTTTCACCTTTCACTTTCATGCATTGGAGAAGGAAATGGCAACCCACTCCAGTGTTCTTGCCTGGAGAATCCCAGGGACGGGGGAGCCCGGTGGGCTGCCGTCTCTGGGGTCGCGCAGAGTCGGACACGACTGAAGCGACTTAGCAGCAGCAGCACACCTGAAAATAACATAATGTAGTAGTCAACAATATTTCAATTTTTTAAAAACCTATACTTTTAGTTTGTTGTAGTATATGCCCTTAAATATTATTAAAATATTAGACCTTACTGTTAGGTTTGTTAACAGAATTTCAGGAGGTTTTTTTTTTTTTTTTTTTCATAATTAAAAATCAAATTTTGAAAAGTTAGTTTGCTCCCAGATCTTGAATTTATTTCTGGA
This sequence comes from Tragelaphus eurycerus, assembly GCA_935064755.1. NCBI lineage: Eukaryota > Metazoa > Chordata > Mammalia > Artiodactyla > Bovidae > Tragelaphus > Tragelaphus eurycerus. Next base: position 34,192,943 of record CAKXYN010000007.1, on the reverse strand, counting down.
GCCAGTGGACGTGCTTCGTCTGCTGTACTTTGTCCTTTTGCTTCTTTTTGGTTTCTTGACCTGGTGAAGACAAGAAAAAGCTATATTGTTCATCTCTGTGACGAAACAGAAGTCATATAGAGGGTATGGCTTTGGATCAGTGAGGGACCAGAAGGAATTCTGTTTTCACTTTGGCTGGGCTTATTTACTTTTGGAGAGATGGATTGATTTTAAGTCAAGACTTCGACCACTGTTTTTTTGTTTGTTTGTTTTCTGTGTTGTATATAAACCTTGCAAAACAGAAACCATATTATTTTTTTCTCCAACTTTTAATTTTGAAACTTAAATAGAATAAATAGAGGGGAATTCCCTAGTGGTCAAGTGATTAGGACTCAGGGTTTTCTCTGCTGCAGTCCCAGATTGAATCCCTGGTGGAGGAACTAAGAACTCGCAAGCCTCATGTTGTGGCCAAAAGAAAAAAAAAAAAAAAAAAGCACACCCAGCATAACCTTCATGAAATTCACCAGTTGTCAGCATACTGCCTTTATTTCTTCATGAATAGATTCAGGATAAATGTTTTTGGCAAGAAGGCTGCAACAGTGATGTATGTACTTATGTGTCATACCAGGAGCCATATAGGTCAGGTTGTCCCACTTATTGGTGTTACTAACTGTGATTGATTCGTTGACAAGTAGTGGCTGCCAGAGCTCTCCATTGTAATAGTATAGTTTTCCTTTTGTAATTAATAATTAATAATAGGTGAAATAATAGTTTGAGACCCCATGTATGTCCTGTTCCTCAAGAATCTTTCACCCAGAGGTTTTAGCATCCATGAAAAATCTTTGTCTCAATCATTTATAACAGAAAAAATCTTTGTCTCAATCATTTATAACATAGTCACTGGGGACAGGAAAGGACTGAAAAATTGTGATCTTATTATTCCTTCTGCATTTATTGGTTGACAAATTTTGTAAGGCCAGGTTTCCCACCCCACCCCCATCCCAATTTCTCCTCTTCTTTAAGGTATCCTTATGGACTCATGGATTCTTACTTAATGTTTTATAATCCATTTCTATCATTCCTTTTCTTACAGCCCTAAATCAAATCATTTTAATTAATACATAGACTTTCCATTTGAACAGAAAATTACATTGGTGTTAAAGTGCTCTATTTAATTTTTAGCATTACTAATGAATGTTATTTCACAAAATATGGAATATACTTGAGACGCATTAGTGATCATAATCATAGTTATCATAGAAGTTATGACCAAAGGATCCTTGTTAGCCACAGGGAAACACTGCTACCCTTAATCCCACCTGCGTCTCGCCCGATCTCAATCACACGACAAAGTCACAAGATCAGAACAAGAAGCAGAGCCAGAGCCTTCCTCCCCTTGGCACTGTGGCTTAAAAGAGTCACTACAGGGACTTCCCTGATGGTCCAGTGGTTAAGAATCTGCCTTGCAATGCAAGGGATGCAGGTTCAATCCCTGGCCGGGGAGCTAAGGTCCCACATGCTACTGGTTAACTGAGCTCGTGCGCCACAACCAGAAATCCCTCAGGAGCCAGTGAAGATCCCAAGAGCCACAACTAAGTGAGACCTGGTGCAGCCAAACAAACAAACAAAAATTTTTAAGTAGGCATTATATTAAAAAGCAGAGACATTGCTTTGCTGACAAAGATCCGTCTAGTCAAAGCTATGGTTTTTCCAGTGGTCAAGTATGGATGTGAGAGTTGGGCTATAAAGAAAAGCTGAGCACCAAAGAATTCGTGCTTTTGAAACGTGGTGTTGGAGAAGACTCTTGAGAGTCCCTTGGATTGCAAGGAAATCAAACCAGTCCATCCTAAAGGAAATCAGTCCTAAATATTCATTGGAAGGACTGATGCTGAAGCTGAAGCTCCAATACTTTGGCCACCTGATGTGAAGAACTGACTCCTTGTAAAAGTCCCTGATGCTGGGCAAGATTGAAGGCAGGAGGAGAAGGGGACGACAGAAGATGAGATGGTTGGATGGCATCACCGATTCACTGGACATGAATTTGAGCAAGCTCTGGGAGTTGGTGATGGACAGGGAAGCCTGGCATGCTCCAGTCCATGGGGTTGCAAAGAGTTGGATACGACTGAGCAACTGAACTGAAGCATTATGAAAATTTAATAGAAGACACAGGAAACTAATAACACCCAAGAAGCTTTGCATCATTCTTCTTTTTACATTTTTTATTATGGAAAATTTCAAACACCTGAAAGTAGATGGAAAAATACAACATAATCTCATGTTTCCCTCATCTAACTTCCAGAATTTATCCTTGGCCAATTTTATTTCATCTGTATTTTTTACTCACATTCCCCTCAAGATTATTTTGAAAGAAATTCTAAATATAATTTATAGGTATAAATATTCCAGTTTATAAAGCTAAACATAACCACAATACTATCATTATCATACTTAAGTTAATAATAATTCCTTACAGTTAAATATCAGTCAGTATTCAGATTTTCGAAGGTCCAAAAAGTTGTCATAATTTTCTTTAAGCTGTTTTGTTTGAATCAGACCCAAGTAACCTACACACATGTGATTGGCTCTTGTGCCAACTGTTTCATGATTTATGGTTCTATCTCCTGTTTTTCTTGCTGTTTCTTGAAGAAACCAAGTTGTTTGTCCTCTAGTTTCCCACAGTCTAGTTTTTACTGTTTACATCTTTGTGGTGTAGATTAACACATGCTTCTCAACCCTGTATTTCCTATAAATTGCTAGTTGAGTCTGTGAACTTGATCAGATTCAGATTCTGCTTCCTTATTTTGGGGAAGATCCCCTTATCAGTGGTATGTTCTTCCATAAAAAGACATTAATGCCTGGACTTCCCTGCTGCTGCTGCTGCTGCTAAGTCGCTTCAGTCGTGTCCGACTCTGTGCGACCCCGTAGACGGAAGCTCACCAGGCTCCCCTGTCCCTGGGATTCTCCAGGCAAGAACACTGGAGTGGGTTGCCATTTCCTTCTCCAATGTATGAAAGTGAAAAGTGAAAGTGAAGTCGCTCAGTCGTGTCCGACTCTTAGCGACCCCACGGACTGGAGCCTACCAGGCTCCTCCGTCCATGGGATTTTCCAGGCAAAAGTACTGGGGTGGGGTGCCATTGCCTTCCCCGCTGGACTTCCCTAGTGGTCCATTGTTGAAGACTCCACCCTCCCATAGCAAGGGGCCTGGGTTTGAACCTTGGTCAGGGAACTAGATCTTGCATGCTGCAACTAAGAGCCATGTGCCACAGCTAAGACCTGGCACAGCCAAAAACTGATGTGCATACCTAACAGGCTCTCAGTCTGTGATGTTTGTGGCCATTGATACAATGCATAGATCCACTTATTTGTGAGTATCTGCAAAACGGTAATTCTAAATCTGTCATTCCTTCACTTTTTTTCAATCAGGATACTTCCTATGAAGGAAACTTACTGTGACCTTCCATTTGGTTACCCAAGGACAGAGTTGATACAGGAAAGACAGGGAAAATGTGCTTTCTTCTTAATTTTATTTTTGTCCATTTTCAAAATAACAAGTTTTTGTTTTTGTAATACCCTGTCCAGAAACCGATTCATTTTTGTTGTTGTTGCCGGTATCACAATGAAGGTGCATATTGTTTAATCAGTGTTTGATTTGCTTTGGTTTGCTGGTTTGAACACAGAGCACATTACCATTTTAGGGACTAAGCCTGGCTTTGAAGCCTCTCTCTTCCCTCAATAAAATGAAAACTGAACACCTCCAGGGTTTGGCTTCAAGGGAAAGGTAGGCAAAGTCAGCACCCAAATGCTGTTTCTCTCAGTTTCCCCGCGCATTGTGTAGGACTTGTCTGTCTTATTCTGTGTGTCTGGCATCCACTGTCACTTCCTGAGAGACTTTGAACTCTCTGTGTTGTATTGTCTGGGGGAGGTGGTGCCTGTTGTCTCTCTGGAATGCTAGGAGGGTCCACCTTTCTGCTCCTGGTGCCTCCTGGATGCAGGCATGTGATCCCGGTCAGCCGATCAAACCTCAGTCCTGGACTTGGACTCCAGAGCGGGCCAGGAGGGGGACAGTGAGGCCACTCGTCACTGGTGGAGGCCGTGCCCTTCGTGCTTTGTGCTGCATGATGGTAGCTGTGTTGCTGTGACTTTATCTTGGAGCCCCTGGTTCTTGGTTGTTTTCTGAGCCTGAGCCTCGTTTAGGCTTTTTATTGGAGCTCTGAGCTCCTGCTATCATTTCAGTAGATCCCTGTGTGCTTAGATAAACAGTGCAAGTTGGCAAGTCGTTGCCTGCAGTTGGGATCTCTGGATGATTCAGTAATTGGTGTTAGACAGTTGGTCTTATAGGAGACACATCTCCAGAGAACTGTGGGATTGGGGATGAATTATCTGACTGAGTGGGATTAGGCAGAGAGTCCAAGTAGGAAATCCAGCTGTCTCTGGCAGGCAGTTGTGAAATAGCTACCCCACCCGGTCATGTGAATTCATGTTGCACAATTTATAGCAAGGTTCTGGGCAACCAGAATATGGACTAGTCAGGATGGTGGGGTGGGTGCTCCTGCCTGTGGTGGAAAGTTTAAAGCAAGTAAACAACACGTTCAAGTCTCCAAACTAACCTACTGAACCTAAAGAACATCATTTCTTATAGGTATTGTGCATGTGTGTGTGTGTGTGTACACGAGTACTTGCACACTCAGTCATGTCTGACTCATCCAACTCTTTGTGACCCCCCCGACCATGGACTGTAGCCCACCAGGCTCCTCTGTCCATGGGATTCTCCAGGCAGGAATGCTGGAGTGGTTGCCATTTCCTTTTCTAGGGGATCTTCCCGACCCAGGGATTGAACCCGGATCTCCTGCATTGCAGGCTGATTCTTTACTGTCTGAGCCACCATGAACATTATTGAACACTGAGGTGTGATTTACTTTGCAGGGTTATTAAGAGCATAAAATAAGTTGATATAGAAAGCACTTTGTAAACTGTAAAGTATTGTTTCTTTGTTTTTTTGATTTGGGAAGAGCACTGAACAGGAAGTAAAACAAAAATCAATCAATCAATCTGAGAACAGCCCATAAGACCTTAGCTAAACCTAAAAGGAATAGTCTTGGAAATAAGAATTTCTAGTATTTTAAAACATGAGTGTTATCTGCTGGTCAAGCAATCATTGATTATCCTACAGGGAAAAACTGTAAGCAGTGCTATAAACAAGACTCTATCTGCTTTGAAGAGCTTACAAAGGAGTTAATCATCTAGGTGTACTTCAGGACATTTGTGTTATTACAGACGGAAACTTAGAAAATGGGAGATATTGAAGGCCCCATGAAAGTACCATAAACCAATTTAAAATGCATATGGGTTAGCGCATTTTTCAATTTCTTTGCAAGGCTGGCTTCATGACTATGGCATATCATTGGTTAATCTCATACTGCATTAAATATATAGCTTAAAATGATTTTTTACAAGTGAAAACAAAATTCTGTGGTCACTGAATTCAACTTTTATTGAGGATATAATGAGGAATCAAACTGTCCCTGTCCTCAAGGGGCTCATTTGCAAGTAGGGGAACAAATTTTACAAGACAAGGGAAGACGCTGGGAGGGCAGTGCCCACAGAGAGCTTGGGGAGCCCTGCAGGGACTAGGGGGACGCTGGTGGTGGGGGGAGCAGAAATGTTTGGAAGCCACATGGAGAAAGCAGAAGCTTTGCCTTGGCTGAGACTTGAAAGTTTCAATGCAGGGAGGGAGGGAGGAAGGCCCACTGGAACATTGCGTGCAGACAGGAGGCAGGAAAGGATGTGGTGTTTCCAGGGACCACGGAGTGTAAGGCCGTAGGAAATGGATTACTTTTCACAGAAATAAGGAATGAATATTGGCTCTATAAGCACTAATTTACATCACGATTGGCTGTCTACTTGGTGTTTACATTTCTTTAGGAACTATTTGTATTCTTTTTTTCCAGTGTTATGGACATGTTATAATTGATGAAACATATTAGGAAAAATGTAAACATATTCATTAAAGTGCTTCTCTCTTTAGGATTTTGCAGCTACTGAAAGCTTTGACTACCACTAACACCTTCACAGCACTAACACCTTGATGAAACAAAGCATTACCCGAGTAGAGGAGAATTATAAAGGCTTGAAACGCCTATAGTTTTCTGATCAGTGACTGACTCATCATAATTTTCAACAGTTATGCCTTCAAAATCTTTGAGAGAGATCAGAAATCCATTGTGCAGATGAAGAAACTGAAGCAAACAGGATTCTTCTTGGTCTCAATGTAAGAGACCAGAGTACATCAGGGAGATTATTGCTTTTGATCATATCAAGTTTCTCAGACAGGTCAGTTTCAGTTTGTTTTGTAAATCCCACAGTGGAAGGTGTTTTGAGATTTCTTCTTCTGTCTACTAGAAATATGTCACTTGATCTTCATAAAGTGCTCAGAGTGCTTGGTACTGTAAGAAGCTAGAGGACGGACTCTTTCTCTGAGAGTTTAGAAGAAAGGACCAGCAGCATTGATTATTCATGAAGTCCTGAGCACGAAGCTAGTTTAGATCCTTCAGAAGTCAGAGCGTATGATATGTGCATTCGGATTTTTTTTTTAATCACAATTAATCATCTGTCCGAAGTGTCTTCGCTGGATTCTTCTTGTATAAGAAGGACATAGCTTCCCGCATTCCTGCTGACGTACTTGATAACACTGCCAAAGCAAATGAGACATTTAAAAACCTGTGATTAAGGCACTACATAAATAATCTGTGTTCTATCTTTTCTCTTGTTACATGATTTTTTAATAAATTATGCAAAGAAAGAGGGTACTGGTTATTTTGAATCTAGCAGACTTTTATGCATAGATTTCTGAAAATATTAATAAAAAAAACTACATGAGTTCTACCTCTTCCAGATTCCTAAGATGTCCATCTCCCACTGTCTACTCTGGGTAGTCCCCACAAAATATTATAAGCTATTAGTGAAGTTCATGTTTCATGCCTATAACTGAAACTTGGACAGAAGGCATCTAGACATAATTAAAATAGCAGGTAATTTTAATTTTAAAAATATTGAACAGATTTAAAAAATAAAACTCAGAAGACCATCTGTATTTACATTAGAAGCATTATTAAAAGGATAACAACCTTTTTATCTCTCTGCACTAATTTTTCCAATTATAAAAGAAATATGTGTCCACCACAGAATATTTCTAAATATAATGAAGAATTAAATTTAAACAAGCCATTATTCTGCTTCCCATGTAATACAGCTCTTATAAAAGTCATTTTTCACCATACGGATGCACCATCAGTTATTTAACCAATCCCTATCATCAGCCATTTTGGTCATTAAAATATTTTGCCATAATGAACTTTTTATATATACATTTTTGACATTGCTGATCATTTCCTTAGGGTAAGATTCTAAATGGAATCACTGATTCAAATGCCATGAACTTTTGGGGGAAAACTTTTGATACGTGTTCATGAATTGCTTTCCAAAAATGATAATGCGGGATAACGCTGCTTCCAGCAAAGAACAAGGTTGCTGGTCTCATCAAGTGCTCACTGGCTCCGCATGGAGTTTTAGTATTGCCAATTCAACAGGTGAATAGCCTCCTTCTAAAAAGGTATCTGGTAAGAATAGCTTTTGATCACAGTTACAGAGGACTGGTAAATACTACAGTTGTCCAGCCTCTACAGATCTAAGTATCAGCATTCCATTCAGAGAGACGTGCTGAGGTCCTACTCAGAACAAGGTGCCTGCCCACCCTTGAAGGAGTTAAGAGCCTGGGCGGACAGGCTCTGCTCTCCCTCCCTCACGGCCACAGCCCACGGCGCTCAGGGGGGCAAAGACTCCAGGCCATGTGCCCCAGCTTACACCCCCTTTCCTGTTCTCAGCCGCGTGAGATGGGCAGGCCCTGCAGAGGCCGGTTGAAGGGCTCTTGGCTCAAGGCTTGGGCCCCATAGAACGTGTCAAGTATACTTGCTCGTGCGTTTTCACAACAACTTACCTAGAAAGGCAGAGGAGGAAACACATCATTTCTCACGAGTCTGTGCCTCTGGTCATTTTATTCTATGTACTGTTCATAAACAGAATTCTGTACTTGCCATTTATTTGGATATTTACATTTAAAAAGGAAATCATTTAATAAGCCAACTCTCAGGAAAGGAAAGAGAATTCTTAATATCCAGTGCATTCTATCTGCTCTTATCATTTACCCAAGAATCTGTATTAAAGTATATCTTCTCAGAGCAATCTTTGACCTTCAGGGGATAATATACTATAGGAAATCATAGTTTGAGTATATATATGTATATGTGAATATATATATTCTTAGAATATATATGTGAATATATATATTGAATATACATATTGATATATATTCTTGAACACTAATTTCCTCAGTTGTTCATTTAAAGATAAGGGGTAGCTTCTCAGAGTTTCCATCTAATCTAGTCTTTCTTCCTCCTAGTCCTGGAAGGCCATGCCACTATGTCTTTCTTCCTAAGTCTCCAAAATTATTGACAGATATCATACTGTCTAAAAGTTCTTGAGAAAAATACATTCTGAGGCAAAACTTCAACAGATCTGTGTTACTGTATCGGTGAAGTGAGGGAATTCGTTCAATCCATCTAGCCTTTGATAAAAGGATAAAAAAAAAAGTAATGACCTACCAGAGACTGATGGCTGGAATTAGTAATAAAACAGCGGAGAGCAGAAAGACAAAGCCTTTGCACCAAGCAACAGTGGCTGAATAAATTCCGTTGAAAGTAGAAACCGCAGCGATTCCGCCAAGTGTTTCTAAGAAAGCAAGACAAGCAAACATGGTGCCTGTTTGGGGTCGGGGTGTGGAGGGAAAGAGAAAAGGCTGTTATAGAACAACAAGCAAAACCAACACAGAAAACTGCAAACACAGGGGTGCTGCCTGGTGACAGAGGTAGTCACCCATTTTGCAGGTGAAGAAACTGAGGTCAAGAGTTCTTCTTGGACCTGACAAGAGAGGAGCTGGAATCAGTACTTCCAGGATCCATGGGGCAAAGCTAAGAAGCACCGGCCACTTAGGCATGTGCAATCAGCTGTGTGTCTGCCCCGACCACAGCCTCAGACACAGAACCACCTGTCCCTGAGGTTCCAGGCTCCCCCTGCCACTCCTGGTCCCTGGGCTAATCTGTGACACAGCTGCGGGGCAGGATGGCTCCCTGTGGGCAACATCCAGGTCAGGTCAGATCTAGCAAGAGTGACAGGCAAGGCAGAGAGATATAATCTTATCACATGTGCCTGCGTGCTAAGTTGCTTCAGTCGTGTCCGACTCTTTGTGACCCCATGGACTGTAGCCCTCCAGCCTCCTCTGTCCAAGGGATTCTCCACACAAGAATACTGGAGTGGGTTGCCATGCCCTCCTCCAGGGGATCTTCCCAACCCAGGGATCTTACGTCTCCTACACTGGCAAGCGGGTTCTTTACCATTAGCGCCACCTGGGAAGCCCTTGGGAATCTTATCATACATTCTGCAATTTGAATTTGATCCCTTCCTCTAGAGTAACAAGAAAATCAGTTACATCAGTTTCCTGTTTGACTCTTGCAGTAACTACGTCACTGCCCTGTGCTTTAGTGAAGATTATGCCACAGGCTGTTATTACGTGATTCTCTAAAACATACTTTTCTGTCTTAACCTGCTTACCACTATCTCCCCTTGGAGGGGACTCTGCTGTCCTTCCTGCTTGCTACACCCCAGGCATGGGAAAGGGCAGGCCTTGGAGCATTGCTCAAGAAGCCTGAAAACGGCTTCGGGGTCAGCTCAAGCTCACAGTCAGAGAAGTGGTCCTGATTCCATAAGTTTTGAGTCCTGTCTGGAATCCAAGACCATGTTGACTGAAGAGTTAAACTGAAGAGTCAAACCTCCAAAAGACAGTTGAGCATCTTGACGCACTTTTCTTCCTCTTGGTCAAATTTCACATTACTAAGAACACCACGGCTGTTCTCAGCCCCTGGCTTCAGTGGTGTAAGTTCATACAGTTTCTGCAGATCCTTCTTTCTTTTTTTAAGCTGCTGTATTTGTTCCCTACTTTGCCGAGTTTCCTTTTCCATGGTCAACTGTAATGCATTTTCCTTATAGACAGTGCTATGTATGTAAATGATTGTGCTAAAGGAAGAAAAAGCAAGCTTGAGGACCACCTTTCACAGCTGGATTATAGTTTATGTGTCTAGCCTCTTGTTTTCCCCATGGTCTTGCTTTTTTAAATGGTGTATTGATTTTTGTCTTTTTATATCTTCACTCTATTATACACATTCTGGTGTGTGTGTGTGAAGTTGCTTCAGTAGTGTCCCACTCTTTGCAGCGCTGTGGACTGTAGCCCGTTGGGCCCCTCTCCATGGGATTTTCCAGGCAAGAGTACTAGAGTGGGTTGCCATTTCTTTCCTTCTCCAACATATTCTCATATATTGCTTCAGAGTCTTCATTGAACAACAGGACATATGTTCATAAAACAAACCTCTCTCTGCAGAATGCTAAGTTATCAGAGATGTGTCTTCTTTTGACCCCAGTGAAAGTTCTGCCCATGTCAAGTGCAATTTGCTTTGTTCACCACTGTGTCCCCAGGGTCTAGCTGTGCTGGCACACGGTAGACATCTAATACGTATTTGTCAAGAGAATGAATAAAAGCTTCATTCAAGGGCACAGTTATCCATCATCATGTAGCATTTGGACTTGGTGCCTCCGTCATAATATAGGATTATACAGAATATTATGATATTTATGATAATACAGGAAGTCAGTTTAACTGGAAACAAGGTCTCCTAGTTGTCTAACTATGGCATTGTTTTATTTTATTTCTGATTCCTTGCTAAAGCCAGGGATGGTGCCATGGTGCTAATCCTATTACCCAGTGGCTTGAGTCTTTTCTTGTCGGAAACTCGATCAGGCTGTCCGAACAAACAGCTACCCTCTCAAGAAATAGCTCTAGCTTCTTGCTGCAACTCCCTGAGTAGTGCAACTTGTTTAGTAGTTACCAAAGATAAATTGATTAAATAAAAGTGCGATGGAGTTTATTTTCTAAACTTAAAAAAAATCCAATAGATGTGAAAACTCAAGTCTGTTTTTACTGGGTCCCATATATTAAAGTGGCTCAGCTGGCAGAGAATCCGCCTGCAACGTGGGAGAGCTGCGTTCGATCCCTGGGTTGGGAAGATCCCCTGGAGAAGGGTAAGGCCACCCACTCCAGGATTCTGGCCTGGAGACTTCCGTGGACTGTATAGTCCATGGGGTCACAAAAAGTTGGACATGACTGAGCAACTTTCACTTTCACTTTCATATATTAATAGAATTTCAAGGAGTATACAGATGACAAACTAAGAGGGCATCCAGGGTGCTTTAGAGATGAACTTCATAACTGTATGGAGCACAGAGATTTCAAAATAATTAGCAAAAGTCAGTTTCCTTCTCTTTTTTACATAAGTTATTATAATAGAGATAGGGAGAAGCACCTGAAAACCTCTGTAGCACTTCCCTTCTCAGATTATATTAAGGTGCCTAATGTCTTAACAAAAATATCCATTTTTAGAAGTAATGAAGGATGGAAGTACATTCACTTTTATACATTTCAATACCACCAGAAGGATTTCTTCATTTGTAGCTAAGAACAAAATGACTCTACTATCCTGGAGCAATGGAATCACAATGGAATTGACAACATTATTTTAACTCATAATAAGACATGCCAAAATGCAAACTACACCTTTTGAAATGTCACTGTATTTAATAATATGAAATCAAGTCTTAAAAGAGTTGATAAATAAACCAAGCTGCTGCTGCTGCTGCTGCTAAGTCACTTCAGTCATGTCCGACTCTGTGCGACCCCATAGACGGAAGCTCATCAGGCTCCCCTGTCCCTGGGATTCTCCAGGCAAGAACACTGGAGTGGGTTGCCATTTCCTTCTCCAATGCATGAAAGTGAAAAGTGAAAGTGAAGTCGCTCAATTGTGTCCAACTCTCAGCGACCCCATGGACTGGAGCCCACCAGGCGATCCTCCGTCCATGGGATTCTCCAGGCAAAAGTACTGGGGTGGGGTGCCATTGCCTTCTAAACTAAAGTAAATAATACATTCTGACAAGTCTATTGTAGTTCTAAGTCAAAGCAGGTTGATATTTTTTTTGTTTCCTGAACAGCTTTATTGAGATATAATTCACATAACGTAAAACTCACCCTTTTAAATTGTACAGTTCAGTGGTTCTGTGTTCACAGAAACTGGGCAACCACCACCACCATCTAATTTTAGGACATTTTCATCTCCCCAAAGATTCTCTGTGCCCATTATCGGTCACTCCCTTTTCTCTAGTCTGTGAGGAAGCATTGGTGAAATTTCTGTCTCCATGAATTTGCCTATTCTGGAAATTTTGTGTAAAATGGAATCATATTTATATAATAGTATGTGGCCTTTTGTGACCAGCTTCTTTCATTTAGCATAATGATTTCACGGTTCATTCCTGTTGTAATGTGTCTCATGACTTCATTTCTTTTTATTGTGAAGCCATATTCCATGGGACAGACACACCTCATTCTGCTTATGTATTCACCAATTCATGGACATTTGCATTGTTTGTGCTTCTTGGCTATTATAAATAATCCTGCTATGAACATTTGTGTGCAAGATTTTGTGTGGACATATGTTTTCATTTCTTTTCAGGGTATACCTGGGAATGGAATTGCGGAGTCATATGGTAACTCTATGTATCAGGAGCTATCAAACTGTTTTGTTAAACGGCCGCATCATTTTAGATGATTTTCTCACCAACAGTGCATGATGGTTCCAGCTTCTCCACATCCTCATCAACACTTCTTACGGTCTGTCTTTTTCATTTCACCCATCCCAATGGGTCTCAGTGTGGTTCCGATTTGCATTTCCCAGATGGCTAATGATGCTGATCATTTTTCATGTGTTTGCTGGCCATTTGTACATCTTCTCTGTAGATGTCAGTTCAAATCCTTTGCCCATTTCTTAATTGGATCGTCTTTTTATTGCTGAGTTTTAGTATATTTTGGACACAAGTTCCTTATCAGACTTATGATTTGCAAGTATCAATATATTTTCCCGTTCAGTGGGCTGTCCTTTCACTTCCCTTTTTTTTTCTCTGTCTTTCTTTTTTATTTTTTAAAGTATGGAAGTATGGTAAAACATTTGCAGGAGACTTAGAAAATACAGAACAAAGTTACATATTCTTTTCACTTTCCTGATGGTGTCCTTTGACGTATAAAAATTTTTAATCTGGAAAAAGTCTAATTTATCTGTTTTGTTGTTGTTGTGCTTTTGGGGTTGTAGCTAAGAAACCATTACATAATTCAAGGAAGCAGCTAGGTTTTTACATACTGTCGTTTTTATATTCCTAAGTGATTTTCCAATTACTCTGCATCACACAATCAACAAACATCTGTGTGAATATACAGCTATATCTTACGTGTGGAAAAGAATCCAGAAATATATTTTTAAGTGTATTGAATTATGCAATCTTCTGCAGTGGGGCGGGGCATGTCCAGAGCAAGCCCTCTGCAGCACCAGGCCCCAGGCAGGGGCTCCCTTGCCTAAATATCAGCTCTTCCTAACACAGACCTTACCACTTGCTTCAAAAGGAGTTCCGTGCAGAAGAAGGGTTGAGAATATTCTGAAGAAACAAACACTGATCGTACACAGCTATAAGGTGGTACAGATTATAGAGTCATTCTGTTTCTTAAGCAAATTAAACTCACCTTGCTCAGTAGAACGAACCACTTTTGATATCATGGACCGTAGAACAGAGAGCGGCATGACAGTGAAGAGAAACGGCAGCCTGACTGTGAGAGGAAGAGATAACAATTAACTGGCTCGATCAGAAAACTCAGGGTCAGTTTTAAGCCTGAAACACTTTCCCTCTAAATAGTTCATTTTCTCTAAGCATCCTGCTTCATTGCTTCTAATGACTGAATTAATTAATGGAAGAATTCTGCTTAATAAAGGAAGATAGACAATGGACAGGTCAGTTTAAGATGAGTTTACTTTCTGCAGATGTAGAAAACAAACTTAGGGTTCCTGGGGGTAAGGGGTGAGAAGAAGGAGGAATTGGGAGATTGGGACTGACACACACACACTACTAGATATGAAATAGATAACTAATAAGGACCTACTGTAGAGCACAGGGACCTCTACTCAACACTCTGTAATGGCCTATATGGGAAAAGAATCTAAAAAAGAGTGGCTATATGTATGTATTTGTATCACAGATTCACAATAAGTTTTTTGTTTGTTAATAAGTTTTTAGTTTGTTTTCTGGTTTTGCTCTTTCAGACTCGGCATTTTTGGTGCTAGCATTCTTTTATTGATCTTCTCATTGGCAAACTGATTCCTTATTTTGTTGGTTGTTCATCTTTTGGGGTGAATAATTTCAGGAACACAAATTGCCTCTGTTCTTAAATTCTGACCCTTTAGAGTCAGTAGCATTTTTCATTATAAGATAAAACAGTAAGATACTACATTTGCAGATCACTGTAAAGTTCTCACATATATTAACTGACTTTGGCCTTGGCAATTCCAAGGGAGACAGGGAGAGGGACCTGTCCTTTTCTGAACTCCTGGCATTGTGCTAAGTGATTTACAATTATCGCTTCTAATATTCATGACAATCCTCTGAATCAAGCACCACGATGCCCATTTTAGAGATTAAAAAATAAGGGCTCAGAGCAGTTCAGTAACTAGCCTAAGATCACCTGGCTCTGCAGATAGAAATTAAGCACAATTCTGCTTGGCCATCCTGCCTCCCTGCAGGGTAGCAAGAGGTTAATACTGCCTTTGTAGAAAAAGACTAAATGGACCTCTCCTGAGGTCTTACTTTACAGATCCTTTAGCCTTTGCAAGTGCAGTATTTTCACTCAAGCCTTACAAAAACCACTGATAGGGTGCAGGCAGTTAAGGAAACAGTCCAGCTTGCCAGAATGTGATTCATCAAAAGTCAATTCATGAAATGACCAATTTGCTGAAATTTCAATTTGCAAAGTCTTCTTGAATACATCCAGACGAGATCAGGCACGTTCAGGGTGGTATGGTCATAGGCTTGAATATATTCAATGAATATTTTTCTTTTAAATCTTTTGAGCACCCTTTACATAATAGTCTTATTTTTTTTTTTTTAATTTAAAGTAGCCTTCTTAGTAGCGCTTTAAGAAATATTTTAAGTTGGTGAATGTTATATTGAAGAACTGATTCACAAGAAGAAGTTTCCTCAAGACAATTTTTTGGGCAAATATGCAAATTTACAAAATTGTGGTTATTAAAAAAAATTTATTTTAAGTCAGTTGTTTTTCAGCTTCTGGCAAATTTGCTTTTAACAAATTACCTTTAAACTAGAATACATTAAATAGAGAATTTTGTATTAAAGTTTCTCAACCATCAGACTGCATTCATTTTATATAAACATCAAATACGAAATTCTAGAATACACTTGTAACTCGTAACTTACCTAAAAACATCATCAATGTTGTTCTGGCAAAAGCAGTCATAGTCATGCCCACCATGGTGGTAAAAGTTCCTATGAAGGCCATGTGAATATCTTCCATACAGTAAGAAAAAAGCCATATTCCTAGGAAACTGCTGAAAAAAGTGACACTACCCAAAGCTGATCCGTAACCTATTAAAACTTCATCCCAGCAGAGCGGCGAATCCAATTCGTAAAGGACAAAAATGGGGGAAACACCAATGGTCACGAAAAAGTAAGTGATCATTGTGAAAAGCAACAAACAGCACAAAGACCGTTGCTCACCAGAAGCATTTTTAAAAAGCATGTACGTTCGGTGAAACAGGTTTTTAAAGGTTTCGGTCCACGATACAGAAATATTCTGAGATGAAGACTCTTTCATTGAATCCTCAAGAAAAAATAAAATATAAATCAAGTTCACAAAAAGAGCCACGGTAACAATTAAAAAGGACCACACAAAACCTAACCCTCTAATAAAATAGCCAGAAGACAATGCTGTTAATCCACTAACAACTCCAAACAGGAAGTCAATTATGGCAATTCGGATCGTTCTCTGTTTCTTTTCTTTACACTGATCAACTATGTAGGCAAAAGAGGCTCCCAGAAATGTGGTGTAATTGCCAAAAAGTGCACCAATGAAGGCCGATGCAATCAGAAGCTGGATTGGAAGGGCAAAATAGGAGAGCAGACAAAGCCAAGCACTGTTGGCAAGAGCGCCAACAGAAGACAAAATCAGAGGCAATTTCCTTCCTCCATGGTCACTGTGCGACAGAAACACGAACGTAGACACGAGACCAGGAATTAACCCGCTTATGTCCATCTCCAGGTTAAAAAGAGACACCTTTTTCTGGACTTCCTGAAAAGAAAAAGAAGACAAAGTGTTTACAGAGGTTTTTACAATGTGCCTGAAAATATTTTGGTATAGACTTTTGTAAAATCAAGCAAGAGCTGGTAAGTCAGGGATGGGGAATTTATAGTGCACGAGTTTTTTGTTTTTGTTTTTTAAAAATATTTATTTATTTGGTTGCCCTGGGTCTTAGTTGTGGCAAGCTGAATCTTTGATCTGTGTTGCACCATGTGAACTCTTAGTTGCAGGTCCCCCAGCATTGGGCAAGAAGTCTCAGCCACTGGACCACCAGGGAAGCTCTCAACTTAAATCTTTATTCAGTTCACAATGCAAAGATCAAGAGCTGATATAATCATCAATGCTCAGTCATAATGTTCAAGCTCCACAGTAGAGACACTGACCCATAAAAATAAAATGTGTGTATTGGTGTATGTCTGACTCACATCAAGGATGCACAGAGCCCAAGGCCTCAGGACTGGCCATGTAATGACTTCTCTTTCTTCTGTGGACTTCCCTGATAGCTCATCTGGTAAAGAATCTGCCTGCAATGCAGGAGGCCCCGTTTCAATTTCTGGGTTGGGAATATACCCTGCAGAAGGGATAGGCTACCCATTCCAGTATTCTTGGGCTTCCCTTGTGGCTCAGCTGGTAAAAAAAATCCACCTGCAATATGGGAGGCCTGGGTTCAATCCCTGGGTTGGGAAGATCCCCTAGAGAAGGGAAAGGTTGCCTACTCCAATATTTTGGCCTGAAGAATTCCACAGACTGGGGTGGCAAACAGTCAGACACGACTGAGCAAATTTCATTTTCTTTCACTTTCTTCTGCAGACAGTTCGCACTAAGAGATCGCATTCTAAAGGAAAAAGGATACCTTTTTCCGTGATACATCTTTCTGTCTACACTAAGGGAATGAATATCACATGTAAGTGTCATATTTGACAGACTTTCATTTAGGTAGAGCTCAGAATTGTCCTTTTTACATGTGTCTCCACAAGTATTCCTTTATTTACTAAAAATTAAGATAAAACCCAAAGAAGAGTTCTATATTGATGAAAGACAGTAGTGTGCCATGAACTAAGGAGTGAGATGAACTCTGCTTTCCTGAGGCCTGACATAACTATGAGCACACAGATTGGCGGACACAACCATCATTGCACTAGTTATTTAATGTAAAGAACTTGGGGTGATTTAAAAGCATTGTCTTCTTGCCTCGTCTCTGTATTTTCCGAACTTTATATTAAGGCTGGGTGCCATTTTTATAATGGTGATGACTAAACTCAGTTTAAAAGCTTTCCACATGGCACTAGTGGTAAAGAACTCGCTTGCCATTATGTCTCATTGGCAAGGCAAAATCAGAAACAGGTTCAGTTCCAGGGTCAGGAAGATTCCTGGAGGAGGGCATGGCAACCCACTCCAGTATTCTTGTGTGGAGAATCCCATGGACAGAGGAGCCTGGTGGGCTATAGTCCATGGGGCTGCAAAGAGTTGGACACAACTGAAGTGTTTTAGCACACATGCAAACTCATTTAAAAAAATGTATTCATGTCATATTTAGAAGGCACCTTAAAACCCTGATGAACCACAAAAATATCAGATACTGAATTAATTTTTAAATAGTGAGCCTATTTTTATTTTTATATATTTATACAATTCATGGAGAAGGCAATGGCACCCCACTCCAGTACTCTTGCCTGGAGAGTCCCATGGACAGAGGAGCCTGGTGGGCTGCAGTCCATGGGGTCGCACAGAGTCGGACAGGACTGAAGCGACTTAGCAGCAGCAGCAGCATACAATTCAAGCCATTCTGTATTGCCAAAACTTGAGTCATCTTTGCTTCTAACCTTTCTCTTCATCCATGTCCCCTGGGACAATCTATCCTGCCCTCCCCTCCTTCCCCCCCCCCCCCCCCCACCCCGCCAGTCTTTCTCATGCCTTTATCTTCTTGATGGTCCTGTAGTTGCCATGTGAACAACTCCCATGGGTTTTCCTCTCCACTACTCTGGCATCTCACTGGTCTCTTTACTCAGTTCACGTGTAATGCCAGTCTTATCACTTTGCAGATCACAGACCCGGATGCTGGGCACATCTCCCAGAGCACGCTGTCAGTGTGTCTCTCACCTCTCAAAGCTGCAGTGTCTCCCCAGCCTGCCCGAGAAAGTCCACGTTCCTTCGCCTGGTACCTGGGGTCCCCGAGATGTGGCCTGGCCTCACTCCTCTGTGTCATGCCCACTCACTCCCAGTACAGTCTATGTTCCAGGCACCATCCACAGTCATTCCTGCTCAGATTTCCCTGAAATTCCCAAACCCATGTCATTACTCCTCCTTCCGAAGCTTCTCACACAACTGTTATCATCCTAGCTGTACTTTCTGTGTAACGATTAAGAGCTTGAGCTCTGGAATCAGAGGAACCTGGATTCCGTCCAGTCAGTTCCGTACACAGCAGTTTTGGGTGATCTTTATGGCTGATTTGAGTTGTAGTATACAACGGCAAACCACTCCAGTACTCTTGCCTAGAAAATCCCATGGATGGAGGACCCTGGTAGGCTGCAGTCCATGGGGTCGCTAAGAGTCGGCCGCGACTGAGCGACTTCACTTTCACTTTCCACTTTCACGCAATGGAGAAGGAAATGGCAACCCACTCCAGTGTTCTTGCCTGGAGAATCCCAGGGATGGCAAAGCCTGATGGGCTGCTGTCTATGGGGTCGCACAGAGTCGGACACCACTGAAGCGACTTAGCAGCAGCAGCAGCAGCAGCAGCAGCAGCATACAACATTGTAAAAAACAAAAAATAAAAAAAATTTTTTTTAATTAAACAGGACAGAAGACAGTCCTGTTAATCCACTGACAATTCCAAACAGGAAGTCAATTATGGCAATTCAAATCATTCTTTCCTACTTTTCTTAACATTGATCAACTCTGTAGGCAAAAGGGACTCCTGGAAGTATGGTATAACTGCTAAAAAGTGCACCAATGAAGGTAGACGCACATCAGCTCATGTCACTCCTCTCATCATGAGCACGTCAGCTCATGTCACAGTCCCTCAACGACTTTTCTTCCACTGGAGTAAATGCAAACTCCTTGCAGGTGGTGGTGGGGGGCAGCCCCCCAGCACAGACTCTGCAAACCTCCAGACTACTTGCTGTTCTCTCCGCTTGATCGATCTGCACACAGCTTACTTCCTTAATTCAGAACCACCTCCTCAGAGAGGCCTTCCCTGACCATCACTCCAACTAAAGCAATCCCACTGACCCCCACCCAACGCTCCAGCCCCTCATCCTGCCGTTTTTCTCCCTAGAGACTCAGTACTCCTTGACAGGACATTATATGTTACTCTAGGTGTGCATTGCATGACCTCCCTACTCCAACCTAAGTTCCCAGGGCAGGTGTGGAACCTTGTTCTTTCACCACAGTATGGCCGGCTCCAAGAACAGTGCTTCCAGGTACTCAGTAGACAGATGGACGACATGAACGAACCATCAAGTAAAGCAGGCGTCTGTAACTTGCTGTGTGTGAACCTGACCAAATTACTTAACTCCAGAGCTGCTTCATCTGACGAGAGAGGGAATGTCAACAGTCCCAATCTCGCAGGCTGCCAGGAGACTTAAAATTAAATATAAGGTGCTCCTCACAGGGCCCTCGTACAGTCAGTGCTAAATCACTCTTGCCTGTTTTATGTCTATACTAGAATAAATTTCTTTAGCACATCTTGGTACCTCCTACAGACATAGGAGCCATCAAGTAAGTATTTATTGAATAAACAAACAAGTGAAACAGTTATCTTTTAATCAACTCCTCAACAAGATGTTCCAATTTGGGGTTCTCCTCCCTTTTCCACACCTCCTCCTATGTCCTGTTCTCCTCTCCTTTCTATCGACTGTCATTCCAACCCAGTCTTTTACAGACTGCTCTCATCTGCAACCCATGTTTTGAAATGCAAATTTTAACAAAGCAAACTCAAAGCATCTGTCAACCATAAATGTTGAGACAGAAGAAATCCTTGTGTGTCTGTATGTTTTAAATCCTGGAGAATTATAATTATATGTCATATAAGGGTAGATGTTAGAAATCAGAGTGAAAAAAAAGCTATTTCCTATACAAGATGGAACAGAATAACAATGTACTGAGACAGGAGAAACTAAGGAAAGTACTGCCAGTTTTAAGGAAGTCACAATTTCATAGGCTAAAATGTATATATTAATTTCAGTTGAGTAGAAAATATTCCTTATCTGCTGGTAACAAGGGACTCTGTTAGTTATTAAAAGGTTTATACACGAATTCTTGGGTGAGAACAATTTCATCATCTGCTGGGTAACCTGAAATTGTCCCCTCCAAGTTTAAAGGTTTGTCTCTTATTTTTAGGGGTATAAGAGCAGTCCACAAACCTTTCAACTTGCATGTGGCCAGAACATACCTAGGGAGATGGGCATTGAGACAGCCACTCACGAGACGGGCAACATGTGTTCTTAGATTTAAAGAGGGGAGAATATTCTCCTAAAAGCTGAACAGGGCCAGGGAGGGGCCCAGAAAGAAGTGCTCTTCGGTCCTAAGGTGCAGGTGATGAGGCGGTTGCCACACCCTGTCCCAGTTGTGGGCGGAGTGGTATCCAGTTCCCCAATTTGAGAAAAAGCACCTGAAGCTCCAGTGCACTGACTGTGAACCAAGGCATCCAGGGCAGTGGGCTCTCCTGACTATTAATTCAATGAAACCACAGTCAGTCAGTGAAAAAGTTTAGCAAAAATCTTCAAAATGAGATCACTGCTCTGGGCAGCGAGGGGCTTTCAGCAGCTGGACCAGGCAGGAAGTGGGGCCAGTATTCATGACCACACAGTCACAGAGGTCACTGCGGCAGCTGGACTGAGGCCTGTCTCCCCTCAGCTGGAGGGTGAGAGCAGAAGACTTTTCAGATACTTGAGTCCTCTCCTCCTCCATCCCCGCTCTGCTCCCAGGGCTCCGGTAAAGGAACACACAGAATCAAATGCAGAGATTGATGAGACTCTGGAAACTTCTCATTCCCTGGCAACGACATCCATGTAAAGGAAACATTCTTTTTTGTTTGTTTGTTGGCCTTGGCATGCGGAACTTCCCGGACCAGGGATCGAACCTGTGGCCCCCACAGTGAAACACACAGAATCTTAACCACTGGACCACCAGGGAAGTCCAAAGAAACATTCTTGAAGGGAGACAAAACCAAAAAGAGAGACCCTTGGCCCTTCTGTTTTTATGACCTCCTTCTAGGCCAGAAATTTGATATCCATATGGCTGTTTGGAAATAATCTCTTTTTCTCTGAGGGTGCAGGTGACCCAGAGTCCTTGGCGGTTTTTTCCTCTTTCGACTGGGGAGGCAGTGCCACTCTTTTGCCTCTCTTCCCAAGCAGAAGAATTCAAAGCTCCTAAATGTGGTGGTTTTTCAGGCATTGTTGCTGGGGGCAGGGTGGGGCAGGGAATTTCCCAATCTGGCTGCTCTCTCCTTTGCATTTGGACATTGTCAGGCTCTGTTAAGAACTGCCTAAGGGAGCAGGAGACTGGCGGTGTCCCTCTTGGGGGTGAGGAGAAGGACAGGCTCTGTGGTATCTGGTGGGACATTTTCATTGACCTCAGAGCACAAGTGGGTGTTCTCCACCCACCACATCCCCATACAGATGCTCCTCAGCATTTGGGGCGGGGGGGGTGTCAAAGCTGATTTGATAACACCAAATGGTGGATGGCACATGCCACCCATACCCCATGATGGACACTGGCCCGGGGCCCACAGTCTTCAGGGATGGGCTACATTCTGGGGTCACCGAAAACTGGGTCAGGTGGGCAGTGGAAAGAGGTGGGGGGAGGCGGCAAGGGAAAGGCAAGACCCACGTTTCACTCCACCTGTGTCCACCGAGCACTCATTCCAGCCTGCCCTGCCTGACTTTCAGGCTTTCTATGGGGAAGGAGGAAAGAGACAGCCACGCAGGAGAGGCGACTGCACTGAAATCTTCTGAGAGAAAGGAGAAGAGCCAGAATCACAGGGGAAGAAAGGGGTTTTAAGAAGAAGAGGCAGATTAGAGGTGTCAGGGAGCTTCAAACAGAAAGAGAACTGAATAAAGGCTCTTGCTTTGGGACTTTGGGGTTTTAGGGTGACCCTTCAGAGATCAATGTATGATGAGAGCAGTATCTTCCTTCCTTTAAAACCCCGCTGCACATTCCTCTTTTATAATACACTTTAGGGCTATTTTCATGTCTTACCTCCTGGAATGCAAAAATCGGGCTGCTTCTGTTCTTTGCACACTCAGAAGTATTGCTCTCAAGTGCAATGCTGTAGTTGCCCGTTTCCTCCCATATCCTCCTGTACACATATTGTGTCGTCAGTGGGCTGTTCAGAGTCAGAGCGAATACACTAAGGCAAATGACAGGTTCTACAAATGGAATCTTCATCTTGCTTGAGTAGAGAGCTGGAGTTCTATTAAAGAGAAAAGGAGAGAATCAGTTGTACTCTTATCGGATTGGCTAGGTTTTCAACGATGGGGAAGTTAGGGGCATTTTGTGGAGTAAACAAGCACACTAGGGAACAGAAAGCAGTACGCACTTCCAAAGAAAATAACTTTTCCGTACTCAGTAAACTTGAGACTGTCATACTTCTCATTTTTACGAGTTGGACCTTTAAGGACTCAGGATGATTAACTTGGACCTTTAAGAACTCAAGGGACCTTTAAGGATCTTTAAGTATGTTAGTCACTCATCCCTATCCGACTCTTTGTGACCCCATGGACTGTAGCCCTCGAGGTTCCTCTGTCCATGGGATTTCCCAGGCAAGAGTACTGGAGTGGGTTGCCTGCTCCAGGGGATCTTCTTGACCCAGGGATTGAACCTGGGCCTCCTGTATCCGCAGGCAGATTCTTTACCATCTGAGCCACCAGAGAAGTCCAAGGACCCTTAAGAAGATTCTTTAAAATAGTCTTAATAACTTATTTCCCACTTGGGCAATCCAGTGATCACACTATAACTCCCACGTTGTGTACTGCCAGCTGGTTTTCATAAAGGAAACAGTGAGGTTGCTCGTGGGACACGACAGTTACGTAATTGTTTATTACTGCTTTGGCTGCTGGTGAACAGCGGGGCAGGAAGGGGGCCTTTAAAGAAGCAGCTCCCAGTCGTAATAAGGGGTTGTTTCTTTTGTTTAACTCACCCCACGGTCACGGTCTTCCTGGCAGGCTGCTGGGCGCGGGTTTAACCATTGTCGGGGCCCGGAGTCTTGGGGGGCTGTCTCCTTTTGGGGGTGCCTGCCTGGAGCGCCTCCCGGGCAGCAAGTGCGCACGGAGGTTGGGTCTGCGCCGCCGCGCTGGGGCGGGAAGGGGAATGAAAGTCCGTTGAATTCGACCAAATGCACCTGCTCGGGAAACCTCAAGCCCTTATTTTAAAGCAAACCAAGACAGCGCCCTTCCGCGTCCAGGGGACAAGCGCGACAGTCCACCGCGCAGCCCTCACTCGGCTCCGGCGCGGCCCTGCGTGCGATCTCGATCCGGCGGGTGCCGGGGCCCGCGTGGGACAGCCGCTCCTGCGACCCCGGCCGGCAGTCCCTGAGTCCCCAGCCCGGCCTGCGCGCGCGGTGACTCAGCGGCGCAGCCCCGGGGACGCGCCTCTGGGGTGCTAGTCCCCCCCCACCCCCACCCCCGCCGCCGGGGCGGGCACTGTCCTGGTTTCCTGCGATTGGGCCCCGTGGCCAGCGCCCCCGAGGGGATTGGTCCACTCCGACGCCACTCTCGAGCTCCGCCCCCAGAGGCCCCCCCACCCCCGCGGGTCCCTCTCCAGCCCCCGCAGCGCCCCCCACCCCCCCCCCCCACCCCCCGCCCCGCAAGTTCAAGGACTGTGGTTAGAGAGCATTTCTGGGACCTAATAGCGCTTTTCACGGGAGCACACAGGAGATCTGTTGCAGAAGTGACATTCTGGGGTGCAACCACTCCCGCCCCCAGCAGCTCAGTGGGTTGGGCAAGTGCCCTGGGAAACTCGGAAGAGGGGCACTGGGTAGGGGTGCCCATGGAGGGTGCAGGAGACAGAGTGCTCCAAGCAGAGTTAGGTCGGTCAAGAGTGTAGTCGCTGGCTCTTCCTGGTGGTACGACCTTGAGCTAATTATTTCATCTCTGTGAGCTTCCATTTATCTGTCAAGTGGACAGAACAGTCTCACAGGATCATATTGCTGAAACCCTTGAGGTGGACACAAAGCATAACCCTGGAGCAAAGCGGGGATTGCACTTTCCCTCCAGCGAACCGCCAGGAACACCCCTGAAGATGAACGAGCTGGATTTACTACTTGTAAGGGGAAGGGATGCATACTCAGGGAGGCGGGGGCGGGGGGGGAGGGGGACGGGACGGTCAAAAGCTGTCTTTTCCAGGGCAGAGGTCTCCAGGAAAGAAGTGTTCTGGAATGGAGGGAGAACCAGGGTAAACTGTTTGGGTGACCCGGATCAACCTATTTAAAACCAGACTCATAAAACAGCTTGACTCATAGACCACAGAAACCTTCTAGTCTAGGCTCCTGACTTTAACCCTAAGAAAACTGAAACCAAATTATACAGAGTGAAGTAAGCAAGAAAGAAAAATACAAATACAGTATAATGACGCATATATATGGAATTTAGAAAGATGGTAACAATGACCCTGTTTACGGGACAGCAAAACAGATACTGATGTATAGAACAGACTTTGGGTCTCTGGGAACGGGAGAGGGTGGGATGATTTGGGAGAATAGCATTGAAATATGTATAGTCTCATATTTGAAACGAGTCGCCAGTCCAGGTACGATGCCTGATAGCAGATGCCTGGGGCTGGTGCACTGGAACGACCCGGGGGGATGGTATGGGGAGGGAGGAGGGAGGAGGATTCAGGATGGGGAACACATGTATACTTGTGGGAGATCCATCTCGATGTATGGCAAAAGCAATACAATATTGTAAAGTTAAGCAAAATAAAATTTAATTGGAAAAACAAAACAAAACAAAGTAACTGTTATTTGTCAATGACAAATCAGCACTTGCCGTCTACCTCTACAAGGATTGGCTCATCTGTTGCTGCAGCTTAGACCTTCAACATATCCCCTGAAGGAGTTCAAGGTGGAGAGAAATGAGGCACTCTGTGCTTGGGGTGGGAATGGCTACTGGCAAGACAGGGTTTCAGATAGTTAGATATTTTTAGGAGAAGACTTTTATGAGCCCAATTCTTATACCTCCTCATATCTAGAAAAGGACTAAAATCCATGATGACTGTGCCTCATGACTAGCAGAAACGTTCTGAGAAAACATGTGCTTAATTGCCTGTGCATGCGTGCGTGCTCAGTTGCTTCAGTCGTGTCTGACTCTTTGGGACCCCATGGACTGTAGCCTGACAAGCTCCTCTGTTCGTGGAATTCTCCAGGCAAGAATACTGGAGTGGGTATTCACTCCAGTGAATGAGCCATTCCCTTCTCCAGGGGAATCTTTCCCACCCAGGGATGGAACCTCAAATTACACATATACTGCCCTTCCTCCCTACCTCTCTGAAGCATTTTCTCAGGGCTATCTGAGGTGCTACCTCCCAGGCTGCAGTCCTCATTTTGCCCCCCAATAAAACTTAACTTGAAACTCTCACATTGTGCTTTTTTTTTTTTTTTTTTAAGTCGACATATTCTTCCTGGAACATATTAGTTGCGGTCTTCTAGTCATCTGCTCAGAGAGATAAGAAAAGGACTCTGGTTGGAATCCAGGCCCTACTACTGCTCATCTTTCTTCATTTTCCTGATAGAAAATGAGTGGAGTTTTTAAGGGCAGGGGAGTGGTTAAGAAGGCAATTTGGAAGTTAAAGAAGGAGACTTATTTTCTTTTTTAAAATTTACTTATTTATTTTAGTTTTGATGGCCTTGGGTCTTCGGTGCTGCACAAGGGCTTTCTCTAGTAGTGACAAATGAGGGCTACTCTTCCTTGCCCCACATGGGCTTCTCATTGCGGTGGCTTCTCTTGCGGAGCTCAGGCTCTAGGTCGGGCGGGCTCAGTGTTTGTGGCACACAGGTTTTAGTTGCTCTGCGCATATGGGATCATCCAGACTGGGGATCCCCAGACTGGGGATCACACCTGTGTCCCCTGCATTGGCAGGCAGACTCCTACCCACTGCACCACCAGGGAAGTCCAAGAAGGAGACTTTATAAAGGGGAAGCTCTGATGTATGCATGTGCCGCAGAAAGGTGAAATGTATCCTCTTATCTTTCTCCTTGGCAGCTGCTCCCACCATTGCTCAGTATTTACTGCCCTTCTCCAGGCCACTGCACTCTCCATAAAAACAGGGCGGTCACACCACCTTCTCTGTGATACTGATGGGGAGCGAGCCCTTAGGTATTCTTAAATGAAAGGAACTGTAACTTATGCTGTCAGCATTCACACCAGTCCCGCCCAACCGGATGGGTATTTCTTATTTTATATCTCGTGTAACTCTGACCATAGATTTCTAATCTGCAGAAAACCTTCAAGCTGAGGGAAAAGAGTAGGACAAGAGAATAACCCTGATAGTGAGAAGAGAAAGGGGAAGAGGGAATAGGGAAAAAAGAGAAAACTTTTAAGAGGGGAGAGTTTTTGTTTTGTTTTGCTTTTAATTGGAGTATAGTTGATTTATAGTATTGTGTTAGTTTCAGACATATGGCAACATTTCTCAGTTATACATATATATATCTCCCCTCATTTTTAGAGTCTTTTCCCATGCAGACCTTCACAGAGTATTGAGGAGAATCCCTCCCTGTGCTAGACCTTTTTTCTTTTTTTAAATAAGTTTACTTATTTATTTGGCTGCACCAACCAGATCTTAGTGGCAGCATGTAAGAACTCTTAGTCAGGGCACGTGGGATCTAATTCCCTGACCTGGGATCAAACCCCGGCCCCCTACATTGGGAGCGCAGAGTCTTAGCCCTTGGTCCACCAGGGAAGTCCCAAGGGGAAAGTCTTATATCATCACCTTTCTTGGCTTTTCTCTCTCCGTACACTCCCTGGAATATATAAATGGGTAAATCTGGTTGTTACCTCCTGACCAGTGCCTTCTGTGATAGGCAGAATAGCGCCTGTGTTAGAGAGGCCAGGTCCTCGTCAATGGCACCTGAGGACAGGTTATCTTGTACAGCTGCAGGGACCTTTCAGGTATGTGATATTTCTGGATGGCCCCAGTGTGATTGCAAGGGTCTTAACAATGGAAAGAGGGACATCAGAGAGTAACCACCAGAGAAAGAAGATGCTAAACTTCTTGCTTGGACTTTCCCAGTGGCACTAGTGGAAAAGAACCTGCCTACCAATGCAGGAGACTTGGGAGATGTGGGTTTGATCCCTGGGTCAGAGGACCCCTGGAGGAGGGGGCATGACAACCCACTCCAATATTCTTGCCTGGAGAATCCCATGGACAGAGGGACCTGGGGGGCTGCAGTCCACAGGGTTGCAGAGTCGGACATGACTGAAGTGACTGAGCACACACACCTCTTGCTTTGAATACAGAGGAAGTGTCCATAAACGAAGGAACACAGTTGGTATCTAAAAGCTGGAAAAGTTCAGGAAACTGGATTATTCCCTTAAAGGCTCTGGAGGGAGTGTAGCCCTGCTAGCACTTTGGTTTTAGCCCAGGGAGACCCATTTCAGACTTCTGACCTCTAGACCTTAAGTGAATAGATTTGTATTGTTTCCAAAAAAAAAAGAAAAAAAAGCGGGGAGCGGGGGTGAGGGGGGGAAGAAAACCTTCAGGTAATCGGAACAGGTAATCTGAAAGTATTCAGGACAAAACTAAGCAGAACTCCTTATTCATGAGCTTTTTTGTTTGTTAGCCTCTCGTTTTCCTTCCCTAAATTATCTGCTCCCCACTGTATTGGGCTTCCCTGGTGCCTCAGATGTTAGAGAATTCACCTGCAACTCTGGAGAGCTGGGTTCGATCCCTGCTTTGGGAAGATCCATTGGAGAAGGGAATGGCTACCCACTCCGGTATTCTGGCCTGGAGAATCCCATGGACAGAGGATCCTGGTAGGCTACAGTCCATGGGGTCGCAAACACGAGTGAGTGACTTTCACTTTCTTTTCCCCTGTATTCCCTCCCCCACTGTGTTCCATGCTCACTCCAGCCAGATCCAGTGTCATCCTGGACTCCCTGCTCCAGCGTATTCCTCCATAGATGCTCACTCTGACCTGATGATTGTGCTGTATTCAGTCAACAGCCTGAGGTACTTCAGCTCCAGCGT
Source organism: Tragelaphus eurycerus (assembly GCA_935064755.1). Taxonomy (NCBI): domain Eukaryota; kingdom Metazoa; phylum Chordata; class Mammalia; order Artiodactyla; family Bovidae; genus Tragelaphus; species Tragelaphus eurycerus. The sequence continues at coordinate 34,164,436 of CAKXYN010000007.1, read as the reverse complement.
GTAAAGAACTTGGAAATCGTCACTCTTGTCCCTAGAGCAAAAGGAGCTGAAGGAGCTGGAAACCAGAGCTTTATCTTGTGTCCTTCAGAGCCCCAGGGCACAGGGCACAGCAACATCCCATGATCTGGAGAATCAGGAAAGCCCAGATCACAATCAAGATCTCCTTAGCCAGACAGATGGTGCTGGAGTTACATGCTGGCAGGAGCATTTTGATGAATTGCTGCAGGCTGAGTGTGGACTAGCCTGAGAGTAAGAAGCTCTTGGGGTCTGTCACCTAAATGGGGCTCCATGCTTTTTTGGTTGTCTACAGGAACCCCACTGGTTTCTCTCAATGAAGAATCCAGAATGATTTGCTATTGTCTCTGGCAGAGGGGCAGGGAGGATTTTGAAATATGCCTAGAGCATCCTCGAAGGCCTACCTCTTAGGGAAAGCACCTGTAACCACCTGGAAAAGGGCCCTTCCCTGATTCCAGCCCCCTCTAGCCTTCCTGTCTCACCTGAGGAAGAGCAAAGTTAATAAATGCTTGTGAAGGTCATAGCCCAGGAACATGGGTCCAGTGAAAGACTGCTATTAAACTGTAAGATTATATAAGCAAGCTTCTCCTCCCCAACACCAGCAGCAGAGCTCCAGTAAGAAACAGTGGATTACAGTGGAAAGAGCCAGCTCTGTTTACTCTCAAGTCTCTGAAAGCTGCAGCTACAACAAAGATTAAACACAGCCTAAAACCCTAGCCAGGTTTCCCAGGTGGCTAGTGGTAAAGAATCTGCCTGCCAGTGCAGGAGACACACCTTCAGTCCCTGTGTTGGAGAGGTCTCCTGGAGGAGGAAATGGCAATCCACTCCAGTACTCATGCCTGGAGAACCCCATGGACAGAGGAGCCTGAGGGGCTACTGTCCATGGCATTGCAGAGTCAGACACGACGGAGGGACTGAGCATGAGCTGCACCCAAACACCCCTGCCAGACTAACATAAAAGCTCAGACTAAAGGCCTATAGAGCTCAGTTCTTTTACCCGAGTCCTGTCCTACTTTCAACGAAAATTGCAAGGCATTTTAAAAGGCAAGCAAAAGCACAGTCTGAAAAGCACTAGAAACAGACTGCAGATAAGGCTGAGATTTGGGCATTACTGGACAGACAATTTACAACGGCTATGATTAATATTTTACCAGATAATCATGATGGTGTGATCACTGACCTAGAGCCAGACATCCTGGAATGTGAAGTCAAGTGGGCCTTAGAAAGCATCACTATGAACAAAGCTAGTGGAGGTGATGGAATTCCAGTGGAGCTATTCCAAATCCTGAAAGATGATGCTGTGAAAGTGCTGCACTCAATATGCCAGCAAATTTGGAAAACTCAGCAGTGGCCACAGGACTGGAAAAGGTCAGTTTTCATCCCAATCCCAAAGAAAGGCAATGCCAAAGAGTGCTCAAACTACCGCACAATTGCACTCATCTCACACGCTAGTAAAGTAATGCTCAAAATTCTCCAAGCCAGGCTTCAGCAATATGTGAACCGTGAACTTCCTGATGTTCAAGCTGGTTTTAGAAAAGGCAGAGGAACCAGAGATCAAATTGCCAATATCCGTTGGATCATGGAAAAAGCAAGAGAGTTCCAGAAAAACATCTATTTCTGCTTTATTGACTATGCCAAAGCCTTTAACTGTGTAGATCACAATAAACTGTGGAAAATTCTGAAAGAGATGGGAATACACCTGATCTGCCTCTTGAGAAATCTGTATGCAGGTCAGGAAGCAACAGTTAGAACTGGTCATGGAACAACAGACTGGTTCCAAATAGGAAAAGGAGTTCGTCAAGGCTGTATATTGTTACGATGTTTATTTAACCTATATGCAGAGTACATCATGAGAAATGCTGGACTGGAAGAAACACAAGCTGGAATCAAGATTGCTGGGAGAAATATCAATAACCTCAGATATGCGGATGACACCACCCTTATGGCAGAAAGTGAAGAGGAACTCAAAAGCCTCTTGATGAAAGTGAAAGTGGAGAGTGAAAAGGTTGGCTTAAAGCTCAACATTCAGAAAACGAAGATCATGGCATCTGGTCCCATCACTACATGGGAAATAGATGGAGAAACAGTGGAAACAGTGTCTGACTTTATTTTTCTGGGCTCCAAAATCACTGCAGATGGTGACTGCAGCCATGAAATTAAAAGACGCTTACTCCTTGGAAGGAAAGTTATGACCAACCTAGATAGCATATTCAAAAGCAGAGACATCACTTTGCCAACAAAGGTTCGTCTAGTCAAGGCTATGGTCTTTCCTGTGGTCATGTATGGATGTGAGAGCTGGACTGTGAAGAAGGCTGAGCACCGAAGAATTGATGCTTTTGAACTGTGGTGTTGGAGAAGACTCTTGGGAGTCCCTTGGACTGCAAGGAGATCCAACCAGTCCATTCTGAAGGAGATCAGCCCTGGGATTTCTTTGGAAGGAATGATGCTAAAGCTGAAACTCCAGTATTTTGGCCACCTGATGCGAAGAGTTGACTCATTGGAGAAGACTCTGATGCTGGGAGGGATTGGGGGCAGGAGGAGAAAGGGACGACAGAGGATGAGATGGCTGGATGGCATCACTGACTCAATGAATATGAGTCTGAGTGACCTCCGGGAGTTGGTGATGGACAGGGAGGCCTGGCGTGCTGCGGTTCATGGGGTCGCAAAGAGTTGGACACGACTGAGCGACTGATCTGATCTGATCTGATCTGATGATTAATATTTTAAGAATTCTTTTGGACAAAGCAGGCAACTTGTAAGAACAGATGGGTAATGTGAGTAGCAAGGTGGAATTGTTAAAATGCATCAAAAGGAAATGCCATAAGTCAGAAACAAAGATCCTGCAAGCTTTGTGGTATGGCGCAGAAAAAGCAAGCAAGCAAGCAAGATATCACTATAACCGAAATGAAGACTGCCTTTCATGGATTCAACAGTAGATTGGACAAGGCCAAGGACAGAACCAGTGTGGACGATTCTTTGACTTGCTGCTAAAAAAAAGAGTCAATCTTGAATATAAAACTGGCTGTTTCTCTCTGTTTCAGTGTTTATACGTTTGTATGCTCAGTTGCTCGGTAGTGTCTGATTCTTGGTGATTCTATGGACTGTAGACCATCAGGCTCCTCTGTCTATAGGATTTCCCAGGCAAGAATACTGGACTGGGTTGCCATTTCCTCCTCCAGGGGATCTTCCTGACCCAGGGATAGAACCTTCATCTCCTGCGTCTCCTGCATTGGCTGGCGGATTCTTTACCATTTAGCCACCAGTTACATACATATTCAGTTCAGATCAGTTCAGTCACTCAATCGTGTCCGACTCTTTGCGACCCCATGAATCGCAGCACGCCAGGCCTCCCTGTCCATCATCAACTCCCGGAGTTTACTCAAACTCACATCCATCGAGTCAGTGATGCCATCCAGCCATCTCATCCTCTGTCGTCCCCTTCTCCTCTTGCCCCCAATCCCTCCCAGCATCAGAGTCTTTCCCAATGAGTCAACCCTTCGCATGAGGTGGCCAAAATACTGGAGTTTCAGCTTCAGCATCAGTCCTTCCAAAGAAATCCCAGGGCTGATCTCCTTCAGAATGGACTGGTTGGATCTCCTTGCAGTCCAAGGGACTCTCAAGAGTCTTCTCCAACACCACAGTTCAAAAGCATCAATTCTTCGGCACTCAGCCTTCTTCACAGTCCAGCTCTCACATCCATACATGACCACAGGAAAGACCATAGCCTTGACTAGATGGACCTTTGTTGGCAAAGTAATGTCTCTGCTTTTGAACATGCTATCTAGGTTGGTCATAACTTTCCTTCCAAGGAGTAATAGTATTTTAATTTCATGGCTGCAGTCACCATCTGCTGTGACTTTGGAGCCCAGAAAAATAAAAGTCTGACACTGTTTCCCCTGTTTTCCCATCTATTTCCCAGGAAGTAATGGGACCAGATGCCATGATCTTCATTTTCTGAATGTTGAGCTTTAAGCCAACTTTTTCACTCTCCACTTGCAGCTTCATCAAGAGGCTTTTGAGTTCCTCTTCACTTTCTGCCATAAGGGTGGTGTCATCCGCATATCTGAGGTTATTGATATTTCTCCCGGCAATCTTGATTCCAGCTTGTGCTTCTTCCAGTCCAGCATTTCTCCTGATGTACTCTGCATGTAAGTTAAATAAGCAGGGTGACAATATACAGCCTTGACATACTCCTTTTCCTATTTGGAACCAGTCTGTTGTTCCATGCCCAGTTCTAACTGTTGCTTCCTGATCTGCATATAGATTTTTCAAGAGGCAGGTGAGGCGGTCTGATATTCCTATCTCTTTCAGAATTTTCCACAGTTTATTGTGATCCACACAGTCAAAGGCTTTGGCATAGTCAATAAAGCAGAAATAATTGCTATTACAAAAAGTTCAGATTCCTAAGTGAGACCTACAGCAATGACCTCTACCCGCTTCTGTGGCTTCAACCTTTACCACTCCCCTCCTAGAATATTATGTATAGACACATGGAACTCTGGTTCAGAGTGCTGATCAGCTTAATTCCCTCCTCTTCATGCAATGTCCCTCCTCTTCCCCATCCTGTCTTGCCATCCAGTTTATCACTGAAGACACAATTCAAGGGGCAGTGGCCACAGGATGCTCCCACTACCACCACCTGCCACTAATATATAAGTCAGGTGCTTTTTCTCATGATCATAGTAATTACCATCCTGTAGCATAATCATCATTGTTTTTTTTTTTTTTTTTTTTTGACTCCTCTGCCCTGGACTAGGCTGTGGGTCTTTTAAGGGAAAGGGCCATATCTTTATAAGGATATGTATTCCAAGCACCTAGTACTTTGTCTGACATACAAGGCAACCAGTAAATGTTCCATGGATGAGTGAACGAACGGATGAATGAATGCAGTAGGCTCTCAGGAGGAGAGAAATGGGTAAATACAAGAAGTCACACTAAACAGATATTTGAGTCAAAAGCCAATTTCCAGGCTGTATTAGTCAGAGTTCTTGGGTACAAACAACAGTGATTGACTCTGGTTCACTTAAGCAGAGAAGGAATTTTATGGAAGGGCATTACATTGCTCACAGAATCGACAGGAAGCCAGGAGAGTCAGAGAAAAAACAAAATGAAGAAGCTGCCACAGGAATGGCCCTGGGACACTGGCCATGGTGCTTCAGCCTCTGCAGGAATCTCAGATTGATGACTCAGTCCCTCTTAAAGGTTCAGAGGCTAAGAGTGAGACTGATTGCCACACTTGGGTGAAGCGTCCGTGGAACAAACCCATCAGAAGCAGTTCCAACAACCATTTCTGCTGTTTGGGGCCAGTTGGAGCGTGTTGTACAGGAGCACTGAAGTCTCGTGGGTTTTTCCCCCAGGACACAGTCATAGCTTGTGAATAACGCTGCCAGGTTTGCAGACAGTGCAGTTTACATTTGTCTTTGTTTTCAAGTCTAAGGCTGGGACCTTTAATTAAAAACTTTATTTAGAGCTGGAGAGGGTGTGGAGACAGGGGAACCCTCCTACCCTGTTGGTGGGAGTGTAAATTGGTACAGCCACTAGGGAGAATATAGAGCTACCATATGATCCTGCTATCCCACTCCTGGGCATGTATCTGGATAAAAACATGATCTGAAAGGATACATGCACCACAGTGTTCATTGCAGCACTGTTTACAAAAGCCAGTACATGGAAGCAACCTAAATGTTTATCAACAGAGGAATGAATAAAGAAGATGTGACACATATATACTATGGAATGTTACGTAGCTATTAAAAAGAATGAAATAATGTCATTTGCAGCAACATGGATGGACCTAGGGACTGTCATACTGAGTGAAGTCAGATAGAGAAGGAGAAATATCGTATGGCATCCCTTATAAGTGGAACCTAAAAAAGACATGATACAATTTGAACTTACTTACAAAACAGAAAGAGACTCACAGACTTCGAGAATGAGCTCATGGCTGCCAAGGGGAAGGGATAGTTAAGGAGTTTGGGATGGACATGTACACACTTTTATATTTAAAATGCATAACCAACAAGGACTTATTGTACAGCACATGGATCTCTGCTCGATATTGTATGGCAGCCTAGATGGGAGGGGAGTTTGGGGGAGAATGGAACCTGTATATATATGGTTGAGTCCTTTGCTGTCAATCTGAAACTATCACAACATTGTTTGTTAATCTACTATGTGCCAATACAAAATTAAAAGTTTTTTAAAAACACTGTATTTAGAGCCTCTATAGTTGTGGGGACTATTGATAAGTTCTAGCTGGACCAGGCATCTCCGAGGGAGCCCTGGGAAGCCAGGGTCCTGGGTCCAGCTGGGTTTCCAGTGGTCTCCCGATCTTGGGAGAATCTCTGCTTCTCTAAGCCTCTTTGCCACCAGCCTTTAAATACAGAGTTTGATGAGATGATCTTTAAATTGCCTTCAGATTCTGAAGTGTTGTTTTGTGAATGCTAAAGGAAGGAATGATGCTAAAGCTGAAACTCCAGTACTTTGGCCACCTCATGCGAAGAGTTGACTCATTGGAAAAGACTCTGATGCTGGGAGAGATTGGGGGCAGGAGGAGAAGGGAATGACAGAGGATGAGATGGCTGGAGGCCTGGGTGCTGCGATTCATGGGGTCGCAAAGAGTCAGACACGACTGAGCGACTGAACTCAACTGAACTGAACTGAAAGATCAAAATTGTAAAGGCTTGATTTGATGGTAGATCATTGAGATGATTCTTTTAATATTGCCCTCGTCCCTGCAATTTTGCCTTGTCATCATTCCAGTCCTTTATCTGGTTCATGGCACCACCCCGGAGCCATGCTGTAGAGGGTGCTGAGGGGCGCAGCTCTGACCCCACAGCACCCAGCCCTGCTTGCAAAATAAATACCTCAGGGGAAGGGAGCTCCTTACCTAACAGGCCACTCCTTCCCTGGGGGACCACTCCCATCCATGCACTGGCCAAGGGCCTGTGTATCAGCGTGCTTTGGAGGCCAAAACAAAGCACCACAGGCTAGGTGGCTTTCAAACACACACTTGTTTTCTCATAGTTTGGAGGCCAGAAGTCCAAGATCAGGGAGGATTGGTTTCTCCTGAGACCTGTCTCCTTGGCTTGTAGATGGTTGTTCTCTTGCTGTGGCCACGTGGCCTTTTCTCTGATCACTCATTCCTGGTACCCCTTCCTTTTCTTAGAAGGACACCAATCGTTGGATTAGAGCCCTACCCTTATGACCCCATTTAACCTTAAAAGCCCCTGATGCTGGGAAAGATTGAGAGCAAGAGGAGAAGAGGGATGACAGAGGGTGAGATGGTTGGATGGCAGCACTGACTCAATGGACATGAGTTTGAGCAAACTCCAGGATACAGTGAAGGACATGGAAGCCTGGCGTGCTACAGTCCATGGGGTGGCAAAGAGTTGGACATGACTGAGTGACTGAAAAACAACAACAACAACAACAACCGCTTTAGAGGTTGCATCTCCAAAAACGGTTGTTTTCTAGGGTTCTAGAAGTTAGGGCTTCAACATATGAGCTGTGGGACTGAATCATCCAGGCTTCAGAGCTTCCTAGACACCAGCCACGGCCTCTGCTGCCCTGCTTCTGCTCCGCCCACTCCTCCCACAGCCTCCACTTCCCTTTAGGTGTCCACCCAAAGCCCTTCTCAGTAAACATCCTTGCTCCCAAGGCTCCAAAACATTCTGTCTGTTTCCTGGGGAATTGGCCCCCAGACATGTGCCATTCACCTTGCCTTCATTCCTTTATTTCTCTTCTGGGGAGGACCACTTTGGTATTAATAGCATATCCAGAAAGCTATAGATAAATGCTAATCTTCATAGAACAAAGAATGATCACTGCTAGAGAAGCTCCAGTAGAAAGAGATGGTCTGACCAGGTGAGCTCTCAGGTGGTCTGGTCAGGTGAGCTCTCAGGCGGTCTGGTCAGGGGAGCTCTCAGGCGGTCTGACCAGGTGAGCTCTCAGGCGATCTGACCAGGTGAGCTCTTAGACGGTCTGGTCAGGGGAGCTCTCAGGCGGTCTGACCAGGGGAGCTCTCAGGTGGTCTGGTCAGGGGAGCTCTAAGGTGGTCTGGTTGAGGAGCTCTCAGGTGGTCTGACCAGGTGAGCTCTCAGGTGGTCTGTTCAGGTGAGCTCTCAGGTGGTCTGGTCGAGGAGCTCTCAGGTGGTCTGACCAGGGGAGCTCTCAGGTGGTCTGACCAGGTGAGCTCTCAGGTGGTCTGGTCAAGGGAGCTCTAGGTGGTCTGGTCGAGGAGCTCTCAGGTGGTCCTACCAGGTGAGCTCTCAGGTGGTCTGGTCAAGGGAGCTCTAAGGTGGTCTGGTCGAGGAGCTCTCAGGTGGTCTGACCAGGTGAGCTCTCAGGTGGTCTGTTCAGGTGAGCTCTCAGGTGGTCTGGTCAAGGAGCTCTCAAGTGGTCTGACCAGGGGAGCTCTCAGGTGGTCTGACCAGGGGAGCTCTCAGGTGGTCTGGTCAGGTGAGCTCTCAGGTGGTCTGACCAGGGGAGCTCTCAGGTGGTCTGGTTGAGGAGCTCTCACGTGGTCTGACCAGGGGAGCTCTCAGGTGGTCTGACCAGGTGAGCTCTCAGGTGGTCTGGTCAGGGGAGCTCTCAGGTGGTCTGGTCAGGGAGCTCTCAGGTGGTCTCGGTGAAGCTCTCAGGTGGTCTAACCAGGTGAGCTCTCAGGTGGTCTGGTCGGGTGAGCTCTCAGGTGGCCTGGTCGGGGGAGCTCTCAGGTGGTCTGGTCGGGGGAGCTCTCAGGTGGTCTGGTCAGGGGAGCTCTCAGGTGGTCTGGTCGGGGGAGCTCTCAGGTGGTCTGGTCAGGTGAGCTCTCAGGTGGTCTGACCAGGGGAGCTCTCAGGTGGTCTGGTCAGGGAGCTCTCAGGTGGTCTGGTCAGGTGAGCTCTCAGGTGGTCTGGTCAGGGAGCTCTCAGGTGGTCTGGTCAGGGGAGCTCTCAGGTGGTCTGATCAGGGAGCTCTCAGGTGGTCTGACCAGGTGAGCTCTCAGGTGGTCTGACCAGGGGAGCTCTCAGGTGGTCTGGTCAGGGAGCTCTCAGGTGGTCTGACCAGGGGAGCTCTCAGGTGGTCTGGTCACGAGAGCTCTCAGATGTTCTGATCAGGTGAACTCTCAGATGGTCTGACCAGGTGAGCTCTCAGGTGGTCTGTTCAGGTGAGCTCTCAGGTGGTCTGGTCGAGGAGCTCTCAAGTGGTCTGACCAGGGGAGCTCTCAGGTGGTCTGACCAGGAGAGCTCTCAGGTGGTCTGACGAGGGGAGCTCTCAGGTGGTATGGTCAGGTGAGCTCTCAGGTGGTCTGACCAGGGGAGCTCTCAGGTGGTCTGGTTGAGGAGCTCTCACGTGGTCTGACCAGGGGAGCTCTCAGGTGGTCTGACCAGGGGAGCTCTCAGGTGGTCTGGTCAGGTGAGCTCTCAGGTGGTGTGGTCAGGGAGCTCTCAGGTGGTCTGGTCAGGGAGCTCTCAGGTGGTCTGGTCAGGTGAGCTGTCAGGTGGTCTGGTCAGGGAGCTCTCAGGTGGTCTGGTCAGGGAGCTCTCAGGTGGTCTGGTCAGGGGAGCTCTCAGGTGGTCTGACCAGGTGAGCTCTCAGGTGGTCTGACCAGGGGAGCTCTCAGGTGGTCTGGTCAGGGAGCTCTCAGGCAGTCTGGTCAGGAGAGCTCTCAGGTGGTCTGGTCATGAGAGCTCTCAGATGTTCTGATCAGGTGAACTCTCAGATGGTCTGACCAGGTAAGCTCTTAGGTCACTTTTATGGAATGTCTCTGTTCTAACTCATTGTCACCTGATAACTCTTCCTTAAATAGTCAAAGGGAGCAGAGGCTTGAATAAACGTGAAAACTACATTTCTTGTACCTGATTCTGTGGTTCTTAGGCCAAACTTAGCTCCTTCCCTAGGCTCCTAGGTGCCCCTAAACAGTTCCACTTTCTCTCTTCTTGTATAAATTAGGGAAAGATCTCAGGTCATCAAAACTGCAGAAATGAAAATTACAGCAGAGTGAATGTCACTGAGAAATGACTATTGAACAACTCTCCTATATGGGGCATTCCAGCATGGGGGATCGATAAAAAAGTAGAAGAAAAACCCTTCTTCTAGAGTTGTTACAGGGAATTCCCTGGCAGTCTGGTGGTTAGGACTCAGTAGTTTTACTGATGTGGGTTGGGGTTTGAGTCCTGGTTGGGGAGCTAAGATCCTGCAAGCCTTATGTGGCACAGCCAAAAAATAGAGTCATTGCAGAGCAAGTGGAGGGGTGAGTTATATTTGGACTAAAACTTGTCATTATCATGGGACACTTTGGGGAGGACTCGATGATGGAGGACTTGGAAAATCCAGGTCCTATGACCAAGGGTAACTCCAGCCTTGAAAATCTCTGTATGTTTCTTCCCCGGGTCATTAAACACCACATGCCCTCTAGGAGGCACCAGTTAAAGATCTGTGATAATTTTTCTGGATTTTTCCCTTGGGGAAGATGCAGGGAAGAATGGGTCTCCAGTTGCCTTGGACCATGGTTTCCCATGCCAATCTGGGTGCAACCAGTGGGATGGGAACCTCTTAAAACCATCTGAAAAGCCTTTGGAGTTCTTTGGAAACAGACATGAAGAAAACATAGAGATCATGTTTGCAATATGTATACACAAAGTAACACATTTCTCAGTTGTTCTGTTCATACTGGCAATGGCTATTGTTCACAGAATCTATAGCCTCAACAAAAAGTTAGTATATTTATGTCTGTCCTGTTTCCTCTAAGAGTCCTACGTGTGTCGCTCAGAAAAAGATCCAAACCCAGAACCTATGCAGTGAGTACAGGAAATGCTCAAAGGTTTAAAAGACCTCCTAATTCTCAGATGGGGACAGTGGCTGCATGGGGCTCTCAAGACCATTCCCTGCCTTCTGTCACCTCAAGCAGGAGCCTCAGAAAAGAAGGGCCTGTCTCCGCTCTCCTTCCGGAGCTTATCTGCCATAGACATCACAGGAGAATCAGTTTCCTGCAGAGCTGGGTACCAAGTCTAACCAAAGCCGCCAGAGAGCCTTGGCCTGAATTCTGAAGACAGTCCCAGAGTCGGACACAACTGAGCGACTAACACTTTCACACACTAGGTGGTGCTAGGCAGAGTTTGAGTCTTTGTGTAGACTGTTGACCCCAGACTGTTAATGGTTTAGTACTCAGTCAAATTACATTCAGTTCTTTCTCATGACATATATTTGTCTATATGTCCTCTGTTGTTGGAAAAGACCCTGATACTGGGAAAGATTGAAGACGGGAGGAGGAGGGGATGACAGAGGATGAGATGGTTGGATGGCATCACCGACTCATGGGACATAAGTTTGAGTAAGCTGTGGGAGTTGGTGATGGACAGGGAGGCCTGGTGTGCTGCAGTCCATGGGGTCGCAAAGAAGGAGACAGGACTGAGCGACTGAACTGAACTGAACCTCTGTTGTTAGGAGTCATTTTCTTGCAACTTTTTTTTTTTTGGTAAAAGAGCACCCCTTTTAGCCTCTGTGGGAGAGTGGGCTCTTCTGCATTGTGCAGTAAGTTTGGTGAGGAGGAACGAGCCCATTCACCCAATGATGCATAATGAAAACACATGGCATTCACATGTTGGGATATTCTTGCAGAGACCACTCCCAACCATCATCTATTTAACATTATAGACATGAAGAAACCGTATATGGGGCTTCCCAGGTGATGCTAGTGTAAAGAACCCATATGTCAATGCAGCAAACATAAGAGATGCAGGTTCGCTTCCTGGATCGGGAAGATCTCCTGGAGGAGGGCATGGCAACTCACTCCAGTATTCTTGCCTGGAGAATCCTATGGACAGAGGAGCCTGGCGGGGTCCATGGGATCACAAGAGTTGGACACAACTAAAGTGACTTTAGCACATACCCACAGACATGTATATAGATACACATATGAAACCAGATGACTATGCATTACATATAAAGATGTAGTTATTTAATGTGTGTTTATATATATGTGCGAATTAGTATTGTGTTGTTATTGTCTAGTCACTAAAGGGTGGAGTGGAGACTTTGGCCCTTTCACTCTTTGTGACCCTTCTTTCAGTTCATTGGGTGTCTACCCAGAAGTGGGATTGCTGGGTCATATGGTAACAGATTTTTTTTGGCTGTGCCATGTGGCATCTGGAACTTCCCCAACCAGGGATGGAGCCCATGCCCCGCCCTGCAGTGGAAGCACAGAGTCTTAACCACTGGCTGGCCAGGGAAGTCCGGCCATATGGTAATTTTATGTCTGATTTTTTGAGGAACTTCCATACTGTTTTCCTCAGCGGTTGCACCCTTCCACAATCTCATGAACAGCGCACAAGATTTCTTAATTTCTCTACATTCTCAGCAACACTTGTTATTTTCTGTTTTTTTTTTTTTTTTTTTTTGGTATGGATTTTTTTTTTTTAAAGATGAGGAATTAACTGGGTTGTAATCAGCAATTCTCTGAACTCATTCTGAAGATCACCTCCTCAGAACCATCTAAAAATGCAGACTCCTATACATAAATAATAAAAATAAATAAAAAGGCAGACACGTAATTCCACCTCAGACCAGGTGTGAGATCTCAGAGGTTGAGCTTTTAAGTAAACTCCTGTGAGCACTGCCACAAGCACTCTCAAGAACACCTCTTACAAGTGGGACTGCAGAGAATTTTGGGGAGAGATAAACTTCCACCCCCACCCCCAATCACAGCCTGGAGGAGAACTCAAGCCACACCCATCAAGAGAATGGATACGTGTGTTAAGTATGGCTGAGTCACTCTTCTGCGAACCTGAAACTACCACAATGCATGAAATGAAAGTCGTTCAGTCGTGTCCGACTCTTTGCGACCCCATGGACTATACAGTCCATGGAATTCTCCAGGCCAGAATACTGGAGTGGAAAGGGTAGCCTTTCCCTTCTCCAGGTGATCTTCCCAACCCAGGGATCAAACCCAGGTCTCCCGCATTGCAGGTGGATTCTTTACCAGCCGAGCCACAGGGGAAGCCCTGTTAAACGGCTATCAGTTCAGTTCAGTTCAGTTGCTCAGTTGTGTCAGACTCTTTGCGACCCCACGACAGGCCTCCCTGTCCATCACCAACTCCTGGAGTTCACTCAAACTCATGTCCATCGAGTCGGTGATTCCATCCAGCCATCTCATCCTCTGTTGTCCCCTTTTCCTCCTGCCCTCAATCCCTCCCAGCATCAGAATCTATAATCCAATATAAATAAAAAGTTTAGTCATAATATTGTAAAGTAATTATCCTCCAATTAAATGTTAGTTTTAAAAAGTTGAAAAAAAAAAGATGAACAACAACCCTAGGAAAAAAGATAGCCTCCTCACATAGCGTCAAATGATAGCACACTTTAAAAAAATCACCTTTATATACTGACTGAAAATGAAGGGTTGGCAAAAGATTTTCTATGCAATTATGGACCAAAAGAAAACAGGAGTAGCAATACTCATATCAGATAAAATTGACTTTAAAGATCCTGAAAAGGAGACAATCAAGGTTATACATAACGACTTAAAGGAACAATCCAAAAAGAAGTTATAACAATTATAAATATATATGCACCCAACATTGGAGCATTGATATATCTAAGACAAACATTAATTAATATGATAGAAGAAATATGCAACAATACAATAATAGTGGGAGACTTTAACACCCCACTTATACAATCTGGCTGTAATAGACAAAGTAAAGAGGAAAACATATTCATTTATGAGCCTCAAAAAATTTAGTTCACTCAGGAGAGTTAAAAAAAAAATTGACTTATTTGTTCACTCTGTAAAGCTTTATTGACTATTTTATGGGACTGGTACTACTTTGGGTAGTAGGGAGAAAGAAGTGACAAATGTGATCCTGTCCTAAATAATATATTGTGGTAAAGATAGACCTACCAATACAAAATACCAAGATGTGCCTAAGATGAGGACACCCAAACTGGACTTGTAGTTTCCTGAACTTTTCATTTCCAGATCAAACCTACTAATATAGGATGAATTCAACATGTTTTTTTTTAAGTGTTCTTTGTGATTAAAAACAGAAAGCCATTAGTTAAGAAATTACATATACTCCTCCCCACCATCACTCCCCCTTCTTTCTTCCCATTTCCCTCCCACCCTCATTGATCCTTTCCTTTGTCCATTTTCCCCTGCAAAAATAAAATAAAATAAAATAAATAATCTTAATTAGTAAAATATTAATTAATCTTAATTAGTAAAATTAATAAAATAATTGGAAAAGACTCTCATGCTGGGAGGGACTGGGGGCAAGAAAAAAAAAAATCACCTTCATTCATATTGTTTTTTTCCAGTTCAGTCTTCTCAGCCATGATCTACTAAAACGTCAAATCAGGGCCTGGAAACATGACATTTTTAGCTAAGGAAATGCTCTTGACCAAAACCTGATTATTACTGGTGATCCTCTCATGAGATCGCCCATTATCAGCTTCCTACAGAGTCTCTCCAGAGCTATTCTAGGGCCTCAGGGAAGCGATCTTCCCTGGGACCACTTCCCCCGCCATCACGCCTACTGGACTCTGACTCATGCCTTTTGTCTTGTGCCTGGAATTTGGGGATGTTTATGAAACGCTCTTGTAAATACTAGTCATAATTCCTCTTTTCACAAGATTCTTTATTTCAGAAACAGGAGTAGCTCATCACGTACAAACGTCATGTCACTTCCAGCCCCATTGTCACCTGGAAATATCCCCTCAACTGTTTTACTAGAGACTTTTTAAAGGTTTTTGAGAACAGTGTGTCATAGAAACCTTCCAGAGAACATCATTTCTGGGTTTCTACCAGTCTTGTTAAAAGACACTTTTGCATCAACTGTACCTATTTCATCTTTTTGAGGGCAGAAAATGGAGCTTTGCATTAAGAAGTCAATGCTAATGAAAAGCAATTTTTTTTTAAATGCAGACTCCTTGAATTTAACATCTGTTTCCCTGTTTCACTTAACTTCTCAAAGCAGGTGGCAATGCAATTAACACACACCTCATGATATTTTCTTTAGCACAGTAAACCTTATTTTCAAATTAGACTGCCCTGATATTAAGCATGAACATTTTAAGGTAAAATGTGCTGGTTCAAAACTTGACAAAAGATAGAGACTAGATCGCTTAAGTTTTCTTACCGGGTGGTGTCTCAGCTTTCCACTGATGCCCCCAGATATGAATGTTCGACTAGACTAGATGAATACCGCAAAGCAGGGCATAGTCCAGACTGCCCAGTTTGTCTTAAGCAAAACAAACACAGCAAATGAAAAAGCCAACATCCCAATGAATTCCTGCAAGTAGAAATACCTGCACGTGTTATGTAAACTGTCACTTATCCCTGTTTGTACTTGGCAGATGTTGGCGGAGGGAGAGAAGAAAGTTAGAAATAAAATGGCCAGATGTATGTCTAATCAACAGTCTGGGAGAAATATGTGTACTGCTTATGGAAGTGACTATTTAAAATCGATTTCTTTTTAAGGGGAAAAAAGTATGCTTTTAGTTCCTATAAAGACACACTGAAATGGAATTGTCGGAAGTAAGTGCAGTTCCATTCATGCAAATACCAGCTATTGTGAAAGGCTCTGAGGCAGATGAATTATTAATTGGGTGTTTGGTGTCCATTTGACCATCTGACAACAAGATGGGAGAGAAAACAGGCTGGGAAAAGTTGGTCTTGATTTTTTAAGAAAATAATTTTATTTATTTATTTATTTAATTGGGGCCTTGCTGGGTCTTCTTTGTTGCTCAGGCTTTTCTCTAGTTGCAGCTCCTGGACTCTAGAACACGGGCTCAGTAGCTGTGGTGCATGGGCTGAGTTGCTCCGTGGCATGTGAAATCTTCCTAGACCAGGGATCCAACCCGTGTCTCCTGCTTTGGTAGGCCGATTCTTTACCACTGAGCCACCAAGGACACCTGGCCTTCATTTCTAATTCTGTTCAACAGAAAACAGTAGCAATGGCATCTCTCAAAGTAATGTGAATGCATACCACCTGGAGTGTGTGCTTAGTTGCTCAGTCATGTGTAAGTAACCCCACGGACTGTAACCCTCCAGGCTTCTCTGTCCGTGGGACTTCCCAGGCAAGACTACTGGAGTGGGTTGCCATGCCCTCCTCCAGAGTATCTTCCCAACCCAGGTCCCCTGCATCGCAAGCAGATTCTTTACCCACTGAGCCACCAGGGTGGGGTCTGAGAGCCTGCACTGAGAGGAAGCTCCAGGTAACGCTGATATTGCTGGTAGGAGGAACACACTGAGTGGCCAGACTAGAGTTCTTTGTTGTGCTGTCTCTTAGCTGTTCTGGAGCACACTGGATCCGCACCCAGAGTCCCCAAGAAGATTCGTGTCTCTCACAGCTGCAGAGCAGAAAGCCCAGACAACAGGAAGATGTGTGGGGCTCATAACCTGCACCCTCTCAGTTGTCAACCTGCTCGGCTCTGTTATCAAACTGAGTCCTTGCTTTGAGATTTAAAGTCGTGCTTTATACTTTCTAGTGGGCTTAGAGAGTGCAAACGAGATTGGTATGGATGGTGGATGACTGGCCGGCTTCATCAGAGACAACAATGTTCCCTTTTTACAGAGAAATCCAGCCCCTACAGACAACATCCTCTTTTGGGGAGAAGCCCTTGTGGATGGGTGGTGCCACGGACATTTCCCTCTGGTGATGAGCTTCCATTCCTCCCCCGCCCCCCATATTCCTGGTCCTGTCTGTTCTTTTATGTCACACAAAAAGAGTGTTACACTTTATCAGGAATGAGAGGTCATTTTTGTCCCAGTGTTCTGCCATAGAGAAACATCAGAGATTTATCTAACAATTTGAAAGACTGAATTTCTGGTGTCCAGTTTCTCTTTGATGGGATAGTTTCTTTGATCCACTGTTTATGCTGGCTGTCAACAAGGCAACACCTAAGAATTTTTTTTTTTATGATCTAATGTAGTCCCAGAAATTCTCCAAAACACAAACAGTTTTAGGGGCAAAAATAAGTTTGGGGCTTCCATTTAGTTCTTCAGATCAGATCAGATCAGTCGCTCAGTCGTGTCCGACTCTTTGTGACCCCATGAATCACAGCATGCCAGGCCTCCCTGTCCATCACCATCTCTCGGAGTTCACTCAGACTCATGTCCATCAAGTCAGTGATGCCATCCAGCCATCTCATCCTCTATTGTCCCCTTCTCCTCCTGCCCCCAATCCCTCCCAGCATCAGAGTCTTCTCCAATGAGTCAACTCTTCGCATGAAGTACTGGAGTTTCAGCTTTAGCATCATTCCTTCCAAAGAAATCCCAGAGCTGATCTCCTTCAGAATGGACTGGTTGGATCTCCTTGCAGTCCAAGGGACTCTCAAGAGTCTTCTCCAACACCACAGTTCAAAAGCATCAATTCTTCAGCACTCAGCCTTCTTCACAGCCCAACTCTTACATCCATACATGACTACTGGAAAAACCATAGCCTTGACTAGATGGACCTTTGTTGGCAAAGTAATGTCTCTGCTTTTGAATATGCTATCTATGCTGGTCATAACTTTTCTTCCAAGGAGTAAGCGTCTTTTAATTTCATGGCTGCAGTCACCATCTGCAGTGATTTTGGAGCCAAGAAAAATAAAGTCTGACACTGTTTCCACTGTTCATCTCCCAGATGTTAGCATTTTCCTTCACACCCTAATACTCTGCCAGAAACTGCATCTGTGACGTCTAAGATGAGAATTATCTGGGTTCATTCAGTACATTCTTTTTGGTCTGAGGTGTATTTTATTTTGGAAGTTGAGAAGAATTACCTGTGTCTTATGTTTAGACTACAGCGACTTGTTTTTCTATCTTATGCATCGATTCAGGTCTGGTCCCTACTTTATTTCACAATCACTAAAAGGGCATTGATTTCAAGGCTTCTTCGGTGAAGTCTCCAGGTGTTTCAGAATTAGGCTATTTACTGAAGTTTCCCACTTCTGAGAAACACCCTATTCATCTCAGTTCCTGAATCAAAAAGGTCTCTACAAGTATCTGTAGGTGTGGACATTTACGATGTCCACACATTTACATTTACGATGAGAAAAACAGAGTCTCTTTTTACCTCTTAACTCTGTGTAAACAGTTTTCTCTATTCAAGGCAAGCTGCATGCACGCATGCTAAGTCACTTCAGTTGTGTCCAACTCTGTGTGACCCCATGAACTGTAGCCTGCCAGGCTTCTCTGTCCATAGGAGTCTCCAGGCCACAACACTGGAGCGGATTGCCATGCCCTCCTCCAGGGGATTTTCCCCACCCAGAGATGGGAACCCATATTGGGAAGTGGGTTCCTTACCGCTAGCACCACCTGAGAAGCCCATCGAGGCAAGTTACTTGTCTTAAAATACTACCACTGAGTTTATTCAGGAATACAACAATCTCACACATATTCGGTAACAAACACTCCTGAGGGGGAAGCCTTTGCTCCTCTTTCTCCCGAGAACACTCCCCTTTTAGAAAACTGCTGACGCGTTGCCTGGCTGCACCCACGAGCCTGCAGTGTCTAACGAAGCCACGTGCTGCAAAGTTCAGCCAGGACTCTGGCCGTTCACCACCTCCCTTGTGACTGGACAGGGCTCTTTGCAATGCCAGCAATGTCTCTTTGGTTGAAATCTCTCTCTGAAACTTCAGCAAATACCAAATCACTAAATACTTTGGTGGGGTCTCCATCACTCATCGTCAGAAGGGGACCCACAAAGACCAAGGACCAGCCAGGTTGGGTTCATTCAGATCAGAATGGAAGAGGTGGTAGAGGCTTCATGGGGAATGATGAGCTGGGAAAGTGGCATCTGACTCAGGAACATGTGAAAAAACCTGGACCTCTGAGTGCTGGGCATTCGTGGGAAGGAAGTGTGGAGCAGGCTGAATGTGATGGAAGTCTGCTTCAGCTGAACACGAGTGGGTGGGGGAAAGTCATCTTGAAAAGGAAGCATGGTGCATGGGTAGCTGCAGCCAGAGTAGCTTAACTGAATAATTTGATATCTGGGAAGATGGAGAAGTCGTGTGGGTGAAGGAAGCCACCGTCCCGCAACCTCATTCCAAGTGTACCTCCTGGGCCCAGCCCCATGATCACAAGTGGGTGGCAGCTCGCACACACACCAGTCCATTCCAGCTATGGTCCTTGCGGTGGAGCTGAAGACAGAATGGAATGATTTGAGAATGGCTTGACAGAAGATCTCAGTTCCACAGGGCTCGATATATGAACGGATGTCCTCTGCCCACCCTGAGGTACCATCCTCAGCATCACCTCTGAGGTGTCAGGGGATGCAGCCCAGCCTTGCACACACTCATGAATAAACACCTTCAGCTACATGCTCCTTATCTCTGCTTCTCCGTCTGTGCTCTGCTTAGGTCTCCAGAAGGGGACCCTGAATTGTAGCCACTTCTCTCTCTGACCTTTCTTCAAAGTCTTTGTCCTTTGAGCTGATAACATCGACTGGGGCAAATTCAAATTTCTGCAGCTCTTGATGGACTAGTTTTGATCCTCCACACAGTGATAGGCAAGGTTATTTATTTCGTCCCAGGAAACCTAAACATCTAGGTGGGAAAGGCCTGGTTTCCTGGAAGAGCACTTCTGGAAAGATCCTCCCCCCCACTTCAGGAAATGAAATAAACTTTTTATCTAGGTACTTCCTGTTTCCTCAGTTTAAAGTACTCCCTCCTGTGGCCATACTCTTGTAAAAACTTCAAAGCTGGGCTTCTCTGCTTTTTCCTTTTAACTCTTTGTGGTTCACTCTAACTAGGCATTTAGTTATCTTGCAGAATGGTCTGTGGCTGTTGAAAGAATACCACCGTTAAATGCTATTCAATTAATTCTGCTAGTCATCTTGCATGTATCCAATCTGAACACACAGATTAGATTATTCCTGTGGTTTGTGGCTTCAGAGGAGAATGCATGCCTTGTTCAGATGTTCTTGTGAAATGAAAGGAACACAGTGGATGATATTATCATTTCCAAATGTAGATATTTAGATTCATTGATTACAATTGGCAAAACCCATTATAAGTTCACTTTCAAAATTATGATCATTTCTATGTCTCCGTGGCCCACTTCAGTTCTACATGTAGTCATTCACCTGGAGAGGCACAAACAATGGTGATGTTTAAGAGTCTCAAGGTTAGGGAATCATTTCATAGGTACAAGTGTTGTGTGTGTATGTGTGTTTTTTAAACTTCCTTTCATAAAGGTAATGATTCTTGGAGAGAACGTGTAAAGAAGCTACCCATCATTCAAACCTCCTTATAAGTAAATCTGGGCTTCTCAGGTGGTGATAGTGGTAAAGAACTCACCTGCCAATGCAGGAGATGTGAGTTCGGTTCCTGGGTTGGGAGGATCCCCTGGAGAGGAAATGGCAACTCACTCCAGTATTCTTACCTGGAGAATCCTGTGGACAGAGGAACTGGCCAGGCTACAGTCCATGGGGACACAAAGAGTCGGACATGCCTGAAAGGACTGAGCTCACAAGCACGCATAAATAAATCTCTTAGAGATTGGAAGGATCTTAAGGAAAGGGCACAAGAAAGCTGAACTGTGTGAACTTGGGGCAAATAAGCTCCTCAGAGAGCCTCATTTTTCTTGTGAAACAGGGGAATGGAAAACTACTTTACAAAGCAGTTTGAAGATCAAAATCCAAGGATGATAAATGGGAAAGTGCTTCATAAAACTCCAGGGCACAGAACAAAGGTCAGGTACTAGTGTGGTTTTGATGGAGACAGACAGGAGGAGGCTGCTGGAGAGGGGAATGAAGCGGGGCAAGGGGTGGGATAGACGTCTGGATGGGTGAGCACCCACAGTGTCAAGAAAGGGGAGCCAGGAAGTGAGGAGGCCTGAGATAGATGCAAGGCTCTGGGGGTCAAGTCAGTCAGAGGTGGTGATGAGAGGTGGTGTTTCCATGAAGACAGCATGGGATTATATGTCAGTAAAGCTGGTGCTGCCTATTGACAACATGAAGACTCTGGGGAAGTTTCTTAAGCCCTTATTCATCAGTGTCTGGTCTGTGAATAGCAAACAATGATAAGTGTCAGCATTAAATGGGGGAAAATAGAAAAATTGACTTTGTAAACTGTAAAGGGGTGTTGATCAGAAGTATTGACCAGCTCACTCTCTGAAATGCTGCAGTGGTACCAATCCATGCCAGTAGCCATTGGACACTTAAGAATGTCTTTAAGGAAGTTGAAACATTAGGTTTATCAAATTTCAGCCCTTGAGTACCTGTCTTTTTAATATTCTCTGTGATGAAATGGAAGCACAGTTAAAGTGCTTCTGCTGTATGATGGTTAAGTGCTTAAGAAAAAAACATTCATTCAGTTGAGATATGAGCTCAGTAAGCCACTCCCTCCCCCCAGAACATTAGTTTTATTTACAGAATGAGTAACAGTCAAATTACTATTTTTCAGTCCTGAGTATTTCAATACCAGAATATTTCATATGTTTCCTCTAACAACACTGAAGTTTTACACATGGGACTGTATTCAATATCTTGTAATAACTTAGAATGGAAAAGAATCTGAAAATGAACATATATATATATTAATATTTTGCATCCCTGGAATAAATCTCATTTGATCATGGTGTATATAATCTTTTAAATGTGCCGTTAAAGTTGTCTTGCTAGTATTTTGTTGAGGATTTTGGAGTATTTATAAGGGATATTGAGCTGTAGTTTCTTTTGCTACAGTGTCTTTGTCTAATTTTATTATCAAGGTAAGGCTGCTAATATAAAATTAGTCAGGAAGTATTCTTTCCTTTCCAATTTTTTTTGGAAGAGTTGGATAAGGATTGGTGTCAAGTCTTCTTTAAACATTTGAGAGAATTCTCCGGTGAAGCCATTTGGTTGGTCCTGGGCCAGTGTGATTTTTTGATTATATAACGAAAGGTGTCTACATTGGAAAGATCCCTATTACTAGTGAATCAAAATTTTTCAACTGATCAATGCATGATGCTATAAAATCATGCCTGAGTAAAAGTGTCATTCAAAGTGCAAGATAGATCAGTGCATTTTAATGTAACAAAGAATGAAAATCTCACTATATAGTTTCAAATTCTACACTGCAACCAGCCATTTGTTGTGTTTTGGGGTTATATCAAAGAAAATACCAACAGGTTTTTTTGAAAGATTATTAATGCTCATCCTGTTATAATTGCATATTTTTGTGAGGCTGGATTTTTCTCTTATACTTCACAACACATGACCTAACAAATATGTTGTAATAAGAAGAATTGTGAAGAGAAGGGAGGACATCTTTGCATTCTTGGGGGAGTTGGCTGAGATGACCTCTAAAAAGTCCTCCATCCCAATCCTTAAATTCTAAGATCTCAATTTTTTTAAAGTAAGATTTTAAAAACTCTTGCCTAAAAAATGTTGCCAAATTGAAACCAATAATTTGTTGCCATCTTTCTGTAAAACAGCAGGGAAATATGTATATGTGTGTGTATACATTCATTCTTTTGCCCTGATAACCTTATTATTAGGTGTATAGTTTGTGGAAATAGGTTCCAAGGAATACTAAAAGACAAAAAAGGCAATTTGCACAAATCTGTGTATCATAGCACAATTCATGGTAATGAAAAATTGGAGCGACTCAAGTAACTGATAAAATGATATAATGAGTCTGGCAGGCTACAGTCTGCGGAGGTCACAAAGTCAGACATGACCGAGAACAGCACAGCAAAAAAAAGTAACCGCTGCACTGCAAGTGGTAAGCAAACAACAGTACGTCAGTACAATAAAACTCCGTGTAATGGTTAATGTGGCAAGCGTACAGATTGTAGTCAGTAAAAATGAGCACACTCTATAGAGTGTAACTCATTGATTACAACTGTATAAAAATTAAAGCTTCCATATTGACCAGAACTAGAAACATTTTAGTTGAGTAGATTTTTTTTTTTTGGTGAAGTGGGTTATGTGTACGTTAACATTTGTAAATGATAGACAATCACTGAAAGAATCTTCTGTTCCAGATACACACAGGCCAGGATGAGCCACTTCGATGCTGGTGGAGGTGTCTCTGGGTATTCCCATCCCCTCTCTGGCCTCCCATCTCCTCTCAGCCTGGAAGAAGGAAGTAGGTAGAACAGGGCAGCCGGGGGATACCACAGGCTAAGGCATTGACCCAGGGTCCATGAGGAGGACCAGAAGAAGTTGGGGTGCCAGCTGGGGATGCTCGGTTGACTTGGCAGTATGTCACACCTCATCAGGTCTCTCTGATTATTCCTGGATTGGCAGAACTGAGAGTTTTCAGTCCAATCCAACTAGATTAACCGAGTGTCTCTCTGTACCAGGTACTTCATAAAGCCTCGTGGGGCCCTTGTGGTGTTGAATAAAGCCCATAAACAGCTCTCAGTCTGAAGAACAGAAGTAGACACCAGAGAGCCTCCAAGGCATCTCTGGTGGCTCAGCGGGAAAGGATTCTCCTGTAATGCAGGAGACACAGGAAATGCAGGTTCCATCCCTGGGTTGGGAAGATCCCCTGGAGGAGGGCATGACAATCCACTCCAGTATTCTTGCCTGGAGAATCCCATGGACAGAGGAGCCTGGAGGGCTTCTGTCCATGGGGTCTCAAAGAGTCGGACACAACTGAGTACAAGCATGAGGCAGTCTTCATCAGCCATGAAATGGATGAGCAGTGATACTTTAGATAGCTGAAGATAAAACGGTAAAAAAAACAATAATCCTACTGATTAATAAGTTGTCATGATTTGGGTTGCTCTTTGGTGGCCTGCCACCTGTGTTTCAGTAATTCATTCTGTCCCAGGGTATCTTGGATTAAAGGACTGGGGATGCTTAGAAGGGAGGAAAAGTGACCAACACAAAACAGCAATCATGCAAACAGGGTTGCTTAGTCATAAATCATATGACTTTTTGGAGGAAGATACAAAGGGAAAGAATTCTTTTTCTGAAGGTAGATTCTTTGTCTCCAAATTTTTTTTTTTTTCTGTAGCAAAAGAAAAATAAATTTAGGGTCAAATGAAACTTCCTCAAGTTCAGCTTTAGACCTTTTCCAATGCAATAATAATAATAATGATAGTGAGAAGAATGGTATTGTTTTACCTTTCTAGAAATCACTTTAATATCTGGCTTAATAGAAGACAGCTGGGTCTTCACACCTGCTTCTTCATCCAGTCTGTTGTGATGTCACACATTCCGTAACCTCTTGACAACTCCATGAGAGAATGAAAGGGAAAAAGGCAAGTAAAATTGTGTTATTTTGAAAATAATTTTGACCATCTCTATCCACTGAAAGGGTCTTGGGGATACCAGGGGAGACTGTTTTCAGACCCTTTCTTAAGAGGGTCCTACTCTTCCTTAGACGGGAAGGGTCACACCCTACCATCCTCAAATCTTGGGGCACTTGAAAGATCTGTTCTTTCTTTCCTGGGTCAAGAGCAAACGCAAGTTTCCAAGACTCAAAGCCACGATTACTTTCTAAGAGGAGGGTGAGAAAAACACTTCTCATCATTTTTTCACGAGACGCCAGCAGAAATCACTCCTGCAAATTTCTCAGTCAGATTAATTGGCTACGAAGGAAGCGCAGGTGTTGCTGGGTAAGGGTGGAGGAGGAAAGGTTTGGAAGGAACAGCACAGAGAGGAAGGGGGCTGGGAAATGAGCAGTGCCCCACCATCCCCAGGAACACTCAGGACACACTCAGGTCCCCATTAAGTCTGAATACTGCTGCATTCCACCCTGGTCTTCTCCAGGCTTCCCCAGTGGCTCAGTGGTAAAGAATTTGCCTGCTAATGCATGAGATGTAAGAGATGCAGTTTTGAATCCTGGGTTGGGAAGATCCGCTGGAGGAGAGCATGGCAACCCATTCCAGTATTCTTGCCTGGGAAATCCCCTGCACAGAGGAGCCTGGTGGGCTACAGTCCATGACGAATCAGACACAACTGAGCACACACACACACACGATGGTTTTCTCTCTCCCTGATCTTTTCCCGAAATGTCTCCTTCACTCCCACTACGGGGGCAGATACAAGGATCTCACTGGCCTCTCTCCTTCATCCTATTTCCCTCTCACCAGACTAGCATCCCTTGATATCCAGTTGAAATCTTCCTAGTGGTGTGGCCTCCAGCAAGTTCTTAACCTCTGTAAACACCACTTTCCTGGTCTGCAAGTGGGGGATTATAGTAAACCTACCCCAGAAGTTTGTGAAATCACGTAAGAAAATCCATGCAGGTCATTTAGCACAGTCATCGTCTGGTCTGGCATACAACAGACATCCCCTTCACATTAGCCATTATAAGCATCTCTGGGAAGGACTCTTGAGAGATGGAAGAGCCAGCTGACCTTTTTTGTAACACAGGGCCTTACTTCACACCTACTGTCTAGTTTTTTAAAGGCCCCAGACGCAGTAATAGTTCGAATTCTGTTTATATCCTGTCTGGAAGTCTGTGAGCATCTTCTTGTGCGTAAGTCTTCAGTATCCATCTCAGTTTCTTCATCACCAGACACTGGGCACAATAATCCTATCGGCACAATTCCTCCCTTTCTTGAGTTTCTGTTCATCTCTTTTAAACCCAGGACCAGTCTTAGCCCACATGAGATTCATCATGCATCACAAACACAGCATGTACAGAAATGCAAAGCCATTTCTCCATGGACCATGTCCACTCAGCTGCTTGTTTCTCCCCCAGCTTGTTGGGCTGACCGGGGAGGGGCAGCACGACCTCTACAGCAGCTGCAGTCCCTCCCTGGGGCTCCACTCTCCAGACAGAGGGAGCTGAACCATCCACTCCGTCACAAAGTCCTCGCCATCCTTTGCCCAGCTGCTCAATTCGGAGGCTAATTGGGCAGGAAACGGGACTTGCATTGATATAACAGAAGAGGGTGAGGAGCAGAAAACGCACAGGGAAACAAATCAGAAGAGAGTCTAGAAGCCAGATGTACCAGAGAGAGATTTTGGTCAATAGCAACAGAAAGTGACTTGAGCAAAAGGCTCAAGAAGGAGGAGTTTACTGGGAAGATTCAGGTACTCACAGGATCAAGTGAGTATTATTCTTGTCCCTTTTATAATAATTATACATCAGACACTATTAGAGAACCATGTTGTGAGGCTTATGGTCACATGGAAAGTTTTACGTTTATCCAGAAGTTATCTATGGGGTAAGATCTATTGGGTTATTCAGTCACGATAAGTTCTGAAAAAACAGTTGCTATGTGAGCATAGGCACTCAGTGAGTAAGTCTAAGATCTTCCTTTCAAGAGGAATAAGCAATTGCAATTTGCAATTTAATTAGAAAAAGACAATTAAAGGAATAAGAGTATCTCTTCTCCTGCTGAATATTAAAGTTCACCGCAAAGAAAAACCTCATGTGAGATGGTAGCTGTGGCTAATTAGCTACAGTACATGGGCTGGAACAACTGTCAGCTCAGGGCTAGACAATGAACTCCACAGGGGCCAGAGATCAATGTTTATTTAGGAAGCTGATGCTTAGATTCACATGACTCAGAATATGCCTGTCTATTGCCGTATTTCACAACACACTGTACACTCCCTTATCTTTTCTCTTGACATTCAATAGCTCAGAAACACCATACGCTTGGGCTTATTAATAAAGAGTGATTGATACATTGACCCCGAATGGCATTCAAGACAAAGCTGATTGGTCTCTGCGAACAAAATGAGTCAATTCCAAGGCCACTAGGTCTATTTTACTGACACTAGGGGTGGAATGAAGAGGTCAGGTGGCAGACCCCACATCTGGGACAGCATGATCTCAGAAAAAGCACGAGGATAAATCTGAGTCTTGCCTCATTTCTGGTCTTTCAGATTAGGCTCTGCCTTGGGGAGCTACGTGACTTTGGAATCTTGTGTAAGAGTCTCTGCGTCTCTGGGCTTTCCTCATATCACCTGTAGAAGGAGCGAAGCTGTCACTCCCCAAGGATGTGGTAAAGGCATCATAGATTAGGCGATGGGTAGACAATGGTTCTATTCAGAGTCAGCATTCTATTTTCAGAGTAAGTCTGCATACAAGTGATCTTCTTTCCCATCCGCTCTGCTGAGCTAATGGACATGCCCCCCACAGGCCTCGCCCTGGTTATTCCTTGGTCTTTACTTCTGTCTCATCAGAGGGTCATCTCCACATTCCAGTGTGATGCACCATTTCAGAAGCTGGGGGTACAGTCATGGACCAAAATCTCCCCACAGTTCCTGTTCCCACGGACATTCTAGTAAGTGCAGACTAATTCATATTAGATATCAGGTATTGGTGACAAGTGCTGGGAGGAAAAAATAAAGCTGGTTAAAGGGTCAAGCCTCAGCTTTGAGGGGAATGCTATTTTGGCTGGGGAAGGCCTCCCTGAAAAGGTGTCCACTGAGCAGAGTTCTGAGTGAATGGAGGAGGGTACCCCACAGTTTCTGAGAATCCAGGGGAGCGGACTTGAGGCGCTTTTAGACAAGGGGCCAACCTTTTCTTTCTGCACTGACCCTGCTGCTCCTCCACTTGGGGAGAGTGCCGTCCACCTTGGCCATGGCCCTGGGTGGCCTCTCCTGGGGAGCCTCATTTTAAAACCTGGCTGAGACTCAAACTGCTTTTCCGTGGGGCCTGTTGCCCTCTGCTGGGCAGACCAGGCATTAGTAGCCCGGCCTCAGAATCTGTGAAGAGAGCATTTCCAAACCATGATATTTCAAGACGCAATTTGAGGCAATGGTTGAGTCAATGATGTTCTTCCTCTGGGCTCTGAAGGTTCTTGCAGGTTTGAGGACCCAATTTCCAAGTGAACTGCCTTGTAGGCAGATGGGTTTTATTTCAAAACCAGCAATCACAAACCTTAGTATCCATATCTAAGATGTAAAGTGGAGCAGAAACACAACATTTGGGACAGTTGGTGATGTTGTTCTATTGGATCATCATGTAATATTGCTTACTGATTGTGAAATGTTCTTTAAAATAAAAAAATTATTGGGAGGGACCTATACTTCAATGATATCTTTGTGTAGGATTTAAAGAATCCAATTACTACAGTTTCCAAGTTCCATGTATCCGGTGACTTTTCCTTTTATTGGACATAGTGGGAGATGCCTAGAGAAGATCTCTTTAATGATTGTAAGACATTAAGAAGTGAACATTTAACCATTAAATCGCTGCCTTTAAGGTAGCCTCTCTTTTTGGCCCTCCTGGTACCAAAACCATGGGAAAAAAGTCACTAAAATTGGACCTCTGCTATCTTTACCTATTTTACTGTGTGTGTGTGCATGTATGTGTGTGTGTGCATGTGTGTGTGTGCGTGTGTGTGTGTGCAGTGTATGAGAGCATCAGTGAAGGATGCAAGATGAGCTTCCTCTCTATGCAAGGACAGAGGAAGCTGTGTACAATGAACACGATTGAGGTTTCCACCTAGACTCCACCGCAGGCTAAGCACGGTGCTACCTGCTTCATCTGCCTCATTTCACTGAAATTTCACAGCAGCTTTGCAAGAGAGGTATTCTACGTCCCACAGAACATTGAGCAATCAGTGAAGTTAAATAACTCTCCCAAGGTTGTTAATCTAGTAACTGACAGTTTGGGCTCAATGCCCCAACCACCTGACCACAAAGCCCCACATCCTTCCCTGTGCAGTGTGGCTGCCTGCTGAGAACCCCTCAACCTGATTAGTTTGGTTCAGAACTAAAGTCCTAAGGACTTAGACTGCACAATGTGGTGGCACATCACAATCTGTAGAACAAAACTGCAGTCCCAGGTCATGGAAGTGAGCGGTTCTAAGCTGGATATTAAGGGGAAGAGCTCGACTTGGACCCTAAGTCCTCCTACCCCGTGCTCAGTGCTCTTGCCAGCATATCACAGTGCTAGAGTCACTTAGTTACAGAAACTGGAGATACATTTGTTTATTTATGGCTGTGTTGGCCTTCCCTGATAGCTCAGTTGGTAAAGAATCTGCCTGCAATGCAGGAGACCCCTGTTTGATTCCTGGGTGGGGCAGATCCACTGGAGAAAGGATAGGCTATCCACTTCAGTATTCTTGGGCTTTCCTTGTGGCTCAGCTGGTAAAGAATTCCACCTGCAATGCGGGAGACCTGGGTTTGATCCCTGGGTTGGGAAGATCCCTTGGAGAAGGGAAAGGCTACCCACTCCACTATTCTGGCCTGGAGAATTCCATGATATGTATAGTCCATGGCGTCGCAAAGAATCGGACACAACTGAGCGACGTTCACTTTCATGGCTATGTTGGGTCTCCACTGCTGCATGAAAGCTTTCTCTAGATGCAGCAAGTGGGGCCTAGTCTCCAGTAGCAGTGCATGGGACTTCTCCTTGTGGTACTTTCTCTTGTTGCAGAGCACAGGCACACTGGCTTAGCTGTCCTGGGGCATGTGGAATCTTCCCAGACCAGGGACTGAACTTGTGTCCCCTGCATTGGCCGGTGGATTCTTAACCACTGGACCACCAGGGCAGTCCTGGGATAAATTAAATCCCCACTGTCATATCTCCTGGGGCATTCCAGTAACTACCTAGAGTGAGAGATGTAAAAAAATGATGTGGCATAAGAGTTTAAATGAATTATGTGTTGATCGTGGTCTGATAGAGAGGAAAGAGAAAGGAAGCTTACCGAATAGGCTGCCCACTGTCACTTCAATATCAGCCAGCTCAACCTTCCAATCAATTGATCAACCAACTAATAGGTACAGAGTATTTTCTCTGAGCCAAGTATCAAGACGGGGGCTAGACAACCAGAAATGAGTAATTGCCAACGGGAGACTCACAGTCAAGTGGGTGGCCAAACACGTAAACAAAAGCACATTGCAATGCAAGTTCTAGAACACACTGTCATGGGACCACAGGGAGAAGAGCAGCAGCCGCCGCCCCCCACCCCCAGAGAATCAGGGAAGGGTCCTCGGAGACCCACCTTCACTCATGGGAGGATACCTTCAATAGAGTGATGCTGTTCCGTGCCATTATGCCTCCTTCAGCTACAACTAGTGCAGATAAGAGAATCGTAAGACAATCTAGGAGCTGGAAATCATAAAAAATTTTGGGAGCAATTAAGCTATTTTGATTAATAAGGAACAGAGATGTGGATTACTAGAAGACTACGGTAGATCTGAATTCTCTAGAGGATTGGACAACAAAAAAAAGTGTAATTTTAACTTGGTTAACCACAAAGTAATTAGGATCGTTAAATTGGTGTGCTAATTTAATTGAAAATTTAAGGCAAAAACTCTCGCCTGGAAAATCCCATGGATGGAGGAGCCTGGTAGCCTGCAGTCCATGAGGTTGCTAAGAGTCGGACACGACTGAGCGACTTCACTTCCACTTTTCACTTTCATGCATTGGAGAAGGAAATGGCAACCCACTCCAGTGTTCTTGCCTGGAGAATCCCAGGGACAGGGGAGCCTGGTGGGCTGCCGTCTATGGGGTCGCACAGAGTCGAACACGACTGAAGTGACTTAGTAGCAGCAGCAGCAAGGCAAAAACAAACATGTTAGCTAAAAGGGTGGCTATTACACAATCTTAATGAGTTTTCAACATAAACATTTTTCCAGTTAGAATTGGGATTAATTTTTAGAGCTCCCAGATATATCACACTGAACTTAGGAATAAAATAAGAGGATCTAGGAATGATTAATATACTACTGTTATATTTTCCAATATTATATTTAAACATATGATTAAGAAAAAGGAAAGAAATTGGATACTATGCTTTTAAAGCTCTAGAAAAACAGAAAATAAAATTGATTATTTATTAAGTCTCAGAATTGGGGAGACTGTTAAGGTTTAAAAGTAGTAGAAGAGTAAGAGGAAAAA
Organism: Tragelaphus eurycerus; assembly: GCA_935064755.1. Taxonomy (NCBI): domain Eukaryota; kingdom Metazoa; phylum Chordata; class Mammalia; order Artiodactyla; family Bovidae; genus Tragelaphus; species Tragelaphus eurycerus. The sequence continues at coordinate 34,133,701 of CAKXYN010000007.1, read as the reverse complement.
AATGTGTACAAACTTAAAAATGAAAGTTTCCCTATGTAAAATTAAGAAACACCGTAAAAATATAAGACAAACTCTAGTATGGGGGGCTAGTTACAGAATAAACTAATAATTATATCACTTTTTAAAATATTAATAATTACTAAATTATATAAATTGATAAATTACAGAAAATGATAAATTCTTTAACACCTTGATAGGTAAATATTGGGTTGGCCAAAAAGTTCATTTGGGTTTTTCCATAAGCTGTCATGGAAAAAATCCAAACAAACTTTCTGGCACCTAATATTACAATGTGTTAGTCAGCTCTTAACTACAGTATTACTGCATAACAAATCACCTTAAAACTCACTGGCTTATAACAACAGCTTTTATTCTCATACAAGTCTGCCGGTGACTCTGATTTGGCTGACTTAGGTTGGGCTTGAGCTGGGTGACTCTGCTTCTAGTTGCAAGTTCCCTGGGCTTGGCTCAGGAATGCAGTGTGGGTACAGGTCTCTCCCAAGTGAAACCAGTCCCCACTCATCACTCTAAGGCCAGCGATTACTCAGGGCTGGTTATCAAGATGATAGCACTAGTGTAAGAGATAAGCCCGTCGGAGCAAGCATAAGCAAAGCCTTTAGCTTGTGTCACGTCTGCTAACATTCTGTTGGTCAAAGGGGTCATGTGGTCAAGCCCTGTCATTGGGGTAGGGAATGGTACTCCATCCACAGTTGGGGGAGAAGCTGAGTTAATCTAAATGATCATAGTAGGAAAGAAAAATAAACTGGCAATCTGTAGTACAGGAAACCCACAATTAATAGATACATGGAAAGATGAGCAACTCCATTAGGGATATAAAACATGGAAATGAAGACTGCATTGAGGGAGTAATCACTACTTATTTATAAAGAGTTAAAATCACCTGTTTTATAACTTATGAACACATTACATATGTTCTTCTATGTTTTCTAATATTATATTTAAACATATAATAAAGAAAAAGGAGAGAAGTTGGATACTATTTATATTTATCAAATTTGCAAACATTTTTAAGGGAGATTAAAAGAAATGTGAAATAGCTTTTCTTGTGCATTAATGATAGGAGTATAAATTGGTGCAAACTTTTTATTTGGATTTCTCTCTCTGTTTATGTATATGTTGTGGCATATATGAAATATAAAGGAAAAATATATAATATTATATTTATCATATATATGCCACACAAAATTTCATATAATTACATATAAACATCTATATATAATGCATACACATGTGTAGTGTAGTGCGTGTGTGCTCAGCTGTGTCTGCCTCTTTGCTGCCCCAGGCACTATAGCCCACCAGGTTGCCCTGTTCATGGAATTCTCCAGGCAAGAATACTGGAGTGGGTTGCCATTCCCTTCTCCAGGGGATCTTCCCAACCCAGGGACTGAACACATGTTACTTGTGTCTCCTGCACTGGCAGGCTGGTTTTTTACCACAAGTGCCAGCTGGGAAGCCCATATGTAGTCATAAACTAGTTCAGTCAGTTCAGTTCAGTTGCTCAGTAGTGTCTGACTCTTTGTGACCCCATGAATCACAGCACGCCAGGCCTCCCTGTCCATCACCAACTCCCGGAGTTCACCCAGACTCACATCCATCGAGTCAGTGATGCCATTCAGCCATCTCATCCTCTGTCGTCCCCTTCTCCTCCTGTCCCCAATCCCTCCCAGCATCAGAGTCTTTTCCAATGAGTCAACTCTTCCCATGAGGTGGCCAAAGTACTGGAGTTTCAGCTTTAGCATCAGTCCTTCCAAAGAACACCCAGGACTGATCTCCTTTAGAATGGACTGGTTGGATCTCCTTGCTGTCCAAGGGACTCTCAAGAGTCTTATCCAGCACCATAGTTCAAAAGCATCAATTCTTCAGTGCTCAGCTTTCTTCACAGTCCAACTCTCACATCCATACATGACTACTGGAAAAACCATAGCCTTGACTAGACGGACCTTTGTTGGCAAAGTAATGCCTCTGCTTTTGAATATGCTGTCTAGGTTGGTCATAACTTTCCTTCCAAGGAGTAAGCGTCTTTTAATTTCTGGGACATTAAAATCGCTGCAGTCACCATCTGCAGTGATTTTGGAGCCCAGAAAAATAAAGTCTGACACTGTTTCCACTGTTTCCCCATCTATTTCCCATGAGTGATGGGACCAGATGCCATGATCTTCGTTTTCTGAATGTTGAGCTTGAAGCCAACTTTTTCACTCTCCACTTTCACTTTCATCAAGAGGCTTTTTAGTTTCTCTTCACTTTCTGCCATAAGGGTAGTGTCATCTGCATATCTGAGGTTATTGATATTTCTCCCGGCAATCTTGATTCCAACTTGTGTTTCTTCCAGTCCAGCATTTCTCATGATGTACTCTGCATATAAGTTAAATAAGCAGGGTGACAATATACAGCCTTGATGTACTCCTTTTCCTAGTTGGAACCATTCTGTTGTTCCATGTCCAATTCTAACTGTTGCTTCCTGACGTGCACACATATTTCTCAAGAGGCAGATCAGGTGGTCTGGTGTTTCCATTTCTTTCAGAATTTTCCACAGTTGATTGTGATCCACACAGTCAAAGGCTTTGGCATAGTCAATAAAGCAGAAATAGATGTTTTTCTGAACTCTTGCTTTTTCGATGATCCAGGGGATGTTGCAGAGAAGGCAATGGCACCCCACTCCAGTACTCTTGCCTGGAAAATCCCATGGACCGAGGAGCCTGGTGGGCAGCAGTCCATGGGGTCGCACAGAGTCGGACACGACTGAGCGACTTCACTTTCACTTTTCACTTTCATGCATTGGAGAAGGAAATGGCAACCCACTCCAGTGTTCTTGCCTGGAGAATCCCAGGGATGGGGGAGCCTGGTAGGCTGCCATCTATGGGGTCGCACAGAGTGTTGGACACAACTGAAGTGGCAATTTGGTCTCTGGTTCTAAACTAGTTAATATTCTCTAATTCAATTTTGGGAAAATAAAGTCTAAAAAAACCTGAAATTAAAAAAAAACCTTCAAAATTAGTTCTCACAATTAGAAAAAAGTTATGAGCACACAGACACAGTTAGCAAGCTCCTTCCCATGTGGGCACTTGTCACCGTCCTTTCCCTCTGAACCCTATGACCAGGGACACACAGCGCTCATGAGGGGCTGGTTTATGCCCCAAACTCCGCCCCCTCTGAGTTTCCATCATGTTGTCCCATTTATTTCTCCCGCTGGTCCTCACAACACCTGTCATCACTCAGAATGTAAATTCCCTGAGAGGACGGAGCAGGTCAACCTGGGCCTCACACTGCGCTAAGGTCAAGTAGGTGTCCAGTAAGCATCTGTGGGGAAATAATGTTTAGTGAAAGAGAAAACAGCCTTTCTTGGACTAAACTGGTCAAGATATGGAAGGCCTGAAGGAATAGAGAAGTGTTTTGTGTTCTAGTATTGTGGCAATAGAATAATCATGTCTGACTTTTTGGTCAATATCCACTGTTCTCCAGAGAAATGCCTTTCTGAGATCCTAGGTAAAATGCTAGGGGAGTCTCCTTTTTGCTGAAAAGCCTCTTGCAAAATCTTCAGTGATTAGGCTTTCAGACACTATAGCATAAGATAAAATTAAGAGATCTGGGAGCTTAGGAAAACTGATTTGAATATATCAGATTTCTTGAAAAAGATTCTTTGTATGCTATTTGTTGCTGTTGTTTATTTGCTAAATTGTGTTCGACACTTTTGTGATCCCACGAACTGTAGCCCACCAGATTCCTCTGTCCATGGGTTTTCCCAGGCAAGAATACTGGAGTGGGCTGCCATTTCCTCCTCCAGGGGATATTCCCAACTCAGGGATCAAACCCACCTTTCCTGCATTGGCAGGCAGATTCTTCTACCACTGAGCCACCCAGGAAGCCCACTTGTGTGCCATAGATTGTGTTAAAATGTATGCATACACTTTTCTTTTTTTTTAGAAATCAAAGTATTTTATTTTTTAACTTTACAATATTGTATTGGTTTTGCTATATATCAACATGAATCCACCACAGATATACACGTGTTCCCTATCCTGAACCCTCCTCCCTCCCTGTACTATCCCTCTGGGTCATCCCAGTGCTCCACTTTTCAGTAGGCTTTGCCATAATATCTGAAGCTTTTAAGTGTACTCACCATAAGTACACAAAGCAAGCCAAGGGAAGCAAAACATATGTCTTTTGCTATATAGTATTTTAGTTACCAGTTCAGTTGCTCAGTCGTGTCCGACTCTTTGTGACCCCATGAATCGCAGCATGCCAGGCCTCCCTGTCCATCACCAACTCCCGGAGTTCATTCAGACTCACGTCCATCGGGTCAATGATGCCATCCAGCCATCTCATCCTCTGTCATCCGCTTCTCCTCCTGCCCCCAATCCCTGCCAGCATCAGAGTCTTTTCCAATGAGTCAACTCTTCGCATGAGGTGGCCAAAGTACTGGAGTTTCAGCTTTAGCATCATTCCTTCCAAAGAAATCCCAGGGCTGATCTCCTTGCAGTCCAAGGGACACTCAAGAGTCTTCTCCAACACCACAGTTCAAAAGCATCAATTCTTTGGCCCTCAGCTTTCTTCACAGTCCAACTCTCGCATCCATACATGACCACGGGAAAAACCATAGCTTTGACTAGACGGACCTTTGTTGGCAAAGTAATGTCCCTGCTTTTCAATATGCTATCTAGGTTGGTCATAACTTTCCTTCCAAGGACTAAGCGTCTTTTAATTTCATGGCTGCAGTCAGCATCTACAGTGATTTTGGAGCCCCAAAAGTAAAGTCTGACACTGTTTCCAGTATTTCCCCATCTATTTCCCATAGCCCTAAATTAATGTCATGTTCTCAAGAGAGTTCTAATTTCATAAATACGTTAGAAATTCAAGTAACATCAGAAGGATTGCAGCCATTTTTATTCTACCCATATTTCTGCCATGCCAAATACAATTGCCTGGGGAATTTATCTTACATTTAGGGACAGAAGTTATGACTTTTGTACCATTTGGGCAGCCTCAAATTGGAGGAAAGACTGACCTTTAGGACAAACGTGAGAAGAGAGAGTGTATATTTGAGGCAAAACCCAGTTTGTGCCAGGGTCTTTTAACTACAGTACTCTAAACTACGGGGCCTCCCTGGTGGCTCAGCTGGTAAAGAATCCTCCTGCAGTGTGGGAGGCTGGGGTTCAGTCCTTGGGTTGGGAAGATTCCCTGGAGGAGGGAACGGCTACAAATTTCAGGAGAAAAAAGGTCTTTAAACTCTCGGACATTAGAGCTGTTTTTCAAGAACAGAACTGACTGTGTCGTCTACACTGGAGATAGTGTTGACAGTATTGAAGAGCTTCAGCCAATGTCCAGTGAACATGCGGAGGAAAGAGAGATGGACAGATAAGTCCGGCTCCTGGAGACTGTCAGAAGCCTGAGGGGTTTTGCCTTTGGGCCTCCCTTCTTCCAGCCTGGCTCTCTCTGCCCTGGTGAAAGGCTTTCACACTCCTGGGAGCCAGGCTGGTGGGCCCGGAGCAGCAGTAGAGGGATGAGGAATAGCTGGGAGTCCAGATCCTCTCATGCACAGCCCAGGACTTAGGAGAGATAGGCGTTAAGGCTGTGTGTGGTCACTTGCCTGGGAGCTGGGCAGTGTGTGCAGAGGCGTGGTGCCTATCAATGGATGGGGAACATCCACACGCATCACTTGAGCGTTTACACAGAGTGAAGTTGCTCAGTTGTGTCCAACTCTTTGCGACCCCACGGACTGTAGCTTACCAGACTCCTCTGTCCATGGGATTTTCCAGGCAAGAGTACTGGAGTGGGTTTCCATTTCCTTCTCCAGAGGATCTTCCTGACTCAGGGATCAAACCCAGGTCTCCCACATTGTAGGCAGATGCTTTACCGTCTGAGCCATTAGGCAGATCCCAAAGCCTGCAGCCTCCGGCCACCTGACCAGGGAAGGAGGCACGGAGGAGCCCTCTGATCCTTGAGGCAGTGGGCTGCTCTCGTTAGGAAAACCGTCTTTGGCTTCCTATATTATTTTGATTGTGGGTTCCATTTCTAAAAAACTGTGGTAAAATAAAATTTGTCATCTTCGCCATTTTAAGTGTGCCGTTCTGTGGCACGTGTTCCCATTGCTGTGAACCATCGCCATCATCCTTCTCCAGAGCTCTTTGCTTCTTGTACAACTGAAACTCTGTCCGCATCAAACAACTTCTCATCTCCCCTTCCTCCAGCCCCTGGGGGCCATTTTACTTCCTGTTTCGAATCTGACTGCTCTAGGGACCTCATATAAGTGGACTCTTATAATTGTCCCTTGATGTCTGGCTTGTTTTACCTAGCGTATTGTCCTCAAGTTTCGTCCGTGTTGTTGTGTTTTTTAAAAATTTAATTTCTATTTTATATCACAGTAAGCTGATTCACAATACTGTGTTAGTTTCAGGCAAACAGCAGAGTGACTCATTTATACATATACATATAACCATTCTTTTTCAGATTCTTTTCCCATGTAGATTATTATAGAATATTGAGTAGAGCTGCCTGTGCTGCATAGTAGGTTCTTGCTGATCATCTACGTCATATATAGCACTGTGTATCCATGTTGTTACATTTATCAGAATTTCCTTTCTTTTTAAAACTGTAAAATATTCCATTATATGTACATACCACATTTTGTTTATGCATTTATCTGTCAGTGGGATACTTGGGTTGTTTCCACCTTATTGCTATTGTGAATATTGTTCAGGGGTATAGAAATATCTCTGAGTCTCTTTCAATTCTTTGGGTATATATCTAGAAGTAGAATTGCTAAATCATACTGCAATTCTATTTTTTTTTTTTTTTGAGGAACTGCCATACTGTTTTCTCTAACACTGCCTCACTTTAACGTGCACCAACAGTGCACAAGGGCTCCAGTGTTTCCGCATCTCTGCCCCTAATTACATGTTAGGAGACAAAGCACACCACTGTGACATATCTACTTCATTTCAAAAACTGCCATCATAGCTGGTTTATCCTTTCCCTCCTTCTCTCAAATGTTTCTCTCACATAGATTTTTTCCTATCAAAAGCCCAGTTGGTTTAGTTTTGGCTTGGGACCTGGGTGCACAGAGCGGCCAGGACACCAGGAATAAGCCTTATCGTTTACAATTATCATAAATTATCATATATTATCGGGGAAGGCAATGGCACCCCACCCCAGTACTCTTGCCTGGAAAATCCCGTGGACGGAGGACCCTGGTGGGCCGCAGTCCATGGGGTCGCTGGGAGTTGGACACGACTGAGCGACTTCACTTTCACTTTTCACTTTTATGCATTGGAGAAGGAAATGGCAACCCACTCCAGTGTTCTTGCCTGGAGAATCCCGGGGACAGCGGAGCCCTGGTGGGCTGCCGTCTATGGGGTCGCACAGAGTCGGACACGACTGAAGCGACTTAGCAGCAGTATCATATATTATATTGTTGGGGGCATTTTGCCGCTTATAAAATGCTTTCACATTTGTTACCACTTTGATCCTGTCCTATAAAGTCAGTAAAGCATTTGTTATCATCTCCCCCAAAGATGCAGACATTGGGGCTCGTAGGAGCTCAGTGTCCTGCTTAGGTTATGTGACCAATGGCACACCTTCTGATTTGTGATACATTTGCTTCTTTTCCCATCATACTGTGAGATTTCTCTTTCCACTTGACAGGTACAGAGACCAGTGTGATTATTCTCTTTCCAGATGTAGGAAGGAAAGAAGAAGCAAGTAACTTCTGACTCAAACACTTAATACTGCTGTAAAATATGCAGCTAGTGTCTGTTTTGGGCTCTGCATGGGGTTCTTTCTAAATTCTCTTGGTCCCACCAATGGCTCTAGCTGCTGCTGCAGCAACCAAGTCCAGGAGGCTTAGACCAGTTTTTCTTCTGTAGAATCAGAGAGCATTTCACCTTGATTCTGCCCTGGGGTCCCCTGAAGAAACATCTGACTTCATGGTGTGGGGTACCTGTGGGAACTTCTCATCACTCACACCTGTGCACTCTGGAAGAGGGGTGGAGTTACAACTCACAGGATTACGTTTGATCATTTGGAAATGGAAGTAAGTGGATAAAGAGATTGATGCCTCCCAGAAGGATGTTTCTGAGATGCATTCCATAAAAGGTCCTTCCAAAAGAGCTGACACAGGAGGCGGGGGAAAGAGAGAGAGGTGGGGAAAGAGAGAGAGGTAGCGAAAGAGACAGAGAGACTGGACCAAAGAGAGTAAGAAGTCTTAAATAAGAAAAACAGACGGAGACACACAGGATAGAATAAGAAAATATAATGTGCATGTGATTAGAATTCTGAAGGATAGAATGGGGAAAATCAGTATTAGAAGATAGTGTTGGAGAATTTTCTAAAATTGATAAAAGATATGAAATATTAGATGCGAGAAGCACAATAAATCACAGAAAAGAGAAATAAAATGAAATCCACACCTTGACATGAAGAAGTAAACTGAAAAACAACAAAGATGATGGGAAGATAGTAAAAGCAGACAGAAGAGATGGGTCGCTCCCAAAGGAATAGCGACAAAACTGGCAGCTGACTTCACAGCAGGAGCAATGGAAATCCAAAGAGAAAGTGACTGTTTCTAGAATTGTGGACATGGGTTAACTATCATGTGAAGGTGGAAATGAAATAAAGACATCTTTAGGGCTTCCCTGTGGCTCAGATGGTAAAGAATATAGGAGACCCAGGTTTGTTTCCTGGGTCTGGAAGATCCCCTGCAGAAGGGCATGGCAATCCACTCCAGTACTCTTGCCTAGAGAATTCTATTGACAGAGGAGCCTGGCGGGCTACAGTCCATGGGGCCGCAGAGTCAAACACGAATGAGCGACTATACTTTTTCTTCTTTAGGGAGCCAAACTGCAAGAGTATTTATCACCAAAAGGCATTCACAAAGAATATTTGATGATGTATTCCAGAAAAAAGGAGACTGATACCAGAAGATGTGAGAGTCAAGAATGAAGAATAAGCAAACACTGACTGTAAAATAATAATAATACTTCTAATTTTCAAAGGAAAAAATTCAACTAAAATGTTGCATGATGTCATGTAAGATGGAGAAATGATAATTGAAGAGTTCAAAAGCCCTTTATTGTTCAAGAGACGCACAGAGATTTAAAAATTTTAGAATTTCCAGTTACCTATTCATATTACAAGCTTAATTACTGGAAGAAAAAAATAGAATGTATAATTCTTATAACAGGAAATATAAAACAATGGAAAATTGCCTTAATCAATCTAAGGGAAGCAGAAAAGATACTAAAAAAAAAGACCACTAGAAAGTTCACAATTAAACAGCAGAAGTTCAGTTCAGTTCAGTTGCTCAGTCATATCTGACTCCTTGTGACCCCATGGACTGCAGCATGCCAGGCCTCCCTATCCATCACCAGCTCCCAGAGTTTGCTCAAACTCATGTCCATTGAGTTGGTGATATCATCCAACCATCTCATTCTCCTGTTGCCCCATCTCCTCCTGCCTTCTATCCTTCCCAGCATCAGGGTCTTTTACAATGAGATGGTTCTTTGCATCAGGTGGCCAAAGTATTGGAGTTTTGGCTTTAGCATCAGTCCTTCCAATGAATATTCTGGACTGATTTCCTTTAAGAAGGACTGGTTGGATCTCCTTGCAGTCCAAGGGACTCTCAAGAGTCTTCTCCAACATCACAGTTCAAAAGCATCAATTCTTCGGCGCTCAGCTTTCTTTATAAAAATAATGGTTATAATTACACACTAGTTATTTAGTAACTAAACATATTTACAAATGAAAAGATGGAGGTTGTCAGATTGAATATAAATAACCAGATGTTGCAAACTTACAGACAGGGGGCAGTTCTGAGAAAGCCTTGGCAGGATGAAGAGGAGTTTTGGAACTAAGGCTGCCCCATAGATGGGTCTTGCATGAGGCAGAAACGGCCCAACCCCAGTGCTCCCACAATGGAGGAACTGCTGGGGTGAGGCGTGACCCAGGGGTGAGTACCACCATGGACCTGAAGATGTGACGTCATCAGTTACTCTCAAACGTGAGAAGCACATGTCTATGGCCACCACAGAGAGAGGTGTCTCCACATTTAAAAGAGAGGCCTTGGGCCAGTTTTTAGGTTTTGCTGAGTAAGGGTTCTGCTGTTTTCAACTGAGATTTAGGTAAAGGAGAGAGTGATTAGAGAGAAGGTTGGTAGCAAGAATTATAGGGTGCTCTGAGGGAGAGGGGGCAGACCAGTCCCTTCATGCAAAGAAAGGGGTCTGGAGAACTACCTGGGAAGGTTGGCAGGGATCAGCTGGGGTTTGGGGACATGTATGAACCCAGAAAGTCCTGACTCCTACATGGTAAGATTCAAAGAGCCAGGCTGGTCAAAGCTGCCTGCGACCAGTGAACAAGGAGGGTGTGCGGCTGTGGCCATGACCTGGATGGACAGGGTGGAAGGCGTCTGGGTCCACCTGCTCGGACACGTGACGCGGGCAGAGGTGCACGATCAGTGAGAAGCTCACCTAGAAGCCAGGACCAGGACAGGCTCCCCACCAAGCCATCCTGGAGCGGCCAGTCTGCATGAAGCCAGGGGAAGAGGCAGAACAAAGAAGAAAACAGCCTTTCCCTTCCCCCAGGCAGGCTTGTGAGCTTTGGGCCCACTGGGAGCTAGTGGCTGGGAGGAGAGGTGGGAGGCAGGCAGGCTCAGGTGCAGTGAGACCACAGTTTTGACTTGGATTGTACTGGACTTTTTAATATCAGAGAATCAGACTGTTTATTAACAGCTGAAAGTGACAGGAAAAGCTATGAAGTCTGCCCTAGATTCTTCCCGAGGAGACAGGAGATCTGTTAGAATAATTTTAAAAGAAAATTTAAAAAAGGTACTGTACCATTTCGTGATTTCCCTTTACCAAGTAGCCCAGCGGTGCTTAAAATATTAACTGCTGTAAAATACTGCTTAATGTGGTAGTTAGGACTGCTGCTGCTGCTGCTGCTAAGTCGCTTCAGTCGTGTCCGACTCTGTGCGACCCCATAGACACAGATAAACCCGATTCTCGAAAGAAACGCCTGCATTTTTCGCAAACCTTTCCAGAGGTCTACTTGGGGCCCCTCCTGCATCAGGAGTCCCCGTGCCCTCCACGTTCCTCGTGCTGGGTCCCAATTCCTGCTGCAGCTCATACTGGAAGCTGTCCCCAGGGGAGAAGAGCAGACCCCACTCCTCGAAGCCCCCCTGCCCCCGGGGGCGCCCGGACGTCAGGGGGCCGCGGCGGCGCGGAGCCGGAGCGGGACGGCGCGCGCACGGCGGCCCCGGGGCCGGCAGAGGGCGCTGCGGCCTCCCCGGCGGGGCTGCGGGGCTGCGGGGCGCGGGTCCCGGCGTGTGCGTCTCCGGGAGGCCCGGACGCGGAGCGCGCCTCTCCGCCCGCCCGACCGCGCGGTCCCCGCCGCCCGCACCCCTCCGGCCAGGCGTGCGGGGTGCGCAGCGCGCTCCGAGGCCCGCGCTTCGCCACCCCCAGCCTCCCACCCCGCCCCGCCGCTTCTCTTTGTCCCGGCAAGGCGGCCGGAGGGGCGGCCGCTGCATCCGTGGGGGTGGGGGGCTTCAGCCTCCGGGTCCGCGCTCCCCCCGCCTCCCCCGAGCTCCGAGCCTGGGCGGTGCCGGCGCGGGGTGAGCGCGGGGCGCGAGCGGGCGTGGGCGGGCGGCGGCGGGGACCGCGCGCGGGGGGCGTCCCTGCTTCCTCCGCCCGCGCCGCCGCCGCCGCCGGCTTCTCCCCGCAAGTTTGTGGCCCTCCCACCCCCGTCTGCGGACCTGCGCGGCCGCTTGGCCGGGTCCAGACCTGTCGCCAAAGAGGAAAACTCGAGCTGGAGGCGGAGGAGGCGTGCGGGAAGCCGGTCCGCGATGAGCCTCTCCATCAGGGCAGCGTGGCTTCCTGGGCACCTCCCGAGGCTCTTTCCCACCCAGGTGAGCGGAATCTTCTCTGCCCTGTCCGGCTGGGTCTGGCGGGGCCCCAGTGCCGGCGCTCTCGGACCCTGCGCGGAGCCGGGGAGCGCCCGCCGCGGGGGCGCTGGGCGGCGCGGGGTTGATTTGGGCTTTTCTGCCATCCGAGCGCTTCTTCTCTCCTCCCTGCATCACCTGCTCCGGCTGAGGGTTTTTTTGCAGATCCTCCGGCACCTTCGCTGCTGTCAGGTTAAACATCCTCTGTTTTTGCAGGGCTGGTAGGTTGGTTCAGCCGAATCCCTACCTCTCCATCCCCCCTCCACCCCAACAACACCCCCAGCTTTGGATAATTTGTTCTGCCTCTTCGTCTTAATTTAGTATGAATGTGTTATTTCCTTTGAGCTGTGTAATGGTAAAGCAGCGAAGCGGTTTGCTACATCCATTTTTTTTTCCTTTTTTTTTTTTTTTTTCATTCTGAGCCTGTGCACAGAAGGAATTTCAGGCGCACAAGTGATGTTACTACCATTCTATTTTAAATACAAACACGGAAAGAAGTACTCTTGGCAGGGTACCAAAGGCGCCTGTACTCTCTGTTATATAAGTGCTTTTTAAAAAAATATTTGCTCATTGGTAAAGTTATAAAAGGAATTACCAGAGCATCTCTGAAGAAAGGGTGAAGAGAAGTCAGGGCCACAATTTCTGCTTTAAACCAAAACTTTCCTGAAAGATGAACATGGTCTTAGCTGGAGACACAGGGTCCTTTCTTTGAACCCATTAGGTAAAATTGTAAAACATTAAAAAAAAAAATAGAATAGTTGTGTAAAGGCTCTTCAGAGACTTGGTGAAAATTCTTTACCTACTCTGATAGTAATAAAAAAGATACTGCAGATATTCTATGTGGCTTTTAAACTAGTGACTTATCTTTTATAGCTGATGGAAACTTAGTAATTATGAGCTGCCAGTTATTAAAGATTAAAACAACCTTTAATATCTCTACTTGTGTTTATGGATTTTTTTTTCAGGGAAGAAGACAGAAGTAGGAATATACTATTGTCTGGGCACTTCCTTTTGTGACCCCCATCTCAGTGTTCTACTCTAATTGGGTTTTGGTGATGCTGTGATATTTGGAATGTTAAAAACTCCCTAGTGATTCTAATCTGTAGCTGAGGTGAGACCCATAGGATAGCACTGTTTCTTCTTATGTGTTACTTTGTAGCCCGAGGTATCAGAGAAGGCAATGGCACTCTACTCTCCGTACTCTGCCTGGAAAATCCCATGGATGGAGGAGCCTGGTGGGCTGCAGTCCATGGGGTCGCTGAGGGTCGGACAGGACTGAGTGACTTCACTTTTACTTTTCTCTTTCATGCATTGGAGAAGGAAATTGCAACCCATTCCAGTGTTCTTGCCTGGAGAATCCCAGGGATGGGGGAGCCTGGTGGGCTGCCATCTATGGGGTCGCACAGAGTTGGACACGACTGAAGCGACTTAGCAGCAGCAGCAGCAGCCCAAGGTGTGGCTACAGTGGTTTAAAGAAAGTAAAAAATAAGTGGTTAGAAATATGGGGAGAGAAAAATGGTATAGGAAAGGAGATATGTTGAAGAATTATAGCATTCTTCACTCCTCTATTTTGTCAAAATATCTTCTTGATTTTTTTAAAAATCCACAAGGAGTTGTTGATATTGTTTAGTTGCTAAATCATGTCCGACTCTGTGCGACCGCATGGACTGTAGCCGGCCAGGCTCCTCTGTCCATGGGATTTCCCAGGCAAGAATACTGGAGTGGGTTGCCATTTCCTCCTCCAGGGGATCTTCCCGACTCAGGGATCCAACCTGTGTCTCCTGCATTGGCAGCTGGGTTCTTTACCACTGAGCCACCAGGGAAGTCCCCTGGTAGTTGATGTTTATCGGGACACATGGTCCCCTGTTGACTAAGTTGAGGAGTGGGACATTTATCTGTGCAGAAGTGAAGTGATGTTGAGTCGTGGTGTCAAGATACTCCTTTTTGTTTTCATGGAAAGACAGTCAAGTCTTATTAAAAGATCATTCTCTCTATCACATTCAACACTCATTAAGTGAATACAGACTAGCCAAAAAGTGCAAAAAAGCTTTTATTGTCTTTAAGATTGGAAATAAACCTGGCTGCTGAATCAGTGTTTTCTTTCTACCTTATGTAATTCCCAATATTGCAGTCTAGGGGTGGATCTTATGGGTGGTTTGTGAAGGCTTATGTAAGAGCTGCGACTATGCTTTTCGTATTCTGTGAAACTCCCTGTTTTGGCTATTACATAATTGACACAGTGCTGGATCGGAGAAGCCCAAACAGGGAAAGGATGTACAAGCCCAGCCCAGCACAGGCGCTTTCATAATGAATCGCTGCTGCCAAATTAGAGGGAACAGCAGGGACGGAGGTTTGTGAAAGAGAGATAAGAATAGCGTCCAGAGGACCTATGTAAGAGACGACAGTTCTGCTTAGCGGTTTTCTGGAGATTTTAATGCTGCCGTATTAACCTCTCTAGCCTTTTGTGTCTCCCAGCAGAGGCGCCTTGATGAATGTTAAGCTTCAGGGCCCCTTACTCTGGCTCCATCCAAGCCCCCGGGAGGGACACTGGCAGTGTGGTCCCATGGCCACAGAAGTTTGCATTTGTAATTGTGGATTTTTTTTTTTTTTTAATAAGGAAGACACTCTCTGCCTCTCACCTCCCATATGTCATATAAATGTAAGGCTCTGCAAACCCTGAATCTCCCCTGTTTCCTAATTATGTTCAAATGTTAACTTTCAAAAATGCTTTTTCTTATTTCAACATCTGAAGTCTTATGAAAAGACAAAAAAAAAAAAAAATCTGGCCAATATTGTAGCTGAGCTGCCGAGAAAATGCAGATTGCTAATACCGGGGCTGAGTGGTATTATCAGGAATCAGGTGGTTACCTGGAGAACCAGCTCTGCCTTGTGAACACACACACACACACAGGGACTTTTTTGGATCTCGGTGTGAGCCAGAGGCAGAGGAAAGCTGAGACGGAGGCGGGTAAGGAAAGAAAGTGGGTTAAAGCTCTTCCGCATCTCAGAGAGATGGTTGCAGAGGGGAAAGGGAGAAAAAAATGAACTACCAGAAGCTGCTTCATTAATAAAGTTAATAGCAACAGATAGCATCAGCTCCATAGGAGACCTTCCTGGAAACTACTTAGGCTCCGTCTTTAATATGAATTCTAAACAGGGAGCAAACTCAGGCCTGGAAAATATCCTGCAGGAAACAAGTGCAGGCTGGGAAGGGCTGGGATGAACTGCTGACTTGTTTCCATTAGCAGTTTTATGGATAAATGGAAGACTGTAATGTCCACCACAGGAATGTTTGAGAGGGGTTGTTGAAATGGGTGGAGGGTTTTCCTTTTCTCTGAAGTATTTCTACTTCATATCTGAATTAAGATTCCTCAATTCTTACCATCTTGACCCCTTCCCACCAACCCTCATACCCCTTCTACCCACTTATTTGTCCATCTACCCACCCACCCCATTTACCTGCCTACCTAACCACCCACCCATCCACCCACCCATTCATCTGTTCACCCACCCACCCATTCATCCATCCAGCTTCCCACCTATCACCCACCCACCCATCCATCCACTCACCCACCCATCCATCCATCCACCCATTCACCCATTTATCCATCCAGCTACCCACCCATCACCTACCCACCCACTCATCCACTTACCCACCTGTCACCCACCCATGCACCTGTCCATCCACCAGTCCAAACATCCATCCATCCATCCACAAAGACACTCCCTTTGACCAAACTTTAGTTTGGCTTCTGGAACTGTGCTGGTGCTTATGAGGGGGGCCTGGTGCTGTATGCAGGCTCATGGCCAGTGCTTCCCCACAATAGCACCCACCCCTCTAATTCTGTTGCGGTGATTTCTCAGACCTGCCCTGCGACCCTTCTCTTTGGTGATATGAGGTTGTGTTCCTCTTGGGCCTTGGGTGGTGTGTTGGTTTGGGATCAGGTACGTCTGAGGGCCGCGCGGGGCAGCTGGAGTCCAGTCCACACCACTACATAAACCAGGAGTAGAGAAGATGTCCGTCTTCATTGATGGTTCCCACCGGCTTGTAGGAGAGGGGCTGGCAGGAGAGTCCCATTTCAGCCCAGATTGTGGCAGTTCCCTTGGAACAAGTGGTTAAGTGAAAAATGCTGACACCGGGAACCCCACGGCTCTTTCTTGGGGGATATCAGTAACTTAGAGCAACTCTGGAGGTGAAACTGAACCCCACAGAACCTCTGGGGCCTGAAAGTGTGGGGGTTGGTTAGGGTTTGAGAAGGGGCGAGTGCTCACTGGCTGGTGAGGCTCCTGTGTGCTCGGATGGCCGCCCCGTGTGTACTAATCCGAAGACATGTGTGTTGACTTGGCAGCAGGTGGTCGTGGATCCCTCAGTGGAAAAGGTGAGAAGCCAGTAGGGGAGCAGCGAGCAGGAACTCTCTGCTGGAGAAAGGCCTAGCCTTCAGGGGTGCATGGGGGACGGGGTGGGGGACAGGATCCGCAGCTGTTTACTTCATCAAGCCATTAGTGAATAATCATTTCTATCCCTGACACAGCCAAGGAAATCCTCGTTGTAGATTAAGTCTCCTTGGGTTGTTCGCTGGTGGGTTGGAGCGTAAGGGCGGCCTGGAGGAATGAGCACACAGGTAGGTGGCATTAGGAAGATGGCATGAGTAAGAGCTTGACAGGTGGCATTTGGAAGGTTGTGTGTGTAGGAGGCTGGCGGGCTTACCTCTTCTCTTTGCCTGTCACTTGCTGTGTGTGGTCTCTCACATGGCCGGCTTCTCTCACACGTCGCCTACTGTGGTTGGAAAATTGGGGATTGAAGGTTATTCCTGGGTGTGTTGTACTCTTTCCTTAGCTTTTGTAAGCGAGCTCTCTTCTTATTGACTGTTGTTATGTAATTGTTGTTGTCATTCAGTCACTAGGTTGTATCCGACTCTTTGGGACATCATGGATTGCAGCATGCCAGGCTTCCCTGTCCTTCACCATCTCCTGAGTTTGCTCAGACTCATGTCCATTGAGTTGGTGATGCCATCCAGCCATCTCATCCTCTGTTTCCCCCTTCTCCTCCTGCCCTCAGTCTTTCCCAGCATCACGGTTACATAATGAATCAGTTACATATACTATGCATAGTGGTAATATGACACTGTCTTAGTCCCTCTGGACCGCTGTAACAATATACATCAGACTGGCGCCTTATATACAACAGACATTTATTCTCACTGTTGTGGGTTCTGGTTGGTCCAGGATCATGGTGCTGGCAGGTCTTCTAAGGGGCTGCTTTTTGCTCTGTCCTTAAATGATGGAAGGAGCAGGCCAGACACTCTCTGGGGCCTCTCTTATTAAGGTGCCAATCTCATTCATGGGCTTCCCAGGTGGCTCTTGGGGTAAAGAACCTGCCTGCCAGTACAGAAACATGAGAGATGTGAGTTCGATCCCTGGATTGGGACGAGCTCCTGGAGGAGGACATGGCAACCACTCCAGTATTCTTGTCTGGAGAATCCCATGGACAGAGGAGCCTTGCCAGCTACAGTTCATGGAGTCCCAAAGAATTGGACAAAGAGTCATTGAAGCGACTTAGCACGCTTACGCAATCTCATTCTTTTGAAGGTTCTGCCCTCATGATCCCCTCACCTCCCAAAGTCCCTACCTCCTAACACCATTATCTTGGGCATTAGTTCTTTAACATATGAATTCTGGAGAAACTCAAACATTCAGACTGTAGTATATATTTAACCAATACTTTGTTAATACTTTGTATGGAAACCTATTGATTTTAAGATATAATTGTGTAACTGGGCACTTTTCAAGCTTCGATCAATTCTAACCTCTTTTTGGTTATTTTTCTTGAATTTTCTAGGTAGACAATCATATCATTTATAGGTAATTATTATTTTGGTTTCTTTTCTTATTTCTGTTTCATGTTTTGTTGCCAGAGTTTAGACTAGATAGGAGAAGAGATTGTTAATTCAGTCTGTTGAATGATTTTTTAAAATATAAGATTGAGTTTTGTCCTCTAGGTTGATGTGCTTCTCCTGTCCCGTAGCGGGTAGGTTGTATGACCCTGCAGGATTTCCTTATTAGTCTTGTGATCCTTTGTGCACCTGCAGACTCCCTGCATAGTAAGTTCAGTTTCCTTAGACAAACAAAGCAGTGTGTACACATAGTCCTTAGAGGTGAGGCAGCAGTGCATGTGATGAGGACGAGCCAGTACTGATGACAGGTTGATGGTGACTTGGAGAACTTTGACTCACCTGCAGAAATGAAAAGCCAACACAGTGTATTAGCTTCTATAAAGACTGTAATAAGGCAAATGCATTTGTCCAGAAACATGCTAGTATTGATATAGTGATTTTAAATGTTTTTCAAAAGTAATATGGCTGAAGCATGGAGTACAGAGCCTTGGATTATAAGAAATGGCAATAAAACAGCAGAAGCAAATAACAAACACTTCAGAGAGAAGTTAAATTTTTATGCTTGACCAGACTTACTGCAAAATACTAATCTGAAAACTTAATATGAGCAGAATTGCTGTTAAATGACAGTGTAAGGGATGTAATCTCAAATCATCCAGAATTAATTATCTTTGTACGAGGCTGTTTGAAATTATTCAAAATAGCTTCTGAAGGCAGACAACCCTTCTTTATACACAAATAATTGTCTTCTCAGGTTGTAAATGTTGCTGCATATTAAACCAAGCATATTTTTGTACCTAATTCTTAAATTCCTATCAGTTTATTTTATGGGGAAGCCAATTTGAGAACTGAAATCATGCAACAGAATGATTGTGGTTGAAATGAATATCTCTAAGCTTGATGCGCTTTGTCTTCGTGTTGCATAATATCTTAGGAAGTGTGTACGACAGACATGCCAAAAATTGCATTTAATTTCCTAAAGACTCTAGTATTAACAAATTTTATATTAGTTTAACTGGTAGCTAGTAATATGTTTTATACTGAGAGCGTCAATATGCTTCTACCAGCAGAGGAAGTTAGTTTAATATAACTACTTTGTGCTCTGCTCCCAAACTTCATACTGAATTTTTTCTACTATGTTTTAGAATTATTATTTTGACAATTATCCAAGGTGTTGTAATGGAATGTAAATGTGAGTTAGAACTAATATCTCAGTTTGGAGAGTTAAAACAGAAGAAAGCAGATATGTGGTCTGAAAATCACCCTTGTGCAGGGTTGGGACTAGAAAGAGATGAGTCAGGCAATTGCCTCAAGCACAAAGTATAAGGGGGTACTAAAAACTGAAGCAATAAAAATAAACAATATTTTAATATGGTTAAAAAATGAAAAATAATGCAAAAATTCATGAACTAATTAGGAAACATTTAAAAAAGACAAACATTTTAAAGAGTCTTTTGTGTAAGACTCCAGTATGGCGAATGATGACTAATCATGTTACTGATCGTATTTTTAAAAAATTTTGCTGATCGTATTTCAATTTAAACTTTTGATATTGTTCACCATGAATTTTTTTGCATTAATTTTTAATTTTAAGAATATCATTTATCGTGGAACCACCTCTGGAATGTTAGAGTAAGGACACCCTGTAAATTCTTTTTTTCTGAAATAGTATGAGAACAAAATTTCACTGAGTGAGACAAAAATTGTCAAAGCTGAAACAAAAAGACTCTTAGAAGAAAACACAGAAGTAAATTTTTGTAATCTTAGACTAGGCAATGGTTTCTTAGTATGATACCAAAAACATATAAGTAGCAAAAGAAAGCACATTTAGGTTGGGCTTCATAAAAATGGGTTTTAGAGAGTATCATCAACAGAAAGCCCATAGAAGGGGAGCAAATTTTTACAAATTATGTATATAATAAGAACTTGTATACCAAATAGATAAAGAATGGTTGCAACTCAATTATATAAAGACAGAAAGTAAAAATGAAAGTCACTCAGTTGTGTCTGACTCTTTGTGACCCCATGGACTATGTGTAGTCCATGAAATTTTCCAGGCTAGAATACTGGAAAGCCTTTCCCTTCTCCAGGGGATCCTGCTAACCCAGGGATCAAACTCAGGTCTCCTGCATTGCAGTTGGGTTCTTTACCAGCTGAGCTACGAGGGAAGCCCATATAAAGATAAACAACCCAATTAAAAGTTGAGCAAAGACTTCAAGTTGATATTTCTCCAAAGAAGGTATACTAATGGCAATTCTACCTATTAAAAGGTGGTGAGCCTCGGTTTTTAGGGAGATGCAAATAAAAAGCACAACGAGATAATCACTACTCTCCACTAAGATGGCTGACATAAAAATACAGGCGATACCAAGTATTGATAACTATTGGAACCCCGATCCACTGTTGGAACTGTGAAACAGTGCGGCAACTTTGGAAAATTGTTGCTGGTTACTCAAATTATAAACATAGAGATATAACACAGCCAGCAATTTCCTTCCTAAGCATATACCTAAGAGAATTGAAACTTATACACCAGTTTGTGTGTAATAGCCCCAAATTGGAAACAGTCCTAGTGTCTATCAGCTGATGTATGGGTAGAATGTGGCATGTTCATACAATAGAATGTTAGTCATTCATAAAAAGGAGTGAAGTACAGTCTCATGATACAACATGTGTGAACTTGGAAGTGTTTTAAGTGGAAGAAGCCAGACATAAAAGGCCACATGTTATGTGTTCCATTTATATCAAATATCCAGAATAGGCAAATTTGTAGAAACAGAATAGATCAGTGGTTGTCAGATGCTGGGCATAGGGAGAATAATGGGGTACCTGCTAATGGGGACAGGGTTTCTTTGTGGGACAGTGAAAATGTCTTCGATTTTGATAGTGGCAAATGTAGTGAGTCTATTAAAACCACCGAACTTCACCCTTTAAAATGGTGCATTTTATGGTATGTTAGTTGCATATCAGTTAAGCTGTTATTTAAAAATGTATTCACCTTCATTACTGCATTTTTTGTTTCCTCTTAAATTTCATGCCAAAGGCAAAGGCTTTGTCTCATCTTAGACCTGATCCCTGTGTTGCTTAACAACAGGCTTGTTGGCTTTGAATTCAGTCAGATATCTATGACAGAAGATCAGAAACCTCAGGAAGGTTGGTCCTTATGTGTGAAGCGGCAGCAACTGATACTAGAGAAGGAAACTCCAGTGAGTTGGTAGAACCTTGAGAGCAACATTCAGAAAACGAAGATCATGGCATCTGGTCCCATCACTTCATGGCAAATAGATGGGGAAATACTGGAAACAGTGTCAGACACTCCAAAATCACAGATGGCTCCAAAATGTAGCCATGAAATTAAAAGACGCTTACTCCTTGGAAGGAAAGTTATGACCAACCTAGATAGCATATTGAAAAGCAGGGACATTACTTTGCCAACAAAGGTCCGTCTAGTCAAAGCTATGGTTTTTCCCGTGGTCATGTATGGATGCGAGAGTTGGACTGTGAAGAAAGCTGAGGGCCAAAGAATTGATGCTTTTGAACTGTGATGTTGGAGAAGACTCTTGAGAGTCCCTTGGACTGCAAGGAGATCCAACCAGTCCATTCTGAAGGAGATCAGCCCTGGGATTTCTTTGGAAGAAAAGATGCTAAAGTTGAAACTCCAGTACTTTGGCCACCTCATGCGAAGAGTTGACTCATTGGGAAAGACTCTGATGCTGGGAGGGATTGTGGGCAGGGGGAGAAGCAGACGACAGAGGATGAAATGGCTGGATGGCATCACTGACTCGATGAATGTGAGTCTGAGTGAACTCCAGGAGTTGGTGTTGGACAGGGAGGCCTGGCGTGCTGCAATTCATGGGGTCGCAAAGGGTCGGACACGACTGAGCGACTGAACTGAACTGAACTGAGAGCAACATTGTGTGAGCTTTTAGTGGGGGCTTCCCCACGTGTCACTAGTGGTAAAGAACACCCGCCTCCACCCACCCACCCACCTGGTCAATGCAGAAGACATAAGAGACATTGGTTTGAGCCCTGGGTTGGGAAGATCCCCGGAGGAGGGCGTGGCAACCCATTCCAGTGGGTTGAATCCCAAGGACAGAAGAGCCTCATGGGCTGCAGTCCATGGGGTCCCAGAGAGTCAGACATGACTGAAGCAACTTAGCATGCGTGCAGAATCTGTGCGTCCAGCAGGGCCCTGCTGTGTATCAGTCACAGGAGTGCTGTCTGGTGTCCATGGCTCTGTAATCACTGGGAAAAACCAACATCATTGTAACAGATATTTGTTTTTAATTTTAAACTTTTTATTTTATAGTGGTGTATAGCTGATTAACAATGTTGTAGTTTCAGGTGAACAGCCAAGGGACTCAGCTGTATATATCCGTGTATCCAATCTCCCCCAAACTCCCCTCCTATCCAGGCTGCTATATAACATTGAGCAGAGCTCCCGGAGCAGTGGGTCCTTGTTGGTTTTTCCATTTTAAATATAGCAGTGTGTACGTGTCCATCCCACACTGCCTAACTGTCCCCTCTCCCTGTCTACCATAAGTTCCTTCATTCTCTAAGTCTGTGGAGCAGATTGTTTAATAAGGAGGAGGCAGGCTATACTTTACAGAGTAGCACTGTCCAACAGAAATACAGTGTGAGCCACATTAATGTTTCTGGGAGCCATATTGAAAAGGAAAACAGTAGATAGGATGAATTTAAATATATTTTATTTAACCTAATCCATCCAAAATATTATCTTCAGATATTGATATTAAAAATAGGGAATGAGAAATAGATGATCTAAAAAGAGGTCAAAAGGTTTATTTTGCCACTGACTGCAAGTTCATACAAAACAAAACAAAACAAAGCAACTTAGCAATAGGAGCTCATTTAACAGATCTCCTGGTAGGAGGGAAGATTATTTAGGTGCTTTCTGCTCCATTTCAGAAGAAGACACACCTTGTGAACATGTGGATTTTTGTACACCGGTGCTCACACGGCCTCTATTCCATTGGTTTTAGTCTCAGCAGCGCTGGGTGCCCCATGTGACATCCATAGCGATAGGGATGGTTGTGGTGGGGTTCATAGCAGTGGGAGGTGGTGGGAGTGCTGGTTGGGAAGGTCCTGAGATAGACGGGTTACTGAGTATATTATTAGAAATAATGTAATAACATACTTAGCCGAGAGGGAGTTGGCAGTAAATAGGGACCAGGTGGGAAGAAGGAACCAGAAATGTGCTCTCAGCCCTTCCAAATGCTGGAGGCGATTCATTTCTTGTCTTCTAGGTGCCCTGAAGATGTGCTGGGTTGGAATGGAAACAGTGTATACCCAGACTCCCTGATGCTTCTCAGAAAAATGACGTGTGCACAGTGATAGGTAGTTTTGAAGATTTAATTGTTTCATAATCACTGGGTTTTCCAATTCTGTCTATTTTCTTGTTTGGAAAAATGGTAAAATTGTCATTTTTGCAGGTAATAAAATGGTTGAGTAACAGTAATTTTATATGAGTCAGCCTAATAATAGTAGGCATTCTGTGGTCTCTTGCAGTAGCATTTGGGAGGAAAATTTGTGTCTTTTCTACCAGCTAACAACTATTCTTCTCACTGGGCAATTTAGAGGAAAGTAAATTTTGCTGATTTATTTTGAAATATAGTTTTATAAGGGTTTAATTAATGTTAATATTGTAGGATTTATAGTTGCTCTGGCTTTTTATTTCTCCTGAACTCTAAGAATGTAAGAAGCATAACAAGTATAACTTTGGTGCAATTTAAGAAAATTAAGATCTGGAAAATGGACATGATTATTCACGTATCAGAGGTGTTCTTCCCTTGATAAAAGCCTTAAGTCCTTAAGATCCTTCATTTATATGGTGTATTTAAGAATCGGTTTTCAGATCATTAACTACTTGAGGGATTAAGATAGAAAGAAAATTGAAGTCATGTAATCCATTGAGGATTAATCTGAATGTAAGATTAAGTATCTCTGAAATCCTAGCCAATGGAAAAATGGTGCGTTTATTGAAACAAGTACCATTATGAAGAGCTTGTTTGTGGCACAGTTATTGTCTAGGTTGAAGAACTCCTGCACTAACTGTAGTTTCCTAGTGAGATGCAGCGTGTAGTGGAGTACTGTTTACACATCCCCGGATCCTCCCCTTTCTTCTGAATTTTCCTGTCCCTTTTCCTTTTAAGGTTTCCACACATGAATTGTCAACTAGGGCAAACTGTCACCAATGGCAGTAAAACTGCTTTTCTGTGGGTCAAGGTAAGTTTACGTGGATTTCTATTCAATTTATAATTCCACTTGACTGGGACACATAGTTGCCTGTTAAATGTTGTGTGAGATTTCTTGGTACTCTAAGTAAATCGCTGGTGGTGAATTTGGGTAAATATTATTAATGATGCAAGTGAATTAAACTGGGTTTTCATGTGAAAGCGTAATTTAGTTTTGTTTTTTTTAAGATGTGAGAATTATATTCAGACATGCATTAGCACTCCAGTTCAAACAACGGTGTTTTGTTAACGATTTTAAAATTGAGGAGTATGTCTATAAAGACATCTCTTTCGTAGGGGTAATTAATCTTTTTCAGCGACAAAAGGTTGTGGTGTGGTTGTTAACATGTGTTTAATAATATCAGTTGACAGAAATAGGACAAGATGATGCAGTTGTTTTTAAGGGCTTGCTTTGATTAGAGAATGCGCTTTTTGAGAGACAAAGACCAGATTGGGAGGGAAAAAGTTAATGAAATGCAAACAGAGTTCATTAAATGATGCATAGAAGCTTTACTGAACCACCAAGATTGCGGAAAGTTTAAAACATTTGAGACACTTGAGAGACGCTTTTCTGAGGGCTTTTCTGCCCACGTGGCATTTTGTCCAAATTTGACAAAAGCATCTCTTCCATGGACCTTTTACTTCCATCTGATGGAGAATGGTTGGACTGCACTAGCTTTTAGAATGAGGTACTTTATTGCCATATGCAGGAAACTTGTAATATAAATAAATTACCCATCTTTAAGTCATTCAAGTTGCGATAAAATTACAGACATTTTTAAAATGATGTGATTGGAGTTCCCTTGAATGCGGTGGCCTTGCACAGTTTATAGCCCTCTGTGAACTGTTGTTTTGTTCTCTGGACAGATTGTAAGGAAGGGAGGCTTTTTATTGAGTTCTGCTCCTCGAAGACAGGAGAAAGAAGTAATAGCTTGGGGTGTGGCTTTGATTGGACACTTGGATTGACTGAAAGAAACTTATCAGAGGGACAGTGGCTACTGTAGGTTTGGAGGCCAGAGGGGTAGCCTGAGTTTTCTAGGCATAAAACTCAGGAGGGAAAACCTAAACCATGTTTTAAACCAAATTAATGACCAAGTTAATGCAATCCTTGGAAGGAAAGTTATGACCAACCTAGATAGCATATTGAAAAGCAGAGACATTACTTTGCCAACAAAGGTCCATCTAGTCAAGGCAATGGTTTTTCCAGTGGTCATGTATGGATGTGAGAGTTGGACTGTGAAGAAAGCTGAGTGCGGAAGAATTGATGCTTTTGAACTGTGGTGTTGGAGAAGACTCTTGAGAATTCCTTGGACTGCAAGGAGATCCAACCAGACCATTCTAAAGATCAGTCCTGGGTGTTCTTTGGAAGGAATGATGCTAAAGCTGAAACTCCAGTACTTTGGCCACCTCATGCAAAGAGTTGACTCTCTGGAAAAGACTCTGATGCTGGGAGGGATTGTGGGCAGGAGGAGAAGGGGACAACAGAGGATGAGATGGCTGGATGGCATCACTGACTCGATGGACGTGAGTGTGAGCGAACTCCGGGAGTTGGTGATGAACAGGGAGGCTTGGCATACTGCAATTCATGGGATCACAAAGAGTCAGACACGACTGAGCAACTGAACTGAACTGAACTGAATGCAATTTAGTGATAGAGAATGTGTGCTTCAAATTTCAAGCACTTGTAAGGTGGTTTTATTCTGTAGATCATCGTCTCTGTAATATTCTTGTTCTTAAGGACTATTTAAACTTGAGTTTTGGCAGGAGAAATATCAATAACCTCAGATAGGCAGATGACACCACCCTTATGGCAGAAAGTGAAGAGGAACTAAAAAGCTTCTTGATGAAAGTGAAAGAGGAGAGTGAAAAAGTTGGTTTAAAGCTCAACATTCAGAAAACTAAGATCATGGCATATGGTCCCATCACTTCATGGAAAATAGATGGGGAAACAGTGTCAGACTTTACTTTTTTGGGCTCCAAAATCACTGCAGATGGTGATTGCAGCCATGAAATTAAAAGATGCTTACTCCTTGGAAGGAAAGTTATGACCAACCTAGATAGCATATTCACAAGCAGAGACATTATTTTGCCAACAAAGGTCCATCTAGTCAAGGCAATGGTTTTTCCAGTGGTCATGTATGGATGTGAGAGTTGGACTGTGAAGAAAGCTGAGCGCCAAAGAATTGATGCTTTTGAACTGTGGAGTTGGAGAAGACTCTTGAGAGTCCCTTGGACTGCAAGGAGATCCAACCAGTCCATTCTGAAGGAGATCAGTCCTGGGTGTTCTTTGGAAGGACTGATGCTGAAGCTGAAAGTCAAATACTTTGGCCACCTCATGTGAAGAGTTGATTCATTGGAAAAGACTCTGATGCCGGGAGGGATTGTGGGCAGGAGGAGAAGGGGACGACAGAGGATGAGATGGCTGGATGGCATCACTGACTCGATGGACATGAGTTTGAGTGAACTCTGGGAGTTAGTGATGGACAGGGAGGCCTGGCGTGCTGCGATTCATGGGGTCACAAAGAGTCAGACATGACTGAGGGACTGAACTGAACTGAACTGAAACTTGAGTTTTTCCCCAGGAAAACGGAGTTGCCTTCCAAATGTTGGGCGTGTCCATAATGGCTGGCTTTTCCTTACTGCTGAGTTTTTGTAATTCATCTTTGGATGAGATAAAAAGCTGTATGTTGTTGTTAATGGGTGGCTATTAAATTGACAAATATAGGGTAAGAGAGATACAGCAAAGTGTTGGGCCCAGAGAGAAGGCTGGGAGTGGAGAATGTGACGGATAACTGCTATGTAACTGAGATTAAAAAAGGACAGATGGGTCATGGTGCTAGTGTTTTTGGTCGCTCAAGTCATGGGTAGAGGTCATGGTGATTGTTGGCATGGTCAGGATGGTGGTGGCAGCCACTGGGACGCTGATGAATCATACAGAGGAAAGGACTGGGAAATGGGAGCGAAAGTGGGCCATAGACACAAAATAGGTGGCCAGGGAAAAAATCTCTTCCTTTCTTGGGTGCTGATGACCGAACGGATTAGAGGGAGCTCTGAGGGGCTTCTCTGTGGAATGATAAACACATTCTGTTATGGTGTCAGTTGTCCATCTCTTCCTCCCCTGGAGGAAACCTGCTTACCATAAGAATAACAATGAAGAGACCCCAGAAGGACTTCCCTGGTGGTCCAGTGCTTAGACTCTGTGGTCCCTGTTTTGGGAGCCCAGGTCCGATCTCTGGTCGGGGAACTAGATCCCACACGACACAGCTAGAGGATCCCGCATGTCACAGTGAAGATGGAAGAGCGCACATGCCTCAACTAAGACTGGGCGCAAAGAAATCAATAAAAATAAATATTAGGGAAAAAGAGACCGCAGAGAGTACTTGTAATTCCAGTGAACCTTGGTGTTTATTTCCCTTACCCCTGCCAAGGCCCACATTTCTTTCCTGTGTGTGCAGTGGGAGATGGGGTGGGTGGGGAGTGGAGGGGGGTTGATCCTCTGAATACAAGGTAGAAGAACACATGATCAATTAAAAGAACCGTTTATGTGACTTATGGAAAGAGGCCCTGGTGTTATTTATATCTGAAACCTCTCTTCCCCGCTCCCACCATATGTACATGATTGAAGAAAGAAACGATGTAGATTTTTTTTTTTAATGAGTTCAGTGGCAGAAGGAAAAGGGGAAAGAGGATTAGGGAGGCTTATGTGAGTTAATTCCCCCCTAGATAATTGCTTAGCTGTGTGTTTCCCTTTGTTTGTAGATATTATGTTTGATTTTTTTCTTTTCCTTTGGAATACCAAGGAAAGAATGAGAATATGATGTTTTGGGTCTAATATTTGGTACCTGTGACTTTGAGCTAGTAATTTCTTGTTCTTCTTAGCTCAGATGGTAAAGAACCTGCCTGCAATGTGGGAGACCTGGGTTCTATCCTGGAGGTGGGAAGATCCTCTGGAGAAGGGAATGGCAACCCACTCCAGTATTCTGGCCTGGAGAATCCCACGGACAGAGGAGCCCAGTGGGCTAACTTCATGGGGTCACAAAGAATTGGACATGACTTAATGACTAACACTTTAATTTTCATAGGGAAAATGATATTTACTACAAGGAAAGGTGGGAGAAGGCAATGGGAGCCCACTCCAGTACTCTTGCCTAGAAAATCCCATGGACGGAGGAGCCTGGTAGGCTGCAGTCCATGGGGTCTTGAAGAGTTGGGGCACGACTGAGTGACTTTACTTTCACTTTTCACTTTCATGCATTGGAGAAGGAAATGGCAACCCACTCCAGTGTTCTTGCCTGGAGAATCCCAGGGACAGAGGAGCCTAGTGGGCTGCCGTCTGTGGGGTCGCACAGAGTCAGACATGACTGAAGTGACTTAGCAGCAGCAGCGGGAAAGGTCTGTGAAAACACCAGCTTCATAAATGTTAAAATGAAACAATGATATTTAAGAACAATCCAGCACTCTCATTATCATTAATCTTCATAAATTTGGAGTTGACATATTTTATCACTCTGTGATCCAAATAATTGCCTTGATTATTTTAATAAGAGATCCTTTCTACTGATTATGTAAGGAAGTAGATCCATTGCAGCAGGAGAGATGTGGACATAAGCAGTAGCTTTTTAAACGGCAGGGTTAGTGGGTTATCATATGGTAGAAAGTGTTAGGTTAGGTGCATAGCACCATGTACATAACACGTTGCTAAATGGAGTGATGTGACTTTACAGTGTTTAAATGCTGGTTCTGTCTACCATTTTGGTGAGTGCTCACTTGCTTCAGTGTTGTGTGAGCCCATCTGTGTGTGTGTTTGTGTGTGCACGCTCAGTCCCTAAGTCACGTCCGACTCTTTGCCACCCCTTAGACTGTAGCCCATGAGGCTTCTCTGTCCTC
The DNA here is from genome assembly GCA_935064755.1 of Tragelaphus eurycerus. Taxonomy (NCBI): domain Eukaryota; kingdom Metazoa; phylum Chordata; class Mammalia; order Artiodactyla; family Bovidae; genus Tragelaphus; species Tragelaphus eurycerus. The sequence goes on along the minus strand of CAKXYN010000007.1, from coordinate 34,104,722 downwards.
ATTGTCTTCTTTGTTTATTGAACACTGTATAAGGTAGGTGCTGCCAACACCCTCATTTTCCAGCTCAGAAGTGGTGAGGGTTGAAGCTGGATCTTGCAGCCAGCTGTGCCCTTAACCACTGGCCTCTACTGCCTGCCTGGACATGGGACTGGATTCCCTCCTAAAAGTCTTTTTTGTATCCAGAATTCTGTATCCCCCATTGTATGAAGCTTGATAGTGTCATAGACAGAACTGCTTGAAAATGGAGCAGATCATTCTATCATCAGCAGGCACCAACGGAACAAGGCCAGAGGGATCCTAGATACAAAAATTTGTGGGACTTCCCTCATGGTCTCTTGGTTAGTTCTCTGAGCATCCATAGCCGAGGGCCTGGGTTCCATCCCTGGTTGGGGGACTGAGATCCCATAAACCACACAGCTTGGTCAAAGGGAAAAGAATACTTGCACCGTATAGTGAGATGTGAGGAATTGTTGGTTATAATTTGTTTCCTAAAGACCTTAGAGATTTTTAAAGACTTAATGTTTTTTTTTTTCTCAACCAAAGAAAGTCCTGTGAGTCTGAAATATCTAAATGTCAAATAGGACTGAAATACACTCAGATTTTGAATATGTAAAGAAACTTGGCAGTGGATGTATTTTATTTTCTGCATTAAAATGATCCTCAGGAATAGATTAGATGCACCAGGGTATCAAGGTCCATTATTTCAGGGATACTGAGGTTAATCTTTTTCTCAATCCATCTTTTCCTTAGGCAGAAAACATAGGAGTAGAGACCAACCATATTTCAATATTTAAATCCACAGGCCTGGAGCCCAGAATGTTAGGAAATTGGTTGTTGGGGGTGAGGGGGTGCAGAGTCAATAGAAATCATGTGGACAATCCCAAAAAGATGATAAGAAATCACTTTGTCTTTTCTGTTGTCTGTTTTAAATGGCGCATAAGACCGCTCAGTTTTCCACGCACTGCTCTCTCAAACTGTTAGATACATGCTGTCATCCAGCCCTCTAGCTAGGAATTAAATCTGTGTTCTGTTGGATTTGAGGCCAGATTTGATTAAACTAGGTCATCAGGGCACGCTCAGAGGGGCCTGGATCTCACTGGCAGTGTGCCATCTTTGGTAATTAATGGGTAAGCCGCCAGTAGGCAAATGCAATGGCTTCGCTCCTGCTATTAGAGACAGATAGCAGGGGACTGTGTAATATTTGAACAGGCGTCCAGTTTGTGATGAATTACAATAGGAGTCCTGGAAAAGTTCCTGCGTTCCTCACTTTATGTCAGATGAGTTCATCACATTTAAAATGATCACAGAAATTACAGAAGGATTAAAAATGAATGGGTTATTCAAACATTTTCTGACTTTGCTTTAGCTTGGACATTTTTCATACAATGTGGATTTCCAGCCCCATCTTCCCTCCTGTCAGAAACACTGAGAACCTGTGCGGACATCACCCAGTTGGCAGTGGTTTCCTGGGGCAGAAGGTCAGGACTTTGTGTTGAGAGGTCACATGGAGATCCATTTCTAGCTCTTCTTTTGAAGGTTTAGCTTGGTTCAACAATAGGAGCTTGAATTAAGTGGCTTTTTAAGATCTCCTTTTGCCTGCAAAGGACTTTGTGTTTAATTCATCCTCATATTTTTGTGGTTGTTATTCTTTGTACTTAGCATCCTGGTTGTTAGAAATGCTGTGTGTATTTAGTGTCCACGTGCTAAGATGGAGACCTTTGTCTAGATGCCAGGAGAGGTGGAGAATGTCCCTGGTGGCTCAGACAGTAAAGAATCCGCCTGTAGTGCAAGAGATCCAGATTCCATCCCTGGCTCAGGAAGATCCCCTGGAGGAGGACATGGCAACCCCCTCCAGTATTCTTGCCTGGAGGATCCCATGGACAGAGGAGCCTGGTGGGCTACAGTCCATGGGGTTGCAAAGAAACACAAGTGAGTGACTAACGCTTTCACTTTCAACGATAGGAAGATGAGTTGAATGGCTTTTCAAGATCTGCTTTTGCCTGAAAAGAACTTTGTGTTTAATTCATTTTTATGGTCGTTATTCATTGTACTTAGCTTCTTGATTATTAGAAATGCTGTGTGTGCTTAGTGTCCAGGGCCTACGATGGGACATTCCTCTAGATGCCAGGAGAGGCAGAACGGCCTTTGCAGAAGTAGTTGTCACTCTTTGTGGCTTGAGGAGCAGCCTTGGCACATGGGGGAGGGAGGGAGGGAGGTCTGTGCATTTTGTAATCTTGCTTCTGTAGGTCCAGCTTGTCAACAGAATGTGCGCTCCATGAGGGCTGGCAGCCTGTTTATGCACTGCTATTTTCCTGGCACCTGGACCACTGAACGCCTGACACGTGCTGGGTGCTCGGTGACTGTTTATAGAATGAACAAGGCAACTTGGAAGCTTGTGGCTCTGGGAGGAGCAGTCCTTTCTCTTTCAACTCATTTCAAGGAAAGGAAGACTCATGCAGTCCTTCTTTCTACAGCAGAGATATATTGAGAGACCACGGTAAGACCACGCTTTGTTTAAGAAACTAGAAAGAGAAAAAAACCTTTATTCATGGCATATGTTACTCAGTGGAAGCCTTGGCTTTGTGGTAGAGCCCCTCATAAGTTGGGTTCCTCTTTATGCTCTTTTGACAATTGAAGTACAGTTGATTTATGATGTTGATTTACAACGTTTTGTTAGTTTCTCTGATGCTGTTGTTCAGTTGTATCCGACTCTTTGAGACTCTGTGGACTGCAGCGCCCCAGGCTTCCCTGTCCTTCACCATCTCTCAGAGTTTGGTCAAACTCATGTCCAGTGAATAGATGATGCCATCCAACCATCTCATCCTCTGCCGTCCCCTTCTCCTCCTGCCTTCAGTCTTTTCCAGCATCAGGGTCTTTTCTGGTGACTCAGCTCTTCACATCAGATGGCCAAAGTATTAAGTTTCAGCTTCAGCATCAGTCCTTCCAATGAATATTCAGGGTTGATTTCCTCTAGGATTGACTAGTTTGATCTCCTTGCGGTCCAAGGGACTCTCAGGAGTCTTCTCCAGTACTACAGTTTGAAAGCATCCATTTTTCATCACTCAGCCTTCTTTATGGTTCGACTCTCACATTCATACATGACTACTGGAAAAACCATAGCTTTGACTGTACAGGCCTTTGTCGGTATTTACTTACAGGCTAACACCCGGGTTCCTTAGCAGAAATACAGGGCTTTTCATGCATTCTGTGGTTCCATGTTTTATTTGTTTTTCTTAGTACATACTCTTTTTTTTTTTTTTTTTTAAATTTAGGTGCATAAATGTTTATCAAACATCTGACTTGTAATATTTGCTATGCTCGATGCTGAGACCATAAAAGGAATAAAATTAGGTTTCTGCCTTCTCAGAATTTACAGTCTAGTGAGATAGCCTAGTAAGTAAACAGTGTCAGAAGAATGGTTTAAGGGAAGATCACCAGGGAGGCGTGGATGTGTGGCGCTCCCAGACCTTGCTCTCTGCATCCTTTCTAGGTCACTTGCAGTGAGTATATTTGGAGGCTGATCAGTATTGGTTTGATGTTAGAATTTTATATCTGCAGTACCACTTAACAATAGTTGCTGTACTTAAAAATAACTTTAGGTATTCTAAGAACTCGAATAGTCAAAAGAAGTGAATTAAACTCAGATAATAGCACCTAGTATGGCAGGAAAAGATACGGGTATTTTGGAAATATTTTCAGTAATGGGGGATGTGATCATTGAGTTTAAAAGAAAATTAAATTAGTCAGAAGAGTCTTCCAGTAAGCTTTCCTTGAGTTACCACTTTACGACATTCTAGTCCCTTCCAGGTGCTCAGCTGTTGATGAAAGAATTACGTTGGCCTGAATGAGCTCCACTTGATGGAGGTGGTTTTGCTGTCTCTCTTGGAGACTGTTAGCCACCATCTGGGGACGTTTTTGGTCGTCACCCCTGCTTGTTGGCCTCTAGAGTGTAGTAGCCAAGGCTGCTATTGATCACTCTGTAATGCACGGGACAGTCCCCCATAAAGAATTTTCTGACCCCAAATGTCAGTTGTTGGCAAAGTGCAGATCCTCTGATCTGGATAAATGGCCTGTATTTCTCATATTCACTAGAAAAAATTTCAAGGTCCAAAATCAAATGCCCACAAGGATAGTTTTAAAAAGATGATTTTGAATAAAAGGGGATTGGAGGCTAAATGGGGGATGGGATGGTGACAGTGAATTTTCACTATTAGCCTCTTTTCTTTTTTGGCTTTTCTGCAAATCCTTTTTTTTTTTTTTTTTTTTTGTAACAAGCTTGTTTTTATTAGTTAATCCGTAAGATAAATTGTTTGATGATCGCTTAGCATGTTTTGGAGACCACCGCTAGTGTGTCCGGTGTCTAGCACAGACCCTGTAACAAAGTGCACTGTTAACACACATGTGTCGGACGATTGCACAGAAGCATGTATTTCTGGACAGAACATTTTGTTTATCTTCTATAAACTCCTCTCATTCATCCATGTCGAGCAAAAAGGAAAATGTGCTCCCAGAGTTTATGACAGTCATTCCGTAGCTCCAGAGAGAGCGTTAGGTCAGTGAAAAAGCAGACAGCTGGCTCCCCAAGAGGGGGACGTTCTTGACGCTCAGTGCAGCTTGTTGGGAAAGCTGGACGGGCAGAAACACGGCTGAAGTTCAGAAGAGCCCGCTTGGTCTGGAGCCACAGAGGAATCTGCTCCAAGCAGACAGCTGTACTGAAAAGCAAACTCGACACAAAGCTAGGGCAGGACAGCCAGCAGGCAGGATGTGCTGTCCTCGGAGGAGACAGGAGCTCAGCTGAGCGGTCGCACTGCCGACAACACAGGCTGATGGAGCGAGAGCCACGCAGGACCTGTCTTGGGGACCCACCAGTGCAGATTCTGTCTACAGAAGCTATTAAAACATGTATATTATCATATGTGAAATAGATGACCAGTCCAAGTTCGATGTATGAAAGAGGGCACTCAAAGCCAGTGCACTGGGACAACCCAGAGGGATGGGATGGGGAGGGAGGTGGGAGGGGGGTTCAGGACGAGGGACCCATGTACACCCATGGCTGATTCATGTCAATGTATGGCAAAAAACACTACAGTATTGTAGGGTAGTTAGCCTCCAATTAAAATAAATTTAAAAAAAAAAGCTATTCCCAGTCTCCCTCCATGAACCCTCCGCTCCAGCCACGTGTCCCTGCTGGTTCTCCAGACACACCTTTCCCTGCCTGCTCACCATGTCCTTCAGCCTGGAATCCATTTGCTCTCTCCTCTCTGCCTTCGGGTTTTCTTTTACAAAATCCAGCTCAGGTTCTCGGCCCTTCACGAATCCCTCCCTGAGTTTGTCTGCATCAGAAATCTTCACCCGTCTGCACCCCCAACCCCGTCTCTACTCCTCCAGATTCAGGAGACAACTTGCAGGCCTGGATTATCGCCAGGGCTTCACGGTGGCTGCCGTGAGCTCGTTGTATCTGGATCCTGAGTCCCAGGATGGGCTGGGTAGAGATATGGAGAAAATCAGGAGGATGCACTCTATAGAAACTTCAGGTGTTTTTTTAAAAAAAAAAAATCATCTGGGGAGTAATTCATCTTTCTGTGGTTGTTGAAGCTAACACTAGGGACAGAACAGCATCCCCCTTCCGGCCACAGGAGCCCATTTGAAGAACGCCCTCCAGGCAAGGGATTTTGGCCAGAGTTTGAACATAGCCACCTGCCTGCTGGCATAAGATTTGAGTGAAGGTTCTGACAGTCCCTGGGCTTCCCTGGTGACCCAGACAGTAAAGAATCTGCCTACAACGCAGGAAACCTGAGTTTGATCCCTGGGTTGGGAGGATCCCCCAGAGAAGGAAATGGCAGCTCACTCCAGTATTCTTGCCTGGAGAATTCCATGGACAGAGGAGTCTGGTGGGCTATATATAGTCCAGGGGTCGAAGAGAGTCGGACATGACTGAATGACTAACACTTTCACTTTTACACCCTGACCTTCCCTGCAGATAAGAAAGGGATGTGAAGGAGGCCTTATAATGTGTCTGCAAACCCCAGACTCAGAGGCAGACAGAAATGTAACTGCCAGCTTGACATTCGGACAGGGAAATTCCACCCCCCCCATTCCTCGTACAGGACCCCGTGGTTTTGGACACCAGTGCTTGTTTTCTTAGAGTCCAGTGCTTGTTTTCTTAGAGTCCAGCTTCAGCAGGGAAAGCGTGTGGGTCTTGTCTTGGCCGCGAACTCAGGAGAGAGGACTCGCTTTCTCATTGGCCAGGGACCACTCCCCCTAGCCAGGTGCTCCTATCGGGCTCACCAGGGACCCCCTCTCCACATTCAGGCTGGAACCTTGCAATGTTGTGCAGAATGCCCAAGAGCAGTGGGTTGTGATCAGTTCTGTTTAGAAGAACAGTATTCCAAACAGAAATTGCCCAGAGGGTATGCTTAACATTAACATGTCAAGCAGTAGAAGGAAGAAGAGACTTGTGAAAATGAAGCTTAATTTTGCTACAGAAAACTTTTGTTCTTTATGCTGCAGTTTTTTTTAAGGATGCCTCTGAACCATCCCAGAGGTCGGTCTTTAGACAGTTGATTCATTTTACAGCAAAAACTCAGATCCATTAAAATTAAAGCCTCCTGCTGGGTGTTAAAATTTCATTATCATACTTCTCCTTATTACAGATACTTGTTTTCTATTCATATGAGACCACTGGGAAGAGAAGATTTACCTTGATATTTGTATTCAGAATATTCAGTTACCTGTTTACTATGGTTTCATTTATTTCTGGGTGAAAATTTCCCCTTTTTGTGTGCAGTTGAGTATGTCTCTAAGTTGCCAAAGAGGAGTGGAATATCGCTATTAAATTTGGATGATCATTTATCTGCAAGTTAAAATGTCTTCTGAAAAGGATGAAAGCTTATTCTTGCCTGAAGCTTGTTTGTTCCATGAGAGCTATGAGGTGTCTCTGAGGGCTATTTCTATGCTGTGTTTTTTTCCTGTGTCTTAGCAGTGAGGTATATTCCTATTCTAGAGAAAATCTCTCCCTATGTTGGTATAGGAATTAGAGAAAACTGAGGAAATGTGTCTGGAGTGGACCTCCGGGAATAAAAAGCCCATTAATGTTTGCATAGTTTAAATGCAGGGCTAGTAATGCTGAGAGTTTAAACTGTGTTTTTAAATGCCATCGTGTAAGCACATGCATTTGTGCCTTGACATTGATGGAATTCATGTTGAATGACTGAGTGTGCCTGAAAGCTTTGGGGAATCTGATCCACCAAGAAAGGAAATTAGAGTACTTGTTTCAAAAACATTGCCATTTGTATTTGTGTCTGCATGTATATATATATACACACACGCACACGTAAGTATACATGTGTGTATACACACACATATACATATACATATCTATGTGTATATATACACACACATGCATACACATGTGTCTATGTGTGTATGTACACAAACATTATCTACATGTGCTCAGTTGTGTCTGACTCTTTGTGACCCTGTGGACTGTAGCCCGCCAGACTCCTCTGTCCATGGAATTCTCCAGGCAAAAATACTGGAGTGGGAAGCTGTTTCCTTTTCTAGGGTATCTTCCCAACTCAGGGACGGAACCCAGGTCTCCTGCATTGCAGGCAGATTCTTTACCGTCTGAACCACCCTAAATTAAGCTTCATAAAATAGATAAGTGGCTTACAAAACAGAAACTGACTATCATAGTAACAAGTGAAAGTGCTTGCTCTGAATACAATGAATACAAGAAAGTGGCAGCATTGATATGGTTGTTCCTTGTATGAGAGTTTTCTCAGCCAAGGTGGGGGGTGGGAATGACAAGAAGCTGAACAGAAATTCAATATCACCAAGATTATTTAAATGTGGATTTAGAGCTGTGATTGTAACACTGTATCTTGTCCTAATTGGATATGATGTTATATTAGTTACTGGTCAGAATACAGGTATGTACAATATATAAATAACTGAGTGCACACATGTTGGGGGATGCATGCTCAAAGTGTCTTAAATGTTTGTGGTGTCTGCTTAAGAAAGCTCAGTGCCTGCTGCTAAGGGGTTGTTCAGAAGTGTGGTTCCCAAACAGGGGACTCTTAGCAATGGACACGCTCAGGCTCTCACCTCTGACCTCTAGAATCAGCGTCTGCATCTCAGGCTCGCAGGTGACTTGTAAGCATGTTATGGTTTGGGATGGCTGAGTGGTTAAGGCGTTGGAGTTGAAATTCAATGGGGTCTCCTGGTGCAGGTTTGAACCCTGCTCACTGCAGAAGCAGCTGGCTTTGAGGACTTCCCTGGCTTTGAGAATCTGCCTGCCACACAAGAGACCTGGGTTTAATCTCTGGGTTGGGAAGATTTCCCTGGAGAAGGAAATGGCAGCCCACTCCAGTTTTCTTACCTGGAGTATTCCATGGACAGAGGAGCTTGGCAGGCTACAGTCCGTGGGTTCCGGAAGAGTTGGTTCAGATATGACTGAGCAATTAACACTTAAGGTTTGGGAAGCGCTACTCTAGGATGCGTTTTATAATAAACTTCTGGGCTTTTGACATCAGGGGGTGATTCTGTGATTTCCCCACACAGGGAAGTGTGGAATTTTTAAACAAGTTCTGTTTTGAATCTTCCTCCTGTCACTTATGACCTTGACCTCAGACAGCTCCCTGAGTGTCCGAACTCCATGTCCACATGTGAAGTAGAGAGAAGTCAGGCACATTGCATGTTGAGTTGGCCCACGAGATGCTGCTAGAGTAAATGGGTGACCACCTGCGTCCCACAGTTTCAGGTCTCTCTCTCTCTGTCTTGCACTCACGTGCCCCAAACTCAGGCCAGCTCAGAGAAACATATGCTGAGGCTGACACGTCCTGTGGCCCCAGCTGGTAGCTGGCTGGACCAGACTTCTGCAAGGACCTGCCCCAGCTAAGCAGGTAGAGCAGCCGGGAGGAAGGGCAGGCGGCAGGTAGGAAGCCTGGCAATCGCATCGTCAGCTGGAGGCTGGCTGGGCCAGCAGCAGTGGTGGTGGTGCTGAGGTCTGCAGTTGTTGCATCTGCCGCCTGGCCCTGGAACTCTGCCCTTTATCTGGGGAAATCTCTCTAACAAATTTGTTTACAGAATATCAAGTGCATTTATCAGTGAGCCAGCTAATCTGGAAATAGCCTAAGGAAGACTTACATGAAACAACTGCTTTCACTGGCCATGGAACAGAGTCCTTCCCCCTCCAGAAGAGTGATATTTAGCATCTTTGTTTGCTCTTTCTATGGTTTTTGTTAAGTTGCAAATATGTCCCTGACTTCAGTCCCTGTTTAAATGGAGCGAGATGGGTAGAATGAAAAATGCTGAATAACAGTAACAACAGCTGAACACAGAAACAAACCTTAGGACCAGAAGAGGTGCTTCTGCGGAGGGAGGCTCTATTGTGTGTGGAGGGCTGGTGGAGTGGGGCTGGATACATCCACAGAGCTCATGCTTCCCAAAGCACATAGTTCTCACCGTGAACTTACCAGGTGGATATTATCACTGAGTCCATTTTATTGACAGTTAAACTGAGAGTCATGTAGAGTCCCTTGCCCAGAGTCACACAGCTAATAGGAGACGTAGCTGAGGTTGAACCAGGCATCCTGGCTCCTGAACCCCGCTCTCAGCCACGGAATCAAAACATCTGAGCCTGTTAGCCACTGACTCTGTAAGGAGCTCTTGACATTTCCCGAGGCTGCTGGTGTCCGTTTGCCTGGATCCCTTGGAAAGGGAAGACCTTGGTGTTGAGGGTATTGAGACGAGGTTGAATTTGGTGCTGGAGAAGATTCTTGAGAGTCCCTTGGACTGCACAGAAATCACACCAGTCAATCATAAAGAAAATTGGTCCTGAATATTCATTGGAAGGACTGAAGCTAAAGCTGAGACTCTTAATACTTTGGCCACCTGATGCAAAGAGCTGACTCATTGGAAAAAACCCTGATGCTGGGAAAGATTGAAGGCAGGAGGACAGGGGGCGACAGAGGACAAAATGATTAGATGGCATCACCGACTCGATGGACATGAGTTTGAGTAAACTCTGGGAGTTGGTGATGGACAGGGAAGCCTGGCGTGCTGCAGTCCATGGGGTCGCAAAGAGTTGGTCACAACTGAGCAACTGAACTGAACTGATGTGAAGAGCCAACTCATTGGAAAAGACCCTGATGCTGGGAAAGATTGAGGTCAGGAGAAGGAGGCAACAGAGGATGAGGTGGTTGGATGGCATCATTGACTCACTGGCTGTGAGCTTGAGCAACCTCTGGGAGATAGTGAAAGACAGGGAAGCCTGGCATGCTGTGGTCCATGGGGTCTCAAAGAGTTGGACACAACTGAGAGACTTAACAACAAGAGCTGTTTCAAAGAGCCACTCTGGGGTATCAGATCAGCAGTTTCTTCTAGGGAATGTCGTCACATTTGCCCTCTGCACTGATGCTCTGAATAAGGTGTCGCTTCTTCCATCATATATTATGAGAATCTGAGGCCCAGTTGGATAGGAACCAGGATGGACGTCCCCCTGCCCTGCCCTGATGCCTTTGTCAAGACTGCAAGGCTGGGGTGAGGCCTGTGAGCTGCCGGGGGCATTGTCCTGGGCTGGGTGTCTGTGGACCATCCCCAGACCTGCCTGGCCTGGCTGGATTCTTCCGAGACACCACAAACCAAAAGGACTTGGGAGCCACTTAGGAACCTCATCCCCACGGCATAGTCCTTTCTGTGGGAATGTGTGTGTACAGACTCCTCGTGAGCTGGGCTTGTCTGTGAGATACTCTGCTTTCTAGGACTCAGAGTCCATGAGGTGGATGCTGGCCTCCTTAGCCCCATGCCTGTGGCTGTCTGCCAGCTTCCAAGCTATAGTAATGAAAGCGTTTCTGAGTTAGCAGCACTCACTGTAAGGCAGAGGACAAGTGGCTACTATTCAGCTTAACTACGGAGGTAAAGCTTTATTGTCATGAAACACATCAGCTTTTTACAGGCATGGGGTAGATCATCTTGTAATGGGTTTAAGAAAGACTGTGTTCATTTACCGAGCGTTGCAGAGAAACATCACATGGAGAGAAGAGATCTGGAACAGGAAATGCATTTGTTGCCCAAGAAAAAAACATTCCTGTCGGAAAACAGTCTGCTAGGCAGGTGGGGAGGGGCACAAGCCTTCCTGATCACTCTCCCTGAACTTGACAAGAGACAGACTGGGGAGTCTTATTTCACAGTTAATCTTGCTGATAAATAAACTTCATTCTGCCTACTTTTGTGCTGAAACCTTGAGCCTGGAGAGAGGCAGTGTTAGGGAGAGGGATCTAAATTACATTTAGTTGTGATCAGTTAGGCAAAGTGGCAGATAGCTTCGACAAGAGGGTTTAGAATTTGCTTAATAGCTGTTTGCTACGATGGTCTGCCATCTATAAGGAAAGCTCCCATTTGGAAATACGATCAAAATAATATTTTAGGTAAAGAATCTGCCTGCAATGCGAGAGACTTGGGTTTGATCCCTGAGGTGGGAAGATCCCCTGGAGAAGGAATGGCAACCCACTCCAGTATTCTTGCCTGAAAAATCTCAAGAACAGAGAGGAGCCTGGCGGGCTACAGACCATAGGATCACAAAGAATCAGTCATGAGTGGGCGACTTAATACTTTATTTTTTATGCATTCCATAAGGAAAACTCTCATTTGGGAATACGATAAAAATAATCTTCCTAGATTTTATTGAGGGTCCTCCTCCCTAAGGCAAGTACCGTTATTTCTTCTTTCCAGGTAACTGTTTTCATTTTCTGTGAAATAAGAACACAGCTGGTTTGTTAGAGGAGACATGAGTCAGCATTCCTCGCAGGCAGCCCTTTGTCGGCTTTTCTGGGAGAATCCAGGAGTTTGATTTTCTTCCTCCTAAAAGGATAGTGTGGTCTGAAAAGACGTGAGCAGAGAACACTTGAGGATGTTCACCCATCTGAGTGGGTACCATCCCTTGAGCTGAGGGGCCGGGATGAGAGATTTAGACTAGGAACTTGATCAGATGTTTTCAGACACCACTTGTGTGAGACACCACAGACTCCACTTGTGAAACTGGAGGAGAAATGTAGTATCATGAAAAGAGCAGGGACACTGGGTCAGGGCTGGGCCGTCCCGCCTTCAGTCCTAAGAAGAGGGCAGACAGCAGAGGGTGTCCTCACACTGCACCACCCGGCTCTCCATTTTAGCGTGAACCAGACATGTTTGGGGCTGAGCCCTTCAGCGCCGGGTGAAGGTTTGTGGTCTGGTGGATCCCTTCTCTCTCCCTTCCGCTTCTCCCTGTGTGCTGGATGCTGGTGGATGTGGCACCAATTTCAGGATGACAAGACATTCTGATGTTGCTTTAAGAAAAATGCACTCAATTCCACGTATATGTGGATTGAGTGCATTTTATATATATGTAAAATATATATATTTACATATATATGTAAAAAATATATATATTTTCATATGTATGTAAAAATATATATATTTACAATATAAATATTGTAAATCAATATATATATTGATTTACAATATTTGTTTTTCTCTTTCTGACTTAATCAGTCTTTAAGGAACCTTTAAAAAAATGGTATGAAAAGAAAGTGTTAGTCTCTCAGTTGTGTCTGACTCTTGGCGACCCTATGGACTGTAGCCCTCCAGGCTCCTCTGCCCATGGGATTCTCTAGGCAAGAATACTGGAGTGGGTTGCCATTTCCTCCCCCAGGGGATCTTCCCGACCCAGGGATCCAACCCACCTCTCTTGCATCTCCTGCACTGGCGGGTGGGTTCTTAACCACTAGCGCCACCTGGGAGCATGTGCGTAGACTATATGCAGATACCACATCACTTTACTTAAGGGACTTGAGCACCCGTGCATTTTGGTACCCAAGGGAGTCCTGGAACCAGTCTCTTGCAGATACCAAGGGATACCTGTACTTCCACAAGGTTGTGGAAGAATCTGGAAAGGAGATGGATACTCTGCGTGTCCAGTAGACTGCGTTTATGAAAGGGAGTGGCTCTGGAGGTTTGAAGGGAGGTGTGACCACATGGGACACTTCTGTTGGGAAAGTGGTTTCCTGACCTGTCCCTGGAGATTGCCAGAGGACTCCCTGTGGGTTCCCTCCCTTGGGTTTTTGTTGCAGCCCTCTTCCCTGTACACACCCAGCTCCCAAAAGTAGGTGGGAAAGAAAACCCTTTTTATTTTCATCCTTAACATAGCAGAGAGAGGCTAACATTTATAAAAGGACTTAATCAGAAGTAGATCATGCTCCAAGCACATCCTCTCCCCACCCTACACTTGACCTTTTTTTAAAAAAATTATTGAGTTAGGCTGCATCTGGTCATAGTTGCAGCATGCGGGCTCTTTCATTGTGGCACTTGGGCTCCAGTGCATACGGGCTTCAGTAGTTGCAGCCAGCAGGCTTGATTGCTATGAGACATTAGTTCTGCGTCCAGGGATTGAACCCGTGTTCCCTGCATTGCCAGGTGGATTCTTAACCACTGGACCACCACGGAAGTTCCCCCACATTTGACTTGAATGTGCAGGTATGACAAGGAAAGTAACACAAATCAATCTGAGTGGAATTATTTAACAATACTGGGGGCTTTGCTGGCTTGAAATATGGAAAGTATTTGTTTGGGGTGACACCTGATAAGATATACCCAAATTCCAGATGGTTAAATAGTGAAGACCAACAATCACAATATAATCAAACATTAGAAAAACTGGAAGAAAACAATGTGATATTCACGAGGCCCCTGGAGGGTGGATGACTTTCAAGGATGAGAAGCAATCAATTGAAGTCATAAAAGTGAAATCGTCTGATGTGAGAACAAAATGTAGCTGGAGTGGAAAGTATTAATATATTGACTGCAGGTATGATCAAGTACTAATGTTTGCTATACAAAGAGCTCATCTAGGTTGATAAATAGTAGATGAGTGGGAAAAATGAACAGTTTGGAAGAACTGGAGCTGATAAACCTATGGAAATAGGTCAGTTTCAGTGGAATCAAACAGATGCTGATGGAAGAAGCTACGACTTTTATCTACTACATTGGAGACACTCAATGAAAATAATACTTTGGGCTGGCAAAGATACACTCTGGTATGTATTTGTTCGTGTTGTAAATCACTGTAAAATTTTTAGAAAGCACTTTGACTGCAATCCCCAAATCAATAAAGGCATGAATATCTGGTGACTTAGGGGTCTCAGTTCTGGGAATTTACCTGAAGAAGATAGTACAAAAAGAAGACCATTTATACTCGGAATGTTGTAGTTTCTCTTGTAATTGTGGAAAATGGAAACATTTTAGAAGCTAAGAGAGTGAGACACATCTCCTGCATGAATTCTAAAGTCATTAAAAGTGATTTTGAAGATGATCATAACATGGAAAAGGTTTATGATGTTGACTGAAAAATAGAAATACTCTTTATATACAAAAGGACTTCAGCTAAACGTGTATGAAAGGAAGAGAAATATGTAATAATAGATATTTCCTATAGGAGTGATCAGAGAAGGCAATGGCACCCCACTCCAGTACTCTTGCCTGGAAAACCCCATGGACAGAGGACCCTGGTGGGCTGCAGTCCATGGGGTCGCTAAGAGTCAGACACGACTGAGCGACTTCACTTTCACTTTTCACTTTCATGCATTGGAGAAGGAAATGGCAACCCACTCCAGTGTTCTTGCCTGGAGAATCCCAGGGACGGCGGAGCCGTCTATGGGGTCACACAGAGTTGGACACGACTGAAGTGACTTAGTATAGCATAGGAGTGATGGTGCTATCATTTGCATTATAGTTTCAAGCTATGTGTTTAAGTAATTATCATTACAAAGGGTGATCAGTAAGAAGAAGAAACTGCAGAATTTATGAACATGTAAAAGTCATTTGCAGGGAACCTGCCCCCCTGTTTCTGCACAGTCCAGTTCTGTGTAAGAGGGAACTTTGATAGTCAAGTCCCATCTTTATCCACAGGTAGTTGAAGCAGAGCCCCAGGCTCATAGAATTCAAACCATCTTCTGCTTTCCCACCCACCTCCAGCTTCTGTCTCATCTCCTAAGTGAAGATGGTTTCCTTGACCCTCAGGAGCTAGCCTAGAGGCTGTTTTGTCCTCCAGACAAAGGACTATTTCCGTATTAAAATCCACTCCTTTTTCGATGAACAGTTTCAAGTTCTGTGGAGCCCTCCCACTCAGTTACAATTTGTGGGTTTGAGGACACGCCTTGCCCTCTGGAAAACTGCCAAGAGGAACACGAATCTCCACCTAGCCCAGTGGTTCTACCCTGGGGCCTTGTGCAGGAATCCACAGTCCCGTTAGAGGTGTCTGTGATGCAAGTTTTGCAAACTTTCTAACATAGCCCAGGGCTTAGGGGCTTTGACCTTGGAGGTTAATACTAACCATGGATGCTGTTTGGACTGGTCTAGGTCTCCTTGTCATCCATAGGATTTCTCTCTAATAGAAAAACAAATATCATGGAGAGGGAATGATTGTGACTTATTATTTGTAGATAGAAGTTACTTGTGTCTGTGTATTGGAAACCAATTCTGACAGTTTTACCTCCTCCTGAAATCTCTTGGGGACTCATCGACTCTGTTGCTGAAATGAGCCTAATAAAGCTGATTTGCCACTTTGTACTACAGGATTCTGAAGAAGCAAACGTGTGTAGCCACCAAATCAAAAACAAAACTGTTGCAACAACAACAACAAAAAAAGAAATTGACTTTCAGCCTCCAGCCCCCATACAGTCCTTTGGAGTTTGAAGTCACGAGTTGTGCGTGTGTGTGTGTGTGTGTTAGTCACTCTGTCGTGTCCGACCCTTTGCAACCCCATGGACTTTAGTCCTCCAGGCTGCTCTGTCCATGGAATTTTCCAGGCAAGGATGCTGGAGTGGGTTGCCATTTCCTTCTCCAGACATTGGTTGCTGCTGCTGCTAAGTCACTTCAGTCGTGTCCAACTCTGTGCGACCCCATAGACGGCAGCCCACCAGGCTCCCCTGTCCCTGGGATTCTCCAGGCAAGAACACTGGAGTGGGTTGCCATTTCCTTGTCCAATGCATGAAAGTGAAGTCGCTCAGTCATGCCCGACACTTAGCGACCCCTTGGACTGCAGCCTACCAGTATCCTCCGTCCGTGGGACCCTCCAGGCAAGAGTACTGGAGTGGGTTGCCATTGCCTTCTCCGGAGTCACTGGTTAGGAGTCACTAATTACATCCTTGAGGCTCTGGTTTTCCTCTTCTGGAACTTTGCTCATTTGTGAGAATCTGTAAAGATTCATTTAGGTGATCTAACCATCCTCACCTCTTCCCCTGTATATTCACCAATGCAGGAGGTTTTCTTATAAACATTTTCCAGTTGTAAGTTCACAATGTAACAAATGTAACTATACAGTAACTACAGGGTAACCCAGCAGGTATAATGGTCCACTTAAGAGTAAAAGTGGGGTGGCATTGTTTCCTGCACTATTTTTTTTTTTGCAGAGGACAAGGTTAACCTGCTTTCCAGTTGTTGGGCCAACCTACATAGATAAGAAGTTGGCTGTGTTCATGTCTGGACGGGAGAGCTCTGTTCTGTAAGAATGTGTCAAGGCACGTGCTTGGCACCTGTAGCTACGAACTTCCCAGGCTTCCTGGTTCATCAGGAGCTGTACTGGTTGGCCGGGTGAGGAGTGTCTGCTGTAATTTACTAGGTTTCTAATTTACTAGTTAGCATTGCCGCTGCTAACTGGGTCCCAGTCAGCATCTGGGTGGTTTGATGGAACAGAAAGGCTGAAGAGGGGTGGATGACCCTGGGTATAGGAGGTTGAAGGATACACTGGCTTCTTAGACACTGACTTCATTCATTTATTCAGTATTTATTTACTGAGTCCTTATTATTTGTTATCACTAACCTTGTGTTCCTTTTCCTCTGTCTTGAACTTAGCTCTAAGCAGGCCAACCAAACTAATTAGAAAAGGGCATTGATTAACTTTTGGAACTCTATTCAGCTCTCATGGGTACCATTTTAAAGACCTGTGTTATGTTTCCTGGTAGTACTTTTGACTCCAGAGGGCTGTCGTGCCAGTGAATATTGTTGATCACCAAGAGACTCAAGTTAGATGATGGGTGGTCTGGCCAGTTCATTACCATCTCTGGAAAGCACATTTCAGGTTCTTGCAGTTCTTTTTTTTTTTTTTGACAAGGAAGGGCAGCAACGTGAATTAATATTCCATTTCACAATAATCTAATGGAATAAGAGCTTTATGTTCTGTTGGGTTCGTTTCTCTAGGAGTTTATCCTCTGAGTGATTAAGCACAGTGTCTGATGGAGAGTGTCCCGTGAAAACATTGAAGGGAATGAGCAATTCTTTGTCGTGTCCTCAGAACTAAACAGCAATGGGAGGGTGCCAACTATCAACACAGCAGGGGTCTCCAGGACAGAGAAGGACAGGGGAAAAGGTGTTCATTTCTCCTTAAAATAGCTTCTAAAAATAAAACCCTGTTTCCTGCAGTGCTGTGTGTGGGCAGACAGGAATTAGAGGGAATGGAATATTCTTGGGGTTCAGTAAAATATTTTGAGCCAAAATAAACCTGAGAGCTGTGGACTCTAAATGAGCTTATTGTATACTTGTGCTCGGTCACTTCAGTTGTGTCTGACTCTTTGCTGCCCCATGGACTGTACCTGCCAGGCTCCTTTGTCTGTGGGATTCTCCAGGCAAGAGCACTGGAGTGGATTGCCACGCTTCCTTCCGTGGGATCTTCTCCACCCAGGGATTGAACCCGCAACTCCTGTATCCTCCTACATTGCAGACAGATTCTTACCACTGAGCCACCGGGGAAACCCATTGTCTACTGGAGGTGGTAGTGTTTATAATGACATTATATAAGCTGCCTCCATCCCTCTTTTGAAGTGAGATAAAAAAATTAACAGGTAATGAGGGTGGCAATTTCAGGTTGTAAACGTGTCAACCTGAGTGCACTGTGTCCTGTATGCTCCTAGGAATAGTGTGGGTGTGGGGTGGTGGGAAGAAAAGGTGAGAAAGCTTTGTAGGGGCAGGCCGGACTGATGTTTCAGGACCAGCAGCATGGAGCCCTGAATCCAGTTTCTTAGGATAAAGCCTGAACTGTTTTATAACTTATAATCCAGTTCTTTTGGTTACCTGCAAAGAATTAGGGGACTTTTGCTCACAGCCTTATGAGAAAAGTGTAATAATAAGCAGGTGAGCAAAACAAAAAATTTTTTTAAAAGGCCATTCTATTTTTTTTTTTTTGACCATTTAGTAGATTTCAAACAAGTCATCATTGATAAAAATAGCAGTTAATATTCATTGAATTAATAGCTAAAGACCATGGCTTTTAAGGGCTTCCCAGGTGGCGCTAGTGGTAAAGAATCTGCCTGCCAATCCAGGAGACATGGGTTTGATCCCTGGGTTGGGGAGATCCCTTGGAGGAGGAAATGGCAACCCACTCTAGTATTCTTGCCTGGAGAATCCCATGGACAGAGGAGCCTGGTAGGCTACAGTCCATGGGGTCACAAAGTGTTGGATGTGACTGAGTGTGCGCGCGCGTGCGCGCGCGCGCACACACACACACACACACACACACACACACACGACTTTTAAAACCCTATCGTAGTATTATAATGACCAAGTGAGAGTGAAAGTCGCTCAGTCATCTCTGACTCTTTGCGACCCCACGGACTATACAGTCCATGGAATTCTCCAGGTCAGTATTCTGGAGTGGATAGCCTTTCCCTTCTCCAGGGGATCTTCCCAACCTAGGGATCAAACCCAGGTCTCCTGCGTTGCAGATGGATCCTTTACCAGCTGAGCCACCAGGAAGCCCAAGAATACTGTAGTGAGTAGCCTATCCCTTCTCCAGCAGATCTTCCTGACCCAGGAATTAAACTGGGGTCTCCTGCGTTACAGGCAGATTCTTTACCAGCTGAGCTACCAGGGAATCCCATGATGACCAAACTAAAAAAAAAAAAAATTTAAAAGGTGTGGGCCTGAAATTTTGCTTGGTCAAGAAGTTGTAGGGTTTTAAACTCACTAAACAAAAACACCACACTCCGATTTTTCACACCTAAGATGCCAGTTCCTTTAGGACTTCTGGGCATTTTCATTCTCTTCTGGGAAAAATTGGGTGATTCCCCAGAGATAGAAGCTCAGGCTGGTGATGACAAATGTGAACCGTGGTTGTAAGTCTGAGAGCAACAGTTTATTTTCATTGCGTTGTCCTTTTATTTTAAACATTTGCTCTTGCCCCCTTGTGTGTAGACGGTTACTAGAATTGTTTGGTAGACACCGTTACTTTTGGACACCAGGAAAGCATATTTGTACTCTTCACTTAAAAATTTGAAATAAAATATAAAAAGCTTTCAAGTGACTAAAGCTGCAGAGTGTGTGTGTGTGTGTGTGTGTGTGTGTGTGTATGTATGTATGTATGTATGTGTGTGTCTCTCGGGCCACCGGGGAAGTCCCAGGAAGCGCGGTGCTGGAGGTGTGAACTTGGAGCTAATGGAGCCCCTTTTGTTTTCACCCTGTTCTAGCTCTTTCCCCTGTCCTCTGGGTCAGACCCTCACTCGTGTGTCAGAGGCAAATTAAAGTGACGAAACACATAGAAAATATGTAATCTTGATAACCGGTTGGCAGAGTGCCCTGCTGTTCTCAGCCGTGTGTGCTTCAAAGGCGTGTCTCTCCGTTCCCTTCCAAGTGCTGATAGTGAGAGGCCTCGCGTGGTTATGCAGGTGGTTTCAACACCGTGTACCCACCACGGGCATCCTCAACAGGAAGAAAATACACCCAGTGCTGTGTGACAGTCGTGGTTTTGGCCACGGGGGAGTCTCCTGTACCATGTGATGTATGTGTGTGTTAGTCGCTCAGTCGTGTCTGGCTCTTTGCGACCCCATGGACTGTAGCCCGCCAGGCTTCCCTGTCCATGGGATTCTCCAGGCAAGGATACTGGAGTGGGTAGCTGTTCTCTTCTCCAGGGGATCTTCCTGACACATGGTTCGAACCTGGGTCTCCTGCACTTCAGGCATATTCTTTACTGTCTGAGCCACCAGGCAGCCTTGTGATGGGCTGTGGTATTTCCAGTGTGTTCCACTCCAGATTAGCCCGTTGATTGTGCTGGCGCAGAAAGAGCAGCATCTTTGGGAACAGACTCTTGGGTTTTCCCCATGGGGACGTTCTGGGGAGGACCCAGAGTGACTGTCTCTGGGCTGCTCAGCTGCTACACTCTCCGTAATTGCTTTCCTCTCGTGGTTTCCTCGATGAATGAGCCATCTCTTGTCTTGAACACAAAGCTGGAAACAAACCATCCGAGGCTGTTGAAGACCTCTGCTTAGAACTCCTGGAATGCTTTTCTTTATTTCAAAAGCTAATAAATTGTTTCTAGGGGGTTTCTTCCAGGAGTAAACACGGAAGGAGTGGTGTCAACGGACAGTGTGTTTAATTTTTCATGAGGAGTGCATTTGAGTGCTTCGCCAGCTAGGTGGTTCTGATGCTAATTAGCAGGACGATGCTGGCTGTCTACGCCGGAGAGCATGTGTGCACCGCGTTTTGTGCCTGCATACGAGTCGGTGGCCGTGTTACTGATGCTGTTTACTGCACCATCTCATTGTTTTGATCCTGTTTGAGCTTAAGTGTTAATTTAGCCATAGCTCACCTGAAGCTGTGTGATTTTTCTTTTTTTTTTTTCTTCTGGTGAAATTCAGGCGACTGAAGCATCATTTCCCTGAACTTGAAGTAGTTGGTAAGCAGAGATGATGGTAGCAGTGTGCAGGTAAGGGGGTGGCAGGAACAAAGAAGCGCTGGGGGCTGCGTCCCGCTTCTCGGCACGTGTGGCCTTTGATGGTTTTCTGATTGATCCCAGGGGCATCTGTGCTTCTGGACTGCTGAAAACTGTGGGTTAGGAACATATCATGTGAAAATACTAAAGTGACTAATTCTTGCTTTCCAGCTAGGTTTTCCCATTTGTTTTCAGGTGGTTTGCAGTGAATACTGAGATTGACTATCAACTCTTTGCACAGAATTCTTATACTAAAGGTAGTTGACATAAAATTTAGGACAGTGGTGTGCCAAGAATGATTTTGGGACACACTGTAGAGAATTTTCATTTTAACTTGTAGAGGTCTGATTTAGCTTGTGTTTTTGGTTCAGAACTAGGCAGGGGGGTTTTTCTATCTTGTATAATTTGATACAGGGATTCGATAGAAAGGTTAGATCTCCTCCCTTGTAGGACTTACCAGGCCTGCGTTTTCAAGTTGCTGCATCCTCCTTTAAAAAGTATATTTAATGATGGAGGGTTGATTGAAACTTTAAAAATTTAAAACTCTGTTACTGTTGAGGACAGTAACAGATCATGAGTGAATTAAAATGTGGCATCTCTTCTGCCACCTAAAGCAAACGTTCGAGTTACGTAAATAATCCATAAGTCCCTGTCAGCCCATGAAGATGTAGAAATTAAAAATTTTAAGATCCCCTGGAAGAGGGCATGGCAACCCACTCCAGTATTCTTGCCTGGAGAATCCCATGGACAGAGGAGCCTGGGGGGCTACCGTCCATGGGGTTGCAAAGAGTCGGACACGACTGAGTAACTTAGCACGCACATTAGCACACGCGCTGTCCTGCAGTGGTAATTGGGGGAAGGCAGAATGGTAGTGAAAGAAAGTGTCTGTCTAGTTTTGTGCGAGATGGATGCCAACAATGGCAAAATATTTAGCTTCTACTCTTTACAGTAAACAAACCCTCCTCTCTCTGTTACTGCTCAGTCAGCTTGCTTACGGCTGTCACTCTTTGGGGTATGTAACCACAGCTCTTTTTCTTCTTCTCACTTTCCCCCTCATATCTGATTTAATATCAGCTAAAAACTTTAAGAAAAAATTATTAAAAAAATGTATCGACCAGTGATGCAGAGTGAAAGTCACAGACCGCCGATTGTGCCAGGGGTTTCTAGGAAAGGAGACATGTTATCTAAAACTTTGAGTAAATCTCTTTTGCAAAACTTTGCCACTTTTCTGCCAAACATCACTTTGCGTGCATGCTAAGTTGCTTCAGTCATGTCCGACTCTGTGCAACGCTATGGACTGTAGCCTGCCAGGCTCTTCCGTATGCCTTGTATGTCTCCTGCATTGGCTGGTGGGTTCTTAATCACCAGAGCCACCTGGTAAGCCCAACATCACTTTGGATTGCTTAGAAAATATCTAGTGGGAGGGAAGGCTAATATGAGAAGACTCACGTTACATTTAAATCCTCTGATAACTTGGCATCAGTGCTTTGGGGTGCCCTTCAGTACTAAGATAATGTTGGCAGTTCTCGTGTCAGCTGAAAAGCATGGGTCCAGCTGTCCCGAGGATACGGGCAGCTGTCTCACCTGCACCCCATTCTTGCTGTTTTGCTCCAGTGACCGACGGTGGCAGCTTCTTATCTTTCCCTTGAAATACTGGCGCAGGGACCCAGGGGAGTGACTGTGAGTGCTGAGTCTTTTCTGCACAGCTGCCATCGCCCACATGTGTGCTTTTGGCTCAGACTCCAGGGCCCTAGGACAGTTAGGATCCTTTGAAGGGAATCACGAAGAGACTCACATGAATAGTTAGATGACTGCATAATCTTTGAACCTGCTTCTAAGGAATTCACATCATTCATCTTTGTCTGCCTGGAACAGACATGAAGGGGTCACAGGGTAACCTCTTTAAGGAAAATAGGAGAGAATGAGTGTCAGAAGGATGGCATTTTCTCTCCAATTAAGAACCTAGTCAGTTTGGGATGTGCATTTTAGCCTACTCAGGTGAAAATTCACACTGCCGTATAATAAAGTATGATTTATTACCGTATAGTACTGATGTCCTGTGTGACAGAGTCATCTGTTTCTTGCCTTGAAATCTGTCTTTCTGTGGTGGTTTAACTCTTAGGGCTTCCCTGGGGGCTCAGTGAGAAGAATTGCCTACACTGCAAGAGACACGGGTTCAATCCCTGAGCTTGGGTTCCATCCCTGAGTCAGGGAGATCCCCTGGAGTAGGAAATGGCAACCCATGCTAGTATTCTTTCCTGGAAAATTCCATGGACAGAGGAGCCTGGCAGGCTATGGTCCATAGGGTCGTAAAGAGTCGGAAATAACTGAGCAAATGAGCACACCTGTACGTAGTTATTTACAATAGCAAAATGAGTCAGTTATATATTCTTTTTCATATTCTTTTCTGTTATGGTTTATCACAGGATATTGAATCTAGTTCCCTGTGGTGTACGATAGGGCTGTTGTGTATTCATTCTGTATATAATAGTTTGCACGGGATAATGTTATCTTAGTGGTTTAGCTAAAAACTGAAACATGACTTTCTCCAGGGTGGTATAGCCTTTCTAATCTGCCCATCTCTGTCTTCCTTCAGAATTAAGGAGCCTGATTTTGGATATTGGATCACTGTTTTGGTCCCCTCCCTAGATTATAAATTCTGAAGCACAGAGATTCTGTCTGTCCTTGAAGAGTTGCCTTCATATGCTTGTGGGGAACATCCAGTTAAAATTAGTTAAATAACGAGATGTATTAGCACACATAGGTATGGATGCCAGAAAATGGAATGGGAGTCCATGCAACCTCACCTGGAGCTGCCAGGCCCATTTCCATGTGAAGGTCTTGGCTCTCCTCCCCTCTGTATCCACATGTCATCCTAGAGAAGGCTGCTGCAGCTCCAGCCCTCTCAACTCCACACACAATCTGGAGGAAGAGAGAGTGCATTCCCGGATGTCCCATAAGATGGAGGAAAGTCATTTCCGGAAGTTCCCAAGGAAGGGCTCTTTGTGGGTCTTTGACCTCGGTTGAGTCACTGACCCATTCCTGAAGCCGTCTTTGGTGATGGGAATGGAATCAATCAGGACCAACCGTGAAGCTGGGGATAGGGCCAACTTTTCCTGAGGGGATGCATTGGAGGAGAAGTGAATACTAGAACAAAGTCAGGTTTATTAGGAAGGAGGGTGGGTGACTGAAACAGCGTCCGCTACACTCCCTGCTTTATCCCTGGTACCTAGAACAATGCCTGGCACATAGGTTGTCCATAAATATTTATTAATTTGCTATTTTACCTTCTGGTGTCATTTATCAAACTCTATATTTCTTTTGTTTCCTAGGACACAAACATTTATATATTGCTTATTGTCTTACTTTTAAATGCTATTTAAAAAAACACTTAAGTAAATGCTCAGTCAGTCATGCCCAACGCTTTGTGGCCCCATGGATTATAGCCCACCAGGCTCCTCTGTCCATGGGATTTCCCATGTAAAAATACTGGAGTGGGTTTCCATTCCCTCTTCCAGGGGATCTTCCTGACCCAGGGATCAAACCAATGTCTCTGGCATTGGCAGTTGGGTTGCTTACCACTAGCACCACCTGGGAAGCCCCACTTATGTAGATAGCCTGTTGCTATTTCACAGTTCATAGAATTATTAAAAATAAAATTTAATGAAAACAATTTGAGAGATTTGTGTTCGGACAGTTTTGCTAGTGTATCCCAGTCTAAGGGCTCATTGTGAGTGAAACTAAGAAAGCAGTTTTGATCCATTATTTATAACATGTAAGCCAGTGGAAGTGTAACAGAGAATGTCATATTATAATGCTGGCATACGGTAGGGACCAGATTATCTCACATTACTTGTCAACACTTGTTCAGTTTAAAAAAAAGAAGAGAGAATTTAGTGTGAGATTACTATAAACCCTGTAATTAATGTGGTGATGATGTCGCTTTAGTAAAAGAATCTCTGAAGAAGACACTCAGTAATAAGTAGTACATGATCTGTAGTAATAAGGTGCATGGATATTTTATCACGTGATGTCATAAACTGTAACTGAATTCTTATATTTACTTAAAATATGTATGTTTTTGTTGTTTAAGTTGCCCAGTCATGTCTGACTCTTGGTGACCCCATGGACTGCAGCATGCCAGGCTTCCCTGTCCTTCACCATCTCCTGGAGCTTGCTCATACTCATGTCCATTGAGTCGGTTGTCCAGATAAGGGCTTCCTTGGCTGATTCTCTCTCCTGGTGCTTATTGCCCCACAGACAGCACAGTCCACAGAGATGCTGGCTTCTCTGTTGTATCATAGCTGAACATGTGTTCCTTCCCGCATGGAAATGAAGCTACTGACTTGCTGAGTATAGAGCGTGGTCTGTTTGTTTTCTCTGGTTATGGTGCAAGGTTTGTAATTAATCCCTTGAGTGCTGCTGGATTTGGGTGCGTGCTTTGTGGCCCTGCAAGATTTTAATTAATGTATATGAGGATCACACCTACCTTTTTGGTGGCCTTTAGTCTAATGGCCTGGGATACCTTCAGACATTGAGCTTTGTGGCTTAAATATTAATACCTATTCTATAAGTGTCTGGCGGGGGATAGGAAAACTCAGAGAATAGACTCTTCCTTGTATCATCTGTGAAACCAATGGGAAATGAAGTCAAATTATGATTTAAGACTCCATTCATCATTTCATTAAACACTTAGGCAACTATTGCTGAAGCTTTATTTCACTAATATTTGGTCTTACATTTCTGTTCAGTTCTGGTTAATAATATGATTTAAGGAAGAGATCAGTATTCATTGCGGTCAACTCACAGCCATTCTGAAAAATCATGAAAAAGCGTTTGCTCTGGGTGAAATTGAAATCTCATTTCTTTCCTGTCTGCTCCTTGTTGTTTCTTATTACAAATCACTCCAGGCTAATGAGAAAAGCATTTTTTTTTTATCAAGATCAGAATAAATATAGCAAGGATGATCCTTGAATATTTATGAAACACAGCAGTAAATGAATAAAGGAAGGTGTTAATAAAGTCCATTGTTCACCTTGGATTTGGTGAAATGGAAGAGCAAAGTCCAGGAGTCACAGTAAATACTCTGACATATCCATGCTAATAATTTGGATGGTGACTCTGTATTTCTCTACCAAACAGCAAACTTTAGAAGAAAAGGAAAATTATATATTGAAAAAAAAAAACCTATGTGTTTTGTAATAAGAAAAATAAATTTTAATGCAATGTGCATAATTTGGAAAATTTGGAATATGTATACATACTATGAGATGGTTGGATGGCACCACCCACTCAATGGACATAAGTTTGCGCTAACTCCGGGAGATGGTGAAGGACGGGAAAGCCTGACATGCTCCAGTCTTTGGGGTCGCAAAGAGTTGAATGGTTGAGTGACTGAACAAAAACAAATATATATACAAGTTCAGTTCAGTTCAGTCTCTCAGTCATGTCCAACTCTTTGCGACCCCATGAATCGCAGCACGCCAGGCCTCCCTGTCCATCACCAACTTCTGGAGTTCACTCAAACTCATGTCCATCAAGTCGGTGATGCCATCCAGCCATCTCATCCTCTGTCATCCCCTTCTCCTGCCCCCAATCCCTCCCAGCATCAGAGTCTTCTCCAATGAGTCAACTCTTCGCATGAGGTGGCCAAAGTACTGGAGTTTCAGCTTTAGCATCATTCCTTCCAAAGAAATCCCAGGGCTGATCTCCTTCAGAATGGACTGGTTGGATCTCCTTACAGTCCAAGGGACTCTCAAGAGTCTTCTCCAACACCACAGTTCAAAAGCATCAATTCTTCAGCGCTCAGCCTTCTTCACAGTCCAGCTCTCACACCCATACATGACCACAGGAAAAACCATAGCCTTGACTAGACGGACCTTTGTTGGCAAAGTGATGTCTCTGCTTTTCAATATGCTATCAAGGAAAAGAAAAACTGCCATTTGTCATACTAGTCAACAATAATCCTGGATAATATTTTGGGTATTTTATTCTAGGTTTTGTTTTCCTGTGTATAAATTTTTTTTATTATTATGGTTGGGATTATTTTTAGCACGTTTCAACCACATGTTACATGAAAAGATAAGGTGGACAGTTGGAGAGAAAGGTGACAGTCTCACCCATGGTTAACAGTGTACAGTATGGTTTATCATTGAGAGGATCTTATATAGAGTTCTAGAAAAGACTATGCTTACATATTTGGTTTTTTATTTAATACATTTTTATAGACCTGTGTCTATAAAAATGAAAAGCGAGAGATCCAGAAAGACCTGAAATAGCAAGAGAATTTTGAAAAAGATTACAGTTGGAAGGGGCTTCCCTGGTGGCTCAGACAGTAATGAATCTGCCTGAGATGTGGATTCAATCCCTAGGTCCAGAAGATCCCTTGGAAAAGGGAATGGCAATCACTCCAGTGTTCTTGCCTAGAGAATCCCATGGACAAAGGAGCCTGGTGGGCTGCAGTCCATGGGATCACGAAAGAGTGGATTAATACTTATAGTTCCTCCTCATAGCATGAGGAGGACTCATGCTACTAAATTTGGGATTGACCTCAGGACAGACATAAAGATCAATGGAACAGAATAAAAAGCCCAGAAGTAAACCTGCACATTTAAGGTCAATTGATTTTTGACAAAGGTGCCAAAGTATTTCGATGAAGGGAAGGATAGTCTTTTCAATGGATGTTGCTGAAACAGTCGGACATCCACTTGCAAAACAGTGAACTTGGACTCTTACCTCACACCAAGCACAAAAATGATCTCAAAGTGAATTATGGACCTAAATTTAAGAATTAAAACTGTAAAACTCATAGCAGTTTGATTTTTGTGTGTGACTTTGCACTAGAAAAGATTTATTAGCTATCACATTCCTGAAAACATGAATAAGTCAGACTTAAAAACTTCTGCTTTTCATAAAACAACAGATGAAAATGAAAAGACAAGCCACAATTAAAAATTTTCACTCTGCAAAAGATCTTAAGAGAATGAAAAGACAAGCTCAGACGGGAGAAAATTTTTCAAAAGTGCATTTAAAAAAATGGACACTATCTGGAATATATAAAGAACTCTCAAAGCATCAGTAGTAATGAGCAAAAATCCAATTGGAAAATGGGCAAAGGATGAAAGCATGAACAGACTTAATGGATATTTCATGGAAGAAGGATACGTAGATGGCAAATAAACACATGAAAAGATATTCAGTCATCAGCCATCTAGGAAGTGCATGTTACAATCACAGTGAGATGGTTACATACCTATCAGAATGGCTAAATAAAAAACAGTGACGTTGAAGGTAAAAATGGTGAGCTTAATTAAAAATGATGGTGACAGTATCAAATGCTGCTGACGATGCAGAAGCAGTGGGTCACTGATATATCTTCTAGTCAGAGCGTGTCCTCAACTCTAGGAAGGATCTTCTCACTTCACTGTTTCTCATGTTCTTCATGCTTTTCTCCTCGTTGCTTTTCTCTCTGCTCTTTCCTATCAAAGTACAGCTCAAATGTTATTCTTCTGCAAAACTTTCCATATGGATTTATCCCTTCCCCTGTGTTATGCGGCAAAATGAATGTGTCTTGTGCCCCTATGAAACGCTGTCCATTCCTTTATTAACACGACTGGTTTGTATGTTGACCAGTGACTTATAGATCCTTCTAGACCTTATTTCCTTGCTTGCCCAAGCATGATATTTGGGACTTAGAATTTTACTAAATAACTGCTTTATGAGAAGAATAAAAATAGATATTGAAACATGGGTAGAAATACTATAAATAGGCCAGTGAAGGTGAAGGAAGTCATGTCTTGTATGCTATGCTAAGTCACTTCAGTCGTGTCCGACTCTGTGTGACCCCATAGACGGCAGCCCACCAGGCTCCCCCGTCCCTGGGAATCTCCAGGCAAAAATACTGGAGTGGGTTGTCTTGTATAGGATGATAATATATAAAATTCCCACCCCTCTGATCTGCCCTTAGTATCTTGGATTATTATTCTGGTTGAAGACCCTGCACAGTTCTTATGAAATCTGAAAAACAAGAGATATTTTGAGAGAGTATTCGTCATTTGAGATATTATTGTCAACCTTTGGGTCTCATCCATTACATTTAAAATTTCACTGTCAGTGTCTAGGGCAAGTGGTAACAGATCACCACATTTTGGAAAGATTGATTGGAGAAAAAGAAGTAAAATTGAGGGATAAATGGACACCTCCTCTCCCAAGAAAAAATGTAATTGATAGTGAAGTCTAATAACCAAGAATCTACTTGGAAGTAATTAGCGTTCACCAAGGGTGCTTCACAAAATCCATTTAATTTCTTTTTAATTCTTTGTGATGATGGAGTTGACAGGCTCGTTGCTCACTTGTCCTCGTCTCTTCCCAGTGGGAGCGGCCCTTCACATGCTTCCCTATCAGGCTTCAGCAAGAAGAGAAAGGGTTGCATGTTGGTGGCTTTCCATTCAAGTGTGAAGAAGTCAGGGGCATTTTAGGGGTGGTCACTTGACTTGTAAAGATAACAGAATTGAGACACCATCTGCCTACCCCAGAGCACTTAAGCTCATGTGTACAGTGGCTGTTTTGGAGGACTTGGCAGCATAGTGTCTGTCCGTGCTCAGTCTGTCTGTGCTGTGCTCAGTCACTTCAGTTGTGTCCAACTCTCTGCGACCGCATGGACTGTAGCCTGCCAGGCTCCTCTGTCCATGGGATTCTCCAGGCAACAACACTGGAGTGGACTCCCATTTCCTCCTCCAGGAGATCTTCCTGACCCAGGGATTGAACTCATGTCTCTTAAGTGTCCTGCATGGGCAGGTGGATTCTTTACCACTAGCACCACCTGGGAAGCCCCAAAGTGTCTATGCAACATAGCAATTTTTTTGTTAGACTATAAAGCATAGTACTGTCTCTGGAACGTGCTTTATTTTGGCCCTGCAGCTTCACTTCTAATGATTTGCCCTCCGTAACCACAGAATGGCCTAAGTTATAGGAGCTCTTAGTGGTTATAATTCTAGGAGATGGGTTGGAAGGGACTGTATTAAAACATGTAGGCAAGTATATTTCAAACATAAGTGACTGGAGTGCTGGATTCATGATCTTTTACCATACTTGAAAACTACCCACACTCTTAATATTTTTTTTCTCTGGATTACGTCTGCTGTTGGGTTTGGCTTCATCTTAAGTATAGGATGGTTAAGGTTGGTATTTGGTAAGGCTGCAGACGGGATTCTGGAGCCAGGCTGCCTGGGTTCAGATCCTGACTCCACCTTTCACAGGGGCAGTGACTAGAGCAGACACCTGTCTCTGTTTCCCCAGGTACAAAATGGGAATCATAATAGCAGCTGTCTCATTGGAGTTTTGTGAAGATTACATTTAAAAAAGTAGAAGACTTACGCCAGTACCTTGCATATAGTAAATGCTCACAAAACACTATTATTAATAATTATTTTTTCTAATAGACATGAAAATGTTTTGCCATGAAAAAAAATCCCTTTTATGCCAGCTAAAATTAGATGACATTCTCCCAGCAGGATATGGATCTGGCTTTGAGAAGCTTTGATCTTGTCATCTGGTCCCAGCCTTGTTTTTGTGCTTGATTCTTGCCTACGTTACCGGGGACTGAGGCCCCAGGGATTCCAGTGCATCTTAGCCGGTTAGAACAACCCGACATCATGTGGCCCAAAGTTTACCCACCGAGGGCCACATCCAGTCTGTCTTCTCCGTCACAGTCCTTTACATCACTGAGGAAGGCTGTGGTGTTTCCTGAGTCTTCTCTGTTTTCAGCCGTGCAAGGGTCGGATTTACGTTTAATCCCACTGCCTTGCTTGTCTCTCATGTTACACTTTCCATGGAAAGAAGCTGCAGGAGAAAAGAGTCGTGCTAGATCACCTGGGACACGTTTTGCTGGTTACTAATCAGTGTTCATAAATCCTGGGAGCACCTCGGTTTAGAAGCGTGTGCGCATGCTCAGTCACTCAACCCCGTCGAGTCCGATTATAACCCAGTGACTGTAGCCCACCAGGCTCCTCTGTCCATGGATTTCCCAGGCAAGAATACTGGAGTGGGTTGCCATTTCCTCCTTGAGGGGATCTTCCCTACCCAGGATTGAACCCACGTCTCTTGCACTGGCAGGTGTATTCTTTATCACTGAGCCACCCGGGAAACCTGCTTACCATAGCCTATTACCTGTTTACCCCTCAAACTCCACACCCCACACTCCTTGAGGGAGGGGCCTTCTCATTAATATGTATATTCCTAGCATCTGTGGTGATGCCTGGCATAGAGGATGCATGGGCTGTGCATTTGCAGGGTGGTGTGGGTGCTGTGGAAGCTTCATGGGGCAGCTGAGGCTCAAGCCATCCTGATGTCTCATGAAACACTGGGCAGACTGAGAGGAGAGGGACAGTCCTCCAGGCAGAAGGACCAGCAAGGTCAAAGACACAGAGGCACTGCTGAACTTGCTTTTAGAACAGCTGCCCAGTCTAAAGAAATATTAATCCAGAACACATCCAGTACACTGTAGCAAAGCGTATCAAATGTTTACCCTAGTTAGTTGAAAGGAGATCAAACCTTGTCAGTCCTAAAGGAAATCAACCCTAAGTATTCATTGGAAGGACTGTTGCTGAAGCTGAAGCTCCAATACTTTGGCCACCTGATGGGAAGGGCTAACTTATTGGAAAAGACCTTGATGCTGGGAAAGATTGAGGGTAAAGGAGAAGGTGGTGACAGAAGATGAGATGATTAGCATCACTGACTCAATGGACATGAGTTTGAGCAAACTCCGGGAGGACAGAGGAGCCTGGCGTGCTGCAGTCCATGGGGTCACAGAGAATCAGACACAGCTTAGCGACTGAACTAATTACTACTGCTTGTGCTTTTTAATTTTTATTTCAGAATGTAGATGACTCTGAGTTCGTTCTTTAATTTGTTTGAGGTTATATTTTGAATCTTCTAATGTGGATGGATGAGGGGTCCATGGGATTGAGTATTTTTTCCTTCCTGACCCACCTTTTCTCCTCCCTCTTACCTTTCTCATTGCCCTCTCTCATTCTGTAAGAATCTACAATGTAAAAGGCATTGTTCAGGCAGTTGGGGGGACCTGAGTGAGGAGCTTATGGTCTTCAGATGAACAGGATACAAGGCAGAAAGGGATGAGCTGCTGGAGAACACTCTCTGGGTTCTCATATTAACAGAAGCTACAGGAAGGAGACCTTCCATTTAGAGACCAGCAGAGGAGGCTTCTTGGCATAGTATGTGGGATTCATGGTGGGCCCTGGCGGTGGTGGATGTGAAGGAGGGAGGTGGGCATTTCCAGGTGAGGAGACCACAGAAGCAAAAGTCTACAAGCAGGAGACCCTGGTGTGGACTCAAAAGACAATGGCTGGAGAGGACTGGGAGTAGTAAGGAGGCTACTTAGGAGGCTCCTAAATGCCGCATGGGAGGTTTGGATTTTCTCCTTTAGACAGTGGGAGTGGGAGTGTCTCTGAAGATGTTTGGCCTTTAGTTGATGTGTCAGAGCTGGAGTCAGACTCAGGTATCCTGTCTAAAGATTAAAAAAACACACACACACAGTTAGAAAAGCTACTTACTAAGTCTAAGAACCTACAGAAGCAGGAAGAAAATGATTCTGGCCACATGGTGCTCTGAGATCTTCCAGGAGCCTTTCTGTGCACAATTTAATACAGAAGGTGGCACAGGGAAGATACAGATTGAAGGTGACCAAAGCGAAGAGTCAGAATGGTCATCTCTTCCTGAGAGTCAGAACCAAAGCAACTGGTCAACTAATTTGATCTGTGGTTAGAAGAGTCTTGTTTCTGCCTGGTATAAACTGAATTCATTAGTTCATTATATCCATTTCCATTGGCATTAGTGTGCATGGCATTTTTTCTCTGGTTTTGGGTTTGATAGTCAGTACTTCTGAAGCTCTTTCTGAAATAAAGGAACAGAAGTACTCCACAAAGCCCAGGGTTTCCCGAGACTCCGTGTTATGTTGGTTGCCTAGAGGAGCTTGGATCTCAGCAACATCAGAGAAAGACTGTGTGCATATGGAAATACCCTCCAAATGGCTTTTAAAGCTTCAGCTGGCTAAATGAGAAGACAGGTTAAACAGACTTTCCATGTGAATAGAACATGATTATAATTATGTTTATCCTTGAGTTGTGAGGCATAGTTTCCTCCATGTGCAGATCTGCAAATTTTTTATGACTCAAAATTTATCTTAAAGCGAAGATCCAAAGAGACATCATTTTGCCTTTGCTGAAGATTGGGATTTTGCATTTATGGCAAGTAAGTCACACTTGGTTTTTCAGTGATGGAGAGAAAGGAGTGTAGAATGGGAGGTTGTTGAGCGCTCTTAGAGTTGTGCCATTTATTTCTTTGGGGCCACTCTGCACTATTTATCTTTCTCTTTATTACTGTCCCTTCTGTGGACTGAATTGTGTCCTCCCCCCACCCAAATTGGGTTTCCCTGGTGGCTCAGATGGTAAAGAATCTGCCTGCAATGTGGGAGACCTGGGTTCAATTCTTGGGTCAGGAAGATCCCCTAGAGAAGGGAATGGCAATCCACTCCAGTATTCTTCCGTGGGGAATTCAATGCATGGAGGATTTGTTGAAAGCTCTAAAACTCAATGGGATGGTATTTGAAGATGGGGTCATGAGGATGGGGCCCTCATGGTGGGATTAGTGCCCTTATAGAAAGAGATGCCGGAGAGCTTATTCTCTCTACATGGCTTGTGAGACAGAAGGAAGTGCATCTGCAAGTCAGGAGAAGAGCTCTTAATGGAAACCAAATTGTCTGACTCATTGACTTTGAACTTCCCAGCCCCCAGCACTGTGAAAAAATATGTATCTGGTTTTGAAGCCCCCTAGTCTGTGATATGTTGTTATGGAGATTTGAGCTGACTCATACAGCCCTGCTGGAAGTAAGACTCGTTAAAGTACAACTGAGGATTCAAGATCATGTGTTTACTACATAGAAATGCTATGCCAGTCGCTTTTGAGGCTGGTTCTGTCATGCATTTTTGGCATGTAAGTGTCTGATAGACTGAAGTGAAAACCGGGGTCTGCCTGTATGATGGATTCTGGCAAAGGCGGAGGGCATACATTGCTTAAGAATAAAAAAAATCTTTGGAGCTTGGATCATAGTACACTCTATGTATGGAAACTTGGAGCCATTTGGGTTTTTAACTAGCTTAACGTTTTAGCTTAACGTTTAAGTATGAACGTTCTTGGATATGTGGACAGATAAATGAATTGGTTAGATTATGATTCATATCAATTTTGGAGGACAGAATCCTATAGCAGTAAAAGAAGTTTCTAAGACAAAACATTTTAAAACAGAGAAAAGGTCAGGAACAGTAAGGAAAGCATTTCAAAGCGCTCAGAATCCTTGTGTCAGTTTTGGCTTTCCTGAAAATCAACTATGCGTGATGGTTGAAGGCCAGCCTCGAGTGCACCAAGGTATGTTTAGATAAACAAAGGAAGAGGGAGAAAGAAGCTCGTATCTGTATGTGGAGGTGGTCCCAGCAAGGTTCTCATACCTCTCAGATCTGAAATACAGTGGGATCTCCTGAGTATATGGTTCATGGGTCTCCAAGGCAGTGGCCCTGTCAGAAGAGCCTTTTACTGGGCTAATATCAGGCAATATTTCATGGATTTTATTTGGTTTCTTTTTTTTCTTGTTTGTGCAATCATGAGCTGTGCTTCTGTTACAGTTTTAGGATACCAAAAGATATTTTGAAGAGTTTTTTAATCTTAAGAAAATTATGCACAAATATCTTAAATTTGAAACCATATAACTCCCCAGTATTATTTCAGGCAGTTAGAGGATTACATTCACTCCTAAAGAAGGCTGAACACTGGAGATTTGATGGTTTCAAACTGTGGTGGCTGGTGAAGACTCTTTGAGAGTCCCTTGGACTGCAAGGAGATCAAGCCAGTCAATCCTAAAGGAGATCAACCCTGAGTATTCATTGGAAGGACTGCAGCTGAAGCTCTGGTACTTTGGCTGCCTGATGCGAAGAGCTGACTCATTGGAAAAGACATTGATTCTGGGAAAGACTGAGGGCAGGAGGGCAGGAAAGATTGAGGACAGAAGATGAGATGATTAGATAGCATCATTGACTCAATGGACAGCAGTTTGAGCAAACTCTGGGAGACAGTGAAGGACAGAGGAACCTGGCATGCTCCAGTCCAGGGGGTTGCAAAGAGTCGGACACGACCTAGCAACTGAACAACAAAATCAACGACAGTTCATTCCTTTAGATTAAATAATATTAATAGACTGTGTATTTGTTGTTGTTGCCAGGAATAGTTTAAGCAGCAGGGAGATTTAGTATATAACTTACTGAAAACTCCTTTTCTTAAAAAAGTTGATTGACCTTCTATAAGTCCTTGAAGGTGAGCACTAAGTTCTTGAAAAATCAAATCAAAACACCCAATGTCTGTGCACCAGGAAGCTACAGAGAAGCAATGGACTTGTACTGTCTAGGAAACCAGCCGCTAGCACATGTGTGAATTTAAATGAATTAAATTTAAACACAGTAAAACATGCAGTTCCTTAGTTGTACCAGACACATTTCAGGTGATCACAGCTATGATAGCTGTGGTTACCCTGTGACATGGCAAGGATACCGAACTCTCTAACCATGGTGGTCAGTTCTGTCTGACAGGGCTGTGTGACTGGGGTTCTCTGTCCCCATCAACTTTCACTGTATTTGGGATCCAGGGGAAAAACATCTGAAAAAGGAGATGACAAAAGAAACTATAATCAACACTTTATCAGCAGTGTCACAGTGCAGTGCACGATTGATTACTGGAATAATTTTATAGGTTATAAATGATACAAGACGTGAGGCCGAGATGGCCAGGGAGGAGTTGTGAGTTTTATTCGATGTTCATGTAACTGGTGGAACAGTTACATGGTGG
Organism: Tragelaphus eurycerus; assembly: GCA_935064755.1. Classification (NCBI taxonomy): domain Eukaryota; kingdom Metazoa; phylum Chordata; class Mammalia; order Artiodactyla; family Bovidae; genus Tragelaphus; species Tragelaphus eurycerus. Next base: position 34,069,081 of record CAKXYN010000007.1, on the reverse strand, counting down.
AGATGAAGCAGGAGGCATTCTATAAGAATGTTCTCCAAGTTTTATGGAGAAGCGGGATGAGGGGGCAGTAAAGGTGTGTTCGAGGGACTTCCTTGGTGGTCCAGTGGCTAAGACTCTGTGCTCCCAGAGCAAGAGGCCCGGGTTTTATTTCTGGTCAAGGAACTAGATCCCACAGGCTGCAACTAAGAGTTTGCATGGCACAACCAAAGATCCTGCGTGCTACAACTAAAACCCAGTGTAGCCAAATAAATAAATAAAAATGAATATTAAAGAAAGGCGTGTTTGAGGCAAGAACAGCTATATAGTTAGCGAGACCCAGAGCAAAATGAAAAGGTGGGGTCTCTTTTTGTTAAAAGTGATTGACTATCTCCAGACCGTGACAGCAGAGCATGGGAGCCTCAGTATAGTTTGCCAGGCGTGAAGCTGGCTCTGAGTTGGGCATGATGTATATATCAAACTGATAATTCTACTGAGTTCTACAGATGAGGAGTAGTAAGAAGTATGACCAGAAGCATGATCAAAGCTTCAGCACCTTTCTCTCTCTCAGTTTCACCATCCCAAGGCATCCTGGGTTGTTGTTTGCGGTCAGACAAACCCTGCTTATCACCTGGTGACTTGTTCTTCATCCTGAGCCTGACACTGAAGACAGTGTTTTTCTTCTGGACACAGTGCAAAGCATTGTGCGTGGCCGACTCCTTCATCTCTGCTGGGGGCAAACCTTGTCTCTTCAAGGAAAAGGTTGAGGCAGTTTAAACTGGATGACATGCCCGCTAGGCTTGGTGCATATTAACACATTAGTCTACACTTGTACCAGAACTTCCCTCTTTGGTTCAAATGCCTCAAAGGGATTTATTGCTCCAAATAAAAAGCAAAATAGAATTCACTGTAAAGGTAAAGACAGTGTGCACACCTTATTTAAAAAACCATGCTATTGGAAAAATAGTGCCAGTGACTTGCTTGATGTAGCTTTGCCATAAACTTTCAGTTTGTTAAAAAAAAAAAAAAAGTCTGTGAAGCACAATAAAGCAAAGTGCCATATAATGAGGTATTTGTCTTTGCCAACTATATGGGTGGATACAGAGAATAATAATAAAATAATACAGACAGTAAAGATGAACACTGCTTATTTGGCAGGGTTTAAGCTCTCTTTATTCCTGCCTTTTCTTCAGTCCCCATCACAACGACTCTTGCCCAGCACGAGTTAAGTAGAGTCTCAGTTTTACTTCTCCAGGCAGTAAACGCATTTCCCCTTGGCATGATTTAGCTTTTATTTTGAGATAGTTGTAGATTCTTGTGCAGGTATAAGAAGTAATAGAGATCTTGTGTATCCTTTACTCAGTTTTCCTCAGTATTAACATCTTGCAAAACTATGGTCCAGTGTCACAACCAAGACATTGGTACAGTGCACTGATCTTGTTCAGCTTTCTCCAGTTTTACCTGTATTTATTTGTGTCTGTATGTCTAGTTCTCTGAAATTTTATCAAATGCTTGATCCTGCAAGCAAGAGGTATCCGCTCACTCTTGGGGACAGATATATCTGACAAGGTGAGAACTCCGGTAGAATTAATTTTGCCAGCGTGGATTCATTTCATTCCGAAAACGTAGAGACAAAAGTCTAATAAGCCCACATGTGTGGGTAATAAAGGGGAGGGGAATGCTGCAGCCCCCCTGAGGGGACAAGGGGCCGGGTTCACCATGCCCTTTCCTCCCTGGCTCCGTGTCTGTGGTCATTACTTGTCCTGCCTATAAAGGGGAGGGTCGTGTCTACCTGGTCTCCCAGTCCCACACTTGCAGCAGTGCCCAGCAACCCGCGGTCGGGGGACTGTCTTTGGATCATCTCAAGGTACTTCTTACTTTGGGCACTGAAAAAGAATGGGAAAAGTGTGGAAATCACTTTACGATTAGTGGAAATTAGCACTTCCCAGGTGGTACTAGTAGTAAAGAACCTGCCTGCCAATGCAGGAGATGCAAGGGATGCTGGTTCAATCCCTGGGTCGGGAAGATCCCCTGGAGGAGGCATAGCTGCCCACTCCAGTATTCCTGCCTGGAGAATCCCCATGGGCAGAGGAGCCTGGCGGGCTACAGTCCATGAGGTCGCAGAGTCAGACAGGACTGAGCGACTAAGCACAGCACAGCACGTACATGTATATGGCTTCCCAGGTGGCTCAGTGAAGAAGAATCTCCCTGCCAATGGATTCGATCCCTGGGTTGGGAAGATCCCCTGGAGAAGGAAATGGCAACCCACTGCAGTATTCTTGCCTGGAGAATCCTCATGGACAGAGGAGCCTGGTGGGCTACAGTCCATGGGGTCGCACAGAGTCAGACGTGACTGAAGTGACTCGGCATGCACACGTGCAGGGATCAGTAGAGAGGCAGAAGAGAGCTCTGCCTGATGGCCATTTATTTCCCTGTAAAAAGGGGCACATACATTGCTTTCTGCTTGGAGACAGAAAACCAGCACCAGATTTGTCTGGTCAGGCAAGATCTGTTCTGTTAGTGCGACCGCTTCCATTATATACTGTACTGTAAAGGAAATAATTTGATGCCTTATATTAGATCCTTTCTCTCCTGCTGAGAGGACTGGAAGATGAGAGAGGCCTGGGTAGCCTCTGGGTCCTGGCACGGTGTGGGTCGAGCAAGACACTTTGGGATTGTTTTTACATTGGGCCCAGAATTGGAAGGTTGTGTTTCATTACTCTGACATAAGAAGCTGTTGCCCATCCTTAACTTTGCAGAAGTCAGTGGAACTTTAGGACCTAGGTCTGAGTCCACAGGTTGTTTTTAAATCTGGTTCCACTGTTGACAAACCTGGGGCCTTGGGTAAGGACCTCACTTCTGCTCCCAGCTTCCTCATCTGTTAACTGGAGCACTTCTGTATCAAGGTCTTGTGACTACAAAATGGAATAGTGTATGCAGAGCGCAGAGAACAGTGTCTTTCTTATAGCAAAGATGGAAAACGTGTCAGCTTTTCCTGTGGTGGGTAGTTACTGGCTGTGGGAGTTAATAAAGACTTAAAGATAAAACCGCCTTGGCATTGTTATCCATCACCAGGATCTTGATACTCTGGATGAATAATAAAAATGCTGCATATTGGGGTTTCCCTGGTGGCTCAGTGGTAAATAATCCACTTGCTAGTGTGGGAGACACAAGTTCGATCCCTGGATCGGGAAGATCCCACAGGTCGCAGAGCAGCTAAGCCCGAGTGCCGCAGCTAGAGAGCCTGTGCTCTGGAGCCTGGCAGCTGCAACTCTGGAGCCCACACGTCGAGAGCCTGGCTCTGTGACAAGAGAAGCCACCACAGTGAGCAGCCCGTGCACTACAACTAGAGCATAGCCCCTGTTCGTTGCAACTCGAGAAAGCCCACCAGCAGCAACGTAGACCCAGCACAGCCAAAAATAAGTAAATAATGAAACATTTAAAATGCTGTGTATTGATGTTTAGTCTGATGCCACGTTGCCCTAACAGTCTTGCTCTGATCACTGTTTTCCACCGCATTGATGCCCTCCTCCCTGCCTCCCTCCCCAGGGTGGAAAAGCTCTTCAGCCCATCATTATTCTATTCTTCATAACAACAGTCAGATGAGCTATTGAACACACAGATCCCCATCTCATCTGTTTCTGAAAGGTAGGGCTTTAAAAATAGTGAGCGTCTATGATGGTTAATTTTGTTGTACCTTGTTATTAAGGGAAGATGATGTTAATACCCACTGAGTAATGAAAAGTCAATTAAATGCATTTAGGGAAATTAAAGTGCTGACAAATTCATAGCGGCTCTTCTGTTTGTTAAATGGGATTGACATGGATTAACAATCAGTGGTGGACAGAAATTTGCTGAATTTACTGAAGTATATTTCCATTAAAATGACAGCTGTGGGAAAGAGCATCACCAGGGCGTTTAGTCACGGGGCCCAGGAGTGTGAAGGAGAGAACTAATCAAATAAGACAACTTGTACTTAATTTTAATTAGGTAAATTCCCCTTCACGTTTTAATCACATAAACTCAGTCACGGGTGGTGTGGAAGCCAGCGGCCGGCCATCTTGTCTCTCTGCTTTCTTTTTCTGAGGTATTAAAAATGGGTTGTAGACTTGACTTTTGTACTTGACTGCACATTGTGAATTAGCCTCTTTCATGAGCACAGTTTGTCAGTATTTGAAATTATGTTAGTAACCCCTCACGAATCATGTTTACAAAAAATATTTTGAAAAATCATAATACAATTTGCTGTGAAAAATAAAATCTCAGGTCAGAAACTTGTATCAGTGAAATTGTTTGCTGATGAAATAACAATAGATCTAGAGTATGTGTGCTCAGTCGTGTCTGACTCTTTTGAGACCCCATGGACTGTAGCCCTGCCAGGCTCCTCTGTCCATGGGGTTTCTCAGGCAAGAATACTGGAGTGGGTTGCCATTTCCTCCTCCAGGGGATCTTCCTGACTCAGGGCTCGAACCTGCGTCTCCTGTGTTATTCTGCACTGCAGGCAGATTCTTTACCACTGAGCCACCAGGGAAGCCCGTTTCTGAAGACCATTAAACTTTTGAGTTTTGTGTACTGTTTGTTGTATATTTGTTTGTTTTTGCAATATGAATGTAAATGGAATTTTGATATTTGCTCGTGTACTAGATTCTTGTTTTACCAGGATATCGGGGGCAGGAAGGTACCGGATAATCTGGGGTACAGCTAGTGTTATAGTTTATACTCGTGAAATTTTCTTCACCGCTAATGTACAGCATGTATATCATAAAACTATTTTTTCAGTTGCTGCAAATAGAAGTATATTTTATAAACTTTACCACAGACTGAGATTTTATGTAATAAGCATTTTTTATGTATTACTCCCTGCAAAATGCCATGTTAAGCACAAGGAAGATGTAAGTTTTTTAAGGCTCTACTTCTAAGTTCTCTATAATGAAAAGACAGATAAACGATTGTACAAAGCACTTGGAATAGGAAATCAGTTCCAAACAGAGATAAAATTATTTCAACAGGAAAAAAAAAAAAAACAACACCCAAAACACCAAGAAGTCTTGAAACCTGATGTTTCAGCTTGGCCTGAAATAAGGATTTTGAGTAGAAATGGATGGAGGGACTTCCCTGGTGGTCCTGATGGCTAAGACTCCACGCTGTCAGTGCAAGGGGCCCAGGCTTGACCCCTGGTCAGGGATGCCACAACTAAGAGTTTGCCTGTTGCAACTAAAGATCCTGCATGCTGCAAATAAGACCTGGTACAGTCAAATAAATAAGTATTTACAAAGAGAAAATGGATGGAATGGTACTTCTCGGCTAAGATGTGGTGCAGCATGAGCAGAGATGTGGAGAGTCCATACTGCATTCAGGGAGCAGCGGGAAAATGTGATAAATACAGGTGATGTTGTCATTTTTCAGTCTCTGAGCAGTGCCCAACTCTTTGTGACCCCATGGACTGTAGCCTGCCACGCTCCTCTGTCCATGGGATTCTCCAGGTAACAATACTGGAGTGGGTTGCCCTTCCTTCTCCAGAGGATCTTCCTGGACCAGGAATTGAACCCATGTCCCTTGTATTGGCAGGCGGATTCTTTACCACTGTGTGCCACTTGGGAAGCCCTTTGTAGTGAGTTATAACTTACATATAATAAAGGCACAGATCTTAAAATGTCCAGTACAGTGAATTTTCACATACATGTAAGTCTGCGTAAGCACCATCCACATCAAGATACAGAATATTTCCAGGACTTCAGTGGCTGTGCTCCTCTCCAAGGTGACACTGTTCTGTCACCATAGAAGCGTTTTGCCTGTACTTGAACTTCGTGTAAATGGAATCTCAGGACTTGTGCTCTTGTGTCTGCCTTCTTTGCTGCACGTATGTCTGCAGCATGTGGCATTCGTAGTTTTTCTTCATTGCTGTGAGCATTCTGTTGTATGAATAGTCCTCTTTATCCATTCTGTTGTTGAGGGACATTTGGATTGTTTCCAGTTTTTTGTCTGTTATGGACGATACTGTTATGAACACGTCTGTGCATAATTTTTGTTCAGCCTAGGTACTCCTTTCTCTTTGTATATACTCAGAAGTGAAATGGCTGGGTTGTAGGGTTTAGTTTTAGGAAACACTGCCAAACAGATTTTGAAAGTGGTTTTTGCCAATTTTTGTGGGCTTCCCTGGTGGCTCAGTGGTAAAGAACCTGCCTGCCAGTGTAGGAGACAAGGGTTCGATCCCTGGGTCGGGAAGATCCACTGGAGAAGAAAATGGCAACCCACTCTGGTACTCTTGCCTGGAAAATCCCATGGACGGAGGAGCCTGGCGGGCCACAGTCCATGGGTTTCAAAGAATGAGACACAACTTAGTGACTGAACACGCACGCATGTAGTAGTTTGTACTGCCATCAACAGAGTGTGATTATTCTCATTGCCCTGCATCCTTACCAACACTTGCTGTGTATTTGGTTTTAAGCTATCTTTCAAGTTTTGGTTTTTATTCAACGAGTTCTCTTAAAGAGATGTGTGGAGTTGCCCAAGCGACTTGACTGACAGCGATGATGCCCACGTGCCCTCCCATTGTGATGAGCTTATTGGATTTTATGCAGTTTCTGGCAAGCACTTTGTGTAAATTTCCATGGATTATTCTCCAATGACCTTCTCTTGTGACGTTCCAAGTGTTTGGATGCCAAGGCTGAGTTCACGTGCTTACACACTTGCACTTGCTTTTCTTCTGGGCAGTGCCTCAAGACCAGACATGCTTTTTGAGGCTGGATTTTGTATTGGGGGAATCAGGAGAAGTGCTCTGACTCGGAGGTACCTCTTCCCATGTTCCTTTCCCCCTCGAGGGAGACTGAGATGCTGCGCTGTCCCCTGATTCCGTGCTGATGTCAGGAAGGCATGTGGAGCGCTGGCACCTGTCAACCCCCATCCCCCACCACCCCCCCCAACCCCACCAGGAGCCTGAAAGTCGACTTGATCGGTGACTTTTACCCCTCCCTCCTTTTACCATTGTAATATGGGTTTCCCTTGGCTACACATTTTACTTGGAGATAAAAATGATTTACTTCTGTCCTGACCTAGTTTTTGCCTCCAATTGCATTTGTTATCTCTCAGAGTCTTTAGGGATTTCTGGCTCGCAGTTGAGAAAATGGTGGACTGGCTTTTTCCTTTTCCTGGGCGCCCGTACCTTTTGATGATCCCCAAGGCTGGAGGCTGCAGGGGCCCAGTGTGGTCTGTGGGAGGAGAGAGAGCACCGTCTGGGGCACCCAGGTACAGACCCATGCCCGGCTTCCTGACGTACTGAGGACCTATCCTGCCTGAAGTGTCGGTGGAGGGGGCATGCCCGTGCTCAGCTAGTCTCTCCCTCGTCTGGACTTTGCCTGTGACCCGAAGGTCGCATAATGACCTGGGTGTTTCTGCTTTCCTCTGGGACACTGATCTCAAGGAGATGGTGCTGGATGCCCAGCTGCCTGAGTGGGGACCCTGTGCTGGGGGAAAGAGTGGAGAAGGAAGAGGGGGGCCCCCCTCTGTTAATATTTCAGGGTATCATGTGACTTCCCCTGCTTGGTGGTTCTGGTTCATTCCTTTGTGCTAAAAGAATACGATGTGACTTTCTCTCTCTCTCTCTCTATATATATATGTATATATCAGTATGATATATCACATCATATGTGCTTAGTCGCCTAGTCATGTCTGACTCTCTGCAACCCCATGGACTATAGCCCACCAGTTTTCTCTGTCTATGGGCTTCTCCAGACAAGAATACTGAAGTGGGTTGCCATTTCCTTTTCCTAGGATCTCTCAGACCCAGGGATTGAACCTGAGTCTCTGGTGTCTCCTACATTTTTAGGCAGATTCTTTATTGCTGAGCCACCTGAGAAGCCCATATTACAGCATAGCGTAGCATGTCATATCCTATATAGACATATATTTGCACTTAAGGAGAGCTGTTAGGGGAGTAGAGGCAATGGGGGCATAGAATTGAAGTCATCTGATTCTTATGACTGTAACCTTTTTTTTTGGCCTCACCATGCAGCCTGGGGGATCTTAATTTCCCACCCAGGGACTGAACCTGCACCCTTGCAGTAAAAATGTGGAGTCCTAACCACTGAACCATCAGGGAGAACCCTGATTCTTGCGACTTTAGACTGGAGAAACAGAGTGGGTGCCCCACAGGAGGCCAGGACTCGGGTCAGCTCATCCTTGGGACAGGAGGCAGGGGTTAGACTCTCTTCCTGAGAGAAGGCCTGGAGTTGGGATGGACCAGGGCCTTAGCCACCCTCCTCCTTTAAAGGAAGGAGGACTTTGGTGGGTGCCTAACCACTGACCCACGCCTCCCTGTTGATCCAGTGGTCCTGAATTCTCAGGAATAAGGATGTTTCCCTGATCCAACCCCTTGAAGCACGCAGCTTCTGAGAATGTGAAAAATCAAGTTTGATTTACCGTTAAGCATGACTGCCTTCATTAAGAATGTATTTGTGTTTTGCTAAAAGATTTAGTAAAAGAAGGATATCTTTAGCCTCTGGGTTTTATGATGTCAGGACAATAATAATGTTTTCTTGCTGTTTTAAAAACCAGTAGTTGATGTATCAGGGCTTCCCAGGTGGTGCTAGTGGTAAAGAACCCGCCTGCCAATGAGCAGGAGATGTAGGAGATGTGGGTTTGATCCCTGGGTGAGGAAGCTCCCGTGGAGGAGGAGCTGGCAACCATCTCCAGTATTCTTGTCTGAAAAATCCCATGGATGGAGGAGCCTGGCGGGCTACAGTCCACAGGGTTGCAAGAGTCAGACATGATTGAGCACGGATGCAAGTTGGTTTATCACAAAGAAGGTTAGAGTTTTTAGAGGAAATAGTCTGGAGGAAACAAAAACACTTATATTTTATATTAAAAAGTCGTTTTGGTCATTTCCCTTTCTTACTGATAGCTCAGCTGGTAAAGAATCCACCTGCAATGCAGGAGACCCTGGTTCGATTCCTGGGTTAGGAAGATCCCCTGGAGAAGGGATAAGCTACCCACTCCAGTATTCTGGCTTGGAGAATTCCATAGATTATATAGTCCATGGGATCGCAAAGAGTCGGACATGACTGAGTGAGTTTCACTTTCACACTAGCATATGTAGTACACAACTACGAGATTCTTCCAGACATCCTATATGGAATCTTCAGTTCTGGAAATAAAAAGGAGGAATTTATTATTGGAGAAATTGAGGCACAGAGAGCCATAAAAAGACCAAGTGTTTTGCTTAGCTACCCCGGGCACCTTTCTCATTAGAGAGTAAAGGAGCAGTGGGTTTCTTGAGCTACTAAAGCTTTCAGTTTAAGACATTGAAAGGCATCTGAGATAATCTTATTTACTTAAAAATGGGAATCTATAAAAGTGAACATAGTTTCATGTTGTGTTTTTCAAATGAACTCGGCACTTGTTTGAGTAGCGTGGGTGTAGGGAAATGAGATAAGCTGTGAAATAAGATTTTTTTCACTTGTAATTTCTTCATTCTACTTCACAGTTCTAGACTTTTTAGGAATTCACCAAAGTAATCTGGTACAGACTTAGAGCCATCTTTCTGTTCTTTCTTGGGCAAGTCTATTTTTGCATTTCTATTTTATTTTCCTCTCAAACTTTATAGTCCTATAAACTTTACATTTAGCTTTCCTCATTCTCATGCACACACTTCTCAGCTGGGCTGTGAATCTGGGTTACCTGTGCCCAGTTGATAGTCCTTGTATTAAAATGTTATTCCTTTTCTGTCAAATATTAATTTTTAGAGACTTCTGTGGCAGTCCAGTGGTTAGGACTCCACGCGTCCATGGCAGGGAGCACAGGTTCAACCCCTGTCAGTGAACTAAGACCCAGCATGCTGTATGGTGCAGCCAAAAAATAAAAACATAATAGTAAAAATAAATAAATAAAGTATATATTTAACAATTTTAAAGATGTTAATTTGTAGCCACTGTGCTGCTGCTGCTAAGTCGCTTCAGTTGTGTCCGACTCTGCAACCCCATAGACGGCAGCCCACCAGGCTCCCCCGCCCCTGGGATTCTCCAGGCAAGAACACTGGAGTGGGTTGCCATTTCCTTCTCCAGTGCGTGAAAGTGAAAAGTGAAAATGAAGTCGCTGAGTCTTGTCCGACTCTTAGTGACGCCATGGACTGCGGCCCATCAGGCTCCTCCATCCATGGGATTTTCCAGGCAAGAGTGCTGGAGTGGGGTGCCATGTGGGAGTAACATACTGCTTTTTAAAAACTAGTCATTTTTAACTTGAGACATAAAGGGAAACAACTAAAGATTATCTGTTTTTATTTTTTGTGTAAAAGGGAATTTTCATGTTTTAATTTATGTAGTATATGTATCTGGAGCTGAGTAGGTTTTAATACTAATTGTTTCCATATTTAGGCCTAAGAAAAGTTTATAGGCTTAAAAAGCACTAACAAAGCAGTTTCCAAATGTTTGTCAAATTATTTAAAATTGAATATTTATTTTACACTATGAAGAGGAAGTATTCCAATTAGTAACTAGTTCAGGATCAAATTTTCTGTATTGTATTTGTTCAAATAAAAATTTAAACTTGAGTTCTTCTGGCAATGGTGGACTGATTTGTTGTAAACCAATTCACCTGCCAAAAAAAAAAAATAAAAAATAAAAGAATAAACAAAACAAAAGCCCAAACAAAACAAAAATCTATGTTGTATATGCATATACTGCTGCTGCTGCTGCTAAGTCACTTCAGTCGTGTCCGACTCTGTGCGACCCCATAGACGGCAGCCCACCAGGCTCCCCCGTCCCTGGGATTCTCCAGGCAAGAACACTGGAGTGGGTTGCCATTTCCTTCTCCAATGCATGAAAGTGAAAAGTGAAAGCAAAGTCGCTCAGTCGTGTTCAACCCTCAGCGACCCCATGGACTGCTGCCTACCAGGCTCCTCCGTCTGTGGGATTTTCCAGGCAGAAGTACTGGAGTGGGGTGCCATTGCCTTCTCTGATATGCATATACAGAGTAGTGCTATTAACAGTAACCAAAAGGTGAAAACAATTCAGGTGTCCATCAGCAGATGAATAGGTCAACAGCTTGTGATATATATGTGTTATGGAATATTATTCAGCCATAAAAAGGAATCAGGGTGTCAGGTACCTAATACATTGAATGAATTCAAAGTGTTTGGTTCATAATTGACATCTAAAATTATTCATTTCAAAAACATTTACCAAGTGTCTACTCATGTACCTGGCATTGAGCTGGTGATGGGGATACAGAGATAAATAAGACAAGTTAGGGAGCCCCTCCAGGCTTAGTCTGGATGGCTGTGCTGTCTAATGTGGAGAGCCACTACTCACTGTGACAGTTTAAATGGAAATAAAATTAAGATAAACTTTCTTAGCTGCACTGGGTCCATGCTAAGCGCTCCGTGGCCACACGTGGCTAGTGGCTGCTGTGCTGGACAGCACAGAGACGGGACATTTCATCATCACAGAAGGTTCTTCTGGACAGTGCTGGGCAGGGCAGGTCAGCGATGTGATAGAGGTGAGCCTGGTGAGTGTCCTGGGGGAGATGAGCAGTGGCTTGTTTTGAAAGATGAATTTTCAGGTGGGTGAATGGCCGTGGGGCAGGGATAGCCACTCCAGTACTGTGAAAGCACAAAGACGCAGGGCTTTCTGAAGCTTTGACTCTGCTGGAGATCGTAAGTAGCTTGAAGTAGTAATAGTTCAGCGTTTAAGTAGATTGGCGGGAGTCCCGGCTTCAGGAAACTAGACTGAAAGGAAAGACAGGGCCGGGGTCCTGGAGGGCCTGAGATGCCCAGTTAAGGAGCTATTCTGGAGGACACTCAAGAGGGCTTTTTATCTTTGACTCACTTATTTCTCGAGTTAATGCTTCTTTTATCAATTTACCTTACAGAAATAAAACTCTCATGTTTAGCAAAAATATTTTGCCTAGTCTTTTTTAAAAAATTTGCAGTGGTGATGCATTTTTTTATGGAGAAAAGTCTGTGCCTCTTTTCCTTTGTGGTTTGTAAGCATAGAAGGTGTCACCTCTAGAGCCTGAAACATGTTCAATTTTGTTTTATTTTTACTTTTTCTAATATAAAATGGTATCAATTTTTGTATGTCTAGAATGGAGTGCCTAAATTTTATACATCCACATAACAAATACTTGTTACAGAATATATTCATGTGTAAAATTTATGAAAGTTAAAGTCGCTCAGTCGTGTCCAATTCTTTGCAACCCCATGGGCTCTACTGTCCATGGAATTCTCCAGGTCAGAATACTGGAGTGGGTAGCCTTTCCCTTCTCCAGGGGATCTTCCCAACCCAAGGATCAAACCCAGGTCTCCTACCTTGCAGGCGGACTCTTTACCAGCTGAGCCACAAGAGAAGCCCAAGAATACTGAAGTGGGTAGCCTATCCCTTCTCCAGTGGATCTTCCTGACCCAGGGATCGAACTGGTGTCTCCTGCATTGCAGGAGGATTCTTTACCAACTGAGCTTTATTTGTATTTATATATGTAAACAAATTACTAGCTAGTATGCTCCAAACCATTTATTAAACAATGTTTCCCTTCTTAGTGATGGATTCTTTGTCATGAATTACATTTTTATATATAATGAGGTTTATTTGAATCATTAGTTCTGTTGTAGTACATTTTCTTATGTTGATATAACCTTGTTTATTTTATGCCACAGAAATTTTAAGTATTTTTCTGTATGTGTAAATCAAACTCATGATTACTCAATTCTCTTTCTATATTTGTTTGAAAATTGAATTCTGTGTTTAAAAATAGAAACTCATGATTACATAGGTTTTGCAAGTGGTTCGAGCAGGCTTGACAAACCATGTTGCTTGTCACTGAGGTTCGGGCTGGCATGGTATTAACTATAAACATCACTCACTTAAGAGATGTACGTCTTTAGAAAATGTATGTGCTGGTCTTGCAGTGCTTTGAAAGCCCTCTGTCTTTCACGGATGGTGATTCGTTTGGTAGTATGTTTAGTGCACCGCCACAGAGAGTGAAAAGGATCTTCTGTATCAGTGTGACCATCCTTTGAGATCAACGTTTGTGTACTTTCATATTGCCTGGTTCATCTACAGGTCTTAGCTATCAGGAGAAGTTTTGTTATTGACATTTTATCGATTGGAAGACTCAGAAAGCAAGAAATAACTAGCAGGTGGAGGCAGCTATAAATTAATTAGCCTAGCTAAAATTGCATTTACTTTTACTGCTACTTCCCTGACATTTCTGTGTGTGTGCCTGTGTGCGTGAGTGTGCACATGCACAAGTGCACAAGCACAGGCTAAGGAGTGGGGTTGAGGACGCAACGGGGAGTAGGACTTTTGTATGCTGTGGAAATTCACAAATGTACCCTTCAGTGGACCATAAGGAGGTTGTGGCTGGATTTTGAGGACATGAATTGATCAGCATGATGAGTGTTCCTCAAATATATCCAGTAGCATCACCTACACTGTCTCCTGTTCCTGCATTTTGCCCTGAGGCAGATCATTTATGTAACCAGAAAATGTTTCAGTGTTCCAGAGGTTGCTGTAAAGAATAATTAGCAATTGTCTCAAACAATTTGAAATTCAGATATTATCACTTGGTTTAAATGGAATAGCATTTACAGAAATCAGTGAACAGTTTTAAATTGTTGCCCTTCGTTCGTCTTGTGTGAACTGTCCCCATGTGTAAAGGATTCTCTTTGTAGAGAGCTGTGCCATTCCGGAGCATGTCTCCCATCTCTTACCTCATTTGATGCTTACAGCATACCTGTCAGGTAGTTTTTAATATTAACTACATTTTACAAATAAGGAAACCTGGGTTTATAGGGAATAAGAAGCACACCCTAGAGAGAGTAAGTTCTTTTTCAATCAACCATGTGACTGAGATTTGCCAGTTTTCCCAACCTACTCCTCAGGGTTTTCTATCAACTGAAAACAAACAGAATCACTCTAATTATAATGGAAATCCATCTGTCCATGATTATTCATGTTTATAAAGACTTTTATAAACTGCATTATAACTGTGTTTAAAATCGCCCCATTGAGGAATGATTTATTTTAAATAATTACTAGTTATAAATGCATCACAAATATTCAACTATAATGAAGACTGCACAGGCCATTTTATTCATATAGATAATTGTTTCCCCTTAAGTTCTGTCCTGAGGCCAGCCTGTGAGGTTGTCCCTATGTATTTTTCCTATTGTCTGCTCATGGGTTGTTAGGTGGTTTATTACAGGAGGCAACTGAAACGGAATCCCACGCCTATATGAATCAGCTCCACTGAAGAGAATACATGTTTTCATTGATGGGGCTGTTCAACTTCCCTCTTTGGTGTAGAAAATTTCAAGCTACCCTCTCTTGTTATTAGACCACCCTTTCTGAATTTCTCAGCATTCACCGTAAGTCTTGTGTGGCCGATTGCTTCTCTTCCTGCCTGAATATCCACTCTGATGCTCTTGTATTGAGTCATTGCAGAATTTGCTTGTGGACTTTGCAAGTAGGTCTCAAGGTAAATTAAGATATCCCAAAGCCCACAAATATGGGCATGTTTCTTCCACATCATTTGTAAATATTGACCTTAGTGGCTTAGATAATGTGTAAAGTTAGTTAAACTTAAAACACACACTCACACAACGTGGAAGGAAAGTGCCTGTCAAGGGAGAAGAGAATTAAAAACAAAACAAAACAGTAAAATCTCTCTTAGAAGGAAATCCTCATTTTCTTAACAGCATCTTCTGGTCTGGTAAGATCAGATCAGATCAGATTAGTCGCTTAGTCGTGTCCGACTCTTTGCGACCCCATGAACTGCAGCACGCTAGGCCTCCCTGTCCATCACCAACTCCCGGAGGTCACTCAGACTCGCATCCATCGAGTTAGTGATGCCATCCAGCCATCTCATCCTCTGTCGTCCCCCTTCTCCTCCTGCCCTCAATCCCTCCCAGCATCAGAGTCTTCTCCAATGAGTCAACTCTTCGCATGAGGTGGCCAAAATACTGGAGTTTCAGCTTTAGCATCATTCCTTCCAAAGAAATTCCAGGGCTGATCTCCTTCAGAATGGACTGGTTGGATCTCCTTGCAGTCCAAGGGACTCTCAAGAGTCTTCTCCAACACCACAGTTCAAAAGCATCAATTCTTCGGCGCTCAGCCTTCTTCACAGTCCAGCTCTCACATCCATACATGACCATAGGAAAGACCATAGCCTTGACTAGGCGAACCTTTGTTGGCAAAGTAATGTCTCTGCTTTTGAATATGCTATCTAGGTTGGTCATAACTGATAGGTTAGTCTCATTGTGACAAAGGAGAGGCCAAGTGGGCCTAATGAACATGCAGTAAGGGTACCCCTCAATGTAGTGAAGCTGCTGCATGTGTGGCTGTTAGAGGCTTGCCTGAGTTTTATACATTACTTTGCTGAAAATCTTGATGATATTCAAGCTTATCATTAAAAAATTTTTTTTTTTTTTTTTTTTTAATGTGGACCATTTTAAACTCTATTGAATTTGTTACAATATTGCTTCTGTTTTATGTTTTGGTTTTTGGCCCCAAGTCATGTGGAATCTTAGGGCTTCCCTAGTGGCTCAGATGGTAAAGAATCTGCCTGCAATGCAGGAGACCTAGGTTCGATCCCTGGGTTGGGAAGATCCCCTGGAGAAGGGAATGGCAACCCACTCCAGCATTCTTGCCTGGAGAATCCCATGGACAGAGGAGCCTGATAGGCTGCAGTCCATGGGAACGCAGAGTCGGACATTACTGAAGCAGCTGAGCACGCGTGCACGCACAGTATCTATAAGCCCACCCCCAGGTGGCTCTAGGGGTAAAGAACCTGCCTGACAATGAAGGAGACACAAGAGACATGGGTTCAGTCCCTGGGTGGGGACGATCTCCTGGAGGAGGGCACAGCAAGCCACTGCAGTGTTCTTGACTGGAGAATCCCATGGAGAGGAACCTGGTGGGCTACAGTCCATGGGGCTGCAAAGAGTCAAACACGACTGAGTGACTAACACACACACATGTGCGTGCTCGTGTGCGCGCGCGCGCGCACACACACACACACACACACACACACACATGATCTTAGCTCCCTGACCAGGGATCGAACCTGTGCCCTCTGCATTGAAAGTGCAGAGTCCTAGCCTCTGGACTGCGGTTAAGTCCCTAAGCCTATTGTTTTACCCTTAGCCTTGCTTAGTTCACCTCCATTCCTCTTTCCCTCCCTCTGCCCCTCCTTCCCTCCCCTGTTTCCTTCCTTCCTTTCTCTCTCTCTCTTCTTTTTAAAAATAGGACCTAGAAAATACTTCTGCCCTAACAAATCATGACTCCTCCATTACCCGCCAGTTGAAATAATTTTTTTTTACATTTTGCTTTCTGTAGATTATTGACATCTCAGTCCTTCCCTGAATTCTGAGGTTATAAGAAGTCTTCATAGAGTCTGTGCTTAGTTGGACCATCTGCCTGATCAGAGTAGCTGATTTCCCTTGTATGATGTTTGTGTCTCTCCATCCACCGGGTTGAGTTGGGGTTAACTCAAGGACTTGTGTGAGAAGATAAGCTCTAAACCGCACCATATCAATTATTTGTCTTCATTTTCCCTTGAAGGCTGTGGCCAGATCTCATCCAAGTTCAGGGTCCTTTCCTGAATGGAGTGAATCACCTGAGTGGGATGTAGGCTACGTGAGCCCCAAGAATTCCTACCTAAAAGGAAGTTTCGTTATAAGGTTGACAATAACTAAGACATCACTGGGGCTTCTCAGATGGCTCAGTGGTAAAGAATCCATTTCCATCCCTGGATTCAGAAGGTCCCTTTGAGGAGAGCATGGCAACCCACTCCAGTATTCTTTCCTGGGAAATCCATGGACAGAGGAGCCTGGCAGGTTGCAGTGCATCGGGTTGCAAAAAGTCAGACGCGATTGAAGCGACTGAATGTGGACACGCTGTATATATAAAATCAACACTGGCTGCTGCTGCTGCTGCTAAGTCACTTCAGTCGTGTTCGACTCTGTGCGACCCCATAGACGGCAGCCCACCAGGCTCTTCTATCTCTGGGATTCTCCAGGCAAGAACACTGGAGTGGGTTGCCATTTCCTTCTCCAATGCATGAAAGTGAAAAGTGAAAGTGAAGTTGCTCAGTCGTGTCTGACGCCTAGCAACCCCATGGACTGCAGCCTACCAGACTCCTCCATCCATGGGATTCTCCAGGCAAGAGTACTGGAGTGGGGTGCCATTGCCTTCTCCGCAACACTGGCTAGTGCATCCTAAAGCAAGAGTCTAGCCCCTGATCCTTAATTTAGCTCAGGTTCTATAACCATCACTGGAGGTGGTGGTGGTTTAGCCCCTCATTTGCTCAGTCATGTCCAAACTCTTTGCGACCCCATGGACTGTAGCCCGCCAGGCTCCTCTGTCCATAGGATTCTCCAGGCAAGAATATTGGAGTGGGTTGCCATTTCCTACTCCAGGGGATCTTCCCAAGCCAGAGATGAAACCCAGGTCTCTTGCATTGGAGGCAGATTCTTTACTGACTGAACCATCAGGGAAGCCCATAACCATCACTAAGCTCCTACTAAGCAGAACACCAGGGCTTTAAAAGCATCCCTTGCATTCAAGAAGTGAGCTCTCCTTTCAGCTATATTCCTTAATACCCCAAAACATGAAATTCCAGTGAAATTTTAATTAACTAATCAAAGCTCAGTTAGGATGCTCATATAAAGTAATATAAAACCTTATGTAAGCCACAGTAATGAGAGTGAACTCAATCACAGTAAAGAAACATTTAGTTAAGTAAAAATATTTTTATTATTGCTTATTCAGAGATGTACCTAAGTGGCAGAGGCAATTAAATATCCCCATAAAGTGAAAACTAACTGTAACCAGCCCAAGCATATTTCTTTGCTTAATATTCTGTGTGCTCAGTCACTTAGTTATGTCTGACTCTTTGTGACCCCATATACCACGCCCAGTCCCATCACTTCATGGGAAATAGATGGGGAAACAGTGGAAACAGTGTCAGACTTTATTTTTCTGGGCTCCAAAATCACTACAGATGGTGACTGCAGCCATGAAATTAAAAGACGCTTACTCCTTGGAAGGAAAGTTATGACCAACCTAGATAGCATATTGAAAAGCAGAGACATTACTTTGCCAACAAAGGTCCATCTAGTCAAGGCTATGGTTTTTCCTGTGGTCATGTATGGATGTGAGAGTTGGACTGTGAAGAAAGCTGAGTGCCCAAGAATTGATGCTTTTGAAGTGTGGTGTTGGAGAAGACTCTTGAGAGTCCCTTGGACTGCAAGGAGATCCACCCAGTCCATTCTGAAGATCAGCCCTGGGATTTCTTTGGAAGGAATGATGCTAAGGCTGAAACTGCAGTACTTTGGCCACCTCATGCGAAGAGTTGACTCATTGGAGAAGACTCTGATGCTGGGAGGGATTGGGGGCAGGAGGAGAAGGGGACGACAGAGGATGAGATGGCTGGATGGTATCACTGACTCGATGGACGTGAGTGTGAGTGACCTCCGGGAGTTGGTGATGGACAGGGAGGCCTGGCGTGCTGCGATTCATGGGGTTGCAAAGAGTCAGACACGAATGAGCGACTGATCTGATCTGATCTGATACCATGCCCACCAGGTTCCTCTGTCCATGGGATTTTCCAGGCAAGAATACTGGGGTGGATTGCCATTCCCTTCTCCAGGGGATCTTTCTGACACAGGGATTGAACCCAGGTCTCCTGTATTGTTAGGTGGGTTCTTTACTACTGAGGCACGTGGAAAGCCTCTAATATCCATATACATGGCTCCATCCAGAGATCTGTTAAAAATGCAGTCTCTTAGACTCTACCCTGGGCCTCAGTAATCAGACCCTGCATTTTAACAAGCTCTCTGTGTGATTTCCAAGCATCTTATAGTTTGAGCAGCAGTGCTGCAGACCAGTGAGCCTCATGGAGTGGTCCCAAGACCAGCAGCATCAGTATCACGTGGGAATGGCTAGAAACCCAAATTCTTTATCCCTGCATACAACTCAATATCAAAACAACAAACCACCCAGTCAAAAGATGGGCATAAGACCTGAACAGACATTTTTCCAAAGAAGACATACAGATGGCCAACAGACACATGAAAAGATACTCAGCGTCTTTAATTACTAGAGAAATGCAGATCAAAACAACAGTGAAGTAGCACCTCACACCTGTCAGGATGAATATCATTAAAACGTCTTCAAATAATAAATGCTGGAGAGAATATGGGTCGAACCTGAGTCTCCTGTGTTGCAGGCGGATTCACCACTGAGCCACCTTACCCAGAATTTGAAGACAACTTTTGAATATTAATTGTGGGGGATAATGGGAGAGATCAGTTCAGTTCAGTTCATTTCAGTCGCTCAGTCGTGTCGGACTCTTTGTGACCCCACGAATCGCAGCACGCCAGGCCTCCCTGTCCTTCACCAACTCCCGGAGTTCACTCAGACTCACGTCCATCGAGTCAGTGATGCCATCCAGCCATCTCATCCTCTGTCGTCCCCTTCTCCTCCTGCCCACAATCCCTCCCAGCATCAGAGTCTTCTCCAATGAGTCAACTCTACACATGAGGTGGCCAAAGTACTGGAGTTTCAGCCTTAGCATCATTCCTTCCAAAGAAATCCCAGGGCTGATCTCCTTCAGAATGGACTGGTTGGATCTCCTTGCAGTCCAAGGGACTCTCAAGAGTCTTCTCCAACACCACACTTCAAAAGCATCAATTCTTGGGCACTCAGCTTTCTTCACAGTCCAACTCTCACATCCATACATGACCACAGGAAAAACCATAGCCTTGACTAGATGGACCTTTGTTGGCAAAGTAATGTCTCTGCTTTTGAATATGCTATCTAGGTGCAAGAAGATCCAACCAGTCCATTCTGAAGGAGATCAGCCCTGGAATTTCTTTGGAAGGAATGATGCTAAAGCTGAAACTCCAGTATTTTGGCCACCTCATGCGAAGAGTTGACTCATTGGAGAAGACTCTGATGCTGGGAGGGATTGAGGGCAGGAGGAGAAGGGGACGACAGAGGATGAGATGGCTGGATGGCATCACTGACTCCATGGATGCAAGTCTGAGTGACCTCCGGGAGCTGGTGATGGACAGGGAGGCCTGGCATGCTGCAGTTCATGGGGTCGCAAAGAGTTGGACACGACTGAGCAACTGATCTGATCTGATCTGATCTGATCTAGGTTGGTCATAACTTTCCTTCCAAGGAGTAAGCGTCTTTTAATTTAATGGCTGCAGTCACCATCTGCAGTGATTTTGGAGCCCAAGAAAATAAAGTCTGACACTGTTTCCACTGTTTCCTCATCTTATTTCCCATGACGTGATGGGACCAGATGCTGTGATCTTCATTTTCTGAATGTTGAGTTTTAAGCCAACTTTTCACTCTCGTCTTTCACCTTCATCAAGAGGCTTTCGAGTTCCTCTTCACTTTCTGCCGTAAGGGTGGTGTCATTTGCATATCTGAGGTTATTATTTCTCCCGGCAATCTTGATTCCAGCTTGTGCTTCTTCCAGCCCAGTGTTTCTCATAATCTACTCTGCATATAAGTTAAATAAGCAGGGTGACAATATACAGCTTTGACGTACTCCTTTTCCTATTTGGAACCAGTCTGTTGTTCCATGACCAGTTCTAACTGTTGCTTCCTGACCTGCATACAAATTTCTCAAGAGGCAGGTCAGGTGGTCTGGTATTCCCATCTCTTGAAGATTTTTCCACAGTTGATTGTGATCCACACAGTCAAAGGCTTTGGCATAGTCAATAAAGCAGAAATAGATGTTTTTCTGGAACTCTCTTGCTTTTTCCACAATCCAGCGGATGTTGGCAATTTGATCTCTGGTTCCTCTGCCTTTTCTAAAACCAGCTTGAACATCAGGAAGTTCACGGTTCACATATTGCTGAAGCCTGGCTTGGAGAATTTTGAGCATTACTTTACTAGCGTGTGAGATGAGTGCAATTGTGCAGTAGTTTGAGCATTCTTTGGCATTGCCTTTCTTTGGGATTGGGATGAAAACTGACCTTTTCCAGTCCTGTGGCCACTGCTGAGTTTTCCAAATTTGCTGGCATACTGAGTGCAGCACTTTCACAGCATCATTTTTCAGGATTTGGAATAGCTCCACTGGAATTCCATCACCTCCACTCTCTTTGTTCGTAGTGATGCTTTCTAAGGCCCACTTGACTTCACATTCCAGGATGTCTGGCTCTAGGTGAGTGATCACACCGTCATGATTATCTGGGTCGTGAAGATCTTTTTTGTATTCTTCTGTATATTCTTACCACCTCTTCTTAATATCTTCTGCTTCTGTTTGGTCCATCCCATTTCTGTCCTTTATTGTGCCCATCTTTGCATGAAATGTTGCTTTGGTATCTCTCATTTTCTTGAAGAGATCCCTAGTCTTTCCCATTCTGTTGTTTTTCTATATTTCTTTGCATTGATTGCTGAGGAAGGCTTTATTATCTCTTCTTGCTATTCTTTGGAACTCTGCATTCAGGTGTTTATATCTTTCCTTTTCTCCTTTGCTTTTCGCTTCTCTTTTTTTCACAGCTATTTGTAAGGCCTCCCCAGACAGCCATTTTGCTTTTTTGCATTTCTTTTCCATGGGGATGGTCTTGACCCCTGTCTCCTGTACATTGTCACGAACCTCAGTCCATAGTTCATCAGGCAGTCTATGTATTAGATCTAGGCCCTTAAATCTATTTCTCACTTCCACTGTATAATCATAAGGGATTTGATTTAGGTCATACCTGAATGGTCTAGTGGTTTTCCCTACTTTCTCCAATTTCGGTCTGAATTTGGCAATAAGGAGTTCATGATCTGAGCCACAGTCAGCTCCTGGTCTTGTTTTTGCTGACTGTATAGAGCTTCTCCATCTTTGGCTGCAAAGAATATAATCAGTCTGATATTGGAAGTGGTCAAACAAGAGATGGCAAGAGTAAATGTTGACATTCTAGGAATCAGTGAACTAAAATGGTGATGGTGATGTTCATGTGTAGAGTCTTCTCTTGTGTTGTTGGAAGAGCGTGTTTGCTATGACCAGTGCGTTTTCTTGCCAAAACTCTGTTCGTCTTTGCCCTGCTTCATTCCGTATTCCAAGGGCAAATTTGCCTGTTACTCCAGGTGTTTCTTGACTTCCTACTTTTGCATTCCAGTCCCCTATAATGAAAAGGACATCTTTTTTGGGTGTTAGTTCTAAAAGATTTTGTAGGTCTTCATAGAACCCCCTTCAACTTCGGCTTCTTCAGCGTTACTGGTTGGGATATAGGCTTGGATTACTTTGATATTGAATGGTTTGCCTTGGAAACGAACAGAGATCATTCTGTCGTTTTTGAGATTGCATCCAAGTACTGCATTTCGAACTCTTTTGTTGACCATGATGGCTACTCCATTTGTTCTGAGGGATTCCTGGCCGTAGTAGTAGATATAATGGTCATCTGAGTTAAATTCCATTTTAGTTCACTGATTCCTAGAATGTCAACATTTACTCTTGCCATCTCTTATTTGACCACTTCCAATTTGCCTTGATTCATGGACCTGACATTCCAGGTTCCTATGCAATATTGCTCTTTATAGCATCGGACCTTGCTTCTATCACCAGTCACATCCACAACTGGGTCTTGTTTTTGCTTTGGCTCCATCTCTTCATTCTTTCTGGAGTTATTTCTCCACTGATCTCCAGTAGCATATTAGGCACCTACTGACCTGTGGAGTTTCTCTTTCAGTATCCTATCATTATGCCTTTTTATACTGTTCATGGGGTTCTCAAGGCAAGAATACTGAAGTGGTTTGCCATTCCCTTCTCCAGTGGACCACATTCTGTCAGACCTCTCCACCATGACTCACCTTTCTTGGGTGGCCCCACGGGCATGGCTTAGTTTCATTGAGTTAGACAGGGCTGTGGTCCTAGTGTGATTAGATTGATTAGTTTTCTGTGAGTATGGTTTCAGTGTGTCTGCCCTCTGATGCCCTCTTGCAACACCTACCGTCTTACTTGGGTTTCTCTTACCTTGGACGTGGAGTATCTCTTCACGGCTGCTCCAGCAAAGCGCAGCCGCTGCTCCTTACCTTGGACGAGGGGTATCTCCTTACCGCCACCCCTTCTGACCTTGAACGTGGAATAGCTCCGGAGAGATAGGGACAATTTATTATTCTTGACAGTTGTAGATTTCAGTGGGTTGATTGAGACTATAGTTAGTTTTAAGTATATTGTTTATGCCTGTAGGGAAATTTTCTTTAGAAATTCAGACAGAATTTACAGGCCATCATTTCCTCGTTCAAAGATGACAGCTCCTTTTCACAGTTAGGATACTTACGTGATCAAAATTATTGAACATGATGTTTACTATTTTGTGTTAGCAAAATAGTTGTACTGTTGCTCTGACCTCCAGAATTTAAGCTTTTTCAGAGCTGGAAATTTGTGTCCAGGGACTCACTGAATGACTGCCTACTGGGTTTGTGGCTTACATTTACCTCTAAGCAAGTAATACGCTATCCCATGGTGGGTAGGAGTGTTTTCAAATAATCCTCACCTGAAGAACTTGAAATCATCTCTCTCTTTTAAGAAGATAAGTGAGGCTCAGGCTAAGAGGTAGAAGTTACAAGGAGGCAGTTTAGGTTCTGTGTAGGAAGGCATTTCATAATTCTTTGGGCTATTCAGAAATAGGGGCTGTCTCATTAGGTAGTGACAATTAGAAGCATTCCTGCTTGCCAGGGAGTCTGTGGTGGGATTCCTCTGTCCTGTAAGAAACTAGTCTTGTTGGCTTCGAAAATTTTTTTCCTCAACTCAAGATTCCTTATTTTTATCATCTCATACAATTGCTGCTTCCAGTCTGTTTAAACGTCAGAGGAGACCTTATGACGTGGTTGGCAACTTATTTCAGCGCCCCATGGTGGACATGTCACTTTCATGATAATGATGTTGGCCACTGCTCATGTCACAGGCGTGGGGGGAGTTCACGTTTCCTGGGCCTGCACTTGACTCTGTTGTAGCTGATGCCTCTGTCCACTGCCACGGCTGCTGCTTTTCCATCACAAACAGTGACGATCCCAAGTACAGCTCAGGGGTTGGGGGGAGAGGGCTCCTCCTCACTGGCGCTTTGGGTGACCACCTTGTAAATCTTGGAATTTGATTGGCATCTCTGAGCTTTATTTTTCTTTCACCTTACAGAGTATATGTATGTTTTAAAGTCATAGGTCCCAACCTTTTTGACACCAGGGACCAGTTTTGTGGAAGATGGTTTTTCCACAAACCGGGGTAGGGGGAATGCTTTCAGGATAATTCAAGCACTTTGCATGTATTGTGCACTTTATTGTTATTACATCAGCCCCATCAGCAGATCATCAGGCATTGGGTTCTGGAGGTTGGGGACCTCTGTTTTAAAGAATATACAACAGATCATGTGGTTGGTAGTAAGATATATATGTTCAGACTTAAAAAAAAATAAATCTAATTGTTTTTCAACCTTTGATGCACATGAAAAGGTCTGCATAATTGCTTTGATGACTGAAGCAGTTCTGTACAAAGATCATAGATCATACACAGGCAGAGTTATTGATCTAATGTTTCTCCCCAACCATCACAACCTCCCTGAGATCATTCTTGTTATAGCTTGGTGTGTAACTTTCCAAATATTTCTCCTTGTTCTGGTAAATATATAAGCTTATTTATAAATATACTGATATTTTGTTTTTATCTAAGCAGAATGTTTTTTGACACCTTAATTTGCTATCTGCTTTTTTAATTTAACAGTAATTTACATGTACACCCCTGAAAATTGCTACATACAGATATAACCCTATCTTTCTCTCTTTTTTTAAAGATTTTTGTGATGTGAACCATTTTAAAAATCTTTATTGAATTTGTTACTGTATTGCTTCTTTGTTTATATTTTGGTTTTTGATGGGATCTTAGCTCCCTGATCGGAGAAGGCAATGGCACCCCACTCCAGTACTCTTGCCTGGAAAATCCCATGGGCAGAGGAGCCTGGTGGGCTGCAGTCCATGGGGTCACTAAGAGTCGGACACGACTGAGCGACTTCACTTTCACTTTTCACTTTCATGCATTGGAGAAGGAAATGGCAACCCACTCCAGTGTTCTTGCCTGGAGAATCCCAGGGACGGAGGAGCCTGGTGGGCTGCCATCTATGGGGTCGCACAGAGTCGGACATG
Source organism: Tragelaphus eurycerus (assembly GCA_935064755.1). NCBI lineage: Eukaryota > Metazoa > Chordata > Mammalia > Artiodactyla > Bovidae > Tragelaphus > Tragelaphus eurycerus. The sequence continues at coordinate 34,043,972 of CAKXYN010000007.1, read as the reverse complement.
ACTGAAGTGACTTAGCAGTAGCAGTAGCTCCCTGATCAGGGATCAAACCCCCACCCTCTGCATTAGAAGGTGAACTCTTAACCACTGGACCACCAGGGCAGTGCTGAACCTTATCTCTTTTTAAAAAATTTCTTTTTAAAGAAATATATCGATCTATCTATCCATCTATCCCTGCTTCCCAGGTGGCGCTAGTGGTATAGAATCTGCCTGCCAATGCAGGAGACATATGAGACATAGGTTTGATCCCTGGTTCAGGAAGATCCCCTGGAGGAGGGCATGGCAGCCTACTCCAGTATTCTTGCCTGGAGAATCTCATGGACAGAGGAGCCTGGCAGGCTACAGTCCATAGCCTCATAAAGGGTTGGACACTACTGAAGCGACTTAGCACATATAGACTTAGCACATCTATATACACATATAAGATCATATACACATTGGATGTTCTTTTGACTTACTTTCCCTCAGTCATCTCAGGTAACCCATGTTAATTACCTGGTGTGTATCCTCCTGTGCTTTCCTCTTTGTCCAGATAACCATATATGAACACATAAATGTATACATATATAAGGATTTGGAGTTAATTACTTTATTAACTGGTGTCATATTAAGTACACTTTTCTGTATTATTTTCCCATTTAGCAAAATCTCATGAAATTACCTCCAACTCTGCTAGTAGAGAACAGCTCCGATCATTGTTTTTATGGCTTTATTCCATGGTATGAGTCTCTATCCATCTTTATTTATTTAACTGTTACCCTGTTAATAAACTGGGGAAGGCAGTGGCACCCCACCCCAGTACTTTTGCCTGGAGAATCCCATGGATGGAGGATCCTGGTGGGCTCCAGTCCATGGGGTCGCTAAGAGTCGGACACGACTGAACGACTTCACTTTCACTTTTCATTTTCATGCATTGGAGAAGGAAATGGCAACCCGCTCCAGTATTCTTGCCTGGAGAATCCCAGGGACGGGGGAGCCTGGTGGGCTTCCGTCTATGGGGTCGCACAGAGTCGGGCACGACTGCAGCGACTTAGCAGCAGCAGTAGCAGCTGTTAATAAACATTCATTTTGTTTCCTGTTTTTTTGCCATTAGTAATAGTGGTGCGATAAATGTATTTTTACATCTCTTCTTTTGCACTTTCAAGAAAATGTTACAGTAGTTAGAATATCATCAAACTGTATTTTTAGCCATAGATATTGCTGGATTGCCTCCAAAATTTCTGTAACAATTTACACTGCCTCCAGCAATTTATGAAAGTGTCCTTTTTTTGACATTTCTGTTAGCGATGGGTGTTAATAGTCTGTATAATCTTTGCTAGTCTGGATTGAAAGAGTGAGTTTGAGTATTTTTTCATATATTTGGTCTTTTGGGTCTTGACTTTCTGAAAATTGCCTGTTCATCTGTTTCTGCATGTATTTTATGAATTATTTTTTGTATCCATTTCTAAGGAGGTTCTCTACACGTTATTGATACTAACATTTTATTTTAAACATTTTATTGCAAATATTTTTCTAAATTTGTTGCTTGTACGTACACTTTGCTTATGATAGCTTTTGCTCTATAAAAGTTTAAAATTTTCATATAGCAAAATTCATCTTTTCTTTTATGTTTCTTTATTTTCAGAGATAAAGTCTCCACACATCGTTAGGTTGTACACACAGTCCCCTAGATTTTCTCTTAAGAGTTTATTAGTTTATTTTTGGCATCTAGCCTTTACTTTATCTGTAATTTATTTTAACATACGGTGTAAGAAAATTATTTTGTTCCAAATAGACAGCTGAAAGTGCCAGCACTGTTTGTTTAAAAAAATATATATTGAAGGGAGAGTTGAGACTTCACTTATCAGACGAGAAAACAGACTATGAATGCTCCTAGCATGAGCCAGAATGCAGACTCCAGAAATAACTCAGTACAAGTAAAATTTTAATATATGATAAAGTGGCATTTACATTTTACTGGTAGAAAGTGTTCTATTTATTTTAGCCATTTCTTTAAAATTTCAGGGGAAGAAAGGATTTTCAGAGTACATTCACTTTTGCTAAACACGCAGATGAATTTTTATGCCATTTGCCAATAAGTTCCGCAGAAAATTATGGAAACTTGACTCAAGATTGTGGCTTGTCTCCAGTGTCGTTCCCTGAACTCGACAGTGAAAACTTGTTTCTGGCTTCCCATCACTAGTGCTGCTGACACGTCTCAGCTAAGATCGCCATGAGTCATTTCTGAATTTCAAAGCATTGTGGTTTATGCAGACTGCTCAAGCTTTCTGTCCTGAAAAACAAAATCCTGTTGCTGCCTTCTCTTCGTTTCTGTGCTGTTATGCTATGTGTCCAGAGCCTTTGGCGTCGTGTTCTAGATGAACGTAGCTGGGCTGGCTGAGGAGGAGGAGATATTCGTGTGTTCTTTGATGTTTTCATCAGGATCAACATGCCGAGTGGCCAGTGCTCAGAGATTCTGGGTGGGAAGGTTTCCAGCTGGGCATCTCCTTGAAGCAGAGCTGTGATTTTTGAGCAGGTAGATATTTGGAGCCTGGAAAGAGTGATCTTCCAGGACCATGAGCCACAGACACAGATGTGTTTGTGTGGCAGTTTGGAGGAGGAGGTTTAGATTTGTGAGGACGGGGAGGGAGTGATCAGGTCTGGGAGAAATGATCAGAGTTGGGGTCCTCACCACGGGGAACCCACATAGCCGGCTGAGTTGTCTCTGGACATACCCCTTGAGGAAGGGTGGGATGGAATATATCCAGAAGTTATTTCATCACACTAACTTCATTTCTTGTGTGCCGTTGACTGTTGCTAGGACTGCCATCATTTCCTGAGCAGCTCCAGGTACCCATATGCATTAGGCACTTTGTACACAAAAGGGCTCAAAGGTCAGTTGCTAGATCCCAGTGTTGAAGGTAAGAAAAGTGCAGTTTGCGAGGCTGACTTTGCCTGTGTGGTGTTTACCCGCAGTTGTGCAGTTCTGACTCCAGTCTGCTCGAGTCTGAAGGCTGTGACCCCTATTTCGACCCCCGCTTCCCCACACTGTCTGCTGCCCCCTTGTTATGTCCACGTGCCTGCCTTCTGCTGGGCAGTGGCCAGTTTGTGTGACGTTTCCCGCAGTGTGGCTCACATTATGGAGAATGCATCCCACAAATACTCAAGTTGCCTTTAAAAATAAAATATAAATACAAATGAAAGGTGGATTTTTAAGGGTCTAAAGAAGGCTTTTGTGTAGCACAGTGTTTAAGAAAAGCCTGTACCTTGTTAGCATTACCCCACACCAGTCAGAGCCAGCCAGATAGGAATGTGGTGGCCCACTTAGGCTATCTTTAATTGCTCACTATAAATAGCCTAATGATGCTGCCATAAAAAACTCTGATATGACTGAGGGGCTCAACGTGACCCATATATATGATGTTTTTCTAGGTGTCTGTGTCCGGGACAATGGATACTCCGGTGTGAGATGGTTTTCAATGCTGAAACGTGGGCTTAATTTCCAAGTCAATCATTTCTTACCCCTCCTCCCTCCAGACCCCAGGGTCTCCAGCTTTGCTGTGTGCCTGCATCTGTGCTGAGGTCGTAGCTGACTGTCAGTCTCACATCCCAGCCACAGTTCCACCACCCACTTGGCCTGGCACTGACAGACAAGTGCCTGCTGCAGCCCAGTCTGATGCCTTAAGAGGACCAGCTCCGGCATGGGTGGTGTGTTCCTTTTCTGCCCAGGGACGCCATGGGAATCTGGATGCCTTGCTGGACTCTGGGCACGCATGAGTTCTCTTGATTCCAGCACAAGCCCGTCTCTGCTACAGTTCTCACCACCTTTGCCACCTCCACTCCCAGCCCCCTTGGGGTCCTCTCCCTCCACAGGTTGGAGGCAGAGACGATCCAACTTCAGCTAACTGGAATATGATGAGGAACCTGTGAACCAAAAGGATGCTACATGCTAAGTCTCTCAGTCATGTCCGACTCTTTGTGACCCCACGAACTGTAGCCCACCAGGCTCCTCTGTCCATGGGATTCTCCAGGCAAGAATACTGGTGTAGGTTGCCATGCTCTCCTCCAGGGGATCTTCCTGAGCCAGTGATCAAACCTGCATCTTTTATATTTCCTGGATTAGCGAGTAGGTTCTTTACCACTGGTGCCACCTGAGAAGCCCCTAAAGGATGCTGGAGTATTCCAAAGACCAGGCAGTCATTTCTCTCAGAGATATTTTTAAACCATAGTAAATAGATGGAGAGTAACGAACTCTCCACTTTATACACAAGTTCACCAGCATCTCTTGGGCTACTAAAAGCATCTCTTGAGTAGCCCAAAGAGATGCTGGTGAATTTGTGTATAAAGTGGAGAGTCGGTTAGTCTCCATCTGTTTACTATGGTTTAAAAATATCTCTGAGAGAATTGACTGTCTGTTTTCTCAGCCTGCTCACTGTTAGGAATAGCAGAATGAAAGGTGTGGGGGATTCTCTGGAGGCGGCCACACTGACAAGAGTGAGAAGTAGAAAAAGGAGCTGGGGACCACAGGAACTTCCAGAATTGGGTCACCAGGACCCATTTAATGGGATGGGAGAGTGCTTATCACATAGTCAGCTGGAAACGAGTCTTGTGGAATAAATAAATGTATAACTGTGGATGTTTTATTATTGAGCCTTGTCATAAAGGTTATGCTAATTGTAGTGGCTTATGTTTCAGAAGGATAAGAAAGTGCATTTTTCACTTTAAAGCTATTTCTGGGACTTCCCTAGCGGTCTAGTAACCATTTCTAAGACTTCTCATGCAGGGGGTTAGAGGAGCCTGATAGGCAGCAGTGCATGGGATCTTAAGGAGTCAGACACGACTGAGCGACTTTACTTTCTTTTTTTTTTTTCCAGTAACCACTTCTAAAACTTCTCATGCAGGGGGTGTAGGTTCAATCCCTGGTCAGAGAGCTGAGATCCCACATGCCTCTTGGCCAAAAAAATGAAAACATAAAAAACAACAGAAGCAATGTTGTAAATAGTTGTTGGTTGGTTTTATTTGATAGTACTCATCCTAACAGGACATCTTTTTTGGGTGTTAGTTCTAAAAGGTGTTGTAGGTCTTCATAGAACCGTTCAACTTCAGCTTCTTCAGTGTTACTGGTTGGGGCATAGACTTGGATTACTGTGACATTGAATGGTTTGCCTTGGAAACAAACAGAACCAGTAACGCTGAAGAAGGTGAAGTTGAACGGTTCTATGAAGACCTACAAGACCTTTTAGAATTAACACCCAAAAAAGATGTCCTTTTCATTATAGGGGACTGGAATGCAAAAGTAGGAAGTCAAGAAACACCTGGAGTAACAGGCAAATTTGGCCGTGGAATATGGAATGAAGCAGGGCAAAGACTAATAGAGTTTTGCCAAGAATGCACTGGTCATAGCAAACACGCTCTTCCAACAACACAAGAGAAGACTCTACACATGGACATCACCAGATGGTCAACACCAAAATCAGACTGATTATATTCTTTGCAGCCAAAGATGGAGAAGCTCTATACAGTCAACTAAACAAGACCAGGAGTTGACTGTGGCTCAGACCATGAACTCCTTATTGCCAAATTCAGACCGAAATTGGAGAAAGTAGGGAAAACCACTAGACCATTCAGGTATGACCTAAATAAAATCCCTTATGATTATACAGTGGAAGTGAGAAATAGATTTAAGGGCCTAGATCTGATAGATAGAGTGCCTGATGAACTATGGAATGAGGTTCGTGATATTGTACAGGAGACAGGGGTCAAAATCATCCCCATGGAAAAGAAATGCAAAAAAGCAAAATGGCTGTCTGGGGAGGCCTTACAAGTAGCTGTGAAAAAAAGAGAAGCGAAAAGCAAAGGAGAAAAGGAAAGATATAAACATCTGAATGCAGAGTTCCAAAGAATAGCAAGAAGAGATAAGAAAGCCTTCCTCAGCGATCAATGCAAAGAAATAGACGAAAACAACAGAATGGGAAAGACTAGAGATCTCTTCAAGAAAATCTGAGATACCAAGGGAACATTTCATGCAAAGATGGGCTCAATAAAGGATAGAAATGATATGGGCCTAAGAGAAGCAGAAGATATTAAGAAGAGGTGGCAAGAATACACAGAAGAACTGTTCAAAAAAGATCTTCATGACCCAGATAATCACGACGGTGTGATCACTCACCTAGACCCAGATATCCTGGAATGTGAAGTCAAGTGGGCCTTAGAAAGCATCACTACGAACAAAGCTAGTGGAGGTGATGGAATTCCAGTGGAACTATTGCAAATCCTGAAAGATGCTGCTGTGAAAGTGCTGCACTCAGTATGCCAGCAAATTTGGAAAACTCAGCAGTGGCCACAGGACTGGAAAAGGTCAGTTTTCATTCCAGTCCCAAAGAAAGGCAATGCCAAAGAATGCTCAAACTACCGCACAGTTGCACTCATCTCACATGCTAGTAAAGTAATGCTCAAAATTCTCCAAGGCAGGCTTCAGCAATATGTGAACCGTGAACTTCTGATGTTCAAGCTGGTTTTAGAAAAGTCAGAGGAACCAGATATCAAATTGCCAACATCCGCTGGATCATGGAAAAAGCAAGAGAGTTCCAGAAAAACATCTATTTCTGCTTTATTGACTATGCCAAAGCCTTTGACTGTGTAGATCACAATAAACTGGAAAATTCTGAAAGAGATGGGAATACCAGACCACCTGATCTGCCTTTTGAGAAATTTGTATGCAGCTCAGGAAGCAACAGTTAGAACTGGACATGGAACAACAGACTGGTTCCAAATAGGAAAAGGAGTATGTCGAGGCTGTATATTGTTACCCTGCTTATTTAACTTATATGCAGAGTACATCATGAGAAATGCTGGACTCGAAGAAGCACAAGCTGGAATCAAGATTGCGGGGAGAAATATCAATAACCTCAGATATGCGGATGACACCACCCTCATGGCAGAAAGTGAAGAGGAACTAAAAAGCCTCTTGATGAAAGTGAAAGTGGAGAGTGAAAAAGTTGGCTCAAAGCTCAACATTCAGAAAACGAAGATCATGGCATCTGGTCCCATCACGTCATGAGAAATAGATGAGGAAACAGTGGATACAGTGTCAGACTTTGTTTTTCTGGGCTCCAAAATCACTGCAGATGGTGACTGCAGCCATGAAATTAAAAGACGCTTCCTCCTTGGAAGCAAAGTTATGACCAACCTAGATAGCATATTGAAAAGCAGAGACATTACTTTGCCAACAAAGGTTCGTCTATTCAAGGCAATGGTTTTTCCTGTGGTCATGTATGGATGTGAGAGTTGGACTGTGAAGAAAGCTGAACACTGAAGAATTGATGCTTTTGAACTGTGGTGTTGGAGAAGACTCTTGAGAGTCCCTTGGACTGCAAGGAGATCCAACCAGTTCATTCTGAAGGAGATCAGCCCTGGGATTTCTTTGGAAGGACTGATGCTAAAGCTGAAACTCCAGACTTTGGCCACCTCATGCGAAGAGTTGACTCATTGGAAAAGACTCTGATGCTGGGAGGGATTGTGGGCAAGAGGAGAAGGGGACAACAGAGGATGAGATGGCTGGGTGGCATCACTGACTTGATCAATGTGAGTCTGAGTGAACTCCGGGAGTTGGTGATGGACAGGGAGGCCTGGCGTGCTGCGATTCACGGGGTCGCAAAGAGTCAGACCGACTGAGTGACTGATCTGATATGATCTGATCTGATCCTAACAGGTGGGAGATAGTGAAGGACAGAGGAGCCTGGCATGCTCAGTCCACGGGGTTGAGAAGAGTTGGACATGACTGAGCAACCGAACAACAGCAACAGGAGTGAGATGGTATCTCACTGTGGCTTTGACTTGCCTTTGGTCAGTGGTCAGTGATGTGGAGCACCATTTTATATACTTCTTGGCCTTTTGCATGCCTTCCTTGGGGACATGTTGCTCAAACCTGCCTGGCTTGTCTTGTTCACTGCTGCAGCCATGATACCTAAGCAGTTTCTGGCATCTGGGAGGTACTCAAAAGAGTTTTTTAATTATTATAAATGACAATGACTGCAGGTATGTCTACAGAGTTACAACTGATACTGGAAATAAACAGTTCTGTTTCCGCTCTTCTCTCTGTGCTTTGGGGGCCTCAAGTGACAGGATCAGTGTCCCAGTGAGTCTGAGCTTTTGTCGAGTGCAGGAAGGCTCTGTGTTTTCAACACCTGGCTTTGGGGTGGAAGAGGGCTTCCCTGGCGGCCCAGTGGTAAAGAACTCACCTGCCAATGCATGAGACAGAGGTTCCATCCCTGCGTCGGGAAGATCCCCTGGAGGAGATGGCAACCCACTCCAGTCTTTTTGCCTGGAGAATCCCATGAACAGAGGAGCCTGGCGGGCTGCAGTCCAAGGGGGTCACAAGAGTCGGCCATGGCTTAGCGATTAAGCAACAACAACTTTGAGTTGCAAGAACCCAAAGGCCCAACTCAGTACTTGTAGTAACAGCTGGCCTTTCTCGTTGGTACATTTCTGAACAGAGTCACTACATCTCTGAGCTCCTCTTCTGGCAGGTCTCTGGCTGTGCATGTGTATCTGATAGTCCCATATGTTCCCTCGGTTTTCGTGTGGCTCCCATTTTAGAAACACTCGGTTTGCGTGTGCTTGCTCCCTTAGCTGGTGAGCAGCCCCGTGACTGTAGTCACTCTGTGGCACGTGTATCACCTTCCACCTTAGTGACAAGTGGGAAGAGGCTCTTGTTATCACTCTTGTTGCTGTGATGAGGTTCCGATGCGTGGTTGTGATTTATTATCTGCACCCTTCTACTCCTGCCGTCGATGTTACACTTCCTTAGAGTTTGTAGAGTTCTTTCAACAGATCATGTCTTACTGGGAGCCTCTAGAGGGAAGCAGGAGTGATGGCAGGGGTCCCATTCAGTACATGGGGAGATTGCAGCATGGCCATTAAATCGCTGTCCAGGTTCTGTTGTTTGTAAGCGGTGGGTCTAGATTTTGAGTCTCTGTGTTTTATTTTTTATTTGTTGGCTGTAGTGTGTGGCTTGTGGAATCTTAGTTCCCCAGCCAGGGATTAAACCTGTGCCCTCGGCATTGGAAGGGTGGAGTCTTAACCTCTGGACTGCCAGGCGAGTCCCTGTGTTGGTGTTTTAAAGTGTGCTTTCCAGTACGTTTTCCACCCCTGTCATAGGTGTGCAGTGATTCCTATCAAAGGCATGTGTTGGGTTGTAACATTGTTTCTGAGAGAGGATACTCTGGTGTCTCTTGTCTTTGAATGTCTGCAGTTTGGACCTGCATGTCTCTGCGATTGCCTCAAGAGAGACAGAACCCATAGGATGTGTGTATTATATACAAAGAGAAAGGTGTATTTTAAGGGTTTGGCTCATGGGACCGAGGGGGCTGATGGATCTGAAATCTGCAGCTTAAGCCGACAAGTGGGAGACCCAGGAAAGGGTTGATATTGAAGCTTGTCCGAAGGGCAGCTGAAGGTAGAATTCTGTCTTCCTCGGAGAATCCTGGTCTTTTCTCTTGAGGCCTTCAAATGATCAATCGGATGAGCCCCATGGCCACTCTCGTTTCCCTTTTCCAAGCAAGCCACTTCACACACTTCCCCCTGCCCCCCAGATGTTGTGGTCTGTGCAAAACTTTCATCATCACTGGAAAAAGGAGCCCAGCATATGTGTATGTTCCAGGAATCATGAGTCTGTATATACGAAGAGTACACTTTTTATTTTAAAGCAAGCATGTGGCCATGGTTTCTGTCTGTTATAAACATCACACAAAAACCATCTACAAACACAAAAACATTGGAGATATGGAAAGAACAATACCTCACTCTGATATATATTTTAATAAGATTTATTTAAAAAATTATCTACATAATGGCTTATTGTTTACACAGTGTTATAAAGGGAGTAAGTAGAAATGATCCCTGATGCCACTTTTTAACAGTACTGGTGCTGAGATTACAATGTATCTTCAAGTCTCTTCAAATTTGTTTTGCTGCATAGTTCTATAAAAAGTATTTACAGTAGCAATTCTTATGTTTTTAATTAACATTGCATCTCAAATATCTTTCTCTACACAAAAAATAGTATGAAAAAATTAATTTTTAATGTTTGTATATTTTTCATTATTTGTGTGAACCAACATCTATTTGATACCAGCAGGCTAGGGCAAAGTACAGATAGAGACCTCATATTCTATGCTTATGCATTTAAAACTTATAACTGAGGCAACAACCTGTTAAATAAAATATATTCTATTCCCCTATCTTGACAGACATGCTATTGCAATGGCAAATTAAAAATGTACAATATTATGATTTTTATATGAACGAAAGCAAGAAAGATACCAAATTTGACTGAATTATTTTGTACTATTATTATTGCATGCAGAATAATGGCCCAGGGATATAATTAAATCATGATTTAATAAAGAAATAAAGTTCAGGGATTTCATCTTACTAGTTTAGAACTCAGACTTAATGGGGGTACCATACTTGTTCCTTTTTAGTGCTTTAATCAGTAATTGTATCGTCATTAAATAAAGAATTTGTAATGTTCTGTTCATGAATTTTATGTGGGTCATGCTCTGCAGAAACTTGTTCACTTTCAGTTTCAACATTTAAAAAAAATTTAAGCAGATTGCTTCTTTTGAAGATTTTAAATTTGTTAACCTTTTTCCTTTCTGAGTTCTACTTTCATAATTTCTATTTCTAAAACAATTTCCACTTATTTCAGTCATCTAAAGGATTAAAAAGTATAATGTAATTGTATTCGATGTATGCAGTTTGTAAATATATTATCAAAATGTCAATTAAAAATCAGTAATTTTAATCAAAATAAAATTATTCTTTTCTAAATTATTCAAATTATGTGTAAAATTAAATAGCACAAGCAATAAAAGCAAGAATAAAAAGTGGGGCCACATCAAACTAAAAAGCTTCTACACAGCAAGAGAAGCAGTAAACAAAATGAAAAGGCAAAAAAATGAAAGCCAACCCACTGAAACATTTACAAACCGCGTATCTAATAAGGACTTTTGTGTGTGCTCAGTGGTGTCTGACTCTTTCTGGCTGTGTGGACTGTGGCCGCCAGGCTCCTCTGTCCATGGATTTCCCAGGCAAGAATGCTGGAGTGGGTTGCTATTCCCTTCTCCAGAGGATCTTCCCCAACCCAGGGATTGAACCACTGTCTCCTGTGTCTCCTGCATTACAGGTGGATTCCTTACCTCTGAGCTATCAGGGAAACCCAGTAGAGTTAATATATATAATATATAAAGGAACTCAGACAATCCAACAGCAAAAAAACAAAAGACAATCTAATTAAAAATGGACAGAGGACTTAGACACTTTTCTAAAGAAGACTTCCAGATGGCCAACAAGTACATGAAAAAAATGCTCAAGATCACTAATGCTCAGGGAAATGCAGATCCAAACCACAATAAGCTATTGCCTCATGATTCCCTGATAACTCAGTTGGTAAAGCATCTGCCTGCAATGCAGGAGACCCTGGTTCGATTTCTGGTTCTGAAAGATCCGTTGGAGAAGGGATAGGCTACCCACTCCAGTCTTCTTGGGTTTCCCTGGTGGCTCAGTTGGTAGAGAATCCACCTGCAATGTGGGAGACCTGGGTTCAATTCCTGGGTTGGGAAGATCTCCTGGAGAAGGGAAAGGCTACCTACTGCAGTATTCTGGCCTGGAGAACTCAATGGACTATCTAATCCATGGGGTCGCAGAGTCGGACATGACTGAGTGACTTTCACTTCACTTTTCACTGTCAGAAAGACAAGAAAAAAGAGTAAGTGCTGAAGAAGTTGGGCAGAGGAGGAAACCCTTGTGCACCATTGGTGGGTGTGTACATTGGTACAGCCACTGTGGAAAACAGTATGGAGGTTCCTCAAAAGATTAAAAGTAGAAGCAGCTCCACTTCGGGGTGTATGTCTAAAGGAAATGTCTGCGGGGGGAAGCTGAGAGTGAGATGGTGGTTACTGGGGGAACAGGGGTGAATGGGGAAGTGTTGGTCAAAGAGTACAAACTTCCAGTTAGAAGATGAGTCAGCCCTGGGGGTCTTGGGTGTGGCATGGTGATTATATCATCCATGGTGGCCCAGTTAGTAAGGAATGCACCCAGGATACCCCGGTTCAGGAAGATCCCCTGTAGAAGGGAACGACAGCCCACTCCAGTATTCTTGCCTGGAGAATCCCGTGGACAGAGGAGCCTGGTGGGCTACTGTCCATGGGGTCACGAGTTGGACATGACTTAGAGACTAACCCATGACATGGTGATCATATGCCAATTGTGTCTCAAAAAGCTGAGGGGAAAAGAGAAAAAAAGCACTGGAGCATGTCAGACAAAACAAAAACTGGACTGGAATGTACAGCTTACAGGCTATGCTATCAAATTTATAAATAAAATTATTTTCCATGAAAGCAGCAGAGTAGTCACTAGAGAAACTAGACCTTCTGGAAAGCCTAACACTGTTGGGTTGACCATAAAAGTTCGTTCAGGTTTTCTAATTAATACCATCTTATGGAAAAACTTGAATGACCTTTTTTGCGCCATCAACATAAGGCCCGTGGCAGCAAAAGGTTGCCCACCTCTGCTCTAGAACCGTGAATGAGAACATGAAGAGAGTCAAGGTAAAGAGGCTGGACAACTTACTGAGAAATCAGGTCTGTTATTTGAGAAATGATCACACTCGTGTACAGGAGACGGAGAGTTTGAACAGTCATTCCTCTGACCTCGGAGCTCCGGCCCCCTGATGCAGCTCCCACCCAGAGTAACGGCACAGGCCACAAACCCTGGGCTTCGGTTTCAGGGCCATGGGGCAGGAGCCCTGGGGCCTGGATGGTGCCAGTGGCCAGCAGAGATGCTTTGGGTTGTAGGTCCCACAGCGCCCCAGCTGAGGGCAGGATCCAGGGAGACAGAGGACTCACTTGGCATCTGTGTGGACTGGTGATTTTCGAGTACAGCTGATGCTTATGGGCATAAGAGTAGTGCTTTAATTTAGTCTGCTAAATCAACTGTGTTTTATTCTGGACTTTGTTTGCTATTCATGTTGTTATTTTCTCTACCCCTGACACCCACCCACCCACACACACAGAAAAGTAAAGCCAGAAAGGAGAGATTGGTGTTGGACTTTGGATGTTTAAAATGCTAGGGAAAGCGTCACCATTTCGTTCATTTGAAAACATTTTAAAAATACTTGAATTAAGAGTATTTTTTAAACATTAATTTATTTATATTAATTGGAGGCTAATTACTTTACAATATTGTGGTGGTTTTTGCCATACATTGACATGAATCAGCCATGGGTGTACGTGTGTCCCCCTGTCCCGAACCCCCCTCCCACCTCCCTCCCCGTCCCATCCCTCTGGGTTGTCCCAGTGCACTGGCTTTGAAAAAAATAGTGAGAGCATGATAGTGACTTATCGGCACTGCTTTTTCTTTAATGTTTGTGAATTGAGCTTGGACACATGGTCCAAGGCTGCTGAAACACAGCAAATGAGCTGTTTCTTAAGAACAAATCCTGTGGTTTTGGTCTGGAACGCCATGCATTGTTTGTCTCTGGTGGATTAGAGGCTTATTAGCAAGCATACAGAGGAATTCACAGGTTTTCATTTTAAGAAACAAACTGGGTGTCCATTCTATGAAGCCAAGAAAGACATTGTAATAAAAAATTCAAATGAATAGTTGAGAGAACCATGAAACCCATTAGGATTGTAGCAAAAAGAGCTATAGAAAAATCAAACGGGTCGCAGTGTACCGCAATAACAATCTTGGGTGTTTATTTGCATTATATTACATTATATAATGTAATTGCAAACATTACATTTATTGCTTTTACTTCTAATAACAGCTCCACCTTATGTTTTTGCAATGCCTTTGTTTTACACAGAACTTCCCACATGTTTCAAATCATTTAGTTTTCATTTAAACATGCGAGAAAATAGAGACAGAAACTGAGGCCCCAAACAGTGAAGGAAACCCCCGGGTGTCTGAAAGCTTCTGTGACACCAAAGTGGGACACAGATTTATGTGTTCTTATCCTTTGGACCACAAGGAAATCAAACCAGTCAATCCTAAAGGAAATCAACCCTGAATATTCACTGGAAGGATTGATGCTGGAGGTGGAGCTCTAATACTTGGCCACTTGATGTGAAGAGCTGACTCACTGGAAAAGACCCTGATGCTGGGAAAGATTGAGGGCAGGAGGAGAAGGGGACAACAGAAGATGAGATGGTTGGGTGGCATCACCAACTCAACAGACGTGAGTTTGAGCAAACTCCAGGAGATGGTAAAGAACAGGGAAACCTGGTGTGCTGCAGTCTGTGGGGTCACAAGGAGTCTGAAACAACTTAGCGACTGAACGACAGCGTCCCATTTGTCGTGTTCTTTCGGCGATACCAAAGCTTCCCTTGTCAGTTAAGTTCCAGGTGAAGTTCATGAGCTGCACACAAACAGCTATACTGGACCAATCATGGTGACAGTGCTGCCAGATGTTAATAGCCAAGTGTGAAGTCCCAACTATGAATTGTGACTTTAATGAGAACGAATTTCACAAGATACATACAGGGTTGAGCTGGAGGATGTTAAAACTGTTTGTACAGACTGACTATTGCAGACAAAGAAATATTTGCTTAAATCAGATCGCTTTTGAAAAATCTCAGTATCTTAGATCTGCACAAAGACTGTCTATGGACAGCGAGTGGGGTGCGTGGGAAGTGGGGGGGGCACCAGCCCTTTGATCACAGCTGGTATAGAGAGAGCATAGAGACAGCTGTCATAGCTTAAGTCAGTAAAGCATCTGCCTGCAGTGCAGGAGACCTGGGTTCAATCCCTGGGTCAGGAAGATGCCCTGAAGAAGGAAATGGCAACCCATTCCAGTGTTCTTGTCTGGAGAATCCCATGGACAGAGGAGCCTGGTGGGCTAGAGTCCACGGGGTCACAAAGAGTTGGGCATGACTTAGTGACTAAACCACCCACAGGTACAGTAATGAATGGCTTCTCTGACGAAGTGACCCTCTGGCTCTTTCAGGATCCTCCGCCACAGGAGTAGTCAGCATCATTAATCCAGGAAATATTTGGTATCCGTGAAGTCCTTCTACATTGTTTTAGCAGGTGGCCTTGCGAGGAATCAGCTAAATTCATGCCTATTCAGCACCCGGCAGCATTTCAACCACCAGAGCTTCCGAATAAACAGGATGCATTTGGGAGTAGAATATTTCGATGTTTAAAAAACCTAAATGATCTTCATTTTTTAAAGGGCTCAATTGTTAGAAATTCTAACAATTTAGAATTGTGCTTTCTAAAGAAGCACAGCCACATAGGTTAGTCTTACCTTCTGGTCCACAGTGTAGTCAAGATCTCCCGTTGACACTCACATTTTGAGTGCTGCAGACATTAAAGCATCACCTTTGCATCCCTTGAGGTTTGCCTCCTGCCTTATGGGAGAAGTGTGTACCTTGAAAAGGTAATTCTTTAAAAATTATTTCAAAATTTTGTGAATTTTTTCAAACATATATAAAAAACATAAAATAATTCATCTTATATGCACATCCACACTTGAGATGTTGATTTTTTTTTGTATTTGCTGAAATTTTTTTTAAAGAAATAAGATGTTTCAGATACAGCGATAGCCTCAAACCCCTACCTTAATTGATTCCCTGTGCTCCTCTCCCCAAGAAAACTGTGCAGAAGTAGGTGTGAATTCTTTCCTTGCATGGCATTATGTCTTTACTATGTGTGTGTGTGTGTGTGTGTGAGAGAGAGAGAGAGCACGTGTGAGCTTCCCCAGTGGCTCAGCAGTAAAGAATCCGCCTGCAACACAGGAGAGGAAGGTTTGATCCCTGGGTTGGGAAGATCCCCTGGAGGAGGAAATGGCAACCCACTCCAGTATTCTTGCCTTGGAAATCCCATGGACAGAGGAGCCTGGCAGGCTACAGTCCATGGGGTTGCAAAGAGTCAGACAGGGCTGAGTGACCATGAAGTCAGTATGTGTGTGTGTATCCAAAGAAATATACACCTTATTTTTAGTGTTTAAAGTCTACATACACTCTGCTTATGCAATTTGCCTTTTTTTAGATAAAGACGTAGCACTAATTGCAAGCTTTTCAAAATGAAGACCTGGTTTTAATTTATTCAGTTTTCACTGTTCTGTGATATGAACGTGAAGTTTTATTCTTCCTATCTGCTCTGATGGACACTGAGATTATTTAAACATTTTTCAATTTTAGCAAAGGTAATGCCACAAGATTTCTGCTGGATAAGTCCATGGACACATGGCAGATGTATCGTCTTAACACCCAAAGGTATCTTCTTCTGCTGCTGCTAAGTCACTTCAGTCGTGTCTGACTCTGTGCGACCCCATAGACAGCAGCCCACCAGGCTCCCCCGTCCCTGGGATTCTCCAGGCAAGAACACTGGAGCGGGTTGCCATTTCCTTCTCCAAGTGTTTCTCAAACTGTTACACATTTCTGTCTCATGAAAGTGATTTAATGGATTGCTATCCCCATTAAAAATTAATAATGATTATGCTATTATATATGATATGAGTAATATCAAAATGCACTGTGTTATGTGGGTAGGTTTTGTTAGGCTTTTCTTTTAGTCAGATAAGTATGTATTGATATGTGGATGTACTGGGTCTTGATATCAGATGCCTTTCTTACTGAGGGTCATAGTAAAGGAAGGTCAGGGGTAACCACTCAGGGCATGTGCTGTGGGCCCCAATGCTGGGTCCCGGGCTGCGTGCATCTTCAGCTTTGTTGATTGCTGCTACACTGCTCTTGGAAGTAGCTATATCATATTTGCAGTGTTTCTTCCTGTTTAGCCACATGTTAGCCCTGGGATTTTGTGACGAGGGTTTCTAATTATAAATTTAGTTTGCTTTTCCTGATTATTCGTGAGACTGATCATGATTCATTTCTAAGTGTTGAAAACAAATGAGGAGAAGGTTTGTATTTTTTATTTTAGTACAGTCCTGTGTAGTCACAAGAAAAATAACCAAGGCAAGTGCCAAGTAGAGGCTTGGTTCCTTACCAGGTGGATAGGAAAGAAGGAAAATGAGAAATAGCTAATAGTCTGGTATCTAATT
Source organism: Tragelaphus eurycerus (assembly GCA_935064755.1). Lineage (NCBI taxonomy): Eukaryota > Metazoa > Chordata > Mammalia > Artiodactyla > Bovidae > Tragelaphus > Tragelaphus eurycerus. Next base: position 34,026,928 of record CAKXYN010000007.1, on the reverse strand, counting down.
TTAAGGACTTTAACCTTAGAAAGGGACTGGAATTATGGTGTTCTCTGCTGTCCAGAATGTGATGGGGAATGGTACTGCTGAGTATAAACAATGGTTACACTGGGCGGGGGGTGAAAAGAGTTGCTTTCTTTGTTCATTCGCTCAGTTGTGTCCAGCTCTTTGCAACCCCATGGACTGTGGCACACCAGGCTTCCCTGTCCATCGCCAACTCCCAGAGCTTGCTGAAACTCAGGTCCATTGATTCGGTGATGCCATCCAACCACCTATCCTCTGTTGTCCCCTTCTCCTCCTGCCTTCAATTTTTCCCAGCATCAGGGTCTTTTCCAGTGAGTCAGTTCTTCACATCAGGTGGCCAGAGTATTGGAACTTCAGCTTTAGCATCTGTCCTTCCAGTGAATATTCAGGGTTGATTTTCTTTAAGATTGATGATAATGCTTTATTATATATTAAGTGTATTTGCACATTCAGCAGGATTCAAATAGTTCTCCCCTCCTAGTTTTCTTGGGTCAAATGACCTCTGAGTCTGTCTGTCCTTCTCCACCTCTGATGCACGTGTGGGTGCAGAGAACTCACAGGGCTCATGAGTGGAGCCTGACAGGGGGTGTCCGGACTGAGTGATGATGGACAGGGACGTGTGCTGCAGAGGGCAAAGCTCATCTTATGGGACAAATGTGACCCCTATTTCGGATTTTTTGTTTTGTGGGAATGCTAGTCTCAATGTTGCTAGATATTTTCAAGTGTTTTCTAAGAGAAGTTAGAAATATTTTAAAAAATTAGTTTAATTTTGTGAAAGTCTCTTGATTTTGTTTTTAAAATACTGACCCACATTTGGAAAAAATAAAACTGTTTTGGCCAAACAAACCCTATCTGAATTTAGTCTGCAGGCCACTGACCTGCATTGATTTTCTGTGTTAGGAGAAGTGAATTATGAAATGGCTTAAGTTTTAAAAAATCATGAACACTTAAGGTTGATTCCTTATGACCTACTTTGTCGTTTCGCTTGTCTCCTCCTAGGTGTTTGAGTGGGCGTTGAAGGAGCTGTGAAATATGGAATTACGTCCCTTCATATTTTCCTTACTACCTCCCACAGTGCTTGCATAGTTGTTATTTAGTTGCTAAGCCACATCCGACTCTTCTGAGACCCCCTGGACTGTAGCCTGCCAGGCTCCTCTGTCCATAGAATTTTCCAGGCAAGAGTACTGGAGTGGGTTGCCATTTCTCTTCTCTAGGGGATCTTCCCAACACAGGGATTGAACCCATGTCTCCTGCATTGGCAGGAGACTAATGTTTATCAAATGAGCGAAGACATGAATGATGAAAACACACAGTTCCTGGGTTCTTTACAATTGACCAGCTTAAAATGTGTGGCTTTTCTTTGTCAGGTTTGGGTTATTTCCCTAGGAGTCACAGTAAAAGGAAATTTCTACTGCACATGACTCTCCCCGTGTCACAACCCGACAGTTTTACTGTTCACCAAAATGCCACATAGTTAATTCATGATTCATAAAGAAAGCTCAGCACATTAATAGGTTAGATCATCGGTAGAATGAATAATAAATGGCAGAGCTATGTATACAAAGAAAATATGCATCGCTCTTAGAAAAGCACGGAATGGGGGTCGGCCCATCTGGAGCCTGTGCCTCCGCGGGGAAATGACAGGACAGAGCAATAATCCTTCAGTCGTAAGTGAAGAAAACGAAGTTCCATATGGGGCGTGTGATCCAGCCCAGGAAGCTGCAGTGCTGGGGGAATTCTGGGGCAATTAACGGCTTCCACACTTAACTCCCGACTGGATCGGCAGCAGGACCTTATTGAGATTGTCCGTGTTGAGTGGGTTGGAATTTTAGCTGCAGCCCTTTCCAGCCTTGGTGGCCAGCGTCATCAAGGTATGGCATTTATTTAAGTGTCTCAATTGTAACATCTGACTCAGAGCTGTTTGTGGTTCTCATTCCTCTCTGCTCCCCGGGCCCCCACTTGAAGACCTGGCCCTCTTCCTGGGCAGTTTCAGGCCGCTCCCCCTTTGGCTTCACTCCTGGCCTGGACTGCAGAGGTGCCTGGGGTGGTCAGGGGGACCCTGTGGTCCTTCCAGTCTCTGGGCTCCCATCCAGCACTCCACAGAGGGTCTTCAGGCTGGTTTCTCAGTGCAGGTTTCTGATCCCTGGGCCTCATGCCAACCCTTCTAGCCTTGCCTTCACATGGTAGGAAAGCTCTTTTGAAGACCGTGGTCACAGCTGATCTACCAGCTGGAAAGTCTTTCCTCATCCTTATTCACTTTCTTTTTTTCAAAGTAATGTTTACTGGCGTATAGTTGATGTACAACGCTGTGTTAGTTTCTGCTATGCAGCAAAGTGCCTCAGTTATACATATACATATATCCACTCTTTTTTAGATTCTTTTCCCATATAGGTCATTGTAGAGTATTGTGAAGAGTTCTCTGTGCTATACAGTAGGTCCTTAGTTATCTCTTTTATATACAGTCATATGTATATCTTAGTCTCAGTTTTCCAGTTTATTCCTCCTCCCTCTCATCCCCATAGCCATAAGTTTGTTTTCTACTTCTGTGACTCCATTTCTGTTTTGTAAATACATTCATTTGTAACATTTTTTTAAAGAGTCTGCCTATAGGTGATATATGATATTTTTCTGTCAGACTTACTTCACTCAGTATGACAAGCTCTAGGTCAATCCATGTTGCTGCCAAGACATTATTTTGTTCTTTTTATATGGTTGAGTAATATTCCATCATTTGTTGCAGTACTGTTTTCAGTAACCAGGACGTGAAAGTAACCTAAATGTCTGGCAACAAATGAATGGATAAAGATGTACATATGTGCAATGGAATGTTAATTACTCAGCCTTATTCTCCTTCCTGACACCATAATAGCGTCTCTTGAGTGCTTTCCATATGCCAGGTGGTGTTTTAAGTATTTGGTGTATATTACCCCATTTAATCTTTACCACAACCAGGTGGGGAACATACTTTAATTTCCATCATGGGAAAGCTGAGGCATAATAACATCTTGATCACCTGCCCTAGTTTTAAATTTTTTTGTCTTGAAGTACAGTTGATTTACGGGCTTCCCTGGTGGCTCAGATCGTAAACAATCTGCCTACAATGCGGGAGACCTGGGTTCCATCCCTGGGTTGGGAAGATCCCCTGGAGGAGGGCATGGCAACCCACTCCAGTATTCTTGCCTGGTGAATCCCACAAAGGAGGCTGGCAGGCTACAGTCCGTGGGATCACAAACAGTCGTACATGACTGAGTGACTATGCACAGCACTTCGTTGATTTATAGTGTTGTGTTAGCTTTTGTTGTCCCTTTGCCTCTTTGGAACTCAGCTTCTGTCCTGTTTCCATACCGGTTCATTGCAATCAGCATGTACGTGCCTGCTGTATTTCATTTACAGAGGTGCAGGATTCCTTCCCTCCTGAGTTCACAGCAGAGGTGGGGAGAGTTCTGCAGTGACTCCACTGTGAGTTGTACAAGGGAAGGTTGAGATAGGCACAGGCAGCTGTGGAAACTCATTGTCCATCCTGAGGGTCAGAGACATCGTCCTAGGGAAAGGGGTGGGAGAGCTGCCTGGAAGGCTGATGAGATAAGATGGGGGGATGTTCCAGGATGAGGGCACAGCATGGCCAAAGGCAGAGGGGTACAGAGCAGCCTGATGTTGTGTGTGGGCTGCAGACAGTGTGATGTTACTAAGTGGATGTTCCTGCACTAGGTGAGCTTTGAAGGAGGCTTGTATAAGGTGCTAGTGAGCTTGGCCCCCACTGAGTACATAGGGGCAGCTGGTGAAGAATTTTAAACTTGGGATAGATACAAAATTGTAGTTCAGCGATTATGGTGCATCTTGGAGGACTCACAGTGGGTTGTTCAGTCACTCGTTGTGTCCCACTCTTTGCAACACCTTGGACTGCAACACACCAGGCTCCTCTGTTCTTCACTATCTCCTGGAGTTTGTTTAAATTTGTGTCCACTGAGTTATTTAGGCTATCCAACCATCTCGTCTTTTGTTGCCCACTTCTCTTCCTGCCCTCAATCTTTCCCAGCATCTGGGTCTTTTTCAGTGTGCTGGCTTTTCACATCATGTGGCCAAAGTAATGGAGCTTCAGTTTCAGCATCAGTCCTTCCAGTGAATATTCAGGATGGATATTCTTTAGGATTGACAGTGAGGGGAGGGTTCAAATCAAGGGGGATCCATTACGTGGATATTGTGGCAGTTCCAGGGGAGGGGTGGTGAATACAGAATGGAGTCAGTGGGATGATACTAGAGAAGGTGGACATGAGAAACATTCAGAAGTCAAAATCGGCAGAGCATTTTATTTTTTATTTTATTTTTTTTTACGAGGACTGCAGCTAGATCTTGTCATTTATTTATTTATTTTTTTTTTTAGGGAGTCAGAAGGCAAGGGAAAGTGGGCAAAGGAAGGGATCCATGAGGATGGGAGGGAAATGGGAAGGAAGAAGGGGGGTGATGGTGGGGAGGAGTCATTTTCCATCCTGCTGATGGTTAGTACAAAGTGAGTTGGGCAGCACATTCCATTGGGTGTCACATGGTAACTGGCATTTCTTTGGGGAGTAGGTGGACTGCTGGCCTATGGGGGTGGCCCAGGGCTCTTCCACAACAGAGAATGTCAACAGTATCTAGCTAGGGGCTTGTTTCCCTTCCTTGCGTCTATACCCACTTCATATATGAGCCTCATAAAGAAAATCTTAAAAGGAAAGTATTTTTGAGGCAGGGAAATCAGAGAAAAAGAGAAAGGAAAGAAGGAAGGCAGAATTCCATCATCTTCTTCATTCTTTTTTTTTTTTTTTAACCAGCTTTTGGCTTTGTTGATTTTTGCTATGGTCTCTTTTGTTTCTTTTGCATTTATTTCTGCCCTAATTTTTAAGATTTCTTTCCTTCTACTAACCCTGGGGTTCTTCATTTCTTCCTTTTCTAGTTGCTTTAGGTGTAGAGTTAGATTATTTATTTGACTTTTTTCTTGTTTCTTGAGGTATGCCTGTATTTCTATGAACTTTCCCCTAGGGGTGTTTTTTACAGTGTCCCACAGGTTTTGGGTTGTGTGTTTTCATTTTCATTCGTTTCTATGCAAATTTTGATTTCTTTTTTGATTTCTTCTGTGATTTATTGGTTATTCAGCAGCGTGTTGTTCAGCCTCCACATGTTGAAATTTTTAATAGTTTTTCTGCTGTAACTGAGATCCAATCCTACTGCACTGTGGTCAGAAAGGATGCTTGGAATGATTTCAGTTTTTCTGAATTTACCAAGGCTAGATTTATGGCCCAGGATGCGATCCATCCTGGAGAAGGTTCCGTGTGCGCTTGAGAAAAAGGTGAAATTCATTGTTTTGGGATGAAATATCCTATAGATATCAATTAGGTCTAACTGGTCTATTGTATTGTTTAAAGTTTGTGTTTCCTTGTTAATTCTCTGTTTAGTTGATTTATCCATAGGTATGAGTGGGGTATTAAAGTCTCCCACTATTATTGTGTTATTGTTAATTTCTCCTTTCGTACTTGTTAGTATTTGTCTTACATATTGCGGTGCTCTTATGCTGGGTGCATATATATTTATAATTGTTATATCTTCTTCTTGGATTGATCCTTTAATCATTATGTAGTGACCTTCTTTGTCTCTTTTCACAGCCTTTGTTTTAAAGTCTATTTTATCTGATATGAGTATTGCTACTCCTGCTTTCTTTTGGTCCCTATTTGCATGGAAAATCTTTTTCCAGCCCTTCACTTTCAGTCTGTATGTGTCCCCTGTTTTGAGGTGGGTCTCTTGTAGACAACATATGTAGGGGTCTTGTTTTTTTGTACATTCGACCAGTCTTTGTCTCTTGGTTGGGGCATTCAGCCCATTAACGTTTAAGGTAATTATTGATAAGTATGATCCTGTTGCCATTTACTTTATTGTTTTGGGTTCGAATTTATACACCCTTTTTGTGTTTCCTGTCTAGAGAATGTCCTTTAGTATTTGTTGGAGAGCTGGTTTGGTAGTGCTGAATTCTCTCAGCTTTTGCTTGTCTGTAAAGGCTTTGATTTCTCCTTCATATTTGAATGAGATCCTTGCTGGGTACAATAATCTGGGCTGTAGGTTATTTTCTTTCATCACTTTAAGTATGTCTTGCCATTCCCTCCTGGCTTGGAGAGTTTCTATTGAAAGATCAGCTGTTATCCTTATGGGAATTCCCTTGTGTGTTATTTGTTGTTTTTCCCTTGCTGCTTTTAGTATTTGTTCTTTGTGTTTGATCTTTGTTAATTTGATTAATATGTGTCTTGGGGTGTTTCGCCTTGGGTTTATCCTGTTTGGGACTCTCTGGGTTTCTTGGACTTGAGTGATTATTTCCTTCCCCATTTTAGGGAAGTTTTCAGCAATTATCTCCTCAAGTATTTTCTCATGGTCTTTCTTTTTGTCTTCTTCTTCTAGGACTCCTATAATTCGAATGTTGTAGCGTTTAATATTATCCTGGAGGTCTCTAAGATTGTCCTCATTTCTTTTAATTCTTTTTTCTTTTTTCTCCTCTGATTCATTTATTTCTACCATTCTATCTTCTAATTCACTAATCCTATCTTCTGCCTCTGTTATTCTACTATTTGTTGCCTCCAGAGTGTTTTGGATCTCATTTATTGCATTATTCATTATATATTGACTCTTTTTTATTTCTAACAGGTCCTTTCTTGCATCTTCTCAATTTTTGCTTCCAGGCTGTTTATCTGTGATTCCATTTTGATTTCAAGATTTTGGATTAATTTCACTATCATTATTTGGAATTCTTTATCAGGTAGATTCCCTGTCTCTTCCTCTTTTGTTTGGTTTGGTGGGCATTTATCCTGTTCCTTTACCTGCTGGGTATTCCTCTGTCTCTTCATCTAGTTTAAATTGCTGAGTTTGGGGTGTCCTTACTATATTCTGGCAGTTTGTGGAGTTCTCTTTATTGTGGCGTTTCCTCACTGTGTGTGGGTTTGTACAGGTGGCTTGTCAAGGTTTCTTGGTTAGAGAAGCTTGTGTTGGTGTTCTGGTGGGTGGAGCTGGATTTCTTCTCTCTGGAGTGCAATGAAGTGCCCAATAATGAGTTATGAGATGTCTATGGTTTGGGGGTGACTTTGGGCAGTCTGTATATTGGAGCTCAGGGCTGTGTTCCTGTGTTGCTGGAGAATTTGCTTGCTGTGTCTTGCCCTGGAACTGTTGGCCCTTGTGTGGTGCTTGGTTTCAGTGTAGATATGGAGGCTTTTGATGAGCTCCATGGGGTTTTAGTTCATTGCCTGTTGCTTCCAAGGCGGTTCCCTCTGTTATAGCTTCTTCTGTTTGCTGGTCTCTTCAGTGTCTGATTTCTGCCCTGATACAGAGGGGCGGTGGTGCACACCTTTTTTTTTTTTTTTTTTAGGCTCACTTGTTCAGTTGTGCTGTGGGGAGGGAGGAACGCTGCAAATAAATAACACTGGCGTGTGCTCGCTGTGCCTCAGCCACTCTGGGCCTGCCCCGCTCACGGAGCGTGTAGCCTGCCTGCCCACACTGCTTAGGCTCTAGGTTGCTCCGCCAGGAATCATCCACGGCTGGCCCTGGGCTGCTTGTACCTCCCAGGTCCAAGCCGCTCAGGTTCAGGCACTCGGGTAGTCCTCAGAAGCACAGACTTGGTTGGGCCTGTGTTTTGTGCCCTTCCCAGGTCTGAGCAGTGCAGGTGATGAGGTGTTTAGCGAGCGCAGCTGCTGCGACTTATCGCCTCCCCACCGCTTGGTTTTCTGGGTGTACAACCAGCACACCTTCTCAGGCGGATGTTGACCGTCCAGAGCCCCAAGAAGCCTTAGTTAGCAAAGAAACTTGCTTACAATTTTGTAGATAATGCCTCTCTGGAGCTGCGATTGCCCGCTTCTGGCTCTGGCTGCCTGTCACCAGAGGGGGACAGTCTGCAGCCGGCTATCTCTACGGACCTGGTGGTGTCTTAGGTTAGGGCTGGCTTTTCGCATGGTAGATATCCCACAGTCTGGTTTGCTAGCCCAAATTATTTCGCTCAAGTAGCGCTTGGGATATTCAGGCCAGATCCTTACTCTAAGTGATGCAGCCCGGGCCGCGCCTCCCTTCTCAGCCCCTGCTTGTTAATGGCGGATGCAGGCGTCTGTGCTGCTTCTCCGCTGGGGGAGTTACTGCAGGGCTTGTAATCTCCTTTCGAAGACAATGGGTTGTCTTTCTGGGTGCCTGATGTCCTCTGCTGGCATTCAGAAGTTGTTTTGTGGAATTTACTCGGCGTTCAAATGTTTTTTTGATGAATTTGTAGAGGAGAAAGTGTTCTGCCCTTCCTATTCCTCCGCCATCTTAGCTCCTCCTCCCGGCAGAGCATTTTAATAATGGCAGAAGATTGGCGATAATCTGAATGACTCCTGGTGAAGGATGATTAAATTAGTTGACATGGATACAGTGGCATATGAGCAGCTGTTTCAGAGAAAATAGGCAGCTTTGTGTGGACTGGCAGACACCAGCTTCCAAGATAGTGGAAGTGTGTGGGAGGAGAGAGCTATAAAAACCACTTGCATATGTGCTAATCCTGATGTAAAGGAAGAATGTGCATAGACCCACTCTGGAAGGAAGGTGTTGCCTCTTCCTGGACAGTTATGTAGTTGGGAGAGGGGCTGGAGTTGGGATATTGGTTTCATCAACACCAAGTTATCCTTCCACCTGTTGAACGTCCTGCTGTGGCTGTAGGTTACTTGTGCTTTCCAGTCTTTTGCTTACAAATTGGATCTGAGTGAGGAAGTCGTCTGGGATGCTGGGTTTCTGAATATAGAAAGTCATAATTTTTGCCTCTTTACTGTTTTCAGTTTTAAAATACTAATTTACAGGGAATTTTCTGGTGGTTCAGTGGTTAGGACTCTGTGATTCCACTGCGGAGGGGAGCGGGTGTGGGTTCAGTTACTGGTTCAGGAACCAAGATCTTGTGGGGCATTCAATGAGGCCAAACAAAAATTACAGTTAAAAGATGAAAATACTGAGTTACAAAACTGACCTCTCTCAGCATCGCACTTTGACGTGGGTTATAAACTATTTTCTGTTTCCCAGACCACCACAGCACCCTGCAAGGTGTTCCGTGCCCAGCAATGGTCAAGAAGATAGAAAAATGACTTCTAAATCACACTTGCACAAAGTATGGTGACACTGCTCCATGAAATACAATTTCTCTGCCAAGTTAAAAAACTGCCATCTCGACTTCATTTCTCTTGTCACATGCACACTTTCTTTTCTTTAAGCATTTTTCTTGCACTTGACATTCATTAGAGTATGCTAAGAGTGCTTAGTGAAATAGGCAAATGTCTGCTGGTGAATATGTCTCCCCAAGTTTAAAGATCTCACACCAGAAAGACTTTCATAGCTTCATAAAAGAGTTTAGACAAGGATGAACTAGACTGAGCCTTGGTTCCTCACAGTTTTGCTTCATGAATAGCACAGAGCAGCCAGGGAAGCCAACTCAGAGGTGCAGACTTTATTGGTTTAAGAAATACAAGTAGAGCTTAAATAACACCACTTGCAAGAAGAACGGGAAAGGGAGCATTGTTTATATCTTTGTTTCCTCATTAGAAAGTAGAAATCGTGTAGTGGACTTGTGTGAATTCTTAACGGCATTCTGGTCCATTTGGGATTGTGTTGTTTTCCTATTGGAACTTGACTGAGAGAGTGATTGCTCCTCTCTGTTGGAAATGACTGTGATATGAAGATTGCGAGTACAGCCTGTTTCAAGAGAGTCTACGGAGTTACAGGAACTTGTGTCCTGTGGCATTTAATTACTGGTGATCACGACCTTCTGTTTTAAGACTGCAGCACATCCTTGGTCCCTGTGGCCCAGTGGGCTCCGTGCCTGGTCCTCCAGCCTCCCCTCTCTCCTGACTGGCCACGTGGACCCTGTACCATCTGCCCAAGTCATTGTCAGGGACATTAGTGACTTTTATTGGCTTTAAAACGATTCCAATTATCAAGAAACATTTTTTCCCCTCAAAAGAATTGAACATGGCATCCAGAAGAGAATTAGGGAGGCATACTTTTTCTTTCGTGGTGACAGGTTCCAATTTAAAAGCACATCACCAGAAGGAACTTCCTCATTCTTAGCCAAACTACATGATGAATTTCAAAAAGGAAATCGCTTTCTAGGTTATTTGAGGGCTTTGGGGTATATTCAAGGCTCGGAAGGTACATTGATTGACTTGTAGCTATTGGAAATAAGTTGATTATAATGACGAGTCCATGTCGTCAAATTTAGTAGTTCTTTTCCCAGGGGATATTTTACACTCTGGTTTTTGAAATTCATTTAATTATTAAAAATTTAAAAAATTATCTAATTATTTTTTAACCAGTCATACACTTACGCTGTTGAAAAGTTTAAAAGACATTAGAGGGCTTGCTGTCACCCTCATTCTCGTCTTGCTCCATAGATAGGTTAGTTAGGATCTTTAGAATTCTTTCATGCATATATAAGCAAATATACATATATATATTGTCTCACCACCAGCCCCTTTCTACACAGAGGGTGGCCCTGAATTCATACATACTGTCCTTCAGTGTTTTCCTCACCTAAGTGTGTGTCCTCGAGCTCTAGCCTTATCAGAACACAGAGAGCTTCTCTGCTCCTTCTGCAGCTGCTCAGTGATTCTTTGGGGAGGGCTCAGTAGATACACTGGAGAAGGCAATGGCACCCCACTCCAGTACTTCCTGCCCTCTGCTGGAAGTTCTAACCACTGGGCAACCAGGGAAGCCCCTGTAATCCTGACAGTTGTAATTTGATAGATCATAAGGTTTTTATTTAAACATTAAAAAAAAATTTTGGTCTCCAGGAATGTCAGAAAGAAACTCTTCCTATGGCAATTGTGGTCATGGTTTATCATCCAAACCAGGACACTCTTAAGAACGCAAGTGGCTCTAAAAATAGTGGGGCAGCAGGCAGGGGCCAAGGCTTTGCTGGCAGCCTGGACGTATCTTGACTTACTCATAGTCTTGCCAACAGAATGTGCTGTCAAACTTTCACATTATTCTCAAGGGACCTTGAGTGGAATTAAATTTGAAACATAAGCATTTAATGAGGCCAGACTTTAAAAGTAAAGTTACCAATAATGGTGGGTAAGTAAGTACATTCACGACATTGTGAATGTACTAATACTAGCCAACTGTATACTAATGCCGTGAACTGTACGTTTAAACTTGGTTAAAATGGTAAATTTTATGTCACATGGATTTTGCCACAATTAAAAAATAAAAATTAGAAACAAACTATGGTTACCTGAAACTAGACAGATCAGTCTCAAATTAACCAAAATGAAAGTCTTAAAAACCTATATATTGTATGATTCTGGAAAATGTGAAACTGTAGAACAGAGAATAGATAAGTGGTTTCCAAGAGCTGGGTTGTGGGGAGGGTTGAGCGTGAGGAGCAGAGGAAGTCCTGGGGGCTGGAGCTGTTCTATATGTTGGTTGTGGTAGTGACACGTGTGCTGTATGTGTTTGTCATACTTGCTGAACTACACACTCAAAGGGATGCATGCTACTATATGCAAGTTATACCTTAATGCAAAAAAAAAAAAAAGGAATGAAAAGTAAAGCCACTCAGAATTGTTCTCCTGGAGCTCTGGGCACATTGCCCTGCCTGACGACATTCTTGTCTGGGCAAGGGCAGTGTGACCTTGAGTGGCACTTGCCAATGGGCCTCCTGCCTGGTGACCACTTGTGTCCCTTGCATTTTTCTCTCTGTGGTCATGGCCTTGCCTCCTTGGGAAGTCTGGCTCTTCTGAGGACCTGTTTGGCAGATGCCAGTGTCAGGGTCCAGGGCTCGTCTGGCCCTGGAGCATCATCACAGGGTCTGGTGGGCATGAATATGTCTGGTTCTCCGTCTACCTGGAAGGAAGGAGGCAACCAGGGGACTGGTTCCCAGTCCTGGTTCCCAGCCTGCCCCAAGGATTCAGTCTCCTCTTGGGGTCAGGAATGGATTCCTATGCAGTGAATCAGTCTTGGCTGGGACAGAGGAAGCCAGTCCTGATGACCAAGATGAATATCTGCTGTGTCTGGGCCAAGAAATTAGAACCTTTAGGTGGGCAGGAACAGAACGTCCCACTGGCACACAGAGTCCAGAGTCATGAAGAGAGTGAAGTGGAAAAGTTTCTGGGGGCCCAGCCTGGGGGGCAGATGCCAAAGTCAAAAGCAGTCAAAAGTCAAAATTTGGGACTTCCCTGGTAGTCTAGTGGTTAAGAATCTGCTTGCCAGTGCAGGGGACATGGGTTCGATCTCAGGTCCAGGAAGATCCCGCATGCTGCAGGGTGACTAAGCTCAGACACCATGACCACTGGGCCCACACTGGAGAGCCTGCAAGCTGTAACTGTTGAAGCCCACCTGCCCACACACCACAGTTAGAGAGTAGCCCTGGCTCGCCGCAACTGGAGAAAGCCTGTGAGCAGCAGTGAAGACCCAGCACAGCCAAAGAAATACTAAAAAAATATTAAGTTTAAAAAAAAGTCAAAATTAAAGGAATGCTTAACATCACTGATCTCAGAGAAATGCAAATCCAGTCACAGTGAGACTTCACATCCACTAGGATCAGTTCAGCTCAGTTCAATTGCTCAGTCATATCCAACTCTTTGTGACCCCATGGACTGCAGCACACCAGGCCTCCCTGTCCATCACCAATTCCCGGAGTTTACTCAAACTCATGTCTATTGAGTCGGTGATGCCATCCAACCATCTCATCCTCTGTCATTCCCTTCTCCTCCTGCCTTCAGTCTTTCCCAGCACCAGGGTCTTTTCCAATGAGTCAGTTCCTCACATCAGGTGGCCAAAGTATTGGAGTGTCAGCTTCAGCATCAGTCCTTCCAGTGAATATTCAGGACTGATTTCCTTTAGGATGGACTGGTTGGATCTCCTTGCCTCCAAGGGACTCTCAAGAGTCTTCTTCAACACCACAGTTCAAAAGCAGATTCAACAGATTAGATCTGATAAGAGTGCCTGAAGAACTATCGATGGAGGTTTGTGACATTGTACAGAAGGCAGTGATCAAGACTGTCCCCATTAGGATAGTTATTATAAAAAACAAGTAACAGGTGTTGGTGAGAATGTAGAGAAATTGGAACCCTTGTGCACGTTTGGTAAAATGGGGAAACTCCCAATGGAAAAAGCATGGCTAGTCCTCAAAACATTAAACAGAATAACCAAATGACCTAGCAATTCTACTTGTAAGTATATTCCCACAGAACTGAAAGCAAGGACCCAGATACTTGTACACCCATGTTCACAGCAGCACTGTTCACAAAAGCCAGGAGGTGGAGCAACACAAATGTCCATTGACAGATGAACGGATAAACAAAAGGTGGTCTCTTTATACAATGGAATTTTTTTTTAGCCTCGAATGGCAGCAGGTGCTGACATCGTACAGCATGGATGAACCTTGAGGATATTCCACTAAGTGAAATAAGCCAAGTGCAAAAAGACTGTATGATGCATTTGTATGCAGTACTGGAGGAGTCAAATTCATAGAGGCAGAAAGTAGACTGTGGGGACTGGGGACTAGGGGAGGCGGAATGAGGAGTTAGTGTTTAACGATGCAGAGGTTCATTTTAGGAAGAAGAAAAAGTGCTGGAGACAGTTAGTGTGATGGTCACACAGTCATGTGAGTTTACTCGATGCCACAGAACTCATTATTTTTAAATTTATTTTGTCTGCACTGGGTCTTTATTGTGGTTGCAGGCCCTTCCTTGTGGCGCACAGGCTTTAGTTACAGCACACAGGCCTGGTTACCCTGAAGCATTTGGAATCTGAGTTCCCTGTTGTTGTTCAGTCTCTCAGTCATGTCTGACTCTTTGGAACCCCATGGACTGCAGCATGCCAGGCTTCCCTGTCCGTCACCATCTCCTAGAGCTTGCTCAAACTCATGTCCATTGAGTTGGTGATGTGATCCATCCATCTCATCCTCTGTCATCCCCTTCTCCTCCTGCTCTCAGTCTTCCCCAGCATCAGGGTCTTTTCCAATGAGTCAGTTCTTTGCATCAGGTGGCCAGTGTGACCAGGGGTCAAACCCACGTCCACTCCATTGGAAGGCTGATTCTTAACCATTGGGCCACCAGGGAAGCCCCCAAGTCACTAGTGATTTTATGGAAAGCATTTTAAGGAAAGGAAATAAGGAAGGAATAAGGAAAGGAAACGAATAAGAAGGGGAAAACCAGCTGGTGTCTGTGAATGAAGCTGGAATATTCATATACCAATGACTGGAGCTGAAAAACTGGTCCCTGGTCATAAGCCTGCAGGCTGGGCTGTAGGCATCCTCACATGGCAGCCACCGTTTGGGCTCTCTCTTTGCTCTGGACTCCCTCCATCTTTCTTCCCCCTCTTGCCTCTCTGGCCTCTGACCCACTTTGTTTCTTTCGTCACTTCCAGCCCCATGTTTAGTGGCCCTGATGACAGAGTTTGGTTTTCCTCTTTTCTTGTTCCCTGGGACAAAGGCTTGCACTCATCAGGGGCTGTTTCTGCCATGTGGTGCCCTTGACTTGATGCTGATGATGGCTAAGTAATCATGTGAACTTTGCTGAATTCTGAATGGAGCCTTCATTCTGCTTACAAAGGAGGGAAAGACGTTTGGATGAATAAATGAGGGGAAAGGTGCTGGATTTGCAGTGGTTTTTGAAATTTCACATAGTTGAGAATCTTGGGGGAAAAAATTCAGATTCCAAGTATTTCCTTTCCTTAACTTCTTTTGGTGGAAATTTTTTTTTTCTAGTATAGACAAAAAGGGATTTTTATGAGAGTTCTGCATCTGGTTTTGATGAGACCAGATGTATTGAAGCAATTATCTATCTTCTCAGTGTGTCTAACTTCCTGTCCACAAAACAGGGTTCAGTTCAGTTCACTCGCCTAGTCGTGTCCAGACTGTGACCCCACGGACAGCAACATGCCAAGCCTCCCTGTCCATCACCAACTCCCTGAGCTTGCTCAAACTCATGTCCATCGAGTTGGTGATGCCATCCAACCATCTCATCTTCTGTCATCCTCTTCTCCTCCCGCCTTCAATCTTTCCCAGCACTGGGGTCTTTTCCAATGAGTCAGTTCTTCCCAACAGGTGGCCAAAGTATTGGAGTTTCAGCTTCAACATCAGTCCTTCCAATGAATACTCAGGACTGATTTCCTTTAGGATGGACTGGTTGGATCTCCTTGCAACCCAAGGGACTCTCAAGAGTCTTCTCCAACACCACAGTTCAAAAGCATCAATTCTTCAGCACTCAGCTTTCTTTAGAGTCCAAATCTCACTTCCATACACGACCACTGGAAAAACCATAGCTTTGACTAGATGGACCTTTGTCAGCAAAGTTATGTCTCTGCTTTTTAATATGCTGTCTAGGTTGGTCATAATTTTTCTTCCAAGGAGCAAGTGTCTTTTAATTTCATGGCTAAAGTCACCATCTGCAGTGATTTTGGAGCTCCCCAAAATAAAGTCTCTCACTGTTTCCGTTGTTTCCCCCATCTTTTGCCATGAAGTGATGGGACTGGATGTCATGATCTTAGTTTTCTGAATGTTGAGTTTTAAGCCAACTTTTGCACTCTCCTCTAATAGCTTCCAGTGTCACATAAAGGGACTCCCCTGGTGGTTTGCAGCTCATATTAGTCATTGCAGTTGGGAGTGCCTTTCAGATATGGAACAGCAGTTACTCACTTTGGCATCTAATGAAGCTATATTTGGGTTCTTTTTGAACCTGGGTGGCCTCATTTGTAAAATGAGGATAATATAGGTCCTTAATACTTCCCGTAAAACCCTTGGGATCAAATATGTGCAGGGATTTGTATCTTTCTGAGATTTCTGGGTTTTGCCTCTACCATATAGAACATGACATTCCCAGTAGGATCTGGGGCAACATCCTGTAATCAAATACATTCGTGTTTCTGAAGGAAAACATATGGACATTCTCACTAAGTGGGACATTGAAAAAAAAAAAGACTATTTATATGGCTTCCTATCAGTTTAGGTAAGGTTTTGCTGTCAGATGAATTGTGAGAACAACCTTTAGTTTCGAGAACTTTTGGTATTCGGGGCTGTGGATAAGGGGTTGTGGATTTTGTTAGTGACTGTTGTCTGAGGTAACGGAATAAACCAAGATTAGCGAATGTGCAACTCTGGTTTACTTTGGAATGGCTGAGCAATGCTCTGGGTTGGGAGGAGATTCCAAAGAGCTGATGCACAGTCACCCTCTCCGAGTTGATATTGACGCCAGGAACCTAGAAGTGCTGGACTGTTGTGTTCAGAAGGATGTAGAGATCTTCCCAGATGTCGGTGCCTCATGTCATGGTTTTGATTTTTAGACAGAAAAAAAAAAAAAAAGTTATCCCAAGTCAGCTGCCTCTTTGAGTCTGGCTATATATGTGTGCTACACAAAGTTTTATTTGTTTGCAGATAAAACCCAGCATGGTTGCAAAATTATACCACAGCGCCATAGATTTGTGTGATGGTTGAATGTGATACTGTATACAAAGCAGACAGCATGCAGTGTGATTCTTCGTAACTCAGGAAATGTTGTCTGCATATTATATTGTTATTATGATTATAGATGTGAATAGTTGGTGGCTCAGTGGTAAAGAATCCTCCTGCCAATATAGGAGATGCAGGTTTGATCCCTGGATCAGAAGATCCCCTGGAGAAGGAAATGGCAGCCCTCTCCAGCATTCTTGCCTGGAGAATCCTGTGGACAGAGGAGGCTGGTGGGCTGTGGTCCATGGGATCACTAGAGGGTTGGACACGACTTAGCGACTGAGCATGCACTGCTTATTCTTATGCTGGATAAAATAGTTATCTGAATTTGCTTTTTGTGTTTTAAACTATTTTAGCAATGCTATGTTGCTGCTAAGTCACCTCAGTCATGTCCGACTCTGTGCCACCCCATAGACAGCAGCCCACCAGGCTCACCCGTCCCTGGGATTCTCCAGGCAAGAACACTGGAGTGGGTTGCCATTTCCTTCTCCAATGCATGAAAGTGAAAAGAGAAAGTGAAGTCGTTCAGTCATGTCCGACTCTTAGCGACCCCATGGCCCGCAGCCCACCAGGCTCCTCCGTCCATGGGATTTTCCAGGCAAGAGTACTGGAGTGGGGTGCCATTGCCTTCTCCGATTTTAGCAATAGAGGACATTATATTACTGTATTTCTAAAAGCTTATCTTAGATTTTCTCCAGATTTTAATTGGTGTCCTTGGTCAAGTCAGTTACCCTCTGCAATGGTTAATTTTTTGTGTCACCTTGGCTGGGCCATGGTGCCCAAATACATGATCAAACATCATTCTGGATGTTTCTTTGAGGGTGTTTTTGAATGAGATTGACGTTTAACTGAGTGGACTTCAGGTAAAGCAGATTGCCTTCCCTACTGTGAGGGGGCCTCATCCAATCAGTTGAAGACCTGGATAGAACAAAAAATTGCTCCCCTGCTCCCTCCCCCTTCAGCCCCAGCAAAAAGGAATTCTACTTGCGAATGGCCTGTGGGTTTATACTGCAGCATCAGCTCTTCTGCAGCCTGCTGGTGTATCCTGCAGAGTTGGGATTTGCCAACCTCCATGATTAGGTGATCCAGTTCATTACAATTCCTCTCTACACACACACACACACACACACACACACATACAGACGTAGGCCTACAGACACACACACAGACACACACATAGACACACAGATATATGGACACACACACAGACACATAGACACACATGGACACGCACAGACATGGACACGTGTACACATACAGACTCACACACATGAACACACATATAGACACACACAGACACACAGATATGGACACACGGACACATGCTGACATAAGACACACACACACACACACAAATCTTGTTGGTTCTGTTTCTCTAGAGCCCCTGACAAATATACCTTCTTTGACCTCGTTTAGTTTCTTAATTTATAAGAGGATGGAAGAAGATGACTTCCAAGATTTCTTTTCATAGTGTGAGAAGTTATTTGGGTCACAAGCAGCTGGATTTGGACTTGGGATGTTGTCTAAGATGCCTCAAGCTGTCCTTTGGGAGGATGGGGTAGGAGAGGGAGGGGGCCTTGTGAGGAAGGTGGAGACCCAGGGCTCAGTTTAGAGCTGGTGATGGCCCGAGGAGGGGCGGTCCACGGAGAGGTGTCTGTGGGTACCTGGACTGTGGCTGTCACAGGACGGGAGGAGCACAGAGGGATGTTAACAGGTACAGGATGGAGAATCTTTGTGCTGGGTCCTGGATTCTGCTCCCGGTGGGAGGAACGGGTTTCCCAGGCTCGGGCCCCAAAGGTGTGACCCCTTTCAGCTGGGGTCCCCACTTGTCTGAAGTGATCCTGCCTCCTGACCATCCCTGAGATGGTGGTCACAGCCCACTTCCTCGCCAGGTGCAAAAATCTGGACAGGGGACTTCCTGGTGGTCCGGTGGCTAAGACATCAAGCTCCCAATCCAGGGGGCCTGGGTTCCATCCCTGGTTGGAGAACTATATCCCATAAGCTGCAACTAAAGATCTTGCAAGCTAAACTAAAAAAGAAACAATCCCCCAGACCACAATGAAGATCCTACATGCTGCAACTAAAACCCAGCAAAGCCAAATAAATGAATAAGCTGGATAAACAATTCCGGAATGTTTCCCATGTCTGCAGATGAATTTTGAGTGTAGAGTTCTTTCACGGGATCAGCTCTCAACCAGCCTGAGTCTGTTCCTCAGAGACGGAGGCTCAGGTGGGAAGTTGGAGCTGGAGGAGTTTGTCATGATTGTTCCCTACTGACAGTAGTAATAGCTGTTCACTGATGCTGGTTTCATGTTTGTCCATCCAGTAGGGAGCCATTGGCCCCATGTAATCATTAAATTTTAAAATTAATTAACATTACTGGTTGGAGAAGACTCTTGAGAGTCCCTTGGAGTGCAAGGAGATCCAACCAGTCCATTCTAAAGGAAACCAGTCCTAAATATTCATTGGAAGGACTGATGCTGAAGCTGAAGCTCCAATACTTTGGCTACCTGATGCAAAGAACTGACTCATTGGAAAAGATCCTGATGCTGGGAAGATTGAAGGCGGGCGAGGGGGATGACAGAGGATGAGATGGTTGGATGGCATCACCGACTCAATGGACATGAGTTTCCCTAAACTCCGGGAGTTGGTGATGGACAGGGAGGCCTGTCATGCTGCAGTCTATGCGGTCTCAAAGAGTTGGAGACGACTGAGCAACTGAACTGAACTGAACATTACATACAACTAAATGTTTAATTCTTCAGTCACACTGGGTACATTTTGAGTCCTCATTAGCCACCCGGAGGTCGTGGCCGCCTTGTTGGGCAGTGCAGGTGTGGACCATTTCTGTCACCACAGAGAGTTCTCAAGGACAGCTAGGGTGTAAGTGTCAGGCTTTGTACACCTCCTCTTGGTCCTCCTGCAAGGTTTTGGGGTGGGAATGATTATTCCCATTGTTTAGGTGAAGATACTGGAGCCTAGGCTAAATAACCGGCCCCAAAGCACAGCTCCTAAGTGACAGAGGCAAGAACTCAGACTCTTTCTCTCGATTCTTGTGGAACCCAGAGGAACCCGCTGTTTGGACTTGCCGGCCAGCAGGTCCTGGTGAGTGTTCCATTGCTGTTGGCCAAGGATGGGAGCCAGGTGAGAAGAAGGGGAGTTGGGAGGGTGGGAGTGGAAAACAGGGGCTCTGGAAGGGCGCAGTATTCAAGCACGTCCAGTGCAGCGTGGGGAGTCAGGCGACAGCGCTGTGTCCCTGGGGTGTGCGGTGTGAGGTCAGTGATCTTGGCTGGGGGCACTGCAGGGGAAGGGAGAAAGCTGAGATTCAAGGCTTTGGAGAGTGAATGGGAGGCAAGGGAGAGAAGGGAAACAGAAGGGGAAGCTACCAAGAGACGTGGATCAGAAGACCAAGGATGTCTTCAGGGTGAGGAGGCTTGACCCTGATGATGGACGAAGGTAACTCCTGTCTGCAGGGACCAGGCTGGGAGTAACTTGGGGGCAGTGGTGGAGGTGGTGGGGGAACCCCAATGACCCTGAGACCCACACTCTGCCTGAATAGGCAGCCGTCACAGGCGACTGTGGCTATGAGGCCGTGTTACCTTTCCATTGCCTGATTCCAGACATCTGAATTTTTATGTGAAATGTCCCCGATTTATAAACATTGGAAAGCAACACAATTACTCTCTCCATAAGAAGCACATCACAGAGGGTGCTTCCCTTCCAGAGAAACATGAATGTACTCAGTGCCACAGAACCAACCATACACTTAAAAATGGTCAGAATGGTAAATTGTGTGTTCTTGGATTTTACCTGCACGTAAGCACAGACAGGCATACACACGTCTTGAAGCCACTGTGGCTGCGAGTCTGTGTTCCTCACCTGGGGCATAGAGCCTTACCATTGGCCAAGCAGTAGGGACCTGCCGCCCAAGCACCCCCTCCCCCCACCCCCACCCCCAGCCTGCAAAAGCTAAGTCAGGGCGTTTCGGGGGTGGGGGAAGGGACCCAGGCATCAGCCTTGTTGAAAATGAACAGGTGATTCCCGTATGTAGGCAACACTGAGAGCCTCTGGTGTAGAAGATGAGATCAGTGGAGGATAAAGACCCTGACAAGACGGGAAGGAATCCCAGAAGACCCCAGGTGTTAGGAATCCTTCTGCTTCTGGGACTGGAGGGGCCACGTGAGGATATGCGCAGATTCTGTTTGTTATTTACTTTATTAAAATTCTGTTTATATTGGAGTATAATTTATTGGAAAAGTCTCTGATGCTGGGAAGGATTGAGGGCAGAAGGAGAAGAAAGCTTCAGAGGATGAGATGATTGGATAGCATCACTGATGCAATGGACATGAACTTGGACAAACTCTGGGAGATGGTGAAGGACAAGGAGGGCTGGTGTGTTGCAGTCCATGGCATCTCAAAGAGTTGGACACGACTGGGTGACTGAACAACAGCCTGATTGATTTATAATCCACAATACATTTTAAAAACTCATACAACTTAACAGAAAAGCAAACAACCCAATTAACAAGTGGAAAGAGACTCTGAATAGACAGTTTTCCAAAGATTTTACAAATGGCCAACAGGGAAAGGTGCCCAGCATCACCGGTCACCAGGGAAATTCAAATCAAAACCACAATAAAAGATCACCTCACACCACTAAGAATGGCCATTACCAAAAAGACAAAAAAATGACAGGTGTTGGCAAGGATATGGAAGAAAGGGAACCCTCGTACACTGTTGGTGGGAATGCAAATTAGTGCAGCAACTATGGAAAACAGTATTCAGGTTCCTCAAAAAATTAAAACCAGGACTGCCATATAACCCAGCAGTTGTACTTCTTAGTATTTATCCCAAGGAAACAAAATCTCTATTGTGAAAATGTGTCTGCACTCCAGTGTTCAACGCAGAATTATTTACAAATAGCCAAGTCATGGAAGCAAGTTCATCAGGAGATGAATGGAGTTTAACCAAAGTAGGGCATAAATGCCCTCCAGATCTACCCATGGTGTTACAAATGGCAGGATTTCCTTCTTTTTATGACTGAATGATATTCAATTGTATATTTTCCATTTTATGTTGAATATAAAGAGCACGAGGCTGCTGCTGTCAGAGAACAGAGAGTCAACTTCTTGTGTCAAGTGGAAGGAGCTGTGTACCTGCCTGGCCACATGGTCACCTGTCTCCGTGTGTCTGCAAATGTCTTCTTAGAAACTAGTGTGGAACAGAAGTGTTGTAAAGCAAATGGGCTTCCCTGGTGGCTCAGATGGTAAAAAAAAATCTGCCTGCAGTGCAGGAGACCCGGGATCTATCCCTGGATCAGGAAGATTGCCTGGGGAAAGGAATGACAACCCACTCCAGTATGGGAGAACTCCACGGACAGAGGAGCCTGGCGGGCTGCAGTACGCGGAGTCAGGAAGAGTCAGACCCGACCGAGCGCCCAACACTAGACCTGGGGTGGGGCTGAAGTGTTGTAAGCAAAGGTGTTATACGTGGTGGTGACCACCTTTTAAGAACTGCTTTATCTTTCGGTGTCTATCCCCACCAGAGCCATCACAGATTCATTTAGGAGAAAACGGCAAATTAGAGAAATGGATTTGTGAGCAAAGATACCAACCAGGAAAAAGATGAAAGTCTGACTGTACAGAGCCGCTAACAAAGCTTTCAGGGAGCCGATCAAGTCCAAAGAATTTGCTGAATACGGTCGGTTATTTCCAAGAATATAATTAACACTTTTCATACCCCAAAATGTTAAAAGTCCATTAATTATCAGCTATTCGAAGAGGGAGACAAAAGACCAGAGGTGTTCCTCAGAGGAGCATTTTTATTAAAGGGAAGTGTATTTATGTGCACTGAAAATTAGGGTTTTGAATAATTCAGGGGGAAATGGAAGTTGCATTTCCCCCTTGAATTGAATGTAGTTTCAAGTGATGTAAGCTCCGTGCCTAAAATATTAGTTTAATATAAGAACAAGCCCCTTTCCAGCTCGGAGATGTGGCTCATGCAGCTCCCCTTGTAATCAGAAGCAATTGTTTGTAAAACAGCTTTGCAGTACTTGGATTCAATGGGTTTTTGGACCTGATTCCAATCAAGAGATGCAAATGCCTCCTGTCGACAGTTTCCTCGGCTTAGATGTGTTTGCTGAGGGAGATTTATATTGATTCCCTGTAATTTAAGATGCTCCGCTGGGCCTGTGTTGTGCAATCTTGGAGGCTGGGAGGGTGCCGGGGGGTTGCAGTGCTGCTCGCTGGGTCAGCTGTTGGTTTCAAGAAGGAGGCAAGAGGATCCAGGCAGCCACAGGCAAGTCGTTGCTTGGTGATTGGGGCCTTCAGGGATGAATTCACTTTGTGCCTAAAACCTCAAAAAGAAGCTTACCAAACTGAGGCCAGGCTAGTGACACCTTTTCAGAAAAGGGATACATGTATAAGGAAATGTTAGGGAAGCACTAGTAGTTCAGAAATGTGGCTAAGACATTAAAAAAAAAATTGGCCTCGGTAACAGAGCTCATCTCCAGCTTCCTGCACCCAGGAAAACACACTCCCTCGCCCCCCAGCAAATTCCAAAAGGGGGTGGGAGAAACAGATGTGGAAGAGGCTTGGATTCAGTTTATGGGTGATGGGAATGAAGGAGTCAGTGAATCTGGGTCACTGTGCAATGGGGCTTGGGTCTGCTAATCCAGGGACACCTATTTGGGGCCCACGGGGGCCTGGCAGGGAGTCCCAGTAGGAGAGTCTGCCTGGGAGGACACGGATGGATGTAGCCACCTTGCTCTTTGCGTTGGGGTAACTGTGAGGGGTGGAGATGGGGTGGACCAGGAGCCAGTGCTGCCCCTAAAGAGGGCTCAAAGTCGAGTTGAGAAGAAAAGACAGGGATGTAGAAAATAGTCGTGCCAGGTGGAAAGCGGTAGGATCCCGAGAGAGAAGCCAAGGAGTACAGAACAGTTGTGGGCACCCAGTTCCTGACTGGTAGGGTGTGTGGAATGAAGGGGGATGTTAGAGGGCAAGAGCACGATTTCCCTGCTGCTGGTACAACCCGCGAGGCCCTGGGGATGGACACAGCCTGTGGATCTGAAGGGCTTTTGTGCGATCAGGACACCCATCTTAGTCCCTCTCTTCCTAGCACCTAGCCACCTTGGCACAAAGTAGGTGCTTGGTACATGTGCAGTGAGTGAGTTAATCTGGTTTGGGCAGCAGAGCTCCTTGGACACTGGTGAGGGTTTAGCCATGAGCATAATGTCAATGAGACTCCCCAGACCGCCCTCCGTGAGGTCCAGATGCCTGTGGGAGCTCTCGGAGCGGGTAGTGCCAGCTCCGTGGCCGCAGTGGGGCGAGAATTCACACGTGTGGCTTAGATGGCAGTGCTTGCCATCCCCTTGTCAGAAATCACGAGGATTTATCTGGGATCCAGCTAAGTTTTATTGAGCACCTGCTATGCAGAAGGCCTGGAAAAGGGATGTATGATGCTGAAAGGCAAGGACCCTGCCTTGAAGAACAGCCAAGCTCTGTGAACAAAGTAGGGTGAGGTGGGCTGGGAGACAGGCACCTACAGAAGGAACCACGAACCACGGGATCAGAAAGGGTGGAAGTGAGGTGCCTATGGAGGAAGTGTGGGCTGCTGGTCCGTGGCTCTGCTTACGTGGGGAACTTGGTTTCGGCAGGTGTGAACTGTGCATGTTACGGTCTCTGTGTTACGGCTCTCTAGTAATGATACCAGTGTCTTGCAACCCTGCTTCTTCCTGCCCCAGACTAATCTAGTCCCATTAACCTGGTAGACTATGTTCATCCAGGGACCTCTCTGGACTACTGAGACTCCGCTGAGCCCAGACTCCACTCTGCAGGAACATGCAGCCTGGAGATGGTGTTGGAGAGGAACCGTGCTGAGTCACCTGTTCTTCCAAAAATGGAACTGTTTCCGTGTCCTGGCACTTGGCCGGGAGTAACAGCTCCTTGTTTTATCTGATGATAGCCAATCATTTAAAGATAAGAGTCTGCCCAGGGGACGCTTTCACCAGTGCCTTCCTAGGTAGGGAGTTGGTCCCTGGAACAGAGGCTAAAGATTTATTCAGTGTTGATGAGCTGTGCAAATTCTGGAGTGGAGAGAAGGGTGACCACTAAGCAGAGGGGAGGTGGGCCTGGGGCTCAGATGGGCAGAGTGCGGAGCAGGGAAAAGTGGAGGGCGCTCAGAGTAGAATCAGATGCAGACGTGGGTCCTCTGTGGTGGATGCTGGTGGGCACTGGCCAGAGCAAACAGTAGCAAAACTCCTTCTCAAGTTTGTAGGTAGGACTCCTTCTGTGGCCCTCTTCAAGCATGTAGCCATGAGTTGTGCACATGTTTTTACTGCAGTGATGCAATACTACTACCGTTTATTTATTTTGGGCTTCCCCAGGTGGTGCTAGTGTAAAGAAACTGCCTCCCGATGCAGGAGACGTAAGAGATACAAGTTCAATTCCTAGGCTGGGAAGATCCCCTGGAAAAGGAAATGGCAACCCACTCCAGTATTCTTGCCTGGAGAACCCCATGGACAGAGGAGCCCGGCAGGGTATATAGTCCATGGGGTTGCTCTCTTTCTTTCTCTATATTTTGTCAGTGTTACTTTTTGATTGAGGTGTAGTTGATTTACAGTGTTGTGTTTCAGGTGAACAAAGTGATTCAATTATAGTTATAAATATATAATTATATAATCTTTCTTCAGTCTTTTCCATTATAAGTCATTATAAGATATTGACTACAGTTCTCTGTATTTTGTTGTTTATCTGTTTTATGTATCAGCTCAGTCATGTCTGACTCTTTGAAACCCCATGAATCGCAGCATGCCAGGCCTCCCTGTCCATCACCAACTCCTGGAGGTCCCTGAGACTCACGTCCATCAAGTCAGTGATGCCATCCAGCCATCTCATCCTCTGTCGTCCCCTTCTCCTCCTGCCCCCAATCCCTCCCAGCATCAGAGTCTTTTCCAATGAGTCAACTCTTCGCATGAGATGGCCAAAATACTGGAGTTTCAGCTTTAGCATCATTCCTTCCAAAGAAATCCCAGGGCTGATCTCCTTCAGAATGGACTGGTTGCATCTTCTTGCAGTCCAAGGGACTCTCAAGAGTCTTCTCCAACACCACAGTTCAAAAGCATCAATTCTTCAGTGCTCAGCCTTCTTCACAGTCCAGCTCTCACATCCATACATGACCACAGGAAACACCATAGCCTTGACTAGACGGACCTTTGTTGGCAAAGTAATGTCTCTGCTCTTTAATATGCTATCTAGGTTGGTCAGGTTTGTATCTGTTAATCCCAGATCTTGTAAATTTTAAATTCAAATTTAAATGGAGAAGTCACTCCATATATCTTTTCAGTGAGTTTGTAGCTTTAGATCTTCACTAAGATCATTATAATCTTCACATTTTGCTTCAGTTTTCTTTAAATATGCCACACAGAAACAGTAGTTTTAAGATGTTGAACTTTTATTTGATTGTAGAGGTAAAAGGCTTAGAAGAAGCAGCTGCCCACTAGGGTGCTGTGCAACTTTCTTCCCCTTGGGTTTCCCCCTAAATGCCGAACAGGATGTTGCTCTTTGCTGCCCAGCACTCACATCTTTTTCCTCTTTGCTTGTGTGGCCTAACTTTGTTCTAACGTTAGGCCAACCCCTGGGCAACGGACTCAGTGACTCCTGATGTTGCCATCTAGTCACCAGGGCCCCGTTCCCCTGCCCTTTAAGGGGTAGCCTAGGGGTGCTTCTGGGAAGGTGTCTTTGCTCTTAGAGACAAACAGGGAAGACATAGCCTCCCCCTTCACTGGCGAAGAAAGAGCCTTGAGCCTGCAGAACAGTCACTCAACACAGGCAGGACAGGCACTTGCCTGTTTCTCACAGGATCTGGCTCCCACCCCTTCCTGTTCTTCTCCTGTCTCAACCAGCTCCTCTCCCGGCCTGAGCCCCACCCTTGATTTCTTTGGTGGCCCATACTGGACCCCTTAATCCTCCTACATCTCTATTCATTTTGCAGAAGTGTAGTCTTTAGAGATTTGGGTAATATATGTATATGTACAAATTATTGTGTGTTTGAAAATGAATGTATTCTCATACCTGACTTGATAGTCTATTAAAATATGGAATTCAAGGTGAACATCATTATTACTTGGAACGTTATCACAGCTCCCTGACTTCAGATGCTTGTTGTTACTGTTCAGGGATCTGCCGCCAGTGATTCCATTGATCTGTGACCTGTTTTATCTCCCTGGAATTCTCTTTCTTCCTAGGCCCCTGGAGGTGCAGGATACTATGGTTTGCAATAGTCTGTGTTTTCTCAATTAGATCCTCATTGGGCACTTCTAACCTGGACTCTTCCGTGTTAGTTCAGAAGAGGCCCTAACAGTCAACTGGATCCTATTTCTCTGGTCAGAAGGAGGGTAGTCAGTGTGTAAACCTGCCCCCTCAGCCTTGAAGCATGGCCGGTTCAGAAGAGTAGTCCTGGGACGGGACTTCTGGTCAGGATCCTTCCTGGCCACTGTCTGGACCACACATTAGAGGGGCAGTTAGCATCATGGCTCTGTTTCTTGTGCCTGAAACTTAGCACCCAGGTCATGTATTTAAGAGGATATGATTGTGAATCACTAAATGGAAAGTGACTAATTAGCTTTTTGGCTGTTTTATTGAAAAGATAAGAAGCATGAGACTTATGGTATTTCTTTGAGAGTCTTTGATTAAAATGGATGTTTGAGCAGCTCATGCTATTTAAGAGTGAATTTCTAAACTGTGGTTTTAAATATTTAAAGCATGCGCATTAAAATTCATCCTTACTCAGGTCTGTGCTTTCTGAGAGTGTTTGATTTTTGTTGCTTGTGGAAGTTGTCAGTTTTGATCATCCAGATGTGATGCGTGAAGCCCCCATGCTGTCCCAGAAATGCTTGCAGGCCAGCTTTCCACCCTGGGATTGTGGGTTGGGTGCTATTCAGACACGTATCACCATGTTGCTCTTTGAGGAAGCATTCTTGAATTTTGTTGGAAATCTTAAGGTTTCTTACTTGTTTTGTTTTGTACTGTTTTTCTGCAAGTTTTGGTGAAATGTTGGCGCAATCCTACAAGTCCACAAAAGCAATATTATTCATTCATCTTGATTGTATAGAACCAGTCATTCTCCCCAGCATAGATCATTTATTTTTCTTGCGTGTTTCTAGGCCAAGTTGGTTCCTAACTAAGGAATATATTTTTTTCTTTTTCTATTTATCTTCATTTCTTTATCTCTCCCATAGAGATTAAGACATTCCAAACATGGTGATCAAAATGCCTTATTCATTACATAGTATAACTAAGAGAAATACAGAGACTCTTAACAAAAAGCCTTGGGACTTGAAAGTATATCCCTTTCCATTTAATTGGAGTGTTTTTTTTTTTTTTTTTTTTTTGCAGTCACCGTGCCATTTATTTATTTGCTCTCTGGTTGTTACACACTTTTTGTTGTTGTTGTTGCTTGTGCTGCCTTGGTGTTAAATATTTAGCTTCTAGGTATCTGGTTAAATATTTACCTTCTAGGTATCTGGTTCATTTGACAGAAAAAAAAGGTTATATGCTTCTGATGAAAGATAAAGAAATGTACCTCCCAGAAAAGACTTGATTTGAAAGAGCCCCATTTCCAGTGACCTGGTGCAGGCTGCTGCTTTTTTTAATTTCAAGATCTTTAATCTGGCAGTGACTGTTTTTGAGTTTTTTTTTTTTAATTGGAGTATAATTGCTTTTCAATGTTGTGTTAGATTCTGCTGTATAACAGTGTGAATCCGCTCTCTGTATACATGTGGCCCCTCCCTCTAGAGTCTCCCTCCAAAACCCCCTCTACCCGCCTTGTCATCCCAGAGCACCCATCTGGGCATCCTGTGTGGTACAGCAGCCTCCTGTTAGCTATCTCTTTTACACATGGCAGTGTATCTCTGTCAGTGCTACTCAATTCGCCCCACCCTCTCCTTACCCCCAGCCTGTGCAGGCTTTTGAGCTGCACGTGGTGCTCGTATTATCCCTGATGCTGTGAGAAAGAGTTCTTTCTTCCTTTCATATAGCAGACAATCCCTGAGGTTTACAACCTACAGTCCTGCAGATAAACAAGGGTCATATGCCACCCCCATTGTGAATGCTCAAGTCCATTGCCAGGGTCTAAGGTACATGGAAGAGGTCAAGGTATGCAGCTTTGAGCATCCCTGTGGCTTTGAAATAAACACACTTGGAGAAGCGAGGTTGAGCAGGGTCTGGCAGAGAAGTTTGAGAAAGTGTTGGTCCTGTCTCCCAGTTGTACTTGCAACCCCCCAACCCCAGCCTCCAGGAAGCATTCTCCCTCCCCACCTGTTCAAGCAGACTTAAGGATTCTCCTGGAACTGCCTGGCCCAGCGTCCACACTGTAGAGCAGACTGAGCCATAGGACAAGTGGGAAGGAAAGAAGGGCATGTGTTCCTTGCCCGTTCTAGATTTGTTGCGTGTTTCTAGGATGTGTTGGAATATTCACATAAGCCATTTGTGATTAGAAATGAAGGGAACAAACTTGTGAATATTACAGCGTTATATTAATACTTGGGCAGGTAGATGAATAGAAGATGCTCTAAATTCAAACGAATGGGTCCTCAGTTGCCCTTCACCTGCTGGGCAGGTGGCATAGGTTGTGAAGCAGCCAGGTTATGAGTTCATAGGCCCGATAGCCCTTGGACGAGAAGAGAGGACATGCCTTGCAAGTGAATGTTGGAGCTCTTTTTTTTTTTTTTTTTTTTAAATGCTGTTCACTCCTCTAACAACAGTATAACCAAAGCCTTGTCTGACTCAGCCAGTTGAGTCAGACATATGGATACTATATATGGAGTCCTATATATGGATACTCTTCCTTTCCTGTACGTCAGAAAGGATCTGCTTTTATCTAAATTTGAAGTCTGTCTCTCTTTTCAGTTTTTTATTAATAAATGCAAGAATGTGATAATATTGGAAGAGTTTGGATCTCATCTAGTACTTTGTAGATGGAATATTAGTCTTCAATATGTTAACTTGATAAAATCTGGAAATAGCTTGTCTCCCATGTTTGCCATTAAAAATAATGGTTAGAGAGAATTTCACTTTGGAGATACACAGCATGAAAAAAGAAGTACAAATAGCTGAACATCATACGAAATGATGTGTAATGTCACTAGAGGTAAAGTAATAAGGAAATAAAACAGCAAGACTTTAAACCTATCAACTTTAAAAATTGACGATTCTGTGGAAGCTTGGCCTGGTGGCTTAAGACCATGGACTGTGGATTTACATCTCTGCTCTTACTCATACTTTCAGAAGTTATTTAACGTCTCTCTGCCTTAGTTTCTTCATCTGTAAAAACAAGATAGCAAAATCTAGCCATAGAGTTGTTTTATGGATTCAGTGCAGCAAAGCACTGCAAATAGCACCTGGAAATGATAAATGCTATCCAAGTGTGGAAAATAAATTCCTAGTGTTGAGTGAACTTCATTTCTTAAAAAAGTGCTTTTGAATCCCTGCGGTGTGCCTGCTACTGCTGTGGGCTTGAGAGGAGAGTGGTGAACAGAAGATGGGATGGTTGGGTGGGGGTTGCCTGCTCTCCTGGAGCTTATATAGGACAAGGGGAGGCTGATAATTCACAGGCAAATAAACACAAGAACCAGATCACCTTGGGTGGTGAGAAGTGTGTTCTGAAGAGAGTGTCCAGGTGTCCAGTCTGTACTTGGTGTCTTGGCATTCTGTCTGTCTTAGCATTTTAAAATTCTCAGAAGTGTTCCAGTTCTATACAAAATCTTGTACATGAATGTTTTTAGTAGCTATTTATAATTGCCACAATCTGGAAATAACCCAACTGTTCCTCAACGGGGGAAGGTGTGAACAAACTGTGGTACATAGTGTGGAATTGTATTCAGCCATAGCAACGAATGAACTCTGATAGACCCCAGGTCATGATGAATCTCAGATGCACTGTGCTTGGGAAAGAAGCCAGGCATAGAGGCTTCACACTGTATGGTTACATTTAAATGACATTCTGGAAAAGGCTAAGTGTGGGAATAGAAATCAGATCTCGGTTGCCAGGGGCTGCGGTAAGGGAAGGTTGACTTGCAAACGGGGGGATTTTGGAGCCCGTAGAACTGTTCTGTATCTTGATTGTGATGGTGGTGGTCACAAGGTTGACTACATTTGCTGAAACTTGCAGAACGGTACAGTAAAGAGGGTGCAATTTACCATAGATAAATTATGCTTTAATTTAAAATGAAAAAAATTCCTAAGCAGAAAAATAGTGTTGCTGTTCAAATGGCAAATAATCTGGTCATTGTGGTCATGAAGAATTTTGGAAGAGAGAAGATGGAACACACAGATAGTAGGGAAATTGAGAGAGAGAAGGAAGATTGATTGACACTTTTTTCTTGAGGGCAATTTGCATTTATTCAACAAGTAATTATGGGGCACCCATTATGTGCCAGGTCCTGGCATATAGTCTGGGCACCGACTGTGTCTGTAAACAAAACAAAAAACCCTAATGGGGCTTCAAGTTGTGTATTAAGATGCAAATGTGCTTTCCTGTTTATACAATGAGGCTACCTTTAGGAATGTATTGTAAGGAAGTAAGGGGGGCATAAAGATATACAGTCAGCAATTTTATATGAAGAACTATTTTAAAAAACAAAAGCTGAAAACAACCTAAAGTCTGACAGTGGGAGATTGACAGGGAAATTATGGTAAAAGTGACCATTACAAGTAATAAAGTTTTTATTACATGTATTTATATGGAGAGGTGTCCATGATATGCAAAGTATAAACCTGGAGTTAAAAAGCTGATTCCCTGAGTGTTAAAAAAAAAAATCTGGGTTTCTACATGTTAATCTCTGTTTTTTATGGTGGGAGTAGGGGACTTTGGTATAAATTTTATTTTTTTACACAATGAAATTCCATTTTAAAAAATAACGGGCAATGTAAGTATTTGAATTTTAGGAAAAAATCACTCAAGACAAAAACAAAATAAATATTACACATAATAGGCAAAAATGAATACCCTATATATTCTAGGTGATACTCTGTCCTGGAAGTAAGGATTTTTTTTAACATGGAAAACAAATGCTTTCTGTTGTCAAATGTGAAAGAGGCTTCTTTTGGAGAAGCATGCAACATTTTTACTGGAGAGACCTAAAATATCAATTCATTTAATATTTTGATGAAATGTAAGATTGGTCTAGCCTTTGGAAAGCCAAGTTACGTCTTTTCCTGTCCCTTTACAAAATAGAGCCTTTTGTTTACACATTCTTCACTCAAATAAAAATAAAATAGCCTCTGCTAGCTAAGTAGAAAAGGGAGATTTTTTTCTGAACACAGTTCTGATTATATGTTAGAATAAAATGTGATGTAGTACTCATATTACGGACATAGATAAGGAGAGTAAAGCCAGCTGCAGAGAGTGGTTCTAGTTTTACATAATTTATCAAGCTTTCGCAGAATTCAGGACCACGGATAGCTACAGTGTCCTGGACCGTAAGAGTTGCCATCTCCCAACCAGTGATTCAACTTTTAATCAAGAAATGAAACCGAATTTGTAAAGTTCATTCAGTCAGCAGTGCATCGAGTTTTAAACTACCTATACCTGTTGAGAATAAACATATACAGCATTATGAAATAGGACCAAGAACCTGGCTATTTCTAAATAATTGCCATTGCAGAAAGCACAGATGAGTGATTACCACAAGACTCTCTAAAATAGTTGAATACATTAACTTGTATGTGAATGCTTGCAAGTCACTTCACATAAAACTATCCTATTAAATTACAGACGTCAATAGATGCTCAGTAACAATGTTAAACTTGAAAGTTGGGATTTTTACTTTTTTGCATCATTATTGTATTTACCATTACATTTTGGGTTTACAGCTTATACATTTTTCTGTATTCTTAAGTTTTTTCTGAAGGATAATTTGTTGCATGGTAGGAATTTTAGCTGGAGCTTCTTTGGTGCCTAAGTTTTATTGAGTCAGATGGAATTGCATTTACATTCAAAGGCACAGCACTTGAATATTTATGTGAAAATTCACAACTGATAAAGCATTCCCTAGCAGACTTGGCAGCTCAGAAGGAAAATACAGTATTTTTCATATCTTTTAAAACCCATGTCTCCATTTAATAACATAAAATCCCTCAAACTTTCTTTGGTTTTTAAATCTTCTAATTAAAATAAATATTATGACAAATATAAATCAATCATGATGATCAGAATGTGTTTTTCCATATAGTGTTAGCTGCTCAGTCGTGTCTGACTCTTTGCGATGCCACGGACTGTAGCCCACCAGGCTCCTCTGTCCGTGGAATTCTCCAGACAAGCATACTGATGTGGGTTGCCATTTCTTTCTCCAGGGGATCTTCCTGACCCAGAGATCGAATTTGGGTGTCCTGCATTGCAGGCGGATTCTTTACCATCTGAATCACCAGGGAAGGCCCTGAGTATTCTGGTGTAGCCCTCCTAGGGGGAAGGGAAGAGGGTGCCTTATTGGTTAACCAGTTGGGAAGGTGGACTTTGTAATCTCCATCTTAAAAGACTGAAAAAAAAAATGAGGGCCCATGCAGTATTGAAAGTGATTCATCATTTTGAGCTGAAGTTGGGAGGAGATAATCCCAAGCACCAACTATGTACAAAAATGCTGTCCCAGACACTGTAGGGAATAGAGAGTTATCTGAGCTGTTAACCTACAACCTAGTGAGCTTGTAGTTTAATAAAGAAAATAAGACACACACAGCTGTAATGAAACTGTAACTAGAAAAAGGCTCATCTAAGTATAATAAAAGAAGAAGTGTATGCTAAGTCACTTAATCGTGTCCGACTGTTTGTGACCCCACGGACTGTAGCCTGTCCATGGGATTCTCCAGGCAAGAACACTGGAGTGGGTTGTCATGCCCTTCTCCAGGGGATCTTCTCGAGCTAGGGATTGAACCCAAATCTCTTACATCTCCTGCATTGGCAGGTGGGTTCTTTACCACTAGCGCCACCTGGGAAGCCCAATAAAAGATGTGAAAGTGAAGTCGCTCAGTTGTGCCCAACTCTTTGCGACCCCATGGATAGTAGCCTTCACCAAGCTCCTCTGTCCATGAGATGTTCAAGGCAAGAGTACTGGAGTGGGTTGCCATTTCCTTCTCCAGGGAATCTTCCCAACCCAGGGATCAAACCCAGGTCTCTCACATTGTAGACAGACCCTTTACTGTATGAACCACCAGGGAAGTCATATTTTTAAAAAATTATATTTATGTATATAAAAGATGTACATAAATATAATTTTAAAAATATGGTATGATAGTGCCAGAAGGAAAGATCTAGGGATTCAGGATGTGGAGAAGTAATACCAAGCTCCTTCTTCACCTTTTTTTCGGAAAGGGGAGAAAGGAGAAATCAGGAAAGGCCTAATGAAAGATTGGCCTTCTGAGCTCAAAGGGTGGAGCTCTGGGGTGCTTGTGCTCAGTTGCTCAGTTGTATCCAACTCTTTGCAACCCCATGGACTGTAACCCACCAGACTCCTCTGTCCATGGAATTTTCTAGGCAAGTATACTGGAGTGGGTTGCCATTTTCTACTCCATGGGGATCTTCCCAACCCAGAGATTGAACCCACATCTACTACATTGGCAGGTGGATTCTTTACCACAGGGCCACCTGGGAAGCAAGAAGCTATGGAATGTGAAGGCCAG
Organism: Tragelaphus eurycerus; assembly: GCA_935064755.1. Taxonomy (NCBI): domain Eukaryota; kingdom Metazoa; phylum Chordata; class Mammalia; order Artiodactyla; family Bovidae; genus Tragelaphus; species Tragelaphus eurycerus. The sequence continues at coordinate 33,992,776 of CAKXYN010000007.1, read as the reverse complement.
TTTTACTGGCAGGCACATTTCAAGTAGAAAAGTAAAGGGGATTAAAGCCTGGAAGCATACATGGGCCCAGTGCTCATCAGACCTTGAACGTCAAGCTGGGAAATTTGACCTTCACCCATCATTCAGATAGTGGTATGGTCACATTAGCAGACAGCACAGAGATGGGGGTCTGCTGAGGTCTTCTGTGTCCAGGCATGCCTTCCCTGCTGTACTAGACAGAATAAACATGGTGACAGGAAACTGAAGCGCAAGATAGAGGAAGAGATTGTATATGAGGACCTAGATCCTATCCATCTGCTTAATGATGCAAGAACATAATATATGCACTCAACTGAAAAGGTTCTAGACAAGTTGGTCAAACCATCAGCAGAGATTGCGAGCCAGGGAGAGTCAGGAGAGCCGGAGACATGCCTGATGGTTAATGATAGACAAAGACAGTTTTGTTTGTCGGCAAGGAAGAGGGTGCCGTGCTTACCTGACGTGTCAGTGAGCCTGATGCTGAGTCCATGTTGAATTTTAGAAAGCACTGGTCACTTGTCACTCTCTAGCAATCACATTGTGGGCTGCAGTGGCTGATACTCTGGTTTGGGTTGTCACTGCTGAGAAGAATTTACTGATTTCCTGCTGCCAGCCTCTGCAGTTCAAGCTTAAGAGGTCTGTTGGTGTCATGCTTATAATTCTGCCCTCAGAGAATTAGAGACGCTTACTTTGTGGGTTGGCTCACATTTGTGGAATTCTTGCTGTCTGTGACTTTCCCGACCCAGAGAGCATGAAGCTCTTTTAAACTGCTGTCTTATTGATTTACCTACATGCTTTTTGTATTTGTGCCAGAGGCACAAGGAAAACACCTTAAAAACTGAATAAAGAAAGAAATATGGATGTACTGAGACTCCCCTCTGTGTCAGGAAACTGAGGCTCGGATCAGAGTGTTAGCACCCTGGTTAGGCTTGAGGCTGGACCTGGGGGTACCACTGGCCTTCTCGGGACCAGCCTGACCTAAGGAGCGGGAGGATGAGGACGTGAGTACAAAGTGGACAGAACGGAAGTGCAACACGGCAGGGAGGGGAAGGTGTACACTTGTGCCTAGGTGTGTGTGTCTTTTGTTTTATTCTGTTTTTTATTTAAAAATTTTATTGAGTATAGTTGATTTATAGTATTGTATTCATTTCAAGTGAATACAGCAGTTAAGTTATGCATATGCTTATTTCTGTTCTTTTCTGATTCTTACCTGATTCTTTTCTCATACAGTAGTTATAGAGTATTGAGTCGTGTTCCCCGTGTTGTTCAGTCAGCCCTTGTTGGTTATCTATCTTGATTTAGTTGTGTGTGTATGTTAATCATAGGTGTGTGTGTGTTTGGACAGGATTCTGTGAACATGGGGGGAAAGAGTGGAAAGACCTAGGCTAGGATGTTACTGTATCCTGTGGTGGGGAGTAGGGAGAAGGGACAAATAAAAAAAAATGACAAAAACTTAGCTTATAGGAAATGATCTCATTAATGGAAAAAGTACACGCTGTGTGTAGATGCAAGCAAATTAAAGGAAAAGAATATTTATAGCAAGAATACTCTCATGGGGGATGTGAGGCCTGAGAATGACCTAACGCTGAGAGCATGTGATATTGCTTTCTATACCAATATGTTACATTTGATGTCCACCAGGTTTCTCCATTGTACAGATGAAGTTTTCCTTTGTAAGAAATAAAGCAGTCTGGAGGGTGGTGCTCTAAGATTGTGTAAATATCCTGTTTCCCAACAGTTTTGCACTCGGTGATTTTAGCAACCGTTGGTGTCCCTCATCCAAGATAATTATTACTCTGGTGAATACAAAGTGGTGATTTTTCTAATTGTCTAATTTTTCTTGTATCAGTTGGTATTCTTCTGTGAAGAAGAACCTTCCTTTCTTGTCCGCCCTTTTTAATCAGTGTCAGTATGAACTTGTGGATTTTTAAAATATAAACTTAAGATTTAATGTGTGTTTATAATCCATTTCTAACATTAATCATTTCGATGTTAGTTCTCCCGTGCCCCTATCAGAAAAGTTTTGGAGAAATAGTATCTGGGTTGAGTGAAGGAAGTAATGGTAGGAAAGTGATGAATAAACCTGTGTCTACTGAGAGTTTCTATCTATCAATCTAGTGTACTTTTCTTTTTATTTCTCTCTAGGTCTCATGGACTAATTGGCTCTCATTCAGCTGGAACCTAACAGATAAGTCGTCCTTCTGTGTGTGAAGACAATGCTCAGTTTTAAAACTGCTCTGGAAGTGATGAAAGCAGGATCACCCCGGTGACGCTGTCAGGGGGCAACAAGCAGCTTGAGAATTTCCTCTTCTCCAGGTAGCAGCTTGAAGGAGACCCCTTTCCATTAAGGAGGACTGCATGGCAGGCAGCCCCCACTGACGGCTGGAAAATGAGTGTTCCGGCAGCTCCTAAGAAGTCATGTTACAGCGAATTGCGGGACAGCAGAAATGGAGCAAGAAATAATAATGACCAAGTCCTGAGTTTGGGAGATGCCAATGCCAACCCCATCATGTTGGAGGTTGGCTCCTCTTCTGACGAGCCTGCCACATGTGCTGCGCCAGAGGAAGTTGGAAATGCAAATTCAAGGGGACTAGAGAGTAGTCCCCGTGTCCCGAAGGAGTTTCACCCACTTCAGGGCTTTGCAAAGGCATCTCAGGCTGGCCCCACTGGCCTGAAGGATTTTAAATTCTCTCCGATAGCTCAGAGAGAATGGAATGAAGAGTCCGAGCTGGAGAGAGGTGCAGACCACCTGCAGGCCCTTCGGGGTCTCCAGGGACCAGGTCTGCCGAGTCGGAGGACTGTCACTGGTGAGTCCAGCCTGGAGGTTCCGGCTAAGCGGGAGGCTGATGTCCCCCGGCCTGTCCCCAAGGATAAGTTGGCCAAGACCCTTGACAACGAGGAACTGAGGAGGCATTCTTTGGAAAGAGTTAGCAGTTCTGCTGCAGTAGTGGACGTGCTCCCAAAGGAGCGGGCTGGGGGCCTGGCCTGGCCGCTTCCACAACGCACAGGGCTGGGGTCCCCAGAAGCCCCGCATCCAGTGCCCGGTGGTGGGGAGGGGCTGCCGAAGATGGGGACAGCCCCTTCTCCAGGGCTGCCTTGTCCTCCGGCAGACGGGACCTCAGAGGGAAAGGGCACACGTCATCCTAAACCAACTACCTCAGTAACCATGGAGACTGTCCCCTTAGAGACCCAGCCAGAGAGGGGATGGGTACCCAAGGTCAGCGCCCAGAGCACAGCACCTTCTGCCCATCCAGAGTGCACTCTTGATTGCTCTCCAGCCTCGAAAGATGTCCCGAGGAGGCCAGAAGCACAAGTGGGTCCGGGGAAGGTGGATCCCAAGACAGAGCTGAAACCTGTCCAGCCTGGGGCCGTGCAGGAGTTCAAGTCCACCCAGGTGGGCGAGCTGGGGTGTCGTCAGGGGCATGGCGTGTCACCTCTCGGGAGAAAGGAGGCAGCTGGGGAGGTGCAACCAGGAGCCTCGGCCGCTGGGTTGAGCAGCCTGGCACACAGCGTTCCCCACCCCCCAGGCACAGGAAGAGACAGAGGTGAGCTGGAGAAGGGAGGTGAGGACGGGTCTCTCCGAACCACCCCCAAACCAAGCCCCAGTTCCTCACGAGCTGCGGATCAGCAACCCATGGCCAGAAGTTTGCCAGGCGCAGCTCGGAAGCTGGGTGAAACGGTGCCCAACGGCGTGTCACCAGGGGATGGTCACATAGCTTTTGTTCCTGAGGATTCGACTGACAGCAGGCCCTCTGGTGCCAGTGACGAGAGAGGCATCCTGGGAGGTGGGAACAGTGTCAACACTATGGTTCTTGACTCAGCTTCCTCTATTGGAGAGAGCGAAACTGGGGTCCCTGAGCCCCCCGACCCTCCAAGCAGCCGCTCAGAAGCCGAGGAAGACCAAGAGGTCTCTCTATCTGTTGCAGAGACCAGGAACCATCTGGAACCTGCAGTGAAGACTGAAAGCACCTCCCCAGCGAGGGCAGATGTCCTTCTTGGTGTCCCCGCATCCCTCCACCCAGAGACAACTGTGAATGTGGCCCGCCAGCCCCCGCCACCCAGCAGCCGCTTTCAGGACTTGGGCACGTCCAGTGTGGATGTGGGGTCCCCCCCGGCCGCCCTGCCTCCTGCTGACAGCACCGGGTTGTCATACGCCTCCCCCAAAGTGCCTGCCAAGAACGCCTGCCCTGGAGCCCTCCCCGGTCCCGAGGACATACCCACCTCACTGGAGAGGACCGTGGGCCCCGCGGTTGAGAAGAGGGAAGAGCGGGCGGACCCCAGGCCCGTCGTGATGCCCAAGCCCAAGCACGTGAGGCCCAAGATCATCACCTACATCCGAAGGAGCCCGCAGGCCCTCGGCCAGGTGGATGCGTCGCTGGTTCCCGTGGGGCTCCCTTATGCTCCGCCTGCGTGCAGCGTGACTCTCCCCAAAGAGGACAAGGCGGCAGGTGGTGACCTGAAGCCGGCTGCCGGCCTCTACGAGAAGTTCAAGCCGGACCTGCAGAGGCCCCGGGTGTTCAGCTCTGGACTAGTGGTGTCGGGGATCAAGCCCCCAGGACATCCCTTCAGTCCAATGAGTGAGAAGTTTTTGCAGGAGGTAAGAGAATGTCATTGTGAGACAGTCTGTGAGTTGAACATCCTAAAGCTCATGAGGTGTTTTCGATGAATTGTGAAAGCAGAGTGTCCTCTTTTAGCAAATTATAGACGCTGATGGACGTATTTGTATAGAAAGGGGTGTTTTGAACTAGAGCAGATTGCAGGCAAATGAACCGTTTCCACTGGAAGAGATTGATGATCAGAATGAGGTGGATCTAACATCTAAAGGGATTCTTTTAAATTCTGCCTGGCATAATACATAAAAGTTAGAAAAGCATTTAAATTGGCTTCCACATTTAAATTGTTCTTGTTGCTGTTTAGTCGCTCTGTCGTGTCCGACTCTTTGCGACCCCATGGCCTGCAGCACACCAGGCTTCCCTGTCCATCACCATCTCCTGGAGTTTGCTCAAACTCATGCTCATTGAGTCAGCAATTCCATCCAACCATCTCATCCTCTGTTATGCCCTTCTCCTCCTGCCTTCAATCTTTCCCAGCATCATCAGGGTCTTTTCCAGTGAGTTGGGTCTTCACATCAGATGGCCAAAGTATTGGAGTTTTAGCTTCAGCATCAGTCCTTCCAGTAAATATTCAGCATTGATTTCCTTTGTTGTTAGTCAGTCGCTTATTCCTGTCCGATTCTTTGCTACCCCAAGGACTGTAGCATGCCAGGCCTCGCTCTCCTTCACTGTGTCCTAGAGTTTGCTCAAACTCATGCCACTGAGTCAGTGATTTCCTTTCGGATTGTCTAGTTTGATCTCCTTGCTGATAAGTGAGCACAATTCTTCTATAAAGTAGTGGGGAAAAAAACCCAAATGAATATATTGTTCAAATTGCTCAGACTTGATCCTTTTCTGAAGGAGAATATTTCCCTATCGGAGACTTTTGTGTTTGTACACAGTACAATGAGTAGAAAATAACGTGTTAGGCATGGGCTCTGTTTTAAGTCAAAACAATTATTACAGCTAGCATTTAGTTGAGTGCCTGCTATGTCCTGGGACCACATAGCGTCACATTTCATCTTTGCCCATCTTCGCCAATCCTTGCTGTGATTCTCTGGAGGGTGGGATTGTGGTGCTCTCATCATTGTCCAGATGAGGAAGCAGATTTGGAGAGCTCTGAGTCCCTCATCTAAAGCCACAAAACAAGGGCAGCGCTGAGATGGCCACCCGGGTCCTCACCGTGCCACCCCTCTCAGTACCGTGGGCTGGGGCCAGTTGTTCTCCCAGAGCTCAGAGAGCAGGTTTTCCTTGGATTCAAATCTCATGACAACCAGCGATCAATTGAGAGGAAGGTGGGGCCAGGTCGGTGTTCCCCCTGACACTCTCCAGGTCTGCCCAGGCCACTGTGGACACGGGCTGGAGCCGGTAGGATGGCTCAGCTGTTAGGATGCCCTCCATCTGTTAGGATGCCCTCTGTCTGGCTCAGTACCGTGGGCTGGGGCCAGTTGTTCTCCCAGAGCTCAGAGAGCAGGTTTTCCTTGGATTCAAATCTCATGACAACCAGCGATCAATTGAGAGGAAGGTGGGGCCAGGTCAGTGTTTCCCCCTGACACTCTCCAGGTCTGCCCAGGCCACTGTGGACATGGGCTGGAGCCAGTAGGGTGGCTCAGCTGTTAGGATGCCCTCTGTGTGGCTCCTTCACTTCCTGACCGCCTGGCCTTCCTTCCCGCTCCTTTTGCTGCCTCAGGCCCTTTGCACGTCCCTCTGCTCAGAATGTTCTTCTCTCAGATATCTGAATGGAGAAGGCAATGGCACCCCACTCTAGTGCTCTTGCCTGGAAAGTCCCATGGATGGAGGAGCCTGATAGGCTGCAGTCTGTGGGTTGCGAAGAGTTGGACACGACTGAGTGACTTCCCTTTCACTTTTCACTTTCATGCATTGAAGAAGGAAATGGCAGCCCACTCCTGTGTTCTTGCCTGGAGAATCCCAGGGGCGGTGGAGCCTGGTGGGCTGTCGTCTATGGGGTCACACAGAGTCGGACACGACTGAAGTGACTTAGCAGCAGCAGCAGCAGCAGAAGATACCTGGAAGACTCTCCTTCACATTCTGTAGTTCTCTGTTCAAAACATCACTTCATTACGGAGTTTCATTTGAGGAAGTGTAGGTGGTGCTGTGGTAAAGAATCTGCCTGCCAGTGCAGGAGATGCAGGAGACTAGGATTTGATCCCTAGGTTGGAAAGAGCTCCTAGAGAAGGAAATGGCCACCCACTCCAGTCTTCTTGCTGGGAAAACTCCAAGGACAGAGGAGCCTTGCGGGCTACAGTCCATGGGGTGGCAAAGAGTTGGGCACGACTGAGCACGCTTCATTCAGTTCTTCAAATAAAGTAATTCTGTGCCAGCTTCTCCCCCAAAAAAGATACCCCAGATTTCCAGATTTTTCTCTGAGAAACACGTTTGTGAGAAAAACTGTATTTGGAGATGTGGACAAGAATCCTGTTGTTCTTTCCATCTGACCCGTCTTATCGTTTCTTGTGTATATTTTCCATCTTTGTTGCTTCTGGTCCTTCCATAAAATATAGAGTAATTTCTATATTAAATGCACATTCCTCCATGCCCACCCCCACAGATATTCTGAAGTCTTAACCGTGTGGAAGCCATCCCAAGTCTTCACAAAGTGGCTTGAGTGTTCCTGCAGCTCTAGTAGCTCTGAGGGGTTGGGAGAGACCCCGTTAGCACGGGGACAGAAGAGCCGCTGGGCACCAGCCCCTTGATCTGAGGACTGTTTTTTGCCATAATCACAGAATCTAGGGTCCAGACCCTTTCTTCAGGCTACAGAAAGAACCTATTTGGTTGTGTGCCTGAAGTGATTTTAGAAATTTGAAATCACGAGGATTCTTTAGTTTGCTTTTAAATTATTTCTCTAAAAATACTCCATTGGAGAAGGAGGGGAAAAAAAAAAAACTCCATTTGAGGTTAATCTCTCTGTGTCTATGACTGTGCAGAGACACCTGCTGTGTTTTGTCAATAAAGATGAAAGAAAAGAGTGTGACGCTTTTTTGTAGACGCTCTTGTTGTATTAAAAATGCACAGATTAGACATCTAAGGAATACTTTTTGTTATCTTACCAGAGACAAATTACCCAACAAAATGATAGGCACCAAAGTTGCTATAATCGTTAAGGTCGTTTTGGAATGATGGCATGATGAATTTTGACCCAGGAAACCTATCCAGTTTGAAAAAATGGGATAATTACTGAGATAAGACATTGCAATCTGAAAAACCCAACAGATGTAGGTTAGAAATGGTAATTTCTTCATGAGAGCACCTGCTGAAAGACATGAACAATGACACCAAACATTTAGACACTAAAATTTAAAAATCGAGGAAGTATGAGTATAATTGAAATGCCAAAGATTGATAGTGAGAGAGTAAGTAGAAAGAGTAAAAATTTTATCAGAGAGCAGATGTAGAATATTCTTTCATAGGAATATAATTTGCTGGAGCCTGAGTTCCGTCTATCGACTACGGCTATCATACATATTTTACAATGTGATTATGATAAAACTTTAAAGGCCTCATCTTTTGTTTCAATAATGTCAATTTAAAGAAAACTTTTATCTATTTCGACATTAAGAGAGTATTAAATTAAGGGTTTATCTCTTCAGCAGCCTGGATCACAGCTTTATAACCCCTATTAAAGAATGTTGTTAAATGCCTGTGATTCCTGAATAGATAGGGATTTGACTTGTAAAATGTATTGTGATTTAGAGTAGACTTAATTAACACGTATGTCTTTTCATAAGCCTCTGACTCTGGTTTTTTTTAACTTGAAGTAAGATTATTTTTCGGTGACTTACGTTCTTCATTTCTAGCATGAGGAAACACTAATGTTATGAACAGGCTTTGTGAGTACAGAATTGCATATATAAAAGGTAGCCATATGATTGCATATATGTAAGGTAGCCATCCATTGTGTTCTAATCCAAACTGTTAACCACAGGAAATGGTAACATGATAACATGATGTTATGTTATTGGATTCAGGAAAGAATGAAACATGATTCCTTCATTTAATAGATGTTTGTTGATTTCAGCTCTGTGCTAGACATTGTTCTAGGTGCTATGAATTCAACAGTCAACAAGACTCTGCCCCAAACTTCCATTCTAGCGAAACTTGCTCAAACATTCCTGGAGGCACCACCATACTAGGGAAGACAATCAGAGGTAATTGAGTCTCTCATTTTTAATTATATCAACAGAATATAGAGGCCTGAAAACACATCTTTCCATTAACTTCTCTATTCTTCCATTAAATAACCTTTCCTCCCTCATTAACAATGCATAGTTTATTTCCTAAGTAGCCTAATAAAGACTTAACATAAAAGTTCATCAACCTGTTGTAAGACAAGGTCACCAGAAAAACTGTGCCTTTTCTCCTTAGGAATAAGGAAACTTTCATAATTCCATGAACATTTGCTAAATTCTTGCCTTGCATCATTGACATTATTTATAGATTGACTACTTGCACAAACTCCAATGATTTCATAGCGATATAATTTTAAAATCTTATGGAGGGAGTTCTTGTTTCTCCCAGTGGAATGTAGATTCATAGAGTATTAGAACCAGCATAGACCGAAGGGATCATCCCGTTGAGGTCAACTTAGAGATGAAGACCCTGGGCCCAGAGAAGGTAAGTGATGGGTGATGGAGCAGCTCAGTGATGCCAGAGTGGTCATGGTTGGAGCCTTGGTCATAGGACGAGGTTCAATGCTCATCCTATGATGTGCAGTTTTCTGATTGAGCTTCTGGTCATTTATCCTAGGTTGCAGAACGCCCTGGAAAAGAAGAATTTTGTTCTCCTCCCTATACTCATTACGAAGTTCCCCCAACTTTCTATCGATCGGCCATGCTCCTTAAGCCCCAGTTGGGATTGGGTGCGATGTCACGTTTACCGTCTGCCAAGAGCAGGATCCTGATTGCGAGTCAGAGGTCTTCAGCGAGTGCCATCCACCCACCGGGAACCATAGCCTCAGCTGCCAGTCTCTACAATTCCGACCCTGCAGGTAACCAACACAGCAGGGACTGCTCTTCCTGCTGTGCTTTAAAATAGTGAGGGAATAAAATGAGGGTAGCTGTCTAAAGTAGGAACGCCTCTCCTTCTTTAGAAGGGCCTTTTTCCCATTTTTCCATTTGATTGTACACATGGACACTTGTCAAGACTCTTGTATCTACCACTGTCTTCCTCTGCATCACCCTTAAAATGACGGCCCTTATAATCACCACTTTAAAGCTTTTAGTTTCTCCCTTCCCTGATGCATCTTATGGACCAGGGTTCAAAAAATTGTTTCTGTAAAGGGCTACATAGTATTAATAAATGTTTTAGGCTCTCTGGGCCATAATGATCTGTGTTGTAACTACTTAGCATGAAAGTAGCCAGAGACAGTATGTGCATGCATGGGTGCAACTGTGTTTCAACACAGCTTAATTTGCACAGATACAGGGACACCTTGGAGATGCTGTGTGTTCAGTTCCAGCGTTTGCTTCACGCAATAAAGCGAGTTTTGAGGGTTGTGTGTGTGTGTGGTTTCCCAGTGCCCCTAAAAATTATGTTCACTCTGTGTGTGCTCAGTCACTCAGTCATGTCCGACTCTTTGTGAGCCCATGGACTGTAGCCCACCAGGCTCCTCTGTCCATGGGATTTTCCAGACAAGAGTACTGGAGTGG